>CAWUFW010003961.1:0-1200000 GCA_963921515.1 Calotriton arnoldi
GGGAGTCCACACGTGACATGTGTGACTCCACGTGGGACATGTGGGAGTCCAAGCGGGCATGATGGGCAGCCTGCTGCTGTTTGATGTCTCTGAGGAGCCCCACTACCTGGCTGAGCTCTCCGGTGCTGGACTGGTACGCATCAGCTATGCGTACCAGTTGTGGGTCTTCATGCACACCAGCAACGTCTGCAAGCAGCGACCTCTGTCTCCCACCCCTCCCACCACCCCTGCTGACATGTGCAGTGTGTGCAGTTGCACGCACAGATAACCCTGGTCCACCTTGGGGGTTGGTGGTGGTGGTGGTGGTGTCCATGGCCCCAGGTTGGTCCAGGGTCACTGCGCTGGTGTTGTTCCTTATTCTGTCCATGTCGGCAGGGATGGTATTCGTGGTGACAGTCGTTGGAGGGGTGGGTGCAGGGGGTGCAGCTGGTGGACCTGCTGGTGCTGCAGCTGGTGGTCCTGCTGGTGCAGCATGTTGACTTGCACCGGATGTGCCAGGTTGTTCTTCATCGTCCGAGGAGGACAGAGGCTGTACGACGCCAGTGAGCTCGGCATCCTCTTGAGCCTGGGACTGGGACTCCTCAGCGTCTGCTGCTGTGTCCCTATCATCACCTGTTTTTGGGAGACACAAACAATGTATGTCATGTTTCTGCAGGCATCAGTGGTTGACACACCTGACAGTTGTGACTGTGCCTCGGGGTGCGGGCCTGTACATTGTATTGTCCTAAGTCGTCACAGTCAGGGGTTGATATTGGTGTGGCACATTGTCCTGCATTATTTGGGCATTTCTATGTATTCTCTGGGGTGTGAACATGGTCTGCATTGATTGTGTTTGGTTGACAGCCAGACCTCCTTCCCACCCACCCACCCACCCAGTCAGTTATCCCACCATGGAACGTGCTTGCATTGCAGGGAGTGTAAGTTGTCTCTCAGGATGTCAGTCAGTGGTGTCCTGCTGTTTGTTGGTGCACAGTTGGCAGCAGGGCCTTGTGCTCCCCACAGCAGTAGCCAGTGTCAGCCATCTTGTGAGTCCTTCTCCACTCCCTGTGATGTGAGCATGGTTCAGGGTGGTGTTGATGGGCCAGTTGTGAGGCTGAGCAATGTCTGTGACTACGACTCCCATCATGCTATTGCCTCCACCCCCTTCCCAGCATGCCCATGCTTCCTTCCTTTGACTCTGCTTCCCTGTGGGGTGGGCTGGCTGTGCTGACAGGATGGCTGGGAGTGTTGTCCTGGCAGTTGTTTGGCTAAGAGTCCCAAGAGTGTCCCTGTGCTTCACACAACATAACCCAGGGTGGTGGTGCTTTGTGGGATCTTGTGTTAGGATGGAGGGCATTGCATTCTACCAGGTGGGTACTGTGGAGTTTGTGTTGGGGGGTGTGAGGGGAGGTGCTGGTGACTATGGTCAGTGCTGCAAGTCCCCCTTCCCACCCACCCAGCCAGATATCCCACCATGGAACGTGCTTGCATTGCAGGGAGTGTAAGTTGTCTCTCAGGATGTCAGTCAGTGGTGTCCTGCTGTTTGTTGGTGCACAGTTGGCAGCAGGGCCTTGTGCTCCCCACAGCAGTAGCCAGTGTCAGCCATCTTGTGAGTCCTTCTCCACTGCCTGTGATGTGAGCATGGTTCAGGGTGGTGTTGATGGGCCAGTTGTGAGGCTGAGCAATGTCTGTGACTACGACTCCCATCATGCTATTGCCTCCACCCCCTTCCCAGCATGCCCATGCTTCCTTCCTTTGACTCTGCTTCCCTGTGGGGTGGGCTGGCTGTGCTGACAGGATGGCTGGGAGTGTTGTCCTGGCAGTTGTTTGGCTAAGAGTCCCAAGAGTGTCCCTGTGCTTCACACAACATAACCCAGGGTGGTGGTGCTTTGTGGGATCTTGTGTTAGGATGGAGGGCATTGCATTCTACCAGGTGGGTACTGTGGAGTTTGTGTTGGGGGGGTGTGAGGGGAGGTGCTGGTGACTATGGTCAGTGCTGCAAGTCCCCTTCCCACCCACCCAGCCAGATATCCCACCATGGAACGTGCTTGCATTGCAGGGAGTGTAAGTTGTCTCTCAGGATGTCAGTCAGTGGTGTCCTGCTGTTTGTTGGTGCACAGTTGGCAGCAGGGCCTTGTGCTCCCCACAGCAGTAGCCAGTGTCAGCCATCTTGTGAGTCCTTCTCCACTCCCTGTGATGTGAGCATGGTTCAGGGTGGTGTTGATGGGCCAGTTGTGAGGCTGAGCAATGTCTGTGACTACGACTCCCATCATGCTATTGCCTCCACCCCCTTCCCAGCATGCCCATGCTTCCTTCCTTTGACTCTGCTTCCCTGTGGGGTGGGCTGGCTGTGCTGACAGGATGGCTGGGAGTGTTGTCCTGGCAGTTGTTTGGCTAAGAGTCCCAAGAGTGTCCCTGTGCTTCACACAACATAACCCAGGGTGGTGGTGCTTTGTGGGATCTTGTGTTAGGATGGAGGGCATTGCATTCTACCAGGTGGGTACTGTGGAGTTTGTGTGGGGGGGTGTGAGGAGAGGTGCTTGTGACTATGGTCAGTGCTGCAAGTCCCCCTTCCCACCCAGCTAGCCGGATATCCCACCATGGAACGTGCTTGCATTGCAGGGAGTGTAAGTTGTCTCTCAGGATGTCAGTCAGTGGTGTCCTGCTGTTTGTTGGTGCACAGTTGGCAGCAGGGCCTTGTGCTCCCCACAGCAGTAGCCAGTGTCAGCCATCTTGTGAGTCCTTCTCCACTCCCTGTGATGTGAGCATGGTTCAGGGTGGTGTTGATGGGCCAGTTGTGAGGCTGAGCAATGTCTGTGACTACGACTCCCATCATGCTATTGCCTCCACCCCCTTCCCAGCATGCCCATGCTTCCTTCCTTTGACTCTGCTTCCCTGTGGGGTGGGCTGGCTGTGCTGACAGGATGGCTGGGAGTGTTGTCCTGGCAGTTGTTTGGCTAAGAGTCCCAAGAGTGTCCCTGTGCTTCACACAACATAACCCAGGGTGGTGGTGCTTTGTGGGATCTTGTGTTAGGATGGAGGGCATTGCATTCTACCAGGTGGGTACTGTGGAGTTTGTGTTGGGGGGGTGAGGGGAGGTGCTGGTGACTATGGTCAGTGCTGCAAGTCCCCTTCCCACCCAGCCAGCCAGATATCCCACCATGGAACGTGCTTGCATTGCAGGGAGTGTAAGTTGTCTCTCAGGATGTCAGTCAGTGGTGTCCTGCTGTTTGTTGGTGCACAGTTGGCAGCAGGGCCTTGTGCTCCCCACAGCAGTAGCCAGTGTCAGCCATCTTGTGAGTCCTTCTCCACTCCCTGTGATGTGAGCATGGTTCAGGGTGGTGTTGATGGGCCAGTTGTGAGGCTGAGCAATGTCTGTGACTACGACTCCCATCATGCTATTGCCTCCACCCCCTTCCCAGCATGCCCATGCTTCCTTCCTTTGACTCTGCTTCCCTGTGGGGTGGGCTGGCTGTGCTGACAGGATGGCTGGGAGTGTTGTCCTGGCAGTTGTTTGGCTAAGAGTCCCAAGAGTGTCCCTGTGCTTCACACAACATAACCCAGGGTGGTGGTGCTTTGTGGGATCTTGTGTTAGGATGGAGGGCATTGCATTCTACCAGGTGGGTACTGTGGAGTTTGTGTGGGGGGGGTGGGAGGAGGTGCTTGTGACTATGGTCAGTGCTGCAAGTCCCCATTCCCACCCAGCTAGCCGGATATCCCACCATGGAACGTGCTTGCATTGCAGGGAGTGTAAGTTGTCTCTCAGGATGTCAGTCAGTGGTGTCCTGCTGTTTGTTGGTGCACAGTTGGCAGCAGGGCCTTGTGCTCCCCACAGCAGTAGCCAGTGTCAGCCATCTTGTGAGTCCTTCTCCACTCCCTGTGATGTGAGCATGGTTCAGGGTGGTGTTGATGGGCCAGTTGTGAGGCTGAGCAATGTCTGTGACTACGACTCCCATCATGCTATTGCCTCCACCCCCTTCCCAGCATGCCCATGCTTCCTTCCTTTGACTCTGCTTCCCTGTGGGGTGGGCTGGCTGTGCTGACAGGATGGCTGGGAGTGTTGTCCTGGCAGTTGTTTGGCTAAGAGTCCCAAGAGTGTCCCTGTGCTTCACACAACATAACCCAGGGTGGTGGTGCTTTGTGGGATCTTGTGTTAGGATGGAGGGCATTGCATTCTACCAGGTGGGTACTGTGGAGTTTGTGTTGGGGGGTGTGAGGGGAGGTGCTGGTGACTATGGTCAGTGCTGCAAGTCCCCCTTCCCACCCAGCCAGCCAGATATCCCACCATGGAACGTGCTTGCATTGCAGGGAGTGGAAGTTGTCTCTCAGGATGTCAGTCAGTGGTGTCCTGCTGTTTGTTGGTGCACAGTTGCCAGCAGGGCCTTGTGCTCCTCACAGCAGTAGCCAGTGTCAGCCATCTTGTGAGTCCTTCTCCACTCCCTGTGATGTGCGCATGGTTCATGGTGGTGTTGATGGGACAGTTGTGGGGGGGCAATATGTGTGACTGCGACTCCCATGATGCTATTGGCTACACTGACTTGGCCAGCATACACAGAATTCCTTCCTTTGAGTGGTCTTCACTGTGTGTTGGTGTTGTTGTGGTGGCTACATGTGTGGATGTGTGTGTTAGTTCTATTTGTGCCACTGCCTAGCTGTAGTTGTGGTTGTGTTTGTACATGTGTTGGCACAGTTGGATGTGACTTTTTTGATGGCATGTGTTGTGTTTATCTGACTGACATACACATTTTGGGATGATTCTGTTCTAGTTGCTGTGTAATTGCTATGAGTGCATGGTTTGACTCTCCCCTTGACAGTGATGTGTGTGTTTTGTGGCAGTTTATTGTGTACATTTGTTGTGTACTCACCAGGCTCTGGGATGTTCTCTAGTCCATATACGCTCACTGGCGGAAGGATGGCCCGCACCTTCTCCTCCCAGGGCCTGAGGTATATTGGCTTGGCAGGAGGGCCACTGCCGGTGTGTTGGCTGTTGATCTTCAGCAGGTCCCGTACCCTCCTGCGCACGTCATACCACCTGTTCTGGATGTCCGTCTTTGTGCGCCGACATGGTGATTGGGCGTTCACCCTGTTGATGATCCTCTCCCACATCTTGGTTTTCTGCGACATGGGGGTCTGTTGGACCAGAGTGCCAAACAGCTGTGGCTCCACCCTGAGGATCTCGCTCTACCATGACTTCCAATTCACTATCTAGGAACTTGGGATTCTTCTTGGGGGCATGGTGATGGGTGGTGATGGTGGGTGATGTGTGTGTTGGTGTGCAGGTGAGGGTGTGTGGGTGTGTGTTGTGCTGGGTGTATGTGAGGTAGGTATTTGTTGGTGTGCTGCTGGTGTGTGGCTTGTGTGAGGGATGAGCTGTGGGTGTGTGGTTGCTTTCTCTTGGGTGCTGGCAGTGGAATGGCATTTGCAAAGGCTCATGGTAGTGATTTGTGTCCTTTATATAGGTGGAGTTGTGGGTGTGTCTTTGTTCTCTGTCCCCACCCCCCAGTATTTATTGGCTTGGTAATTGCTTGTTTGGCCTTTTTTTGGTTGATTTTTCCTTTGTGCTGTTTGTGTATGTTGGAAACGTTCTTGTGACCGAGTCGGACCCTGCATTGGTCTCGTACGGTGTTTTCCGTTTCGCTTCACGCTGTGTTTGTGCAGTTTTGTATGCTGCGTACGCGTCGGTCGCGGTGTATTGTGTTGCTTCGGCTCGGTTTTGTATGCGTGTCGGTCGTACGGCTTGTCCTCCGTCCGACTCGGTCGTGTTTTTCGCGCCTTGCATCGTACTTTGCGGGTTGGAGTTGGCGGGTACGATTCGGTCGGATTTGTTCCGGGTGCGTGTCGGTCGGTTGGATTCGCGTGTTTTTCCGGCCGGATTGCTATTTTCCGAGCGGCTCGGTCGGTCGGCTTGGTTTCCTGACGTGTCGGTCGGATTTATCGCGGCTTGCATCGTACTTGGCGTGTCGGGCGCCACTGGTACGTGTCGGTCGGTAATTTTTCCGGCTCCGAGTCGGTCGGTGCTTTTTCCGGCCCGAATCGGAATCGACCTCTATGTCTTGAAATGCGACATCTGTCAACAGATGAAGGGCTCCACCATAACACGTCCAGCACAGACACCTTTAGTAATATCAGACAAACCACTCGCGTGTGTTTACTTGGACCACTGCGGCCTCTTACAAAGAGAAGGGGCTTACAGATATATTATGGTTGCAGTGGATTCCTGCTCTAGATTCATATGGGTGTGGCCCCAACGCTCGGCTGATGCTCGAACTGTTATAAAAGATTTGTGAGTCTTTATAGGGACATACGCAATTGGCACATTACATTCTGACCGTGCTCTCGGGCTTACAAGGAAGCCATGCGAGGATTGGGTGTAGCATTGCGGTACTCCTCTCCGTACCATCCCGAGGAAAATTCGGTAGTGGAAAGGAAAAACTGGGACTAAAAGCAGTCTTTAACAGCTCAAGTATTAGGCTCGGGTGATAGTTTGGTAAAACATTTGTATGGAGTTCAACGAGCATTGAACAACATGCCAAGAAGTTCTCTGGGGGGGGGGTCACTCCTTATGAGGTCCTTTTTGGGACGAGAATGTGGGTACCTGATCTTGATTGTGAAGGCACAGTGGCGGATGAAAAACCTTTTGGCATCCATAATCGTTTGGCTGTTTTACAGGATCTAAATTAGACCCGGGCACTACAGAGTAATGTCCAAGTAAAAAGGACCGCCAATGGGGAAGTCAAGTCAGTCACGACAAGACCTGTCTGGATCCCAAAAGTCGGGGATCTGGTCAGAGAGAAAATAGCGGACAAGAAAGAATGTGGGCCATCATACAGAAAGCCTGTACCGGTCCTAGCGATTGAAGGAACAAGAACTGTACTTCTGCCGCCTCTTGCCGGAAAAAAGGAGAAAAGATTTGTCTCAATCGACCTAATCAAACCACACTATGTGGCCGATACTGAGTAGTAGGCCTCGTGGACTCCAAAGTAGCAGACGCCCTCCTCTCGCTACAATACAAGAAGTTCAAACAGAAAGACTCATCACGTTCGAAGAGTCCCCTGCACAGAATGATGGACTATGCAACAATGCTATGGAACTCATTCCTCTTGAACCTGAAATTCAAATTCAAAATCAAAATGAAAGACAAATTTCTATTCGACCAAACACAGATGTCTACATCAACATGTCTCAACAACAGCAGGCTACAGTTTCCACAGGCCCTGCGGAAATACCGAAAATTGATTGAACTGCATCTGGCTAT
Organism: Calotriton arnoldi; assembly: GCA_963921515.1. Lineage (NCBI taxonomy): Eukaryota > Metazoa > Chordata > Amphibia > Caudata > Salamandridae > Calotriton > Calotriton arnoldi. The sequence continues at coordinate 7,235 of CAWUFW010003961.1, forward strand.
TTCATAGACTTTGATACATTTTCTTTGGATCCAAGTGAACCTGAAACGATGCCAGCCCAACAATCTCGCAAGCAGCAAGTTAAAGACTTTCTGAACTTTCTTAAAAAGACTTACCTGGTATCGCCTTGGGTAGAACTCTGGGTAATTACCGGGATCATTTTCTTTCTTTTCTGGTTAGGCTTAGTGATTGTTTTTAGCATGCTTGTTAATGGAACTTACTTTCGACAAAGAACTGCAGCCCAAAAAGTGAATTTAATTCTAAAACCTCACCAATCATCTCATCGAGAGCAAAGGGACTTGTCATCAGTGAACATTACAGCAGTTCCTATACCAGATGGTATAGTTTGGGACAAAGTTGATTTCGATATATTTGGTCCGACCGAACCTTAAAAAATTCCTCATTTATTTAAAATATCACTAAGGGATATCATTACCTCAGGTACATTTTCCGATGATTGGGATTATGAAACTGTAAACAATATGTTGTCAGATTTGGAAAAATCTGCTGCATTTTCTAATAGTGAAACATTGGAAAGCACATCAGATTTTAAAACAATGTATTGCTATCAACATTATGGTCATCATTTTCTGCATAAATCTGCTAAACCTAGAAATATGTTCACATACCACCAGTGGGAACATTGCCCTACACCACCGAAAAGCAGTTCAAAAACATTTGCACAAAAGTTTCAATATTTTTCAGGGTTTAACATGTCTGACCCAGCCTCATATTATTATAAGGTTGCACCAACACCAGCACAGAATTTTTTTTTGACAAACACCAAACAGATTTACTTTGCTTCCTTTATTGCCCAGTTGTCTGAACAAGGTTACGACTTATGGAAAGACACCATAGACTTGAAATCTGTCTGGGGCACTAGGGATTGGCAGGTACAGGGAACAGAAGCACTATTTAGAGCATGCCTCATTCCTCAGCAAATCACGTTTTTGAATGAAACAGTGCAAAAAACGTCTTGCCTTGGACTAGCCAAGAACAAACACTTGAACATGCCTCGGATGCCCGCACCATCATACACCGAGGGTAACATAACATCACAGGAAGAGATTGGAGTAGATGACATCATGCAATACAACAGATCAGACCCCGATTGGGAAAAATGGTTGATTTAGCCCACAGACACCAATAGATGTCAGGAAAGATTTATGGGTAAAACGAAGGGTTTAGGATCCACAGGCCAGATCCACGTTATGTACAGAGAGAACATCCGGGGGTAGTGACATTTTTATTTTATTTTACAGAGTTTTATATAGCGCGAACTTGACCCGAATCGGGTATCAGAGCGCTTTACATAACACCAGTTGCATTACATGAGGACACATTCATTTTTGTTAGGCACGGGTAGATTAAGTGAATTGCCCAGAATCACAGGATGTTCAGCGTCATTGCCGAGACTTGAACCCAGTTCCCCAGATTCGAGCTTGACCGCCCTAGCCGTTAGGCCAACTCCTCTCCCCCTTACAGTGTTGGGAAGTTGTGCCTAGATTGGCTAAAAACCTCAACACTTACAGAGGTGAAACAACACTTATCCTTACTAACAAAGGATGGGGATCTACGGGATTTTTTATTAGGTCCTAGAAAGCCATGTCAGAAACGTTTCTATTATGCTGTTTACAATGAGATCTGGAAAATATCCCAACAAGAGGCCGCGGAGAGATTACGTGAAATAGATCGTATAAACCTAGAGAAAGCTCTAGCCGTGGTTGACAATGGGTTAACTACACTAACCTCCAGGATATATTCTTTAGGCAACATTGTATCTTCTGCGATAGATATATTAGAACAAGATTTGTCCATATTACAACACGGGCAGTCACACTTACGTTCTATTATGTTGTTAAGCTGGACGCTGCAATCTTTGCGCGCAGACTATGTGCCTTGGCGTTTCATAAACAGTACGTCTCTGTTTTCTGCATACAATCTAACGGATAAACAGATCGAAATGGCAACAAGGAGAGCAAAATATACAATGCTGCGTATTGAAAAACTGGACAGATTAGCTTTTACAGTGGCAGAATCACCGTCCACAGAATGGTAAATCCATGGCCACATAACTCTACCGGTCACTACTTTTCAGTTTCAATATTACCTTGAACAAAAGCAGGCAGGCAGATATGAAGAAATGGGTAGGGAATTCATCAAGGAATCTTGGGAATTACCGTACAGATTTCGATGCCGGAGTGGGGATAGAGAAGTGTTTCTAAGCGGTACAAACTGTGAGAACACTTTAAGTGGATCACTCATATGCCAGGATATTATGCAGCCTGTAACGGTTCAGTAGCAAACTTGTCCTGTCACTTGAGGGGTGCCCCAGCTGCAGTGATCACTCCAGTATTCAGGCTACTTTCAAATATGAGTTACTTGATGCTGAACGATCAAGGTTGTTGTGGAATGCTTCCAGGCATCGCATATCTGGTAACCGTGAGCTCCAGGGTTACTTGCTGTATGCAAGTATTGTTTCCACCGACACATACAGTCAGGGAGGCGCCGTTATGGCCTTCACTAAATGTTTCTTTAATAAGGTTTGATGCTCTGAGCAGAATGAAAGCCATGCTTCTACAGAAGTCTGTGCCCTTAGCCTCCGCTCGAGAGACTTTTGATCTCCAGATCGCAAGGTCTTTGACAGAGATACAGGCGCCCATACGTACGAATTGCCCCTTTCATTTCGCAGAAATGGTAAATCGTATCTTTAACATATCTGATACGACAGGCATCGTCCACCTATTTAAGACCATAGGTTCTGGACTTCTAAGGACCTTTCAGACGGTACTTGGAGTTATACCAAACTTCATTCACTCCGTATTCGGAAGCATCTTTGGAGGACTTCCACTGATCCTGTTTCTAATAGCAGGTATCCTGATTGTTATTTTACTGCTACGCAATGGACGTCCCAGTCACCAAGGAGATGGAAAAGGCACTCCAGGAGCGTAAATACCGTGACGGCATGGTACAACATCTAGGCACACCTCGTCTTAAGGGAACTGAGTGCATCTTGGTTCTTGTCATTTCGACCAGTCTGGATGGACTGCATCTTACCTGTCCTCCGATGCCTGTTTTGCGGAGAAGAATGCGTGTTAGACCTCTGTTTGACACTCCCATCATGTGCGCAGCCGGACATAGACGCTTTACTGGACCAGATAACGGCCCATGTTCTTCAGTGTCCTCAGCGTATCCCAATATTGATGGCGGCATTCCTAGAGCCACCACAGGTAGTTTCTGCTGCTGTTGGTATGGACACCGGCTCATCCTCTGGCACCCAGGCTTTGGATGGCGCACAGGCTGCCCCAGCATCGGCTGTGGACAGTATGGAACATCATCTGTGCTCAATTGACATAATCTGCGAGGTGTTACAGGGACCGTCGACTGCGGAAGCAGGCAAAGAAAATGTTGCGCTTACCTGCCAGTACACAAACATTTGACTCATTTGGCTCGTCGTGTGCTGGAAGAAATTCGGCCTTTTTAATCAAACTAAAATTGAAACTCAAAACAAAATTGACATACCCTTCTTTTTGGGCACACATGGCTTTCAAATGCTTATAGTGGTTCGGACTATACCTATTGACACTTTAGAGCTATGGCTTGAGTGACACTTTTTTCTTTTTAACATTTTTAAAGATTTTTTCAAAATGTTAAACATTTTTAGCAAAACAAATGTTTTTATTATATAGCTTACCAATATCTAGTCAGCCTAGTAGTACGTTGATAATTTACATATGTCGTTCAGTCAGAAGAGGAGTGGGTGTTATATTCCATATAGGTACCCTAATATAGGCGCAGGTAGCATTGCAACCTTTCACCTATATTCCTCCCTACATTACACTTATAACGGTATACAGGGACTCACCTTTTACCTAGATACAACACTGCATTCAGAACACGGGTTTTCCCTAGTTCGAAACGCATACATTATGCATGAGGTTTCTTGGAAGCACAGCAGGACTACCATCTCCTGTATAATATCTATGTATAAAGTTCATGTCCGACGTCATCCTTAGTACGACACAGTAATACAGCAAGGTAGGACCCCTGGGGAGACCTATGGGTATATATACATCACATCTTGCTAAGATAGATAGAGGAGACTGAGACTTCCCGGCCGACACACTGACCAGAGACGCTGAGGTTCCTGCATGCAGACACTCCAGCTCGCAGTGGTCTAAAACATCCCTTGCGGGGTGTCCAACTCGAGACCAGGACGGGGTTCTACAGTCTCTTACTTCAGGTAATGGGGTTGACTAAATCCTAGTGGGATTCTTGGCTTAACACCTACACACATGCTAGGTACACTTAGGTACATCTAGTTAGGGAAGGCATCGTAGGAGTACGCACTTTTTATCATGTATTTTATATACTTGTATGTATTCATGATTACTGCAAGATGGTAGAGTTATACCATCCGTTTACTTTCTTAGTGCTTCTAATCATTTATCTCTGCTACTGTCTAACGGTTGTTGCAGCTCATCTATTCTACACTAGAATAACAACTGTTCAATAAATTCTTATTGAAAACGCCCAGCCTGTTTATTCTGTGTATCTCTCTGAGACAGACAAATTAAGCACGACTGACTGAGCGAAAAGTAGTATATTGTTTCCACGGTCCTGAGGGATCAGGGTTGTCATGTTCGATGGTTGCCAAGAACTATTCTCTCCCCGGTAATAGGAGATTCTAGTGGCACAGTGAACTAGCTGATACAGAAGGCCAACATACCCGGTGGGGGTGTACAGAGTCAGTCTGACACCAATCCTACCGTGTATGCTGTCCGAACGCGCAGATCCTGTATAGTTTTTATAGGAACTACACAACAGTGGAAAGTAATTAAATTATAATAAATCAATGATTATTTTTTATTTAATATGATTTAATTATGTTAATTGTGCTAATAATTTTTTTTGCATGTAAATATTATGTGGGGGTTGTGGGGTTACTAGGGGTGAAGGGTGGAAAGTAATTTATTTTTCATTAATTATTAGTTGTTAAATAATAATTAATTAATTATGTTAATTGTTTAATTACATTTTTAGGTGGGGGTTGTAGGGTTTATAGGGGTAAAGGGTGGGGAGTACATTAATTTTAATTAATTCGTTGGTAAATACTATTAATTATTTAACTGACAATTAATTATTTTAATTGTGGAATTAATTTTTTTAAGTTTAATTGTAGGTGTGGGTTGTGGGTTTTATAGGGGTAAAGGGTGGGAAGTAATAAATAATATTTGTTTAATTGTTAATTAATTTTGTTAATTGTGCATTACCATTTTTTTTTAGATTTTATATGTGGGTTTTGTAGGGGTACGGGGTGGGAAGTAAATTAATTTTAAGTAATTAATAATGATTTTTTTATAAATAATTAATTTAATAATTAAGTTAATTGTGTAAATAATTTTTAGTTACATTTTATGTGTGTTGCATTTATCGGAGTGGGAATAGTACATTTTACCCCTCCGCTAACCAAAACTTTACCTATTGTTGTAATGACCGGAGTGGGAATAGTAAATTTTACCCCTCTGCTATCCAACACTTTCCCTATTGTTGTACTGACTGGAGTGGGAATAGTAAATTTTACCCCTCTGCAATCCAACCCTTTCCCGCCTGTGACTGTTCTACTGACTGGAGTGGGAATAGTAAATTTTACCCCTCCCCAATTCAACACTTTCCCTACTGCTGCACTCATTGGAGTAGGAATAGTAAATTTTACCCCTAACAATTTCTCTACTGTTGTACTGACTGGAGTGGGAAAAGTAAATTTACTCCTCCGCAATCCAACACTTTACCTACTGTTGTACTGGCTGGAATGGTTTTAATAAATATTACCTATCCGCAACCAAACACTTTCACCACTGTTGCATTTACTGGAAGGAGATTTATAAATTTTACCCAGTTTTCTTATTTTTGCTTTGCGTAAAGTGGGAGGAGTATGTTTTTACATATTTACTATAATAGTTTGCGTAGTTTTGTATAAATTGTACTGGGAATAGTATATGTATGACATTTTATATTTTGTAATTTATTTTATATTGTTATAATTTGTATTATTAAATTTTTGCTTATTTGAAATTATATTTTTAATTATTAATGAATTTAATGTGTAAAATAATTTTTACTAAATGTTAAGAATTTTAAGTTGTTTACTTTTTTAATTTAATCAGAACAGTTTGTTTTTTAAAGATTTGGGGGCCTATTACGATGTCGGGCGGACGCAACCGTCTCGGAACTGGGATCGACCGTCCTCTGGTCGGCGGTCCCGACCTCATGATTAAGATGCGACCGAACACTGTTCGGTTGCATTCCGACATTTCCCTATGGAAGCATGGGAGGTGATGTTAATCCCTGCACCGTAAGGTGCCTGCCACGGGGTGCAGGGATTAATTGTGGAGAAGTGTGGCTCAATGGTTAGAGCGGCAGACCCTGATGCAGAGATCTGGCCTGGGACCAGGGTTCAATTCCCGCCTCGGCGGGTCTTGGGCTCAACTTCTTCGGACCTGATAATTCTCGCCTCGGTGCCTATTCTAATCATGGGTCCCACTCTGCAACTCTGGGCAATAGCTTGCTTAATCTCCACAACGGCCCCACCAGCGCTGGGATGCCTGGCTTCACCTTGGGGGTGCCCAGGAGTGGACATCTCACAGGGAAAAGCCAGGAAGGGTTCCACAGCGGTATGCGTTCAGCGCCAGGAAGCCTCAGGGTAGCAGTGCGCTTTACAAGTACAAATTCATTTCATTTCAACAGGGGGCACCATAGGTGCCCCCTTGGCCCCCAAATCGAAGCCGCGCACACAAGGGGGCTCTGCGAGGGGACCCCAAACACGCTTTCCGACAGGGTTTCCATGTTGGAAAGGCCAGCATGGAAACCCTGCTGCAAACATGCATCGTGATACCAAGGGCAGAAAGACCACTCTTTGGGATTAAGGGCCGGCCTCCAACTGGCCGACGGGCTCCTTGAACCCGTCGGAAGGAAGCCGTAATGGCTGGCCGGTTAAGTTTCCGACCGCCAGCATTGTGATGCGGCAGTCGGAAAGTCAACCAAGATGCGGCCCGGAAAGGCACCGACAGTCATTCAGAGCCTTTCCGTGCCGCATCGTAATCAGCCCCTTTATGTTATTGGTATATGTATTTATATATATATATATATATATTGAAATTATAATATAAATGAAAATTATTTGTTTAATATTTGTTTTTTAAGTAGATATATGTAAATACATATGTTAATTATATATATGTTTAACGTTTTTAATTTAAGTTTGTTATATTTTATTCAAATATATATTAAATCTGTTTTATTTTTTTAAATTAATACTACTATTTAATATAATTAATATTTATTATTTTATTTTATATACATTTAAAAAACGATATTTAATACAACGATATTATTGACATCGATATTTATTTTTCAATATTTTTGTACTTACCATTATAAGTATAGGGTGACGATATTTTTGACCTCGATATTTTGTATGTCGATATTTTGAGGGTTGATATTCTGTCAGTGAACCATTTTGTTTTGGGTTTGATTGGTTAATAATAAAAAATGTTTTAAAAAAACAAAATCAAACATGGTTTGGACATCAGGAGAGAACTGGAGGAAACCCATCAATGGATGCGATGGTGAGATCCAAACTTACGGAAAACAATGGGTTTATATGTGGCTCTAGCTTAATTCTACTGGGAAAGTAGGGGGTTGTTTCTAGGCCAGTACATGGTAGGCTTTGATACAGAGGACAATTCACCTTAACAAGGTCCTCTTTTGCATTTCCTTTGTTTGCCATAGAGGAACCCACAAAGATCTGATCATCCACGCAATGGTCCTTTGAGTGGTTGATGTAAAAGCTCAGAGAGTCTCGCCTCCCATTTCGAGGGGCAGGCGGAGCTAAAACCACTGGTAGAGTAATTGATTGGCTAACAAAGAAAGAAGTTACAACCTTCAGTAGGGAGGCCGCCATGATCCACAGGACCAATTTGTCAGGAAAGAAAGTGGCCCAGGACGATTGCACCCAAAGAGCCTGCAATTTATGACTGGACTGTACAAGCTGATGGAATTGCAATAACAGACTTTTTTAGTGTCAAGAGTTGCAAAGAACAGCTATGCATTGGCTCGAAGAGCATCAACATAAGGAACGTTAAGACCAAGTTCAGGTCTCATTGTGGCTCAACAATGGAGAGATGAGCACAGCAGCCAAAACAACTACAGCATGACAAATCATTAGTATAATGAACTTGAGGTCAGTTGTCACTTTCTCCGCCATCCTCAGTGTGCTGAGGGGACATTACATGTGCCGTGTACTGGATCAGAATCAGGTCAGAAGAGAGTGTCAAGCCTCTAAAAGTGCTGGAATCATTGCAGAGGACTCTGATTATAGTCTGACTGCATAACAACTGATGGCCCCTTTGTGACATCGTAACTGAATATGAGCCAGGACTTATCTAATTTCGTTTTGGAGTCAGACATTATGCCAGAACTGGATCTTAGGCCAGCGCTAGCGGGGTCTGTGTAGGCACCTATTCAAAAAGGACCTCGAATGGAACTTGGCACCAGTATTGAAGTCAGGGCTTGAGTTGGTAGGGGCCTGGTAATGGGTCCTCAGAGGACAGACAGTGTTGGGGCAGACCTGCTGGTGAAAGTCTGACTGGCGACCCCTGTGGCAACAGGGGGCCTGAAGGTGCACCAGAGGGAGCCGAATTTGCACTAAAGATCTGCAGCATGTCCTCTCCGAAGGTCGCTATCTACTGCATGGCTGAAGCTAGCCTGGGAAATTCGGAGCATGTGTTACACGCGCATTACATCGAGCGCGCTGCGGTAGCTGAATCCTTCACAACAGAGTCCATGACGACGGCCGCCATAGAACTACGTTTCCCAGGAGGCCCGGCGCCAGGTCACGTTGCAAGGACTTCCATAAAGGCGGAAGTAATGCAAGGCGACGTGTCGGAAATTCTCTACGTAGGCGGTGTTGGTGTTCGTGGTCAGAGACTCCAGGGAGGTCCGGTAAGGGTGCTCTGCACCTATGTTTCCCCTGTTTCATGTGACTCCAGTAAGTCCCGTCTTCCTTTGGAGAGCACCGCTGTGCTCGTGCGGAGGAGGGGAGTTTTGCCGGCACCCAGCCTCACACTCCCTATTTACCCGATGTTTCCCAGCTGGGTCTGCTTGTTTTCTATAGTTTGCCGCCAGAACAATACTCCGGCAGTGACTCCCCTCAGTTCAAGTGGCCCCTCTGGTTCTCTCACAGTATCTGACATTTAACCAAGCCCTGACTACTGATACAGCGGTGACTGTACTGTGGTCATATTGTATTCTTTCAGGATGGGATTGTATACGACAATACCTTGATGTTCTTTTATGTTATACCAATTGGAGTTCATGGTGAACTGAACCATGACATGGATGACACAATCTACATTGTTATATGCATTTAATATGTTACCTTTCACGGAGTAAAGATTCATGTTTTGTGTTCTTATGACTCTATTTTCAACAGGGATACTAAGGAGTGGGTTAGGACTACGCTCTATCCCTGTGAGGCATAGTGGAGTTTATAAAGGGTAGGTTGTGGTAGAACCATATCTGGATATATCTCTGTGCTGTTGTTTATAGTGGTATGTGTTTTGCCAAATGAATGTTTTCTTCTATGTTTTCCCACATTACAGCCAAAACGCAGAAAGGAATACTTTCACGTCCATGACTTGTGGTAGAAGTGTCTTGCTCTACGGGTGTCGTTCTTTTCCTTTACAGGTATAGAGATTGATATGGTAACCATTGTTCTTAAGGCTTAGATCCAGGGGGAGTGAACTTGGGTACTTATATTGTTCTTCTCATTTCAGGTCTCCCTCCCTGCTGTACCCATCCTTTCCTTCCCTCGCTTGATCCTCCCACTGACCTGTGCCATTACGGCTACTAAGGCTTGGGTAGATCAAGAGGTGGACCCCTCTGAGCAACAAACCGATCCTGAGGACTGACCAGTGTAACAGAATTTCCGACCCACGGATTGAGTCCTCCCGGTCGGTTTGGGCAGGATGGCCACTCTTGATGATGTTCTAGCTGTTCTTGCCAATGTGCAGGCGGAGCTGGCAGCATCACGTCAGAAAACAGCAGATCTAAAGGCCAGAGTAGAGGGAATGCAACAAAATCCTTTTAACGTAGGGGGAACGGCGGCGGCACCCACCAATGCTGTGGTTGTTGAACTACCGGTATCCATACCGTTAGCAACACCGGAGAGGTTTCATGGGGAGTCAAGCAAGGTACAAGTGTTTTTGACACAGGTTATGCTCCACTTCTCTTGCAAACAGAAATCCTTCCCCACCAATCAAGCGAGAGTAGCCTTTCTCATCTCGTATTTAGCTGGCGATGCGGCACAATGGGCAGTGCTATTGGTAACCAGAGACGATCCCCTCCTGTACGATTGGGACGAATTCAGAACAGAGTTTTTGAAGGTATTTGACAGGCGGTCTGAGTCTTATACTGCAGATAGGGAATTATTAGAGTTGAGGCAGGGCAATAAGGATCTGGTAACATATCTGAATGCCTTTAGGAGGTTAGTGGCAGAAACAAACTGGCCAGAGGTTAAACAAGCTGCGCTATTTCATCAAGGGTTGAGGGAGGAGCTTAAGGACATAATCGCACAGATCGACCCTCAGCCTGTTACGTGCGAAGATCTGATTAGTCTTGTGCTTCGCCTCTACCATCGACTCAGCGAGCGTAAAGGTGACCATAAGAGGAAAGAAAGAACCATACCCCCGTTTGAACGACAAAGAAGCGCTGAAGCACACGGCGCTCAAGCAACAGAGCCTATGGATCTTGGAACCATACGTGCAGCGTTAACACAGGCAGAAAAAGACGTACGACGTAAACAGGGCCTGTGTCTCTATGGTGGCAAAAAAGGCCACTATGTGAAGGAGTGTCCTGTAAAGCCTAAGAACAACCGATTTAGGAACAACAGAGCTGCAACTGCCGCCGTGGATACGGCTTCGGAAAACTAGCTGACTCAAGAAAAGACGAAGGGGTTTCTTGGGGAAACACCTTTCTCCCTTCTTTACGTAACGACAACCCCTCTGAGCAGGGGCATTTGTTTATTACCTTGTTACTATTGGTACAGACGGAATGGACACGAGCCTCAGCCATGATCGATTCTGGGGCCACGGGCATCTTCATGGATATGGGAGAAGCAAAATGCAGAGGTACTGCCTTAGTACCCAAAGACAGTCCAGAGGAAGTCTATGCCGTAGACAGAAAAAAACTTGACACAGGACCAATTGGATACAACTCTGGAGAATTATTGGTCCAATATAGGCCCTCTCACCGGGAGTGCTTAACATTCAACATGATCCAAGCTCCCCAGTATGGAATCATTTTGGGGTTACCGTGGTTGATAAAACACAACCCTGAAATCAATTGGAAGAACAGAACTGTGCGAATGAATTCTCCTTATTGTATGGAACACTGCCGGTGTGAGCCAGAAGGACCTGCGGCAGCTCTAGCATCAAGCATGTCTATAGCCACTGCGGCCGAAAAAGACATCCAACTGCCCTCTGTATATCAGGCTTACACAGAGGTGTTTAATGAGGTCCAGCAGAAGAGCTACCACCCCACAGACAGTATGATTGTCAAATAGACCTTGTTCCTGGGGCGGTAGTGCCTAGCGGGAGAATCTACGCCTTGACGGAGCCTGAGAATCTCCATCTCCGTAAATACTTGGATAAGTACATGGGATTGGGGTTCATCCGTCCTTCAAGGTCTCCTGCGGCTTCTCCGCTTTTCTTCATACCTAAGGCTAATGGCGAGTTACGCGCCTGCATCGACTTCAGAGCGTTGAATGCTATCACCGTGAAGAATCGATACCCTCTACCCCTGATCCCGGTGTTACTTGAACAAGTAAAAAGGGCTAAGATCTACACCAAGTTAGACCTCAAGGGTGCCTATCATTTGGTTCATATCAGGAGTGGCGATGAATGGAAGACCGCGTTTAAGACCCGTTATGGACTGTACGAGTATTTGGTGATGCCTTTCGGGTTGTGTAACGCCCCGGCCGCGTTTCAGTATTTCCTGAACGACGTGCTACGTGAGATCCTGGACCACTATGTGGTGGTATACATCGATGATATCCTCATCTATTCAGAAGACAAGAACACACACATTGGACACGTGAAAACTGTACTACAGATCCTGCAAAACCACCACTTGTTCTGCAAACTGAGCAAGTGCGAATTCCACGTGAGTACTGTGGAATTCCTCGGCGTCATGCTCACTCCATACGGACAGGAAATGGCCAAACGAAAGATCGCAGCAGTAAAAGATTGGCCTACTCCCCTGAACATTCGTGATGTGCAATGCTTTATAGGGTTTGCAAACTTCTACCGTCGCTTCATAAACCAGTTCTCTAAGTTGGTGGCACCCATAACACAACTGTTGAGAAAAACACAGAAGTTTGTATGGAACAGAGAGGCACAAGATGCCTTCCTGGCCCTGAAAACAGCATTTTTCACCGCTCCTGTTTTGACTCACCCTGACCCTGAAAAACCATATATCGTTGAGGCAGATGCATCTGATGTGGCAATAGGGGCGGTGCTATCCCAAAGACATTCTTCTACGGGACAACTGCATCCTGTGGCATTTATGTCGAGGAAGCTGAATGATGCGGAAAGGAATTACAATATTTCTGAGAAAGAGCTCTTGGCAATAAAAAATGCATTTATGGAGTGGAGACACGTTCTGATGGGTGCACAGCACGTGGTCACGGTTTATACCGACCACCGAAATCTACAGTTCATGACTGCTGCTCGACATCTTACACCTCGCCAACTCAGATGGATGCTATTCTTCTCAGAATATCACTTCATTATCACATACAGACCAGGTTCAGAGAACAGAAAAGCAGATGCTCTCACCAGACAGTCGTCTTCCAAAGACATGGATACCGACCCGGAGCGTTCCATCATTAACCCCATGAAAGTTCTGTGTGTGATACAGCCGGATACCTTCCTCAAGGACGTACTTAGGGGAGTTAACACGTGTTCCTGGAGAACTTGGCTGAAAAGCCATAAGGAATGGCAAATCAGGAATGGTTTCCCAATGAACCGAGACCGTCTGTTGATACCTACTGAGAGACTCAGGAAACAAGTGTACCTTTGGTGTCATGAATCACCCGGTGCTGGACATCATGGCGTAGAAAAACCATGGAACTTATCAACAGACAGTTCTGGTGGCCATCTATCAGGGTAGACATTAGAAGTTGGATAAAGACCTGTGAAACATGTGCTAAGATGAAATCAGACCATCTACGCCCACAAGGGCTGCTGCAACCTCTACCTACTCCCAGCAGCCCGTGGGAAAACATATGTTTAGACTTCATTGTGGGGTTGCCAATGGATAAAGGATGTACGGTGATTTTGGTCGTGGTGGATTACTTAACGAAAATGGGACACTTCGTGGCATGCAGAACTATTCCTACGGCAGGCGAGTTAGCTCATCTATTGATGAGGCACGTGGTACGCTTGCATTGATTACCCAGAATCATAGTGTCAGACAGGGATCCTCAGTTCACGGCTCAGTTCTGGAGAGTGTGGTGTTCATCACTCCATATAAACACGGCCATGTCTACGAGTTACCACCCTCAAACAGACGGGCAGACAGAGCGCCTCAACCAAACGCTCAAGCAGTACTTGCGCTGTTATGTGGACAAGTGCACCGAGGAGTGGGTGGATTATTTGTGGCTAGCAGAAATAGCCTACAACAATGCCACACACAGTTCCACTCAGGTTTCTCCGTTTTATTGTACCTATGGACGCCATCCTAGATTCATTCCCTTCATCCATCCAACTGAGAACACCAACTTACCCGAAGTGTCTAAAAGGGTGGCTCATATCAGAGATACGTTGGTCAACACACAAGAATACCTGAAGACCACAAAGCGCAGATATAAAGCCGCGGCAGACAAACACAGAAGACCTGGACCGTTATACAAAAAAGGGGATACTGTCTGGCTGTCAACCCGCAACATACGTTTCAAGAAACACAGCGTGTTTAGCCCCAGGTATATTGGACCCTACAAGATCGAGAAATGCATCAGTCCGGTGGCTATGAAGCTGGAACTGCCGTCTCATCTACGTATCCATCCCGTTTTTCATGTTTCTCTGTTGAAACCTGCCTACACTCCCGCCAGTAAGCGGCCTCCACCTCTATTGGTCAATGACATTCCGGAATATGAGGTGCGGGGTATACTGGATTCCAAACTCTGAGGCCGTAAGCTCTGGTACCTGGTGGCCTGGAAGGGGTACAGTTCTGAAGAAGACTCTTGGGAACCAGCGTCTGAAGTCCATGTTGCCAGATTGGTGGCCTCCTTTCACAAAAGATACCCACAGAAACCAGGACCCCTTGCACGCTCTTGTTAGGGGAGGGATGTACTGTTACACGCGCATTACATCGAGCGCGCTGCGGTAGCTGAATCCTTCACAACAGAGTCCATGACGACGGCCGCTGTAGAACTACGTTTCCCAGGAGGCCCGGCGCCACGTCACGTTGCAAGGACTTCCATAAAGGCGGAAGTAATGCAAGGCGACGTGTCGGAAATTCTCTACGTAGGCGATGTTGGTGTTCGTGGTCAGAGACTCCAGGGAGGTCCGGTAAGGGTGCTCTGCACCTATGTTTCCCCTGTTTCATGTGACTCCAGTAAGTCCCGTCTTCCGTTGGAGAGCACTGCTGTGCTCGTGCGGAGGAGGGGAGTTTTGCCGGCACCCAGCCTCACGCTCCCTATTTACCCGATGTTTCTCAGCTGGGTCTGCTTGTTTTCTATAGTTTGCCGCCAGAACAATACTCCGGCAGTGACTCCCCTCAGTTCACGTGGCCCCTCTGGTTCTCTCACAGTATCTGACATTTAACCAAGCCCTGACTACAGGTGACTGTACTGTGGTCATATTGTATTCTTTCAGGATGGGATTGTATACGACAATACCTTGATGTTCTTTTATGTTATACCAATTGGAGTTCATGGTGAACTGAACCATGACATGGATGACACAATCTACATTGTTATATGCATTTAATATGTTACCTTTCACGGAGTAAAGATTCATGTTTTGTGTTCTTATGACTCTATTTTCAACAGGGATACTAAGGCGTGGTATAGGACTACGCTCTATCCCTGTGAGGCATAGTGGAGTTTATAAAAGGGTAGGTTGTGGTAGAACCATATCTGGATATATCTCTGTGCTGTTGTTTATAGTGGTATGTGTTTTGCCATATGAATGTTTTCTTCTATGTTTTCCCACATTACAGCCAAAACGCAGAAAGGAATACTTTCACGTCCATGACTTGTGGTAGAAGTGTCTTGCTCTACGGGTGTCGTTCTTTTTCTTTACAGGTATAGAGATTGATATGGTAACCATTGTTCTTAAGGCTTAGATCCAGGGGGAGCGAACTTGGGTACTTATATTGTTCTTCTCATTTCAGGTCTCCCTCCCTGCTGTCCCCATCCTTTCCTTCCCTCGCTTGATCCTCCCACTGACCTGTGCCATTACGGTTACTAAGGCTTGGGTATATTAAGAGGTGAACCCCTGTGAGCAACAAACCGATCCTGAGGACTGACCAGTGTAACAGCATGCAAGGACCAATTGCGGAGTCAGGTCAGATTTGTATGAAACAGGAGGAGTGAGATTTTTATCTTGATGCCCTTGCACTTTAGTGCTAGACTTCGAGTGGTGCACTGGGTTCAAGACCCGACAGGCCTTCTTGTATTTTAGCTTAGACTTCAACTCACCAGTAGACTTCGATGATAGAGAATTGCAGCATAAAGTACAAACATGTTGTAGACAAATGTGATACATTTTATAACACGGAGAGAACTAAGTGCCTCTACATATCTGACTACATTAATTGTTTGAGCAAATTATGTATATTTAATTGTTTGAAAATGTTGTAAAAAATATAAACCAGCTAGTTTGGATAGACAGTTATGTAAGGTGGATTGCCGGAGAGGACTTGTAGCTCGCTCATCCGCTGTGCCAACATTATGGCAACAGCAAAAACTGTCTTGAGGGTAAGCAGTGAAGAGGACAGCTGTGCAGAGGTTCAAAGATAGCATGCATGAAGAAGGTAAGAACACATTTAAATCCTATTGGGGCATAAAAAACAGAGAAATGGGCAATATATACAGTAAACTCTTGAAAAAATGCATCAACATAGGTGATTTAAGGAATGAGGGCTGGTCTGGCAACCGAAAAAAGGCTTAAAGAGCCAACAAATACTCTTTAAAGATGCCAAAGCAAGTCCTTGATGGGCGAGGCACAACACAAAAAACAACACTTCGGACAGTTTAGCATGAAGTGGGTCGAGCTGCTTGGTAGCACATCAAACACCAACTTGTCCCAGTGGCTGCCATTTACCGATTTGGTGGAGCAAACCTGGCTGCCAAGATTACATCAACAACCTCAGGAGGAAGATCAAAAGCTGTCAACTGCTACCGCTCAAACTCTAAGCATGGACGTGGAGCATGCTCAGGTTCAGGTGCAGGACTCTGCCCTGGTGCTGCAACAGGAGCCTGATGGGAAGACAGATGTTAATGCCCAGCAGTTAGGGATACCATACTGTCCATGTCCAATCCAGGCCACTATGATGACTTGGGCCTGGTCAGTCCTGATCTTTTTCAGAACTCTGGACAAGAAATGTTATTGTCGGAAAGGCACACAGTCGCCCTGAGTCCCACTTGAACCACCAAGAAAATGTTCTGGCACTGGTACCACAACCCCACCCCAACCTGCTTGTTGCAGTACCACACAGAACTGGTGTTATCAGTGAGCACCTTAACATCTTCCTTTTGAAGAACAGAAAGAAAGCCTTTAACACCAAGCAGATGGCTCAGAGCTCTAGCAGACTGATGTGGAGGTGAGCCTCCGCCTGAGACCAGAGGCCTCTGATCTCCACCTCTCACAGGTGGCTACCCCAACCCAGGAACGATGCATCAGTCACCACTGTCAGCTCCAGTTAGGGTAGGGAGAGGGGCCTGCCACTCACCCAAACATGATTCAGAAGCCACCACTGCAGGTCTTTTGCACTCTTGTCTGAAATCTGGACTTGATCAGAGAGATTCCACAAGTGCTATGCCCACTGCAGAGTCCGCATAAGCAATTCGGAGTGCTTCACGAGCAGGCTGCAGGAGGCCATCAGTCCCAGCAGCCTCAGAGTCACTCTCACTGAGATCCAGGATGGAGGCTGAAGCATTTGGATCACAGCCTGGACTCTCTTTGCTGGAAGAAAAACATGAAACTGCACTGAGTCCAGAATGGCTCAGATAAAAGCGAGCATCTGCGAAGGAGTCAGATGTGACTTTGGCACATTAATAGAGAAGCCCAAAGATGTTAGAAGATTTGCCGTAATCTGGAGGTGGGTAATGACTGCCAGGGGTGAACGACTTCAGCAGTCAGTCGTTGAGGTAGGAGAAAGACTGGAATCCCTGACCAACGAAGATGTGCTGCAACAACCACCATCTCACTTTTGTGAATACCTGAGGTAGGCAGGTAAGGCCAAAAGGGAGCACAGCAAACTAGAAATGCTCCTAGCCTACTGTGAACCGCAGGAGCATCTGAGGGCCTGCAGAGCAGCAATGTGGAAATGAGCATCCTACAGGACCAACATCACCATCCAGTCTCAAGGGTCAAAGGCAGGCAAGACCTGGGCTAGGGTGAGAGTCTTTAATTTGTCCTTCCACAGGAAGGCACTGGGAGGATGAAGGGCTAAAATGGGAGGGAGACTATGGCTTTTTTCAGCACCAGAAGTAGCTGAATAACAACTAGAGTCAAATTCTGGTATCAGTACCCTCTCAAGGGCTCCTTTGGCCAAAAGAGCCTGCACTCCATGCTGCAATAGGGACAAACGGTCCTCCATCAGCTGTTTGGAGGAAGGTGGAAGGTGTGGTGGGGTGTAGAGGAATGGTAAGACGTAACCCAGCCAAACTATCAACAGGATCCACTCGTCCAAAATTATCGCCTGCTACCCTGGTAGAAAATATTGGTTCCTGTCTCCAACAAGGTGACTATGTGCTTTGAAGGGCATGCTAAAGGGGTTTGGGAGCTACGGCAGCTGGAGGGGCAGATGACTGGGGTACGCGCTGCCCTTCTTGTCCAAGTGTCCGAAAAGATGGGAACCGTCAAATGGAATAACCGTAACACTGTCTTGGACATGACCCAAATAGATAGCATACAGGCATGCCTATCATTCCACCAAGAGAGTCTGTGATGTCCAGCTTGCAGTGAATAGTAAACTTGACCGCATCACGACTGTCCTGTATATCCTGAGAGAGGATGCCACAAGCTTTTTCCAGAATCATAGGTAACACATGGGCAAAAGAGTCCTACAAGGCATGAGAGGAGCAGTCTACAAGGCAGTAGAATTCACAGAGAAAAGGGACAAACTTGTGGATGAAAAGACCCTTTTTCCAAAAGTCTCTATCCTCTTCGATTCCCTGTCAGGGGGAGTAGTCGGGAGTGAATTAGGGTTAACCTTGCTGGCCGAAGCCGGCACCACAAGCATAACGAAAGTGGGGAACTGGGTGTGACAGGGCAGCCTCAACAGGGTTTAGCCCATGTCTCCAAAAGCCTGTCTGTAAAAGCCTCATTAAAGATCAAGACCCTCATCCACCCTCTGCACTATCTTCTGTGGAAGGGCTCATAGGTAAAACTAGTCCAGTGTCTGGTGAAGTATTGGGACCACTGGCATCCTGGAGTTCTTCACACTAATTATCCTCATAGTAGGGCTGGGCTAACTCTTCCACAGCATCATAGCCACCATTATCAGAATCTGTGCCAAACAACTGAAGCATGACATGAGCTCTTGAAGGAGGCAAAGGCACCGTATCGGAATCAGAAGGATAGCTAATTGGTTGCGGCTTAGTCAAAGCAGCACGCAGCCTAGACGAGGTTGGGGTGTGGTCTCAGTGTCGGAAAGCACTAAAGGTTGGCCGTCCTCATCATCTGACGTTGATGCTGCTGCAAACTGACGAATTTCGGGAAGCCATACTGCAGCTTTTTTGCATGCTACAGGCACCCTCTGGTGCGCCAAGAGGCTTCCCAACTGGGCTTCCAACGGCCGGTCCGCCCTTGCGCTACTTCTGCCTTATGGTTTTGGTCTGGGTTCTGGACTGATCTCCATTGCCTCTACAGCACCACAATCCACAGCAGAACATGATCCACTAATGCTGATGCTGGCACCATGAACTCCAGATAAGAGTCAGAATCTGCTCCAAAGGGAAATAGCTCCAAAAGTGAGACAGACCAAGGGGCATGGTGATAGTCTTGTGCCTTCTCAGGAGATCGAGAGTGGCGGGACAGGGCTTAGTCCTGCTTGGATTGCTTGCACTCTTTCTTTGACTTATCCAAAGATTTGGCTCGCAAGACAATCTGTCGCTAGAATGACCTCAGGAGTGGAACCTGGACCTCCCTTTGGGCCTCGACCAGTCATGAAGTGGAGTCTTGTGGTGCTTGGCTACGAACAGCTATGCTTTCTGATCCCAGATAGCCTTGGAGTGCATAAAGGCGCTGCAACTGAATGGCTTGGGGTCATGGTCCAACCCCAGGCACCACAGCCAAACCATGTGCGGATCAGTCACAGACGTTTGTTAGCAACATTCCCGACAAGGTTTAAACCCTGTAGATTTGGGTGGTGACATTTTTCCTTGCACAGTGTAGGATTTTTGTTTTTAGGAAGTACAGTCTCTAAAGAGACAACGGATACTTCTGGATCCGCATTTGTTGGTGCAGAAAGAATGGAACTGAGCGGAGCGACATCAGTGCAGAGCTGCATGACGTCACCTGTTGGTGCCCAGGAGTACAGCTTAAGATTTTGTGGATCTAGTCTGACGCCTGGGCGAATATTCAAAATGTTGGGAATCTGCAATTAGAAGTCTCTAGCAGAAAGGTAACATTATTGATAATAATGTATATCAATACAGTTGTGCAACAGAGAATGCATTTCTGATTTAATTCATCACTATAGCCACCCCATGGGATCACTCTCCATCTTTTCTTTATCATATGTCTATGCTACCACTGAATAATGTTTGCCTTGTAAATGCTGAGCTTTAGTCTAGGTAACACATGTCCACTCTGTTGCTATTGTTCTAATTTATGGACAGTATTTAAAAGAACTTACATGCCAAAAAAGCTACTGATGTTTGAATTTGGATGAAGATGCACATTTAGGGACAGGCAACATAGTTACACCTCTCAGGCATCTGCTCCACCATTTCTCTTTCACTGACACCCTGTTCAATACCCGCACCATAGTTTTGATGTCAATTAAAAACATTACTCTGTTATCATGAAGCTCTCATCACCTCAACTCCAGTGCTACCAATATCAGAAAATACTCTAAGAAGGTATAGAATATTTTTTCTTCAACCACTACTTCAGCCACCTTTCTGCACACCATTCAGTGTTCCTGTACACACCAAAACCTGATGCACCAGCTGCATCTGAACTTACTGCAAAATCGTCATCCATCCAAATGTTTCTACTATCATAGTTAGTCAGAAAACTGTCTGACATCGCCAAGCCTTCCTTCATCCATTTGTTCAGTCTCACACCAGGTTCTTCCTGGTGAAAGTTAGCTAACAAAATGGACAAAATGTTGCGAGTTCTATGTTAAAGTTTCAAAGAAATATGAACTAAGGCCACATAAAGATCAGACTCGTCCCAGCAGAACGGACTGGCAATGAAAGGTTGTATTGACCTTTATAAAAAGAGTCAAGAAAGCACGAGAGAAGCAGAGACGAAGTGACCTCATCTGTTGCATTTGGACATTGGTTTAAAACTGGTTGAATTATATTTTATTCATTGTATCAAGAATGACAGGCATAACAATAAAGCAACAAAGAGCATTGGTGTTATTGATCGCCATCTCTTAAAAAGGTCTCCTTTACTACCTGACCTTTTCCAAATCCAGCCTTCGATGTAATGCAGCAAAATGGTTTCACTGACGCTCCACACATTGAATGGCTGTGCTAGCAGCTGATCAGCACCATGACTGAAATGACCAACAAAGCAATGGCTGAAGAGGGCAGACTCATTTCACTATGTATGTTGCCTATGGGCTGACCCAAAATGTGAATGACACTCCAACAGCACCATGACTGAAGGAGGCTGACAAATTCCATTAATGCATTATTATATGAATTATTTTATTGGATTTTTATAATTAGTAAAAAAAAAAGCTGAGCAGACAAAACCTTAAAACGAAAAGCTTGTTTTAATAGAAAAAACTTTCAATTTACAGGCAGTGCTCCAAGCAGCCAACAGACAGGAATCCCTCCTGTGGCAAAAGTATTTTAATACCAAATTAGCACTTTAACTAAAAGTTTACATTCCTGCATTTTCTCACTTATTGCTTATTTCTATGAAGTGTATTATTTAGAAGTATGTTCTAATAACCACTGGCAGAGCCACTATATCTCGCTATTATTGGAGAGAACATTTTAATACTCACGTTAAGGAGCTCCCATGGATTCATTGCATCGCTGATTGTTAATTGGTGGTACAGCTAAGGGTGGTTGTGCCAATTTACAAAATAAACACATGGAAATCTAAGTGGCACAACATGGGTTTTAAAAGTGCATGAAAAGCTTTCCACATGCATGTTATTCTCTCTACAGTGCCTTCCTTTGCATAAAATAGTCCAAATGGGACTTGTTTTGTGTTGCTGTACTGAAAAGAAATGTAATTTCTTTTGTAACTTCCTCTGAAGTTATGTTTTAACTGTATTCACTTTTGCAATAAGTCAAGGACATTTCCTGTTCCTGCAGATGACTCTGAAGAGTCCAGTGTATTGAATAGGCGAGAAACTATGACGTCCTCTTCTTGTTTTTAGGTTAAGGGTTAGCATTAAATATGCTTTATGAAGGCATCTCTATCAATGTTGCAGTTAATGTATCGTGTTTATGAACATCTATTGGTTGTTGTCATCGTTACTTTATTTCATAACATGTCATGAGCGTGACTTTCACTGTTTGAAAATCTATAAAAATGCCTTATCGTTTGAACTGAGCAGTCCCTATGTTAGTTTGCTATTATATTCTGTACATGGAATATTTTTGACTGCCAGATCTTTTGCTCCTTTCTAATAAGGCAGACTCTATGAAAGTCTGTTATTTGATTTCCGCTGGGAGCGTTTTGCTTGCCTTTTCAGAAGCAGACCTTTTGTTAGTCCTCTTGCTAATCCAATACTCGGATTTTTCTCTAGGTCTATGTTATATAGTGATGCTGATTTGAATTGACTAGCCAATTGCCTTTTTTTTGCTTTCTGTAATGATTCTTAATTTTAAATAAACATTCAAGTTTGGACTTTGAATCTTTTATTGTGTTGGTGTCCTTTATTTGGCTTGGATCCTCATACTTTGGGACTCACACAGGCTTGGTCTGTTCAATTGGTCCTTTGATGTATTAGGGTCTTGCTATATATTTCATAAACCTGACACGCAGTTTCATCTGTGGAGGAGTGGCAGCAGGCTTTCTGTATGCATTGTACAGGGCAAACAACACTCCCAGGACAGGATAGGAGTTTAATAAATATTTATTTGTATTTTTGTTTATTTATAAAGGTTTGTATAGCGCAAACGTGACCCTTAAGGGTATCAGAGCACTTCACAATTTTGGAGAAGAGGGATACAGTATTGAGAAGCAAAACATTTGTTACATAATTATGTAAGACGCGTGCAAGACTCCTGTAGGCATCGGAACTGTTCACATAAGGGTAGGGCGGATACAGTAATGGGTGAGGAACATTCGAACATATGTATGTACAATGCATGCTAACAATGTTATTCCCAGGTATATAACCATGTCAAAAGTCAATCAAGATGACCGAATAGAGGGCAGTAATGGAGTCTAGGAGCCAAGGCCAATTAGGGCAGGAACTTGAGCATTAGGATTTTTTCACTTCCTTTTTGAAGGAAGCAGTGGAGGAGATTGTACGGATCTCCGGAGGAAGAGAGTTCCAAATCTTTGGGGCAATGCCAGAGAAGGCTCTGTTACTCGATCTCTTTTTGTGGAAAATCTGTGGTTTCAGGAGCATTGTACTTGCACTTTGTGACGCTCTGCAGCCCCCTGATAGTTCTAGTTTTTGAGCCAGATAGATGGGGGTCTTTAAATGAAGGCTTTGTGCATCATGCAGGCAATTTTTAACTGTATTCTGGCCTCGTAAGGTAACCAGTTTAGGGATTTTAGGGCTGGGGATATGTGTTCTTTTCTCTTTGTCCCAGTAATCAGTCTAGCTGCGGCATTAAGGGAAGCCCTTAGTGGGGCCAGGCTCTGTTTGGGGAGACCACATAGCGTGGAACTACAGTAGTCTTGTCTTGGCAAAACTAAAGCTTGTACCACCAATTTGAAGTCTTTCTGTGGAAGGAATGGTTTGAGATTCTTTAGTATACTCAACTGATGTTTAGCTCCCTTGGTTGCATTCCTGATATGGTTCTTCATATTCAAGTGCATGTCTAGCGTGATTCCGAGGAATTTAGCTGAATCAATAATGTGGGGGGAGCAGTTGAAGGCTGTGAGGTGTTTCATCCAAAGGTCAATTTTGGGAATGTGATTAGGGGGAGCGATGAGAAGGAATTCAGTTTTGGATGTGTTGAGCATGAGGTAGTTGTCAGTGAGCCAGTTTTGAGTGTTCATCATGATTGAGTTGAGTGAGATGATGTCTTCTGGGGAGGTGATTTTCAGATAAAGTTGAGTGTCATCCGCATACATATGAAAAAGAATGTTCGCGGAGTTCAAGGCATTTACTAACGGTTCCAAGAGTAAATTGAACAATATGGGTGATAGGGCGGACCCATGTGGAACCCCCATAGTTACTGTACGGGGCTGAGAAAGAGATTGATTCATCTTGATTCTTTGGGATCTGTTTTGAAGGAAGGAAGTGAACCAATTCAATACCGACCCTGATAAGCCCATCCTGTATTCTAGAGTAGATAGTAGTTTGATATGGTTCACAGTGTCGAAGGCAGAAGATAAGTTAAGGAGGATCAATCAGCAAGATTCATTATGGTCTAGGAACTTTAAGATGTCATCCATGATGTGCATGAGTGCAGATTCGGTGCTGTGCCCTCTCCTGAAACCAGATTGATGATGATCCAACAATTGGAATTTCTCGATGTGTGAGTAGAGTGGAATTAGCTCTCATTTTTCAAGAAGTTTTGCCAGAGTGGGGATGTTGGAAATGGGACGGAAGTTGTTCAGATCGGAGCTGTCTGCGTTAGGTTTTTTTTTAGAATCGGGGAAACCTGTGCTGCTTTTAGACAGTCGGGGATCGTGCCTTGCACTAGTGAAGCGTTGACGATCTTGGACCATAAAGGGGGATGGAGGCTTTTATTTCCTTGAAGATGGCAGAGAGTAGGTAGCAATAGTGCAGTGGCAACAGACTGTGATATCACTGTATGTTTCTGCTCTGTTTGCCTCCTGTATATAATTGTGGTTATTTGGTTTTAAATCAAACAGACAAAAGGTAACGGGAGGAATGCTTGCAATCAGTCTAACCACTGGCAATTGCTTGGGGTAGCATTCCAACCCATCACTCTTTTGTCCATCATGTTCCCTCAGTTTGGTCCCAACCATATGCATAGCTCCCGAAGCTGCGGTGTGCCCAGATGGAGTATCATGCGTTCACGGCAACGTCGCACCAGGATTGCTTTTTCCATCTCTCGATGAACTGGGCCATCCATTGCATAGCAAAAAAATTAAAATTAGGATACCCACTACAAGTAGTAGGACCAGCGGAAGCCCTCTAAAAATGCTTCCCAATACGGAGTGTATAAATGCTGGAATAACGCCGAAGATTGTCTGAAAGGTGATCAATAGTCCAGAACCTATGCTCTTAAATAGGTGCACGATAACCCTTGTATCAGACATGTTGAAGATAAGATGAACCATTTCCCCGAAATGGAGCGGGAAGTTCATTCAGACTAGTGCTTGCATCTCCGATGAAGACCTTGCATCCTGGAGATCAAAAGTCTCTTGTGCTGAGGTTAAGGCCACATTCTTCTGAAAAAGCATGGCTTTCAGTCTGCTCAGAGAATCAAACCGTATAAAGGAAACAGTCAATGAAGTCCATAACGTTGTCTCCCTAACTGTGTGGGTCGGTGGAAACAATACTTGCATACAACAAGTAACCCTGGAACATACTGTGAATAGATATGCAATGCCTTGTACCATCCCACAACAGCCTTGATCATTCAACATCAAATAGCTACCATTCGAGAGCAGTTTGAACACTGGATGAATCACGGCAGCTGGGGAACCCTTCAAGTGACAGCATAAGTTAGCAAACGAAGCATTACAGACTCCATGAAGCGAAACCTTCTTACAAACTAGGGACCCACTTAAAGAACTTTCACAGTTTGAACTACTGAGAAAAACTTCAGTGCCCCCATTCCTGCATCTAAATCTATACGGTAAATCCCAGTACTCAGGTATTTATCCGTCTCCCAACGCTTCATATCTGCCTACCTGGTTATACTGGAGACAGTATTGAAATTGGAATGTTGTGACTGGCAGTGTAAAATGGCCATGGATTAACCATTCTGTGGAAGGTGACTCAGCCACGGTAAAATGTAATTGGTCCAATTTTTCAATGTGCAACATGGTATATTTTGCATCTCTTCGTGCCATTACTATCTGTCTTTCCGTTAGATTATATACAGAAAACATAGTTGTGCTGTTGATGTAGTGCCAGGGCATGTGGCCAGAACACAATGATTGCAGCGTCCAGCTTAATAATAGAATGGATCGCAATTGCAATTGTCCATGTTGAAGAATAGATAAATCCTGTTCCATTATATCTACAGCAGAAGAGACAATGTTACCCAGTGAATAAATTCTAGATGATAGTGTGGTCATACCACTGTCTACCACTGCCAAAGCCTTTTCTAGGTTAACACTGTCAATCTCGTGCAATCTCTCGTCAGCCTCTTGCTGGAAGATTTTCCATACCTCGTTGTAAATAGCATACAAGAAGCACTTTTGACGTGACTTCTGGGGACCTAACAAAAAATCCCTAAGATCCATGTCATCTGGACAAGTGTTGTTTCACCTGGAACAGTGTTGGAGTATTTAATCACTCTAGCCATAACTTCCCAACCCTGTAAGCTGTCACCACCCCCATGTGTTCTGTTTGTACGTAGCGCTGGTCAGGCCTACGCATTCTAAACCCTTTGATGGTACCCCTGAATCTTGACTGACACCTACTTATGTTGATAGGCCAAACCAACCATCCCTTCCAATTGGGGTCTGATGAATTGCAAGAACCGTTGTGTAGTATGGCATCCAGTGTATCCTCACTGTGTTGTGTGTAATGTTGCCAACCCTCAAACTAAGCAAGGGAATAAGAGGTGTGTTCTAGTCCTTGATCTTGGCTAACCCAAGACAGGAATTCTGTTGCACTGTGTCATTCAGGAAGATAATCTGATGTGGTACGAGGCATGCTCTAAATAAGGCCTCAGTACCCTGAACTTGCCAATCCTTAGTCTCCCAGACATATTTTGTGTCTATAGTATCCCTCGAAAAGTAGAAACCCTGTAAAGACAGTTGGGAAATAAATGAAGCAGAGTATATCAACTTTATGTTGGTGAGCATATTATTCTTTGCAGGTGTAGGTGCAACCTTATAATAATAAGAGTTCAGGTCTGAAGTGTTAAACCCAGAAAAATAAGCAAACTTCTGTGCAAATGTTGTTGAACTACCTTTGGGCGGTGTTGGGCAATGTTCCCATTGATGGTAAGAGAAAACATTACTTGGGATACTTGCTTTGTTAAAGAAATGGTGACCATAGTCTTAAGAAAACATGGTGTCAAAATTAGATGCATCATCATACAATTCATCATTTGAAAATGCAGCAGATTGTTCTAAATCAGACAGCATAGTATTTACAGTTTCAAAGTCCCAATCATCAGAGAAAGTACTAGCGGTGATGATACCACTTAAAGAAATTTTAAATAAATGTGGTATTTTCAAAAGTTCAGTTGGACCATACACATCATAGAAACTGTGTCCCACAATATTCCTTCAGGAACTGGAACCGCTGTAATGTTCACTAAGGACAGGTCTCTCTGTTCGCGGTGTGATGATGAATGTGGTTTCAGGACCAAGTTCACATGTTGTACAGTAGAGCGTTCTGGGAGATAATGTCAATTCAGGAGCAGGAAAAAGACAGTCACTACACCTATCCAGAGGACTAGGAACAGTAGACCTATAGTCCAGAGCTGTAGCCAGGGCATAACAAAGTAAGTCCTTTTCAGCCAAAGGTAGAAGTCACAAATTTGTTCTTTGTGGGAAATCGTCGGTGTCGGTGAACAAGTTACTTACCTTTGGTAACGATATATCTGTAAGAAACATTAGTTAGTTATAGCTTCCTTACCTAAGAATTACCCCCAGGCGTCAGACTGGATCCGGAAAGTTTTTTCGTCAGCAGTAACTCTGCGCGTCGGAAGGTGGCGTCGGTCAGCTCCGTGTCCGTCGTCGGCGTCGTGGTCGCCGTGATGACGTCGCAGCAGCTACTTAGACGCTGCCCTCGCGCGCTGACGTCAGTTCTGTATACGACTTTCCGCGCCAGAAACGCAGAGTCATGCAAGACACTGACCACTGGTGCACAAAACTAGGGCCCTGAAAGGATGTCCTTAATCCTAGAAATCAGATCGCAGAACGGGGAGGATGGGTGGGGCGGTAAGGAATCTATAACTAACTAATGTTTCTTACAGATATATCATTACCGAAGGTAAGTAACTTGTTCATCTGAAAGAAACACGTTAGTTATAGATTCCCTACCTTAGAATAGATACCCCAGCAATACCAACCCCGGTGGTGGGTCTGCGAACCAAGATCACACCAGAAAATCCTGGAGAACGGGGGCGTGGCTTGCAGCCGCGGAAGATGGCGGCTTAGTTTGCGAGCTGCGCTAGCAGACTGGGATTACCCCTAAAAATCCGGCATAATCCATGCACCGACGCGGCCACCGAGGACGCCCACTGTCATCGGAGCGTGGCGGTGACCCGCGGCGGTGTCTGGCAGCAGTTTTGGGCGACGGTGGGTGCGGCGACATTGTGTGCAGACCAGAGGCTGAAATGACAGAAAATGGCGCCTGCCCGAGACCTATGAGTGGCGACTGCCCACTGTCTCTGTTTCGCCCGAAGCACGTCCACAGATTCCAACGAGCCTCTCTGGAGCGGCTGTGTGTCGCATTCCTGCAGTGCTCCGACCCTGGGGGCGAAAGTAAGAGCGGGCAGCCCGGGTGGCGGGAGGTTCCTACCGTGGCCGCTTTTCACCACCATCTACTACGAAAGTGCGGGGGAGCCTGGAGGGGCTGGGGGCTTCGCCCGCGTTTCGACTCGGACACCTTTGGCCCGCGGGCAGTTGGAGGTGCCGGCCGGGAGCCTTCGGGTACACGAGGCCGTGAGGACGGTGGGACTGGTGAGCGGCCCCTCCTCCATTGACCTGGCTGTGGTGACGGTTGTTGGCGCACGGCTCTAGACGCGCCGGGAGAGTGCCTGAGCCCTCTGAATCGGGCCTGGGACCCAATATACTGTGACAAGCGCTGCGCTCTTTGGGGGCCCAGGCTGCATCTTCGGGACTGCCTCCCACGCGCTGGTGTGGGTACCTGCAGGGTGCATGTGAAGCTACGGACTCTTGGCTTTGGTCTGCTGAGTGGACATTCCCACATTTGAGCGCGGTCGGTGTTACTGCGGCCCACGGTGAGCGACGAGTCTACCAGATCCTGGTATAAGTGGGTTGCCTGGAGACGGTGTTGGAAGGGGGCATCCGTCGTGAGTGCAGGTCCTGCCGAGGCTTCCCGGAGTGCTGGTGCTCTGCTGTATCCTTGTTCTCGGTCCACCATGGGTCGCAACAGGCCACTGGGCCAGACTAATCAAATCGATAAATACACCGTCGCTGTGAACAGGGAGGAAGGCGCGATGGGTGGGGGCCAGCAAGACGACCCTGAGGATAGTGGCCCGGACCCCTCTCTGAAAGATATCATGAGGGCTATTAGAGATTTCCGTGGTACCCTGGAGCCTAAACTGGACTCCGTGACAGAAGAGGTGACTCTCCTAAGGGCGGACTTCCGGAAAATGTCAGACAAGGTCTCTGCTGCGGAGACTGGAATTGGGGGCCTTCAGTCGAGGACGAAGAGGCTGGAGGAACAGGTTGCCGCTCTCACAAAGAATCAGGCCGACATCCACGCTCGCCTGGAGGACCAGGAAGGCCGGGCTAGGCGAAATATTATTCGCATAGTTGGCGTGCCGGAAGGAATGAAGGGGCCATCGACGGGCTGGTTTGTAGAAGACCTGGTCCTAAACCACCTAAAAGTCTGTCAAATTTCTTTTCTGTCGAGCGGGCACACAGGGCCCTGGGAGGTAGGCCCAAACCTGGGGCTCCTCCCCGCACGATCATCGCCCGCATCCTTAATTTCAGAGACAGAGACGCCATACTACAGGCGGCGCGAACTCATGGAGACCTTCACCGCGACAACGCCACCATCCGTTTCTTCCTGGATTTCACGCTTAAGGTTCAACGACAGCGGCGCTCCTTTGATGGGGTGAAAAAAGCCCTTCGAGATCACGGCGTGAAATACATGATGCTCTTCCCTGCCAGACTCAAAATCCTGGACAGCGAGAAGGCCTACTTTTTCGATACACCGGCGGATGCCAGCGACTGGCTAGAAGGCTGGCGAACTGTTGGTCGGCAGGGAAGGCAGTCAAGTTCGGCAATGCACCAGGGCGATCGAGCCGCGGACCTTGCTGAAGGGCGATCCACCAATGGCAGAGAGCTGCGGACGGCTGAGTGACTTTGAGAAGACTCTGGCACCGTCGTGTCAGGCGGTAGGCCCTGACTAGACTTTGCCTTTGAGCTGGGAATTGTGGGATGGCGGGTGGCATGGCTCAGTGGCGGAGGGGGGACAGGGTCCGGGGCTCTGGGCCTGATCCTTGAATGGGACAGTGTATGTGATGTGGACAATCTCTGTTCTTTATTGGACTCCGGGTCTGGCGGGGGTAGGGTGCACTACTGTATGTGGGCTGCCTTGCCGTTTATAGTATGGGGGTGTATGATTCGACACTAGTTGTGTACCTCTTCCTAATGTCTGCAAGCCCACGTTTCCTCATAAATGTTTTTAGTTGTATTATCGGGGCGACAGGCACTCTGCAAGTTTACTTGGTGGGAGGTTTGGGACTCACCTGGCAGGGCGGCAGGGAGGGGGGAGTTTGGGTGTTGGGGGGATGGGCTTATGGGGTTTAAGGGAGTTGGGGGGGATGGGGAGTTTGCTCAAGGCCATCCTATTCATCACGCACTGGGGACAGCTCTGGGGGTCACGTCTGGAACAGTAGCTCCTCCGAGAGGGTGGACGGGTTTTCGATATGATGGGTGACTCAGCTGTGGTAAAGGTCTGGACCTGGAATGTTAATGGGCTGGGCAATAAAATCAAGCGTACATTGGTGCTGCAAAATGTAAAGAGACACTCCCCGGATGTGGTCCTTCTTCAAGAATCGCATCTGAAGGGGAATAGATGTAAAGCCCTTGATCGGTTCGGCTACAAAATGGTCATACACTCGGGGTTCACATCTGGGTCACGTGGTGTGAGCATCTTAGTACGTAATGCCCTACCCTTTGTTATTTCGGGTACCTGGGTGGATGAGGCGGGCTGTTTCGCCGCAGTGGCGGGTAGATGGGAGGGACGCACATTGGTGTTCTGCTCTTGCTATATACCCCCTGGCCTTCACTCTGGGTGCTTTCCCAAGCTGAGCGCATTTCTGACAAATCTCCCAGCGGGTATACTACTTCTGGGTGGCGATACAAATGCTGTTATGTGCCCGGAGATTGACCGGTCTAATGCCCCAACAGGCAGGCATGGGGAGCGGGGCCTCTCGGACTTTGTCACTGCCATGGGGATGGGCGATCTGTGGCGGGCGCAGAACCCCACACTTAGACAATACACATTTCACTCTGCAAGGCACGGGTCCTTCTCAAGGATCGACCATTTCTTTACCCGCACGGATCAGATTGGGGAATTTGGCACCACCACACAGATGGCTCGGGTGATTTCGGATCATTCCCCTGTTTGTACCACCCTTAGGGGCTCGATCGTAAACAGAGCGGCCTTTCCGAGAATAGACCCCTGGCGCCTCCGGGACCCCGAAATGGGCAACAAGCTTAGGGATGGGTCTGAGCTGTATTTTACGGAGAACGTAGGGTCCGTGGATTCCCAGAATATTTTATGGGAAGCGTACAAGACGTTGCTGAGGGGCCTGGCTCAGTCACTTATTGGGGCGCAAAAGAAAGAGGAGTCCCTCCAGATCCGGCTCCTGGAGAGTGAAATACATCAGCTGGAGGGGGACGCGGCTGCAACCCCTTCCGTGGATCTTTGCCACAGGCTAAAACTGAAACAGAAGGATCTTAGGGCTTTGGCCGAGAGCGAGGCCCGCGCCTATGCGCTGGCCACACAGCACCAGATTTACGATGTTGGTGATAAGGCACTGAAATTGTTAGCGTGGTTGGAGCGCCGTGATAGGGAGCATTCGTGGGTATCTGCGGTACGGGACGAAGCGGGTACACTATGCTCGTCCAGCACAGACATAGCAGAGGCTTTTGCGGCTCATTTTGAGAGAGTGTACTCACCTGTGTGCACTAGAACTGAAGAGGATTGTCCGGATTTCTTAAGGGACTTCGCGCTCCCCACGCTAACTGAGGAGATGTGTGAACGTCTGGAGGCGGACGTCACGGTGGAGGAGCTCGGTAGGGCGCTTAACTCCCTGCAGTCGGGCAAAGCCTCTGGTCCAAATGGGCTTCCAATCGAAATCTATAAAAGACAAGCCTCGATCGTGACAGCCCCCATGCTCGGGATGCTCAAGGAGGCGCGAGAGCGTGGGTACCTGCCCCCTGACCAGAGAGAGGCCATGATCGTGGTGATCCATAAGGCGGGGAAACCGGCGGACCAATGTGCCTCATACCGGCCGATTTCTTTGCTCAATGTGGAAGTGAAGGCTCTTGCCAAGGTCCTGGCGGATCGTATACTATCGGTGGTTACAGAGTTGGTCCATGTTGACCAATCCGAAGTACTCGTAATAACCTTCGGCGTCTCTATGGGGTCCTGTATATGACTAAGGATGCTGGAGACACCCAGACGGCATTGATGGCGCTGGACGCATCGATGGCCTTTGATAGCGTAGAATGGCCCTATTTTTTTATGGTACTTCAGAGGTTGGGCTTTGGACCGATCTTCTGTAGCTGGGTACGGCTCTTATACGAACAACCGACGGCTCGGGTGCGGGTTAACGGGGCTGTCTCTAGGGCCTTTTCCCTGCGGAGGGGGACAAGGCAGGGATGCCCTCTGTCCCCTCTCCTCTTCGCACTGGAGCCCCTGGGCCACTGGATCCGGAGGGACCCCTCGATTTGGGGACTAGCGGCAACAGACGAATGGGAAGAGCGTATATCTCTATACGACGACGACATCATACTCTACCTGGCAAGGCCATACCACTCGATTGCCCGAGTAGTACACGTATTCGAGTTGTTTAGTAGCTACTCCGGCTACACCATTAATTGGTCGAAGTCTGTGATTTTTCCCCTGTCGGGTTCTCCCCCTCGAGTCCCGTCTAGATGCTCTGCGCCGGTGGTCCTGGAGGGATTCAAGTATTTAGGGGTGTACATAACGCGTGATAGACAGGAGTTCTTCGAGAGAAATCTCGAGCCCCAGCTGACTCGCCTGCAAGCTGACGTGGCCCACTGGCGCACTCTCCCGCTCTCTCTTATGGGTAGGGCGGCCTTGTTCAAGATGCTCACACTGCCGAGGCTACTGTATGTTCTACAGAACACCCCGTATTCGATACCCACGAGTGTATTCAAACGGATCTCACAGGCGGTTCGGACCTTGTTATGGGACGGACGGTCCCCTAGGATAGCGCTACACAAATTACATAGGGGGGTGTACGACGGGGGATTGACGGTCCCAGATGTTAAATTATACTACTGGGCGGCACAATTGCAGGTAGTCAATGATTGGGTGTACACAGAAAGGGACGAGCCCGCCTACAGGGTGGACAGAATGGTCATGCCACGGGGCACTTTTGAAACTCTCCTGTATGCCCGTAGACCTCAGAAGGTATGGCCGGACCACACTAGGGTAGTCTTCCACTGCTGGCAGGAGGCG
The DNA here is from genome assembly GCA_963921515.1 of Calotriton arnoldi. Taxonomy (NCBI): domain Eukaryota; kingdom Metazoa; phylum Chordata; class Amphibia; order Caudata; family Salamandridae; genus Calotriton; species Calotriton arnoldi. The sequence continues at coordinate 40,410 of CAWUFW010003961.1, forward strand.
AATCGGCTCCTGGGCTGGGCGGGCAAGTTAACCAGGAAAACTCCACTTTGGCAGGGGGAACTGTTGAGGGAAGTGACGATGTTAACAGGGTTCAAGGGGTGGCAGCAGATAGGTATTGATTATTTGGGGGATGTCTGGAAGGGGGATGCCATCCGTACTTTTGAATATCTTCAGACGGAATACAGCTTACATACCTCACAGAGATATCAGTACATACGCCTCAAGCATGCCCTGCGCTCCCACATACCAAGTGGTACAGTAATCCCGGAGTACTCCCCGATGGAAGATCGGTTTTTACTCGATCCCATTGCGGAGAAACCCACATCCACAATTTACCGGAAATTGATAAACAATATACCCGATCCCTTGGTTAGCCTCATAGCGGCCTTGGCCCGGGACCTTGGGAGCCTCGACGAGGAGGACTGGCAGAATGCGCTCCAGGGGCCCAGGGAGATCGCTATCCGTTCTAGGTTTAGGCTAGTACAGTTTTAAATCCTTCATTGCACATACTGTCCTCGCACCCACCTGTATACATGGGGTAGGTGTCAGTCGGCGCTTTGTGTGCGGGGTTGTCAACAAGAGGGCTCCTTCTTCCATATCATCTGGGAGTGTCCGGTGATCAGTTCATTCTGGGTGAAAGTTACGGATACAATGTCTAGGGTAGCGGGGGCGCCGGTCCCGATGGACCCGAAGTGGCTTCTTTTGTTGATCAAAGGGGACAATGACTGGTCGAGATATGTGGAGCTTTGGCTGGCCCTGGCTGCAGGGGTAGCGAAACAAAATATTGCTAGGGTCTGGGGGGTGCGGGCGCCCCCTCTATGGGAGGACTGGCAGCGGGACCTCGACTGGTGCCAAAGAGCGGAAGAAACGGTGTACAAAAGCAGGGGGTGCATGAAAAAATGGAAGAAAGTATGGGCGCCCTGCCACAAATATAGAGAGGCGGGTGCCCTCTTGGAGGAGTAGTCAATTTGTAATGATGGAAAGCACTTGTGTTTCCCCGATGTGTAATTCCCAAATGATGCCTGAACTGTTCCCCAATGTGCTATTTATACATGGTATTGTATTGTATGGTCTTCTGAGCACTGTTAATAAAAAAAAGATTTCCCCCAAAAAAAAAAATCCTGGAGAACAGAACGGCCCATGTAGCCGCCTGACAGATGTCGTTTAGAGGAACTCCTCTCCCCAAGGCAGTAGTGGCTGCTGTTGCCCTGGTGGAATAGGCGCATAGCCCCACTGGAGGCTCCTTTTTAGCCAGAGAATAGCATACTTTTATACACAAAATGACCCATCGAGAAATAGTCTGCTTGTGTACAGCCCAACCTTTTTTGGCACCCACGTAGCCAACAAAGAGTTGGTCGTCCACCAGGAACTGTTTCGTGCGATCCAGATAGAAGGAAAGCGCACGTTTTGGGTCCAGACGGTGGAGCCTCTCTTCCTCTTTCGAAGGATGTGGAGGTGGAAAGAAGGTGGACAAAGTGATAGTCTGCCCGATGTGGAAGGCAGTGACAACCTTGGGCAGGAAGGATGGACGAGTTCTAAGGACAACTTTGTCCCGATGTACAGAGAGAAAAGGAGGCTTAGAAGAAAGCGCCTGGAGCTCACTCACTCGCCTGGCAGATGTGATGGCCACCAGGAACGCAGTTTTGAGAGTTAAGAGCCGCAAGGGACAGTTATGAAGCGGCTCAAAGGGAGCACACATTAAAAAAGTTAACACCAGGTTCAAGTCCCACTGAGGCATAACGAAGGGAATAGGAGGAAAAAGATGAGTTATGCCTTTCAAGAAGCGGCTTACAACTGGGGACTTGAAAAGGGAAAGCTGATCTGGAAGCCAAAGGAAGGCAGAGATGGCCGAAAGATAGCCATTGATAGTGCCCAGAGCAGAGCCCTGCTGGGCTAGAGAAAGAAGAAACAAGAGCACCTCAGAAAGAGGGGCAGAAAGGGGATCCACAGCCTTTGCTGTGCACCATGCCACAAACTTGTTCCACCGGCAGGTGTATACCGTCTTAGTGGAGGGACGCCTGGCTGCCAAGAGTACATCACAGACTTCAGGAGGCAGGTCGAAAGACGTCAACTGCCGCCGCTCAATCTCCACGCAAGGAGGTGGAGGCTGGACAGGTTCGGGTAGAGGACCGTCCCCTGCTGCTGCGACAGAAGATCCTACCGAAGAGGCAGCCTGATCGGAGGATCGATGGGCATGTTGAGCAGCTCGGGATACCAGACTCTTCATGCCCAATCCGGAGCCACAAGAATAACTTGGGCCCGGTCGCGCCTGATCTTCTTCAGCACTCTGGGCAGAAGTGGTATAGGCGGAAAGGCATACAACAGACCGCAACTCCACTCGCGACGAAAAGCGTCGCCTAGCGAGTGCCGCCTTGGAAATTCCAACACGCAGAATTGCTGACATTGCGCATTCTCTTCGGTGGCGAATAGATCTAACCAAGGCTCTCCCCATTGTTGAAAGAGACCTTGCACCACCTCCGAGTGAAGACGCCAGTCGTGATCCATCATGCACCTGCGGTTGAGTTAGTCCGCCCTGGCGTTCAGGGAACCTGCCAGGTGTTGAACCACCAGGGATATGCCCTGATGTTCCAGCCATGTCCAGAGGCGGAAGGCCTCTTGACAGAGGGTCCACGACCCCACCCCGCCCTGTTTGCTGCAGTACCACATGGCGGTGGTGTTGTCCGTGAACACCTGCACTACTCTTACCCGGACAGAGGGAAGGAATGCCTTCAGTGCAAGACGAATCGCCCGGAGCTCCAGAAGGTTGATGTGGAGCCCGGACTCCGCCGGAGACCAGAGGCCTCTGATCTCCGCCTCTCCCATGTGGCCGCCCCATCCCAGAAGGGACGCGTCCGTCACCACAGTGTGGTCTGGTTGGGGAAGGGAGAGGGATCTGCCATTGACCCAATCCTGGTTCGTGAGCCACCACTGCAGTTGACGTGCAGTGCCCTCCGAGATCTGGATGCAATCGGACAGATTCCCCTGATGCTGCGCCCTCTGGAACTTCAGGTCCCACTGCAGAGCCCGCATATGCCACCTGGCATGATCGACCAGCAGGATGCAGGAGGCCATAAGGCCCAGCAGCCTCAGAGTCATTCTGACCGAAACAAGGGATAGAGGCTGAAAGATCGGAATCATAGCCTGAATATCCCGGACTTGCTGTTCGAGAGGATAGACCCGAAACCGCGTTGAGTCCGGAACCGCTCCGATGAAGAGGAGCTTCTGAGAGGGAATCAGGTGTGACTTCGGCACACTGATGGAGAACCACAGCGAATGCAGGAGGTCGGCCGTAGTCTGGAGGTGGGAGACAACTGCCTTGGGCGAGCCCGCCTTCAACAGCCAGTCGTCGAGATAGGGGAAGACTAAAATCCCCGATCTGCGCAGATGAGCTGCGACCACCGCCATCACTTTCGTGAACACCCGAAGGGCGCTGGTAAGGCCAAAGGGGAGCACGGTAAACTGAAAATGCTCATGGCCTACCGTGAACAGTAGGTACTGCCGGTGGGCCGGCAGGATGGGGATGTGAAAATAAGCGTCCTGCAAGTCCAACGCTACCATCCAGTCTTGCGGGTCAAGGGCAGACAAGACCTGAGCGAGCGTCAACATCTTGAACTTCTCCTTGACGTTCCTGAGATCCAAGATAGGACGCAGGCCCTTGTCCTTCTTGGATCTGATGGTAGTGGGAGTAGCAACCACGACCTACTTCTGGGACAGGAACGCGCTCTATGGCTCCCTTGGCTAAGAGTGGCAAAACGTCCTGTTGGAGAAGGCCCAGGTGATCCTCCGACAAGCGGTGGTAATGAGGTGGCATGGCTGGAGGGGTAGTCTCGAAGGGGAGGGAGTAGCCCCTTTGGACTATTTGCAAAACCCACCTGTCCGACGTGATGGTGCGCCAGTGGGGGAGGTGATGGCGAATCCTGCCGCCCACTGGCGTTTGATGGGCCTGAAAGGTCAGACTAGGAGGGTTTGGAGGCTGCTGCGGAGGGGGGGTTGGTGGACTGGCCCGCCCGCTGGCCCCCGGAACCACGACGGTTGTTTCGACGTCCCCGGCCGCGCGAAGGTTGGGTAACTTGCTGCGGCCTGTGGCTCTGGGCGGGACATAGCGGGGCACCCCTTCCGGAGCAACGAAAGGGGCGAAAAGCAGACTGCGTAGGGCGTGTGGAGAGGCCCAAGGACTTGGCCGTAGCCCGGGAGTCCTTGAAACGCTCTAGAGCGTTGTCTGCTTTGTCGCCAAAAAGGCGACGGCCATCAAAGGGCATGTCCATCAAGGTGTTCTGGACATCCACTGAAAAGCCAGTCGACCTCATCCAGGCGTAGCGACGAAGTGCTACCGACGTTGAAATGGTCCTGCCCAGAGAGTCGGCGGTATCCAGCCCACAACGTATGGCAAACTTCGCTGCATCCCTCCCGGCGGCAACAGCCTGGGAGAGCACTGTCCGGGCCTCCTCCAAACACTGAGGCAGCACCTGCGACACCGTATTCCACACCGAGTGGGAATAACGGGCCAAGAGACATGCGGTGTTTACCGACCGCAGTCCTAAGCTGCCGGAAGAGAAAATTTTCTTCCCAAGGTGGTCCAGCTTCTTGGATTCCCTTTCCGGGGGAGCGGTAGGGAATGCGCTTTTGGAAGTGGAGGCTTGGACTACCAAGCTCTCCGGGGTGGGGTGTTGGGAGAGGAAAGTGGGGTCGCCCGGGCCCGGGCGGTGGTGTTGGGCAATCGTCCTGTCCACGGAAGCCTCCGTGTTGGGCCTGGACCACGTGCCCAAAAGGACGTCGGTGAGGGCCTCATTGAATGGCAGCAAGGGCTCCGAAGAGCTCGCAGCCGGCTGAAGCACCTGTCAGGAGGTTAGTCCTGACTGCCACCGTAGGAAGCTCGAGGTTGGGAGTCTCGGCCGCCCTACGCAACACCACTGCGTATGATGCTCCCTCCTCCGTAGCCACGGTAGGAGGAGACAACATGCCAAGGTCAGGGGAGGTGTCCAAACCACTGGCATCCCCCAGTTCCTCTCTCCAGTACCCTTCACTGTCCAACTGGTCAAAGGGTCACCTGACCCCTCCCAGTCCTCCTCCTCATCCTCTGGGTGCCATTCTGGTTGAAAAGGGGCCCCAGGAGTGAACAGGGGCACAAAAACCCCTCTCGGCGCCGGATCCGGCGTCGGACGGCGCCGGTCCAGCTCCGGGTCCACGTCGGGACGGAGGCCGTGGTCGACGCCGGCCGGGGGGCCAACCGGCGTCGAACGCTGTAGTGGTGCCGATGGAAACGGCTCCGGTGGAGGCGTAACGAGGTCAACCGGCGCCGATCCGGATCCAGGCCTGGATCCAAGGGGGGCCTGTGACGCTGGGGCCGGAGGCGACGGCGGAGAAGGCCTAGGCCCCCCAACCTAGTCTGCGGGGCCCGAAGGTGCGCCGGCGGGTTTGGTCCGCCCAAAGATGGCATGCATCGTCTCGTAGAACATACGAAGCAGGGCGGGAGTCGCTCCGGGTCCCGGAAAGGGAGGGAAACGCAGAGTTGACTCATCGTGCTCTGCGCACGGAGCCGCGGGAGGGGCACCACCTGCGTCCCTCGTTGGAGCGGCCGCCCGACGAAGGGAAGTCGAAGGGCGACGGTGCTTCTTCGACTTCTTCTTATGCTTCGACTTACCCGACCCCGAGTGCGAAGACTTTGAAGACTTGGACGAATGGTGATGGCTCCGCGACCGGTCCCTCGACCTCCCTCGCGACCTCGAACGGCGCGGAGCCGACTGCCGGTGCTCAAGCAGCTTTCGGGACCGCTCCCGCAAAGCCTTCAGCGCCATCGACCGGGAGTCGGAGCACGACTTGGGATCGTGGTCGCGCTCCTGACAAAAGAGACACACGCGGTGCGGATCCGTCACCGACATCATTCGATGACAAGAACTGCAGGGCTTGAAGCCGGGCATCCCTCGTGCACCGTAGGAGTCGAAGACTCGAAAAAGAAGTCGACAAAAGTCAAGATAAAGTCAGTCAAAAAATGACTGGAGGTACCGCTCTTCGCGGATCTGCGCTGGCTGGCGCGGAAAAAGAAAGGACTGACGTCAGCGCGTGAGGACGACGTCTAAGTAGCTGCCGCGATGCCATCCCGGTGACCATGACGCAGACGACGGACGCGGAGCCGACCAACGCCACCTTCCGACACGCAGAGGTACAGCTGACGAAAAAACTTTCCGGATCCAGTCTGACGCCTGGGGGTAATTCTAAGGTAAGGAATCTATAACTAACGTGTTTCTTTCAGATAACTCGGGTTCACTTGGATCCAATGAGAAAGTATCAAAATTGATGAAGTAGCCAGACGCAGTTCGATCTATCTTTGGTAGCTCAGCAGGTTTTGTGGTACTTGGAGATTACTCATTTTGAGACATATTAACATAGATGTCGGTATTAGGCCGAATTGAGATCTGTGTTTCATTTGTACTTTGTTACTGTTCAATTTTAACAGGCATGAGTTCCATTACATTGTTGGTAACTCTTTCACTTCGTAGAGTAGAATCTTCAAAGGTTATTAATCTTTCTGTGAACTTCCTGTAAGGTAGCGAGAAGAGATCGGTGACTACCCAGGAGCACACGCGGCCTACTATTAAGTATCCGCCACATAGTGTGGTTTGATCAGATCAATTGAGACAAATCTCTTTTCTATCTTGCCGTACTGTTCTTGTTCCTTCGACAGAGGACAGGCGCAAGCGCTCTGTAAAATGGCCCAAATTCTTTTATGTCCACAATCTTTTCTCTGACCAAGTCCCCAATCTTCGGGACCCAGGTAGGTCTTGCCGTAACAGCTTTCACTTCCCCAGTGGCGGTGCGTTTTATTTGGACGTTGCATTGTAATGCCCGGAATTCATTGAGTTCCTGTAAAACAGCCAAATGATCATTGATGTCAAATGGTTTCTCATCCGCCACTGTGCTGCCACAGTAGAGGTCAGGTACCTACACTCTAATCCCGAACAGGACCTCGTTTGGAGTATGGCCTCCCAGGAAAGTTCTTGGCATGTTGTTAAGTTCCCTCTGGACCCTATATAGGTGATTGACCCAACTGCCACCCGAGCCTAATACCCTTGCTGTTAAGGATTGCTTTAAGTCCCGGTTTTTCCTCTCCACAATCGAATTTCCCTCAGGATGATACGGGGACAAGTACCGCAAGACCACACCCAAAAACTTCCTGTGGCTTATTTGTAAGCCTGTGAGCTAAACGCAGGACCACAGACGAAATGTAATGTGGCAATTGCGTATGTCCCTATGAAGACTCGCAAATCCTTTACAACAGTTCAGGTGCAGCCGAGCGCTGATGCCAAACCCACAGGAATCCAGAGCATGAATCCACTGCCACCAGGATGTACCTGCAAGCCCCGTCAGATTGTAAGGGGCCGCAGTGGTCCAAATAGACACATGTGAGAGGTCTGTCTGAAATCAGTAATGGTGTTTGTGGTGGACGTGCTACGATGCAACCCTTGATCTGCTGACAGATGTCACACTTAAGGACAAAGCCCTTGGTCTGTTTAGTAAGACCTGGCCACCAGTAACGCTGCTTTAGTAGTGAAATAGTCGCAGCTATACCTGCGTGTGCTGAACCCAGACCCTCGTGTGCAGCTAGAATTAATCCTAATCTGTGATCCTTGTTTGGTATTACTCTATCTCCCTCTCCTGGAATTTGAGCATATGGAATGTTTTGCGCATCTAACTTGTAGGAGTACTTGAGAGGAATATCTTTTGGCAAGGCTGGGCTGTTGTTGCACATAGCGTTCAGAGCTATCATTATCTGTCCATCTATTCTTGTACTAGAACAAGTGATTGCAGCAGCAGTTTGCACTGTCGCCTTGGCCACTTCATCAGCCAGTGAATTCCCTTCAACGTGCAAGCCAACACGCTGATGACTCAATGTGTGAATTACATGAGCCTGTGGTAAGCATTCCTTCAGCTTTGCCACTTGTTCCCAAAGCAACTTGTGCTTTATTGTGCTTCCTTTGGAATCTCTAAAACCATTTTAGCCCCAATAGTGAAGATATTCATTGTATGACTGGACACAATAAAATGAATCGCACGCAATGAGTGTGGGGAATTCCCGATCCGTACCTTTTAGTGCCAGTATCAGGGCTTTCAGTTCTGCCAGCTGTGCAGTGCAATCTCCTAGAGACTGCGTCTGTGTATTGCTAGGACGGAACTTGCCGTCCTGCATACGTCCCTTCACAATCGCACATGCTGAGATGTATTGCTGTTTACTTCCTACGGCAGGCTGGGCAGACCCGTCAGTGTAAATGATGTATCATACTGACCTAGAGGCATTATTTCATTCGGGAGAGGATATTCTTGTTCGTACTGCAGGAGTGCTTGTGTTTTTAACGTAGAATCAAATTTGTAGTCTACATCTGTTGCAGTGAGAATTAGCCCATTGGATCCATCGCTGATGCAGTGCTTGTTTGGAACTCTTGCTTTGGTAACAGCCTCTAAGGTTTGTACTGGAGTCACGACAATTATTCGTTTCCCCTATGCTAGTGCTCTTTCTCTCACTACAGCAGTTTGTACTGCTGTAATTATTTTTTCTGTGGATGCAAATGCATTTCAGTATTTGTGTACAAATGTGATTTGTATGCAATGAGTACAGTTTCGCCTTCATTGAAGGTTAGATATGTCTATCCTGATTTGTCATGTCCCTTGGGATAGTTACATCATGTACATACCTATTACATACATTCTGTCCCATCCACACGACATAACGGTTCTACATAGGTGACCTTTTACCTAGTAGCTTACTTCTGTCTCTCCGACACTAAGCTCTCGGTTCCCTATCTTAATCCCTGTACCTGACGCACATAAACATGTCCTCAGGCACAGCAGATTTATTCTGTATAAAGGTCACCATTTCATTTTTCATCCACGGCCAACAGCCAGCTATGCATGAGTATTTTGTTTAGGAAAGAATTAGCAAAGGATTAGTGCCTATTTTCAAAACATATCGATTCTAGGGGAAAACCTGGAGTGACCACTTTAGTATAAAAGACCCTCACTGCCCCTTACAAGACAGAGGAGAATTCCTTCCAGGCTGGACCGAGACTCTGCAGGCTGATCCTTCGACAGGCAGGGACCTGACATCCCTTGCGGGGTGTCATCCTCGACGCAGAGACGGGGTCCTTCATTCTAAATCTCCAGGTGAGGGGTTAGTACTTCCCCGGGGGATTCTTGGCTTCAATACATACACATCCTAACACCCACATTTAGGTAAGATACGCATCGTAGGAGTACGCTAATGCTATTGTTTTATGTAATCTGCTTTTATTCATTTTATTTGCATTATGGTAGAAATGTATCTGCTATTTACGATACTGGTACTAGCGATAACATTTGTCTGCTCCTGTCTATTGATTGTCGCAGCTAATATGTTTTACACTAGACTGAAGCTTGACCAATAAATACTTATTGAAACAGTTCCAATCGTCATTCTATGTGTACTCTGAGCGACAGCAAGCACGGGTGACTGAGCGAAAAGATACCATATTGTTTTCCACGATACCTGAGGAATCAGGGTTGTCACGTTCAGTGGTTGCCAGAAACTACCTACACCGCTGTAGAATACAGGGGGGTGGTAGTGGCACCAAAGAGCTAACTGGTCTAACGGCTGACTCATCCTGTGGGGGTGTCCAGAGTCTGTCTGCCACCAAGCCCTCAGTTTAGGTCATCCAAAACGCGCAGGTCCTGGGGGGTCCTAGTCATTAATGCGGCTCTGTGTGCATTTTGTACTGTTGAATGTTTTCGTGCATGTGTTCAAATGCCTCTAGTCTAAAACTAGACGGTATAAATTGTCGGGTTTTATTACAGGAAATGGAAGAGGTGCAATTTTCAATAACACCATGGTATTCAAGTTGATCTAAGAACTCCCTGACTTGCTTCTTTGCGTCATGTTTTATTGGGTACTGCCTCTGTGGAGTAGTAGTAGTTTTAACTGGGTTTCATGGTGAGTTAACTCAGCATCCCACCCCACATGATTGTGGTAGAGTGCGGGAGCTAGTGCTAATGCCCACTCCTGCGCGTAAGTATGTTTGAGTGACTCTGGAACAAGGTCGAAGAAGGATGGTAATATTACGTCTTCCCCCTTTAGAGCAGTCCATAACGAACTCAGGTGGCCAATATCTTTCAGCCATAATGATATTGTATCCATAAGTCAGGTTCTCCCAAAAGAAACCTTTCACTTTCCTGGGTATCTCCCCCTTCATTTGGAGTGTAATTTCGTGTAAACGATGTGGGGCACTTACCCTTGTATCAGGTGTTTCCACCGTGATATGCTCATTCAATGCTGCTGTCACCAGAAATTCCATCAGGTTCTGGTGAGCCATTGTTACGTCTGCTGCGCTGTCTAGCATCGTCAGAGCCCATTCCCTGTTCAATAGTTGAGTCCTCAGTAGCCTGGGCATTTCTTATCTTAAGGCCAGCTACCTTCTTCTTTTTAAATTGAGATTTAGTTTTGGATTTATCTTCTTGTTTGATAATGTAGTCTGAAGTACGATGTGTGTCTCTTGGCTTGGCTCGCTCTTCTGATCTGTGTTCTGACCGTCCTTCCCTCTCCAAGTATTTTGATTAACCCTGAAAGGAACAAGAGGAACGCGTATCAGCATCCTGATACCTGTCAGGTCTTTTAATGTTATCACGATTCCGAAGATTGTATTTTCTATCAGAGGGCTCCTGTTGAGGAAACCCACCCCGTGATCGTGATGCAATCTGCTTATTATTTTTTGTTTGTTTGTTGTCCCATTTCTTTTAGAAGAATCGGGTGCTTGCTTTGAGTTATCCTTTTCAGGATTACCCATTTATTGTGGTTTCACAGGTCCAGCTCCCAAATTATCTCTACCCAGCGAAGCATAGGTATCTTCGATAATTTTAGGTAATTCTCGCTCCTGTTGTGCAGGAGGGCATTCCCTCAGGCGTTGGCGTATAGCCACCGCTGCTGTCTCCCCTTTTATGTGAGCTAACATAATTGTTGATACCTGGGCAAATTTGCCTATCAATTTCATCCCCAAGTCCAGGGCAGGTTCTGCCCCGTACTCATTCTGTATCTGTTTCAATACTTCTGGTATGACTGCCATTGAAGGGGTACCATGAGTTCTGGTATAAATGGCAGCGAAAACTGTACCCCAAGTGGTACAATCCTCTTATCGGGGGAGCTATCCCCATTGGCAAGCAAATTGTTAGTATTCTGTGTTTTTCTTGCGGGCCTGTATGAGGAAATACTGCCTCAAGCTGTGCTATTTTCTGTGCTATCCAGAACGGCATTTGCTCACGTCTAGTGGGTATGCTTCCCATAATCGCGTTCAGGGTTTGTGGGGTGATTTTTGTCGAAGTTCCTTGTGGTTGACCAGCTTGAGTGACCCTTGTAGGTTGGATTGTGAGTGTTCGCATTACGAACTGTGTAAGATTTCTGTACAGTTTTACTATCTCTCTGTAAAGTGTACATAAGTCAGCTGCTGGCAATGTATCAATCTCTGGATGCAGTGTGTAAGCAGCTAGGACCGGCCAGGTCACTCCGTCTCTGCTGAGCGGACCGAGTCTCACATGTTCTTATGGGTGATGCATGCAGTCTTAAATTGGGCTCTTACTTTGATGGGCATGCATTGCCGGGTACATTATATGGTCCAAAGGACAGGAGAAATGGAATCACATGTTTTATGACCTATGAAAAAGCAGGCAGCTATGTGGAGCATTACAGTCAGAGGTGCTGGGTATGCTTTACGAAGATTGGAAGAAAAAGATACTTACTTTTGGTAACAATCTTTCTGGTGGATACACTATCTACCTGCAAATTCCTTACCTTTGATTATTTCCCAGGTGCAAGACTGGTCCGTAAACCTCTGCAATAGCTCTCCGGTAGAAGAGCACAGGCTCCATTAAAACATCAAGTTCAGGTTCGTGATGACATAATTGAGGCCATATAGCGCCAGGACTGGTGCACTGACATCAGTTCAACTCTGTTATTGGCATGAGTTCTGAGGCGTTATCAAGAAGAATGACAGTCGAGCAGTGGTGCATTCAATACTAACTTGGCAACTTAGCAGGAAAGGCACAAAGCTCTCCACAACTGGGAGGCAAGAGGGTCGGTGAGGAATCTGCAGGTAAAATATCAACCAGAAAGATCATTAATGAAGGTAACTTTTTCTTCTAATGGATACTTCTACTTGTAGATTCTTCAACTTTTAAAGTACAAAGCAATACCCCCTTTGGTAGTGGGACTGGATAACTTAGCCAGAAAACTGCGACGGACAAACTGGGCAAAGTGGCCTTCCCTCCTCACTTACGAATCCACACAATAGTGCTTTGTAAATGTACGGTGGGATGATCAAGTAGCTGTGTTGGAAACATCAGCCACTGGAACCCCTCTAGCCAGCAAAGAAGTGGACGATTTTGACATGGTGGAGTGAGCACCAATTCCTTCAGGTGGATTTTCCCTGGATAAAGCATAGCAGATTTTGACACATAAAAGGATACAGCATGATAAAATTTGCTTCAGTACTGTCTTTCCTTTTTTGCAGCCTGTGTAACCAATGAAAAATGAAATTCTTTTGTGCAGCTGATGTAAAAGCTCACTACCCTCTTTGGGTCAAGCCTGTGACGACTCCCCTTCTTGGCAGGTTATGGAGGGGGACAAATGATGGTAGGGTGTTGGATTGACCCAGATGGAAAGGAGACACCACCTTTGGAAGGAAAACAGGTTTAGTTTTGCGACACCAACTTGTCTGGAAAGAAACAGGTAAACAGAGATTGGACAAACAAGGCCCGTAGCTTGCTGATTCAATCAAATGAGGTGATGGCAACTTGGAAAATAGTTTTTAAAGTCAAAACCCATAACTAGCAAATGTGATCGAATGAAATCCCCGTGAGAAATGTCAGATCCAAAATAAAGTCCCACTGAGCCACTAAAAAAGAGGTTGCTAGATACATGTTTGTCAAGCAGGGAAAGTTGATCTAGTAAAGAGAGAAAAGCAGACAGTGCTAAGAGTTATTCTCGGACTGTAGCCACCACACAGCCTTGTTGCACCAAGAACAGTGCAAACTGTAGTACGTTGGCAATGAAAGCTTTTAAAGGATCAATCCTCCTCACGGGAAACCAGGAAACAATTTTGTTCCATCTCCATGAGTAAATGGAATGTGTAACAGGGCAATACGTCAAAAGCACAACGTCCACCATTTCCAGTGGTAGCTGAAAGGCACTCAGATTTCACCACACAATCTCCATGCAAGAAGGTGTAGGCTGTAAAGACTGGTGTGCAGGACCTGTTACCTAATTGTAACAACAGGTACATTCTTAGTTGAAGACCTGGGGCCACAATCCACAGCTGCCAAAGGTCTATATATCACACCCTTTATGTCCAATCGAGGCCAATAAGAATGACTTGGGCCCAGCCATGGCAATTGTTCCTCAGAAACCGAGGAATCAAAGCTATGGCGGAAATGCATAGTGGAGAAGAAACTTCCGCTACAACTGAAACCCATCCCCCAAGCCTCTCTGCAACAGGAGTTGGAGTGCTCCAAACTTCGGGCAGTGGGTGTTTTCTCAAGTGCCAAAGAGGTTCACTTGTACTGTGTCCCAAAGGGCAAGCAAGTTTGCACTCTTTCTGGGTGGAGATGCCACTTGTGGACTGCAAGATGACGCTAACTGAGATTGTCAGCCCTAGTGTGCAATGACCCTACCAAATGGTTGGCCACCAGCCACAGACTGTGATGGTGTTTCCAGGCCTAGAGTCTCAGAGAGTCTGAGAACCTACTTCTCCCTGTTAGTTCAAGTACCACATTGCAGTTGTATTGTCGGTCAAACTCTAGAATGACTGACCTCTCTTCTGGAGACCAGAGGCCTCTGATCTCCAGGTCCTCGAAATGCACTCCCCACCTTAGGGTGGAAGTATCCATTACAACTGTGGCCATCATTGGAGAAAAGCAGAAATATCTTCTTTACAAAAGGCTCTCCTCTCTTTCCCACTAGACCAACTCCGCTGCAGCATTCCTGGAGATCATAATAAATTCTTCCAGAACCCCTTGATGGCACAACTGCAGAGCCCTCCTGTGGCAGCATGTATGAGTGACCAGAAGGATGCAGGAAGCTAAGAGACAGAGCAAATGAAGAATCTTCAGAACTGGCACTCACACTCCCATCCAAAACATTACAATCATATCCCAAATGTCCATTATCTTATGTGCAGGAGAGAAAGCTCTCAACAAGATAGTATCCAGTACCCACCAATAAACATGAGGCACTGAGAGTGCTCCAGGTGAGATTTGGGATGAAGGGGTTTCTCTATTATTGCTGACCTGCTGTGGAGACTTATAACTTCGTTTGGAAACCCCAAGTGAAGGAGGTCAGCTTCTCAAGCGAACAAAAAGTCCTGGTAGTGGACTGTAGTCTCAAAGAAAAGTGATGTTGCTCTACCCTCTTTAAAGCGCTCTAGCGCTGCATCACCTAAAAATTGGCCGAACGGTCTCCCTCCTTTCAAGGGCATGTCCTATAGACTGTTCTGGACATTGGAGATGATACTCCTTTGGGTTTTAGCCAAGCAGGGCATCCTAAAGTGACAGAAATGCTAACTGATCTTGCTATACTGTCTGCAGTGTCTAGGCCAGCCAGCACTATGTACCTAGAAACATCCTGGCCATCTCTTACTACCTCTGACAAGTGATCCTTCAAGGAGTCTGGGAAATTCTGAATCACCATGGCTGCCATGTCCCAGAGGGCATGGGCACATCTAGTCAAGAGACAGGAGCCGTTTAGAGAATAAAGGGCTAAGCTACCAGCCGAAGAGGCCTTTCTTCCTATGGCTTCCAGAAGCTTGGATTACCTATCAAGAGGCTGTGTGGGGAAAGCACCAGGGTTGAATCTGGATATGGAGGAGCCCTGCACTATTAATCTTTCTGGCAACAGGTAAAAGGTTAAGAAGGCTGGATCCCCTAGTGCTGGCCTGCACCAGCAAGCGATGTCCAAATTAACCGCCGGGCACGAGGATGGTTTCACTAACGGTTCCTTTAAGGAATTACTGAGAGCCTCATTAAATGGAAGCAAAGACTCGGAAGCAGACAGTGTCTGTCATCTGTAGGATATCAGTAAGGATATTACCTCTCTGCTACACCTCCAGGAGTGGCAGGTCGAAGACCTCAGCTACCATCTCTATAACAGAATCAAAAGCCAACATTTCAGGGGGTAACAGTCCCGGAAATAGGTCAGTGTCAAGTCCGGAGACGTGTCCAGCCCACTAGCTTCTTGGAGGACCAACACATCTGAAGGTAGCCCAGAGTCACCACTGTCACCACCCTGTAACTGGACATCTAAGTCAAGCCCCATAGTTTGATAAGGGGCATGCAGTCTTTTCTCCAGAGGTTGGACTGCTTCCCTTCTGCAGTGATGGATTTTACTTGCAAAAGGGTTCAGGAGAAGGCTGCAGTGTCTTAGCCTGCAACAAGGGTAGTGCCAGTATCGACGCCGACGGTGGCGTTTTACGCGAAGATGGGCTAGGATGAGGAGCTGAGTGCAACGTCAGTGTTGGACCCAACTTAGGGTCAGCCCTGACCGGAGCTGAAGTTTCAACCGAAGTTTGTTTCAAAGCTAGATGGTGTGACAGGGCCGAAAAGAAAGACGGTGCCAGATAGAATCTGTATGGTGGCAAGGGCAACCCAGCGATAAGGTCATAGGGGCCAGCAACTGGTCCCCAGGGCTCCAGAGGACACAGCTGCCCTCCTAAAGACATCCACCATAGCCTCCATGAAGGCTGTTGGATCCGTTCCCTGCGCAGGTTACTCCAGAAAAGCAGGTTCTGATGTTGGTTGAGGAGGAAGAGGAGTGGGAGTGGCAACTGTGGTGTAGAGTCGGGGTTGCTGGTGATGCCACAGGGAGATATCCACTAACTCCGGCTTCGGAGATGTGGCTGAAGGGGACTTGGACTAACCTGTTAACTTTGACCTTCGACAAGAGGAGGAGCGATTTTTCTTCTTCTTCTGCCTCCCCTTCTCCTTTGAAGACCTGGTGATGAGGGATGGCACCCCTGATGACCCTCTTCAGAGAGAACCATGAACAGTTTGGCTCTATGATTCTTGATGGCATTCAGGTGTATCTGTGGGCAGAAGTCACACAACAATGAGTTTTGTCCCTACCCAACACCAGAGACAGCTGTCATGTGGGGCTGTGATGGATATGGCTTGAAACTAAACCTTTTTGGAGGTGACATGTCTCTTTCAGCACCACTTGACAAAAATGTTGTGAAGAAAAAAAATCTTCACAGAATGTTAGAGAATGAAGTTTCAAACTAGTTGAAAAGGCATGGAAAAACCAGAACTGGTGTCTCCCCATCAGTCTTGGAGCGCCAGAGAGCTTGTACTGAAACCGCCGTTCTTCTGGAAGAAGAAAACATACAACAGAGTTTTAATTGGTCCCGCACCCAGAATATAGAATTTGCTACCTCCAAACATCAGAAGAATCCTGAATATGTCAAGATTCAAGAAGGAAGCTAAAATCTTTCTAATGGGCAAATTCCTACCATAACTGTCTTTAGAGCAAGCAAGCAAGCACCTAATATTTTTCTTAGTGATTATCACCTGTCCCCTACAGATATATAATCCACTAACCCTTCAAGACTTACAAATAGAAGCACTTTGGGAACTATACAACCCTCATCAGAGAGTCTAACTAAGTAACTCACAGTGGTTGATTTTCAGTTTTAACTGTAAATATAGTATTTTTATGGGGTCCAGTTGACTGTAAAAGAAAATTGTAATACAATATATCCTTTAGGCTCAGGTTTTATTGTAATCGCATATGTTTTTTCTTGTTCATTGAATGTAATGTTATGCTTGAGAGTTAGGTATGAATGCTTGCTCCCGAGTGGGATTACTATATCATTTTGAAGCGCTCCTATACCCTAACGGGTCATGTTAACGCTATATAAAACACTAAATAAATAAATGGCCCCAGCAAGATCATCATGACTATGTGTAGGAGAGTAGGATCTGCTTCTTATAGTTACCCCCACATTTTGCTGATGTTTCACTGTTTTTCGACTTAGCCAGACTGAGGCCCTGCTAATCAGGACCCCAGTCTATCTGCTTTCTACTCTAAATTGACTGTATGTACTTTAGGTACACTCCAGATTGGATTCTGGGGTACACTTGTGAGTCCCTAGTATATTGTATACTATGTACCCAGGGCATAGGTACCCCAGAGGCCTACCAGGGGCTGCAGCATGTATTGTGCCACCCCTGGAAAGCCTTTTAAAATGACACAGTAGGTCTGCTACAGCAGCCTGTGTAAGGTGGTGTATCCACCCCTTACTGAGATTTAGGTTCCCTATATCTCTCCATATCACTGCACATATAAACCTATCAGTCACCCCTATGGCAGGCCTTAACAATCCTGAAGGCAGGGTGCTGGGTTTCATGTGAGAGGGTGCCCATGCATGAGCAGAGCCCCTCTGCAGCTTTCGGAATCTTCATTCCGGGGTTGTTTGTGATGCAGCCAGACCATATACTCTTAAGTGCGTTATAACCAAACAGTAAATGCTAACTTTGGAGTGGCTGCATGGAAAACTGTCGTGTTTGGTGTCAAACACCTTGGAATCATACCCCCACACCAGTAACTGGTGTGGGAGTATGATCCCACCCTTCTAGAGGGAGAGACCTGACAGCACCGGTATACCCGGTACCAGCTAACAGAGCCCTGGCATCACAAAATGGATGCTGCAGCCACAGACACGAGTCTGCCCGGCTGCTGCTGGACGAAACTCCGGCAGGGGAGGCCTGGACAATAGGCTTCCTGTCACAGGGAGGTGTGACCACCTCCCAGACAGGCTTTAGTGTATTGGGGCTGGGTGGGTGCACTCTCAGAGTGCTTTGAAGTCTGCACTGGGGGCACATTTGGTTTCCCTGTGCATAGTCCAGCTCAAACCGGTTGCAGGGGCACACAGCCCCTGCTCTGGCGCGAAACTGGACAAAGGAAATGGGGGTAGCCACCCCTCTTTCCTGACCCTCCCATAGGTGGGTCCCCAGAGTTTGTCCCACCCCTTCCTTGGGTATAAAGTAGGAACCCCTGACTACAGGACTTTAGATTACACCTGGACTAAACTCTGATACCAGAAACCAAGTACTTCGACGATCTGCACGACGCTGGACGACTGAACAATCTCCCTTGGAGTAAAGGAGTTACTCCCCTGCAAGGCAGGCACCTTTAACGCAACTGACCGGTTGGCATCTCCGAGCTCCGACGGACTCCGAAGAATATTGCCACACAGGAGGTGAGTTTTCCTAGGTCCCTGAGGTCGATCTGTGCCTACAGTAAGTCTGAGGCCCATATCCCTCGTGGAAGACCGTGCAACCCGAACCCCTGGACACCGCGACCATTTGCAGAAGCATCAGCTTTCCGGCGACCCCTGAGGCTGAGCTTTGGGTTACTTGTAGCCCTGACCCCGAGCAGTAATTACACCGAAGATTGCAGGCCTACACTCAACGAGTGTTCCGTGGGCCGCCATTTTGTGATTCATCTCGAGGTCCCTTCGCGATCCCTGGTCAGTTGACCTGTGGGTCCCCAAGAAGGCAACTCTAACTTTTATTGGGCTTCCCTGGTTGCTCTAGATGTGCCCTGACTCTCCATCGCTTGCTGAGTCCCCAGGATCTTGCTGGTCCGCACAGAAGCATCTTTTCTCTTCCTGCGTGGGTTGCTGTTGCCAAGGCTTGTTGTGGTCAATCCGATCACCGACACCCCAGCACTCGACATCCTTCGTGGGACAGCTCGAATCCGGCTCCTGGTCGTCGTCGACGTCTCCAGGACCCCGTGGCTGCAGAGTCAAGCTTCACCTCTTCGCACCTGAAGCACCCGACATCGGTTGGCATTCGATTGCTCCGCTCCTGGTCACTGGCTAGTGACCCAGACTCTGTCCCCTCTGCTTTCAGGTTCTTCACATCTTCGATCCAGGCTTGGATCACCCCGGACACTTTTCTTCTTCACGGCAGCAGCACTTTGCAGCAGATCGCCATTGAAAACGACGACGATTCCCGACACCCTTTGACACCTATGCACCCGGCTTCCCTGGGTGAGATAACTCGAGTACTCCGGTGCTCACGTGGGTGTTGGCCCTAGAACCCCTTAAGTCTAAAGGGGTTTGCTGAAAGTCCTCTCCTAAGTGTCCTTTATCTTTAAAATTCCAACCGCGACTTTCCGCATTGAATCCTACGGCGCTCGCGGCTGTGTTCTCACACTGCACACGTCCCCCGTGGGTCCCCTGTGTCACTACCTTGGGTGGTTCCTTGGGGTCCCAGCGATTCTACGTGCTCTAGGCACTGTGTCTAGTCAAGTCGTGGTTCTTATACCACTTTCTTAGTATATGGTTTGGTCTCCCCCTGGAGCCCACTGTGTATTGTGCTATTTACTGTCGTTTTAATACTGTGATACTGTGTATCTTGAACTCTAATCTCATAAAGAGATTAGTAGTTAGTGTTTAGAAATAAATACATATATTTTATATATATCTTGTGTGGTTCTCCTTTCATTTAGTTATTCAAGAGGTTATAATCTGGTAAACCAAGCTGCTTTACACTCCTTCAAGACTTAGCCTGAAGGCTGCTCTCCATAGCTACCACTAGGATAGCTTTCAATAAAGGTTGTCTTTAAACCTACCATCAATAAGGGTTGTTTGGACTGGTGCAAGGTGCCCACTATAACTAGTGGACAGCATATGCCAGGCCAACTTCTCACACTATGTGCCAAAACAGTAATGAATACTATGCTCTCTACCGGTGCCAGAGAGAAATGGCAGGTATTTCCAGATGTTTAGAACCTGTGAAGCATTCAAAGGAGAGGAATCTGCAGGCAGACGTTCCCATCACAATAGAGAGAGTTCCCATGGTCCAGTCTGGAAAGTACCAATGCCTGAACTAGTTTTCAAGTCTTGCTCAGAAAGGTACTGTTTGAGCCCCAGAGCAATCAGAGCTAGTTTGGGGGTGCTTTTGGCCCTGGCCAAGGTTTGCTTCTGAAGGATAAGACAATTATCAAGAATTAATTCCAGTGATTTGGGGTTGTCCACAGTGTCCTTGAACTGGGGGGCTGGATTTATATGTAGAGATTAGTAGAAACTCAGATTTTGTTGGGTAGAGTTATAAGAGGTTGTCAGACGTTCATTTCTGAATCATGTCAAGGGTGCTAGACAGCAGTACCATCCGCACATTTTTATGAAGAATTTTAGAGTAGTGTTGCTTCAACAAGAAATACATTGAAAAAAACAAGAGACAAGAGGCGTGCGGCAAAACAGGAACAGTTTGTTTAATTAATCTGTGCGGCCAGGAGAACAGTTACAGGCATAGGGCCTGAGGACTGTCTCAACTTACAATCGATCTGAACTGGATTTTGCACAATCCATTAAATGCCAAAAAATAATTCCAATCCTTTTTATGGTAAGGAATGTGAACCGTTGTCTTTGGGGCCATAAATTAATGATTTCAAAGAGGAATCCAGGTGGGACTCGACCTTGCGTGGACACAATGGGACCAGTAGATAACGTGTCCAGATGTCTGGCATGGGGAGCGCGTGATTACTGTGTGTACTGTGCACCGTGTCCTTATTGGCTATGAGTTCCTAAATTTATGTGGCATCTGACTTTATTTTGTTTTGGGAATGCGAGTACCCCTCGGCCATGTGTGCTTTATTGGGACCAATCTCCTTGGACCAGTGTGGTGTCGCTGCGCCTATCTGTGTGATTGAGCTGGGATTTCATGTTCGTGCGTTTGTCTGCAGACTACGTGGCACCCCACCTGTGACCTGTCAATCAGTGACCTCGGGTCTGGGTCGCAGAGCCTGCCTTTCCATTTCTGAGTCGGGGTTGACGTGGAGTTCATAACAGGCAAATTGGTCAATAAAGATGCAATTATGTTTGTATACACAAATGTATTGTTATTCACATTGACATCGACTTAACATTACCCCCCTCTAGTTGAATTTTCAAGTACACTATCTAATCCATACTTCATGACAGTTCATTGTTGGGAAAAAAAGCAAACACAAGGATATGATGGACGGAGCGCTGAAACTTTTCAGACACTCACCCCAGTCACAGATCTGGGTTGAATCCCTCATCGTTCTTTAGCTCACTTCGCCACCCCAGTTCAGACACAGCTATATGCAAATCAGTCTTGACCCTGTGCCTCATGGGAACAGTCCAGCCCGAACTGCCAAGCCATGTCTTCCCTGGACCGGAAACAAGCATCCTGGGACCGGTTTCGGGCTAACAGCCCTCATCAGCCAGGCTAGCTTGAATCCAGTGGCAAAGTGAGCAAGGGACCCAGGTCTGGGCAAACCCTGCCAACTTAGGGCGAACAAAGCAAACACAAGGAGATGATGGACGGAGCGCTGAAACTATTCAGACACTCACCCCAGTCACAGATCTGGGTTGAATCCATCATCATTCTTTAGCTCACTTCGCCACCCCAGTTCAGACACAGCTATATGCAAATCAGTCTTGACCCTGTGCCTCCTGGGAACAGTCCAGCCCGAACTGCCATGCACTTCGCACTACGCGAGCTACGCGTAGCTACGCGAACTGCGTAGTGCACTGTGCAAAATGCTGTTCGCACTGATTGCACAGTGCCGGATGCTTGTCCGCACTGTGCAATGAGTGCAAACCGCATCTTGCACAGTGCAAGCGGTCGTTTCTGCCGCTCGAGTAGATTTCTACTCGAGCGGCAGCTTTCTCAACGCGGACTGGTAGTTTCTCATCGCGAGCGGTCGCGAGCATACGCAACCACTCGCAATGAGAAACCTGACCTCCCCGCGTTGAGAATCTCGCCGGGAGGTTTATTTTCCACGCTTGCGATCGGCAACTTGATGTTGCTGATCGCGAACGTGGAAAAAGTCTCGCCGGGATGTCATTTGTCTTGCTCGCGGTCGCCAACTTGACGTTGAGGACCGCGAGCAAGCAAAAAATGACCGCTACGCTACGCGTGTTTGCACTGTGCTACGTGCAATTCGCGTAGTGCGAAGTAGCGCAAACTTTGCAAACTACGCAAGCGTAGCGTAGTACTTCGCCCAGGGTTACTTGGCAGTTTGGGCTGGACTGTTCCCATGAGGCACAGGGTCAAGACTGATTTGCATATAGCTGGGTCTGAACTGAGGTGGCGAAGTGAGCTAAAGAATGATAATGGATTCAACCCAGATCTGTGACTGGGGGTGAGTGTCTGAAAAGTTTCAGCGCTCCGTCCATCATCTCCTTGTGTTTGCTTTGTTCGCCCTAAGTTGGCAAGGTATGCCCAGACGTGGGTCCCTTGCTCACTTTGCCACTGGATTCAAGCTAGCCTGGCTGATGAAGGGTATTACCCAGAAACCGGTCCCAGGATGCTTGTTTCCGGTTCAGGGAAGACCTGGCTTGGCAGTTCGGGCTGGACTGTTCCCATGAGGCACAGGGTCAAGACTGATTTGCATACAGCTGGGTCTGAACTGAGGTGGCGAAGTGAGCTAAAGAATGATGATGGATTCAACCCAGATCTGTGACTGGGGGTGAGTGTCTGAAACGTTTCAGCGCTCCATCCATCATCTCCTTGTGTTTGCTTTGTTCGCCCTAAGTTTGCAGGGTATGCCCAGACGTGGGTCCCTTGCTCACTTTGCCACTAGATTCAAGCTAGCCTGGCTGATGAAGGGTGTTACCCAGAAACCAGTCCCAGGATGCTTGTTTCCGGTTCAGTGAAGACCTGGCTTGGCAGTTCGGGCTAGACTGTTCCCATGAGGCACAGGGTCAAGACTGATTTGCATTAGCTGGGTCTGAACTGAGGTGGCGAAGTGAGCTAAAGAATGATGATGGATTCAACCCAGATCTGTGACTGGGGGTGAGTGTCTGAAAAGTTTCAGTGCTCCGTCCATCATCTCCTTGTGTTTGCTTAGTTCATTTTTGGGGGCCTGTTGTTCTTTAAGCTCACTTTTGACAATTCCAACTCTCCTAGTTACATGCATTCTATCCAATTTGAGGACTGAGTTTTTACAGCAGGAAATCCCCAATCGCATGGAATCACACAAAAACTAGAACACTGTGAAAACCAGTATCTACAACTAGCACAATCTGGAAAACCACTGGGTGAGAACCAATTCGAGAACCCCTCCTGATCAGGGGCACCTCTTGCATGTCTCTCTGTAAATGGTGCAGTGCTTGGATGGCAAGATTCAAAGCCCTATTATCCATGTCATTCCCTGGAATAAACGTGCAGCAGAATGCACAAATCGTGGCACCCACGCCTCCCTCCATTGCAGTCATTAAGTCCAACACATACCGATGCTGCATCACCATGAGGTTGCTCTCAGTTCTTCTTTGATCGAATTAAGGCTGAGCTCAGTGCTGTTCATCATTATAAGCAACCCCCACCTGGTTATCTGTAACCAGCGTGCATTAGCTTTTATTTGCACAGTCAAGAAGGGTATCGACCCTCCTGCCGATAGTTGTGTGTCCGAGCACAGTCTGAATTCTTCTGGAATGTTCTTGTACTGAGCCCAGCAAAAATATTCTGCAGTTCTTTTTTCACGAGCCTCATGCAGCAAGGTTGTCTTCTTCCTTAGCGGATGCTGGCACAGAGCAGATAGTTCTTTTACGGGAATGGCCAGGGTCGGTGTGTGTATGGTTACAAGGGACCAAAGTCTGCGCCATTATATCCATCAGCGTGGAAGTGCTCCATTGCATATCTGGAATGTGCAGGATTGTGCCATAGTTTTCATTCGTGCCCAGTGGTAGCGTTCTTTTACCTATGAAACACAAGGAATACAGTGTAAGTTTCCATACAGTTAGGGGTTGTCCCTTCCCTTCTAGCAAAGTGTATCCATGCAGCTCGGTATCCCAGATTTCCTGACATGGGGTGTCTATGCTTTTGTTTAACCCTCCTGGATGAGACTCATCTCCCTTCGTATCATCCAGCTGGACGGCCCTACATAGGGAACTCCATGTCTGAGGACTATTTGTTGTTAAATAAGACTGCCCAAGATACGCGAAGAGCCACCCTTGAACCACAAATGGAGGCAGAAGGGTATGTGTTTGTGAACTGAGTTGGGGGTTTCACTACCTCCAAGAATCTCTTTTCCGGGAAGTCTCGGGCCAAACAGTATCCTCCCATATGGTGCCCTTCCTACGCATCCTATCTAGCTCAGTTTGAATATCGCTAGGCTCGGTGAAAAGGTATAGAGCCGTTGTGCTAGTCTCGTATTGGGTCAGATTCCCTACCAGTCTGTGGGGCTCTACCTTGTTGGGTTGGAGTTTGGCCCTGATTCTGCATAGGTATAAGTGGAGAAGGCACTTTGCTTTTTCGAGGGCCACCACTAGGGACATGTAAAGTCTGTCTGCGCCTACAGCATGCGGTATCAGTGAACAGACGTAAAACAGCCTGGCTGATGTCTTAGAGCCCACGACGGTCATGTGCTGATACCACGTGCTGTGTAAGATGGCGCTGTGTAGTGCATGTGGAATGCTAGTGTTTGGGTTGGTGTCATTGTAAGTGACAGGGAAGAGATCCCTGTGCAAGTGCTGTACAGTTTTTGAATGGACTCCATTTGACCAGGCAGTTCTTTAGCAGTGAATGGGTGCGGCAGCGCCCAAAATAAACAGAAGGTACATAAAAGCACAATAATACACAACTTGTTATTGAGCATTACAGATCTTGAATATGGATCCAGGGGAAGTGTCTGTGGTCCTCTGGAGTTTGGGGTTTTCTTGATTAATAGTTCAATAAAAAAGTTCACGGTGCAGTCTGTAACCTTCAATCGCAAACTTTTAGATTTGTGTTGGGGTGTTCATGTGACAGCTGAAAAGGCGGTGCACTTGGGAGGTTTGATTGTAGACCTGTTGGGTAAGAGGTTGGTTCATTTTGTTAATTCAGAAAACATTGCATATGCCATCGTCAATTATTTTTCTTCAGGGTTTCTGTACTTCCCTTTAGGGGGGTGTTCTCCACACTCATTTTATGCAATTTTTTAGTAAGGTATCGGAAGGTGGCCCCACTCGGGGTATCTTTTTGACAACTAAAACTTAAAGGTGGTTTATGGGTAATTAAGATTAGTGCGAAATATCTATGGAGTGGTCTTGTGGTAACAGGGATGAACCGTATCAGTTTTTATCTAGGGTTAAACTTAAAGCTGGTTTATAGGTAATTAGGATAAGTGCGAAATATCTACGGAGTGGTCTTGTGGTCATAGGGATGGACCGTATCAGTTTTTAACTAGGGCTTTTATGGGGTCTGCCAGTTTTCCAAGGCTTGTCTCTTCAGGAGCGTGCACGGGGGCGCCATCAGTGCGGGCTACTTTGAAGCTACAAGTGCGCTGGACTGTATGAGGAGGGGGCATGTCACTGTTAAGTGTTGTTGGCAGTTGCAACGTACCCCGAGATCATGTGTGTGTATTCTTCTTCGTTCTCGGCATGCGGTGTGCAATGTGCCCCTCCCCTGTGGCACCAGATATTTCAACTCCACCCTTATTCTGGAAACTTCTTTTTGGGCTAAGTTTGGACTCTTTTTTGTTGGTTTTTGGGCGTTTCCCTAGATCTCACATGATCTGCTATCTCACTTATCATGAAGCGGAGGGGGTCGGAAAGTTGTTGTGTGTCTCCCATGTACCCCTGATCATGCCATCTTGTGGTGTTGAGGTCGGGGTGTATTATTTTCTCTGGATGGTGTATGTAAGGCCTGGTGCGTTGGTTAATTCTGGACCTGATACGGGGGTAGGCGCATTCTGCATTCTACTTTTGCCTGGATCTGTCACGGACTCTGCGGACTCCCTTCTCCCAGGCACCCCTCTCCCCCTTGGACCACGTCTTTTCAGTGCATTTGGATATGCTGTTCCTGGCTTGTGGCTAGGGACTTCTAAGAAGCAGGCATGCTCCTGTTGCTATTTAGGAGGGTTATGGCATGGCGACCAGACTTTGGAGATTTGAAAAACCTGTAGGAAAGACCGCCAGGATCAAAAGTACGTGGGGAGCCCGGGCCATGGCCAAGAACCCTCACCGAACTCTGTCAAGAGGTGATGATTGGACCAGGACTGCCTTGCAATTCTAGGACATCTGACTAAACTGGCGAACCTCCGGACTGACTTGACGCCATGCGGGTACCTTGTAACTTATTTGTTCTTATGCATGTGCAGTGGAGGTTGTGGGGCCATCACTATCCAAGTGTACGGGAAACCTGAGTCCCGACACCGGAGGACAGCTTTGTTTTAGAACTGACAGGGGGGCCTACATTTGCCGGAGACATCTAGTTAATTATGGGCACTGTTGGGGCTACAT
This sequence comes from Calotriton arnoldi, assembly GCA_963921515.1. Classification (NCBI taxonomy): domain Eukaryota; kingdom Metazoa; phylum Chordata; class Amphibia; order Caudata; family Salamandridae; genus Calotriton; species Calotriton arnoldi. The sequence continues at coordinate 66,668 of CAWUFW010003961.1, forward strand.
GCCATGAGGGAATTTTGGTCCTGGGCTGGATGCCCAAGAATGGGGACCTTTTGACTTAGTCATTGAAACCTGTCCCCATTTGATTCTGGGTGCGGGGACCTGGATGCCTGTTTTTTAAGTACTTGTCTGAGAGCTGTCCGGCCCCCTCGTCAAACTGCCCCCCCCCGGGATGGGGCATTGGCTCCCACATGTGCCCTTAATGGCAGACTTTAGTGAGGATACCCGATCGACAGAACACATACAGCAGCCCTGAATCTACAGATGCAAATAAAAGTTTGTATTTCCAACGTTGTCTCATTGGTCCTTCTTTGATTTTGGTACAGTAAATTTTGGGGATGCGGGTGAATGTGTGGTATTTACTCCGGAGGTTTATCTTACTGAACATTTAGACTTTGAGTTTGTGTAAAGGCATTACCTCCCCCGACAGTTACCCCTCCCTGCCGAGACTGTGGCCCTGGTCCCTCTTGGGCTGAGTTCCCTGCCTGTGGTTGCTGTTGCCATGCATTTGTCTAACTACCTGATCCCTGTTGCAGTGGTGCTGCGGTTGGCTGACCTCCCTGCGGCCGAATGTAAGGTGTATTATTCAAGTTTTCCTGGGCTTTGTTTTGTAGATGAGTATTTAGTGCTGGCTGGCCCTGACCCATCGATCTCTGTTTATGGTATGCTTTTTGCCAGCATCTGTCTGCCAGGTGGCCCATCCTATGACAATAGTAACATTCCCTAGGGTCTGGTTGCTGCCAACCTCCCTGGCCTCTGCCTCTATAGCTAGGTTGAAACCCTCTGGGGTTTTGCAGTGGAGCTCCCTTTAAGACTGGTACCATTTGCATGCTTGCGGCCAACACGGCCCCCTCGAGGGTGGTCTTTTTCAATTTGTGTTGGACCAATTTAGCAGTGTCTCTCTGTACTTGCTCCTGTTTTTCTCTATCCTTCTCTTGCTTCTTTTTGGGGTAATGCAATGTATAGGCTTGTATCTCCTACCAGGGTTTAGTGTCTAACCCAACCACACTGTCCAGTTCGCTTTGTATCTCGGTGTGCAGCACCCTTTTCAAAATATTGCAAAAAAATGCAACTTGTGGGCCCGTATCAGTCCACGGTTGTCCTGTCTCTTGACTCCATCATTCCCTCATTCTATCCAGAAAATCGGTTATGCTCTGCCCTTGCTTCATAGGCTCTGCCGTTAACCCTTCTACGTCAGAGCGGTCAGGAAACATCTCCCTCAGGGCCGTCCATATTTGGTGCCTGTATGAATTGATTGCGGCCCGTCATGCTCGATGTTTATCAGTGTAATTGCTGGGATACGAGCTCAGGCGAACACTGTGTTAGTCTGCTCTCCGATAACACTGTTTAGCAGACTTTAGATATCGCTTCGCTAGGTTTATTCCAGCGGGGTTCTTCTCAAAACATAAGATTCATATCCCCACTCCATCCAGCAATAGCGGTAACTTTGTCCTTAGCCCTTCTTTATCCATCTGAGCCTATGGCACAAAGATGATCCCTGATGTGCCCTTCTGTAGTAGCGGGTACATTCTTGCTTTGGGTAGCTCTGCTGGTTTCTCCCTAACATGGCGTTCCCATCTTCCAAGGTATTTCTGCATGTAGGAGATGTTCCACGTGGGATCTCCTCCTCCACGTCGGATGCAATCTTCCGCTATGGTCATGTCCTCTGGTTCAAAGGATCCCTCCTCTGGCCAAAGTGTGTCATACTGGTCTTTTCCTTCAGTCCAGAAGGTTAACAAGTGGCAGAATGGTCGCGCAAAGGTCTCGCCTTCCTCTCTGGCCACTATCTCCCTTGGGGTCAGTCTATCTATCTCTGGTGCTCAGGTGGAGTAGCGTACGTCTTTGTCGCTGCTCTCATTATTCACGTGTAAAGCTGCCATCTTGTTTTTCCAGTGTCCGGGTTGGATCAGCACCAGGCTACCCTGGTCTCTTATTTCTCAGTCAGACCTTCTTTTACGTTGAAAATTTGGTGAGGCTCAAATCCCAGCCAGAAGCCTCTCATCTAGTTCTACCTTTGATTCTTTCCTGATCAGTGCCCTGTGCCTAGCCCCGCTCTCCTCATGTGAAGGGCGCGCTGCTCTGTTTTCTCACTGTGTTTCCTGGGTGTGAGCTCTTTCTCTCTCCCTCCTTAGCTCACACTTTTTTTTCCACATCCCGTCTAGGTTGCCTCCTTTGCTGAGAAATGCGCTGTTCTTTATGGTTGGGTTTTGCCCGCAAATTCGCTCTCTGTTGTTTCCTCGGCTACCTGAGCAAATCCTGTAGCTCCAGCCTCGTCTTCAGATCCCGGGGGACTGGGGCCCCCTTCCTCACTCTGACTAGCGGTATCACTGGCCAGTACCGCCACAAATCTCCCGGTTACTCGTGTGTGTTCACCTGAACCAGTGGGAGTGCTTGTTCTCTGTGCCACTGGTTTTCTACGTGTTGGGAGCGACGGACGGGGGGAGGGGTCGAACTTCTAGGAGCCCTTGCACCAGACTGGAGTTGCACTGGGATTGCCTGGGCCTGCTGGTCTCTCATGTCTGGGCCTAGGCGTTCGTTGTTCAGTAGGGGGCCCACCGGTTTCTACTAATGGTGGATTGGAATACCCCAATCCGGGTAGAGCGGGCGAGAGCACCTACATACCTGCATATGGTGGGGGAGGTGCTGACGCCTTGCTTGCTACCTGTAGTGTAGGACTGTCGATCTGGGCTTACTCATAGATGGCCCATTGTTCGAATAATGCCTCTCTCCTGTCTTTCTTTTGACCTGTGTATTTGGTTTGTATGTGTGTTCTCATGTGTTCAATTGCGTTAGTGTCAAAGGTTCTCTCCTTTGGCCAGGGAAATGAGTGTGCCTTCGTGTGTGTATGCCATTCTTGGCAACACTTATGAAGTTTTTAGCCTGTGTGGGGAACCTGGTTTGCATGTGCTTTCATGGTGCCTCCATGATATGTCTGGGAGTTTTAATGGACAAGGTACCTTAGCTTCTTTGTTTTAGGGAATCTTTTGGTTTTGATCTAATCGTGGGGAAAATATACACGGGGAGCTACTTCTTATAATTACCTTACTATGAGCTCAGCGCTATCTACAGATGCATCAACAATTTAACATGAACAATTTATAAACACAAACAACAATGCATTTGAAAGATTGCAACCTAGGAAAAGTTCAGTTGTCAATAAAAACAGTATCTGAACAATAATGACTTGGCATCAAATACAGTTTGTGAGAAATAGCAGCACCCTCATATGAAACATTAGATCATCAACAAATACACAATACTGAAGACAAAACACAGTTTGCAGTAATTAACAGCACCACAAACATAACAATAATCGCACCCTGTATCACACCCAGAGGCCAAGCGTACCATCTGTATCACGCCCAGCGGTCCAAGCGACCAACACCAAAAAACTGCTGGAGAAAAAATAATGACTTTGCCAAAAATCCCTTAGCCTGCTCCTATCGCATGCTATCCTGTGACCAGGGTACACGGGACTAAGTGAGCCTGATAGTCTGTCAATATCTGCTCCGGGACAAAGATAATAACAATAGTTTGAAGAAAAAGGGAATAACTCGAGAACCACAGGCCCCTCTTGGCCAATCACAAGTTACACTTAATCTCCCAGGTCCAAATCTTTTTCCCTAAAAGTCCTAATCGGACCCTCTATCACACCCAGGGGCCAAGCATACCATCTGTATCACACCCAGTGGTCCAAGCGACCAACACCTCTCACTTCTTTCAGATACCAATGGTGTTAAGAAACCAGTGGCACTGAGAAACCCTTTAAGACTAAGAATTAGATTAAGGTGCCAACTCCGCCCAATCAGGACAGCTTACCACAAAAATAGCGTCCTGGAAGCCATGAAGGGCTATACAATAAATATTCACATAAATATTCACGATTCTTAGCGTGCCGACTATCGTAAAAAAGTGACTTCTGTGTGATCGCCTCCGAGGCCGCCTTACGACTACTTAGCTAGGACATGCAAAATAGATAATATGCCAGATTTCTGTGAGTGGAAGGATGCTCAGGTTATCTTTTTACGCTTCTCCCAAGTTTGCCATATGCCACATGCTTTACTAAGGTTCTGATGTAGTCTCTTACCCTCTGTGACGGCGCCATCAGAACGGATTCCACCCCGCAGATTCAGCAGAACTGTCAATCAATTGCGGTGACTGCTCACCTTCCTTGATACACAAATGTGAATCCGTCCGGGCGGGGTCTGCTTTGTTTGGCTGCAGTCAGGTTCGAGGTACCTCCTGGCTGGCTCGCCAAAATGTTGCTTGAACATGAAATAGCTTGAAAAAAACAAGAGACAAGAGGCATTTGGCAAAAAAAGAACAGTTTGCTTAATTAAGCAGTGCAGCTGGGAGAAAAGTTACAGGCATAGGGTCTGAGGACTGTCTCAAGTTACGATCGATCTGAACTGGATTTTATACAATTCATTGAATGCCATAAAATAGTTCCACTGATCCTTTTTGGTAAGGAATGTGAACCACTGTCTTTGGGTCCATAAATTAATGATTTAGATGAGGAATCCAAGTTGGCCTCGATCTTGTGTGTTCACAATGTGACCAGTGGATGACGTATCCAGATGTCCGACATGGGAGCACATGATTACTGTGTGTACTGCGTGTGCTGTGTCCTGATTGGCAATGTGTTCCTAACTATATGTTGCATCTGGCTTTATGGTGTCTTGAGAATGCACGTACCGCTCCGGCCATGTGTGCTTTACTGGGGCCAAACTCCCTGGACCATTATGGTGTTGCTGCGCCTATCTGTGGGATTGATCTGGGATTTCCTGTTTGTGTGTTTGTCTGCGGACTACATCCCACCCTACCTGTGACCTGTCAATCAGTGACCTCAGGCCTGCGTCACAGAGCCTGCCTGATAACGTATTTCTGAGTCGGGGCTGGCGTGGAGTTCATAATGGGCGTATTCGTCAATAAAGATGCAATTTCATTTTTGTACATGAATGTATTGTTATTCACATTGATATCAACTTTTTCAGTATTAACAGCAGCTTACAATCTCTCCAAGTGTTTCATGATATAGATATTTGTGATTGATTAAGGCAAACAGAAATCAAACAAGTTTAGGAATGGACCATAGATGCCCACCTGTTCTTTCTGGAAGTTAATCAGAGCACGGTGGTTGACTGTATCAAAAGCAGCTGAGAGGTCAAGAAGTACAAGTAAGCAGGACTTATTAGAGACCAGGAAGCGAAGACAGTCATCCAAAAATAGCAGAAAGTCTCTTTCTATGCTACAGCCATAGCTGAATCCAGAATGGAAAGCACTGAGAAGGTTATCTGTCTGGCTACAGAGGGATAGTTGTAAAGCTACACAGCTTTCTAACACCTTCCCCTAAAAAGGGAATTGTTGAGATCGGACAGACATTGTTGAGGTCACTGATGACAGCTGTGATTTCTTTAGGATGGGGAGGACGTGACCAGTTTCAGACTATCATAGAAGAGACTTTGCTTCATTGAAGAATTCACCAGGGAGATTGAGTATGGTAGTAGTAGTTTGGCCATTTGCTTGCTTAAGGTGCTAGACAGTGTGTCAGATAGGTAGTTGGAAGATTTCACCTTAGTTATAGTTTGAGGCAACTTTGACTCAGAGGGTCCTTTGAAGTGTGACCACATCCACTGATGAAATACACAGTCTTCTTGGTTCTTGGTGGAAATGTTGCTCCATTGACTTTGCTTCCTCTGCAAAGAAATTCACAAATTCTTCACAATTGGTTGTTGGTGTTCAGACCACAATAGTGGAGGATCAGCTGTTAGACTGTTTAATGATATTGAATAGATGTTATGCACGATTTTATGAGTCATCAAGCAGAGATACAATTTGGCTACATTTAGTTCTGAAGATGTATGACTTGTCATTTCTTTTGGCTGCCCTGAGACTAGCCAGATAAAACAGAGCGGGTGCTTGACTCAAGACATCTCAGGAATTTGCTTTCAGCATATATGTACTTCGAGAACCGGGGTGAAGAAAGTTTTGGTCTTTTCCTCTTGGCATATATTCCTTGACCAGGTTTTAAACTTTTTGGCACATCTGGTCTCGGAGGGTTTGGCTTATCGCTCGGTCAATACCTGCCATTTGGTTATCTAGCGTGGGACATGTCCCGGTCAATGGATCTCCTATTGGTGAACATCTTTTTGTGTGTCGTCTGTTATGGGGCATTAGATTTTCCCTTCCTCTGGAGACCCAATATTCCCCCCTCTGGGATGTCAATCAGGTTCTTAACCTATTTCTGTCATGGCAACCTAATCATTTTTTGTCCAGGAAGGAACTGTCGGCCAAACTAGCCATGCTGCTTTGTCTGATCTCATGTAGATGGGTCTCCGATGTGTGAGCCTTGGACATCACGGGCCAGACCTATTCATCTTCGGGTGTCACATTCATGATCCGTAGGATTAATACCAGGGTCATTTCTTACCCGTTTTTTTCTGACTCACGCAAACTCTGAGTGGTGCAAAGCCTAAAGGCAATCAAAGAGTTGTCGGTCTAAATCTGGCCCTGGGTGAGAGGCAGCTCCTCATCATACTGAAGAAACCACATAGGGAAGTGTCTTCCCCCACTATTGCCCGTTGGGTAAGGTGGGTAACGCACGAAGTAGGCATTGACCTGTGCCTTTTTGGAGCCCATTCGGCTCGTGGAGCGATGGCTTCTAAGGCTTTTAGCCTAGGTGCCCGTCTGGAGGATATACTCATCGCGGCAGACTGGTCTACGGACTCTACTTTTAATAGGTTTTACTTCAAGGCTGTCTTGGCTATGGCTCACTTGGTTGTGAACAAGCTTAGAATGGGCATAATCCTCGCTTCCGGTCCTGACATAGAATGAAAAATTTCCTAGCTATCATAACGTAAAGCTTCAATTCTATTAAGGACTCGGGTGAGGATTACCCCACCCAGTGCATTAGGATTGATTGACCTCCCCCCTCACCCGTGACTAGTAAGAATAATTTTTTCTATGGGGTTGGGTATGCTTACTTCATATGGACACACTTGTTGTGATATGCTGATGCCTATTGTGCGTATAGACATTATGACTATCCTTACTACTATTATTTCCACAGATTTTGCCTGATCATGGCCACTGGCTAAAATTGTTCTCTTCGTTATAGGGAAAGAATCGAATAAACAGTGTGTGTAAGGATTCCTCATTGGCTGGACTCGCTCGACGAAAGCGGCCGAAAGGACACAGCTGAAGGACTATAATGTGGATTGTGCATACCTAATTGGTGCATGTCTGGAACTGTTCTCCCATTGGATGCTGTTGTTCTTTTTCTACATTCCCAAGGTCTCATGGGAATGGTAGTTTATTGGTTAAAGTTGTAAAATGGCTGCTGTTAAATAATGTGAAGAAAGACTGGCATAATCCTTGCTTCTGGTCCTGACATGGAATACACGAGAATGGGGTCCACAGCGGTAAGAGGAATATGCTTGGAGATGATCAGGTCCTGAATGAGCCTTTGTAGTGTTGGCTTTTCTGGCAGTCTGAAGAAAAGAAGATAAAAAAATTAACAGGTTTGGGTTTCTTTCACCCAAACAAGCCAAGAAAGACAAGGGTCTCAAAGTTTATTAGTTGCAACAAAAAAGATTTCATGCGTTCTTCCACAAATGATCTGTTTTCAGCTGGAGGGATATAAATCACATTCATTCTGAGATTAGAAACATTTGAAGCAGCAATATCAAAAGACCGACACTGGAAGCAGTGAAAGCGCTCAATAGGATTAGTTTGCAGTTGATGATATTCCTTAGGATCACTGCTACTCTACCGCCATGCCTGACTTCACAATTATGTTGGAGATTGGAATAGTGTGGCGGAGAAGATGGTCTAAGATATCGTTTGAAGGGTAACTGAGCCAAGTTTCTGTGGGAACCATCATATGTAGGTTGAAATTCACAACTGGGTCTGAAAGTTCCAGTCAGTGTTCAACTGCAGATCAGTAATTATGGAGAAAACAGTGCTGTGATGAAAGAATGGATTTAGAGACGGTGTCGTAAAGATCATGTCTTCCATATCAGTTTGAAAACGTGTTATTAAACATGCAACAAGTCATGAACAGCTATGCCATCAAATGTATGCTTCTAGCATGTGCTTTTGTTCTCTAAATGTGTCATGAAGTTATAATATGCAAGGTCCTGCAAAAACATATTCAGTGATTGTTTAGTTTATAAATTACAGGGTTGTCATAAACATTATGACTGTTCTCCTTCATACATACATTATTTTATTTATTTTAAACACTTCCTTTAAGGCTTCTTTATTTTAGTTTTAGATTCTAAAACACATTAAGGCCAAACTCCATTTTGTGCAGGCCAGGATTGGTTGTATGATAGAAGCACAAATGGTTTTACCACGTGTGCCTCTACCACGCAGCCCAACCACGAATGTGTCTTAACCACGTATTCCTTTACCACGCATGCCTTTATTACAAAAATTTGTGGTATAGGCATGAATGGTAAAGGGGTATGTGTGGCTGAGGTCGGCACTACCCCACCTCCCCCCAACCATCGCCCCACCCCTGCCCCCATTCTGTCCCTTAAACTACCCCAACACCTTCCACTGCCCTAAAACCTACCTCAACCCCCAACACTAAACACTACCCATTCCCCTCCCACTGGCCTAAGGCCCAAAACCCTACACTACCCCCCACCCCCATACGACACCCCGCCCTGAAAACTAACCCAATTACCGATTCCCCTCCTACTGCCCTAAGGCCTAAACCCCTGCACCCTAACTTACACTACCCGACCCCCCTGCACTGTCCCTTAAAGTACCCCAACCCCTTCCACTGCCCAAAAACTACCCCAACTACCCATTCCCCTCCCACTGTCCTAAGGCCTAAAACCCTACACTACCCCACCCCAGCGCTGTCCCTTAAACTACCCCAACCCCTTCCACTGCCCTAGAACCTACCCCGACCGCCCCACTCACCTCACCATGTCTTCCTGCTTCCTTCCATCTTCACTGTCGTCCGTCCCTGCAGCAGCTAGACCGCGCACTGCCTTAACCACGCATATGCATGGGTACGGCATATGCGTGGTAAAGGCAAGTATGGTAGAGCTTGTGAAGTCGGAACATACGTGGTACAGACCACGGTGTTCCGACTATTTCCCCTAAGATTCCATTTTCTGCTCGATCACTGGCAGGTCCACCTTCCACCTAAATACTTTCTGGCCATATCTTTTGCAGAATTTGTGAAAGTGTCAAATCATCCAAACAATGACTTTGCTAAAAACCTAAGGTGACATAAGCCTGAGACAAGTTCCCTGTTATCTATGTCTCAAGGTCAGACAGTGAATGCTTAAATTAAACATGAGCCAAAGATGATGCAAATGATTAGGTGCTTTTTACAGAATTGGTGTATTTTCCTCAGGCTGATTCATGCAGGTTATGCCTGGGATTAAGTGGAAATTCCCTAATGTAGATTAGAAGTCAGTGGTCAACTCTATATAAACCCCATGAATTGACCAGTGAAGGAGAGAGAAACTTCCCCCAGGTCACAGATACAGACGCAGATGGGCACAGCAAAATATTCCACCTTAAGTGAAGAAGTCTCCAGCAAGACTCTCCAAGTCTCTGCAAAGTATTTGGTCTTCACAGACCCTGATGTCCCAGATAAGCACACCACCTCTGAAACTCAAGAAATATGCTTTGCTGCCTCACGAACGCCTGTGAGTCACTTACATAATGATGAAGGAAATGTCACCATCGAACCCTCGATCGCCACGGAGTTCGCAGCCTATTATGCCACACTATATTCTAGTGTAGACAGACCCACTGAGTCGGCCTTGTCCTCCTTCATGGCCGACCTTGCATGGCCGACGTCCCCACCAGACGAATCACCATTGAAGAGAGGACCTTACTAGAGGGAAATGTCACACTCGAGGAGCTAGGGGAGACCCTGACCCAACTCCAATCAAGAAAAACCCCAAATCCCAAAGGGTACCTGGTAGAATTCTACAAAGCATACTGGTCCCATTTGGGACAGAAGATGACAGACACGTTCACCGCCGCCCACAAGGGCCCACAACTCCCTCTGGTCCTTCAACCAGCGGACATAGCCATCTCCCTCAACCGGACCAACCTGTCACCCGTTGTTCTTCCTCCCACCCCTTCTTCCTCCTCAATGTGGGGAGGTGAAAATAGGAGCAGAAGCCTTGACAAAACGATTGCTGAAAGTCAAGGACACTCTGATCCACCCAGGTCAATTTGACTTCATGCCAGGCCGAGCCATGAGGTACAACAACTGACGCGATGCGTACAGAACGCTCTAGCAGTGGCGTCTACACTGCCTGGAGAGAAGGCGCTATTCGTGGTGTATTTCCACAAGGCGTTCGACTTGGTGGACTGGACATACCTATTTGCATTCTTTCTAAAATGAATATTGGCTCCAGAGACTTTTGGTCTACACTCCCCATCTCCCTGATGGGCAAATTGGCAATCTTTAAAATGGTTAGTCTTCCTCGCCTAATGTACCCACTCCAAAACTTCCTTTACCCTACACCTGGGTCCTTCTTCACCAACCTCAACAAAGTGTCGTGTCGCTTCATGTTGACAGACGACCACCCAGGGCAGCACTAGTTAAATGCTTCAAGACCAACTCTGAAGGTGGCCTGGCCACACCCGATATTCTTTCATAGTACAGAGCATTATACTCCTGGTACTTAACGAGTGGTGGTTCGGGGACTCCAACTCGCCTGCATACTTCTCAAAGCAATGGGCGATGCAGGGAACTCCGATCGCACATGGCTGATATGGAGGACTAATTCCCTCCTTGCTCCCCTCCAGCAAAAAAAAGTGCTATACCGTGTGTGGCTCAACACTCTTTGGGCATTGGGCTGGACCGGACGCCTGACGAGAGAAACGCCGTTGCAAACTGGGTGCTGGTTCCCACCGGTGACCACATTGGAGGGGTTTGATAAGTATGATCTCATCAAGATATCTACTTTGTGGAACATGATGATGGGGACCATCATTAGGTCCTTTGTAGATCTACAAGAAGAATATGGGCTCCACAAAAACCAGTTTTATCACTTCCTACAGATCAGACACACACTTATGCCCTATGTCTCCAACAGTACGGAACTGCCAGAATTCAGTCCCATGAAACCTCACCAGTCAGGCACAAATTAGCATTCATATACAAATCATTGGTCATACACTCCCCTGACTACTTCCATACATTGCTGGAGGCATGGGTAAAAGAATTGGGACCACTGGACGATAATGACTGGAGAGAAGACCTCAGCTTCCAGAGAGACTTGGTCCTTGCCACACAACAAGACTCATACAATCCAATACCTACACAGGGTCTACCTCACCCCTCTTAGGCTACAGAGCATGAGAGTGATTGCCTCCCCACTATGCCTACATTGCTCTGCACATAATGGGGACTTTCTGCACACTACATGGGGATGTCCTTTCTTGGGCCCATTTCTTGTACAATATTTTTACTGGATTTTAGAATTCAGTAAACAAACATTCACAATAACAGAGAACTGAAAGTCTGGACAAGTTCTCACTGGTTGTTTTGGCAGGGGCGACTGATGTGACTGGGTAGCTGCTAGGCCAGTAAGTGGTCCAGGTGTTGGTAGTGGCCCTGGGGTAAGTCAGGAGGGGGTAGCTGTGAGAAACTTGTAGCTTTGGCGGGAGGAACAAGGGGCGCTGGGGTTATGAATAGTGTGGGAGCGGGCAACTCAGAGCAAATGCAATAACTTGGGGATTTCGGGTACTGCGGCTAACATCGGTGAATTAACACTGGGAATGGCAGTATGGTTCCGGGGAGGAACCAGTGCGGGCTTGGGGGAGGGAGCAGAGGCGGGGCCTTTGGCCGGCAGTGCCAGGGTAGTGTATGTGTGGTGTTTGCGCTGTCATGGGGGAGGACTGTCTGTGTTCACCTCTTGCTGGAAGTGAGTCAATAGGGTGACCCACTGGGGAGAGATCAGGGACCTATGCAGATGTCTCACCTCTTTAAAACGGAGGACATCATCCTCAGCTGTGCCCCATTTTTGCATCGCACTGTGTCATGCTGCTACTTGGGGGGCAATGGGGTATCGCCATCGTAGCATGATAGCCCTCTTGGCCAAAAGGAGGGCCAGGGACACGAAAAGGGCTAGAATTTTCTGTCATTTTCTACACTTGAAATTACAGAGGGAGCATGCCTCCCAAGTGGCTACGTCTGGGAGTTCTATGATGACCTGTAGAGTGGTGTGTATTGAGTGCCAATAACTGTGAAGGGTTGGACAGGACCAGAGCATGTACTTAAGATCAGCATCGAGGATTTGGCAACACCCGCAATTCGCTTGTGTGTCGGGAAAGAAACGATTCAGTTGCTCTGGGGTCAGGTAAGCCCTATGAAATATGTGAAACTGAATGCTCTTAAAAAGTGAGTTATGGGATACAGTTTTGGGAAACTGAAGCGCCCCGTCCCACTCCTTGTCATGATGAAGCGCTCTCACAAAGCCGCCTGCCCATTTTTGGCGTAAGGGGAGGAGGGAAATGAGCGTGAGCTCCCGTATTGCTCTATATATCCATGTAATGAGGTGCCGTCCCACGCCCATAACTAAGATTGACTGTAGGACTGGGTGGAGGAGGGGTTCTTCATCCGTGATGCCCCAGAGTGTGCAAAAGGTGTGCCCAAGCTGTTTATGTAGCAGGAATTCACCTGGGGAGAGGCCATAATCTTCGGCCCGGCGCTCAAAGGGGAGGAGATGGCCGTCGGAGAAAAGGTCGCCCTGCTCTGTTCAAACCTCCAAAGCCATAGTCGTGTAGAACCCCACTTGGCGTGGCAAGCCGACCAGCAGGAGGATCGGACCATATGCTGGGGCCGCGCAGGAGAGTCACTGAATGCGAGTCATACAGGCCCGCACCACTGAATCCTGGAGGGACCAAGGAGAGGGAGGTTGCACCTTTGGGATAAGAAAACCTTGGAGTGTCAATATTGGTATGGACTCTTGGCTATCAGTGGGTTCCACCTAATACCAGCAAGCACAGCCATCGGAGTTGCGATGCCAAAAAATAGGCCTCAAATGATGGAGTGCCTAAACCTCCGCCATCCTATGGGAGCTGTAGTTTAGCAAGAGCTACCCCAAATTAGGTTGGACAGGATAGTTTTGAGCTCTATGAAAAAGGAGCGAGGAGGGACAACCGGGAGGTTAGCAAAATAACAGAGGAGACAGGGAAGGATGACCATCTTTGCTAATGCTATCTCCCAGTGGGGGCTAGGGGAATAGACTGCCAAAATTAAACCTGGGCATTAATCCCCGCTAAGGCTTTACATTAGGTCGGGTCAGGTCAGTGGGGGTGTGATATAGGTAGATTCCCAAGTAGCGAGTCGCTTGTGTCTGCCAAGGTATGCGAGTGTCACCCAGACGTAGCTCAAGTGGCAACTGGTCAGGGCAGAATGGATACGCCAATGATTTTATCCAGTTACCTCGCAGCCCCTCTGTAGGAAGGTAGGATCCTTCTAGTATGGTTACCCCAATTTATGCCTGGTGTCAGTGTGTTTTTGATCTCGTCTGCTGGCATCCTGCTAATCAGGACCCCAGCAACTGTGCTTTCTCCCCTAAATTGACATCGTAAGTACTCTGGTACCTTCACAATTGGCTTCTGGTGTACCCTTATAGGTTCCTAGGATATGGTACTAAGGTACCCAGGGCACATGTTGTCAGGGCTCGGGTTCCAAGAACCCATGTGCTTCCCTGCACTAGTGAGACCTCTGTAAAACGAACCCCAAGCTCCGTGCCCATCAATCGGAGACTACGGGTAATCGTGACCAAGTGCAGAGCAATTGGACGGGCACGCCTAAAATTGAGGCGTGCCAGTGCAATCGCAGGTCTAGTCTCTCGCGTCTGGCTTCAAGCGCGAGGACAGGACCAGCTGTGAAGTGCGGCGGCAGCGTTCTAAGCTGTGCACTTCACCAACGCCTTCGGAGTGATAGGATCTGTGCGCGTTCAGTAGTTAGTCAGAGTTAGTTTCTAGTGTGTTCGCCAGCCTTAGGCGTAGGGTAGCCTTCCGTAACGCTTTTCCGACGGACAGTTAGTTAGGCTATAGGAGAATAAGGCAATATTCGCATTTCTGCCAGTTTATTTCTTACCAGAGTTTCCGAGTGACACCGAGGAGGCTGGCTTTCTCGCAGCGGTTTCGGGAGTATCCCTGGAGGCCAGTTTCCCCCTCCCCCCAGACAGAAGTCTTCAAAACCGCAAGTATACTCCTTGAGGAGAAAAGTACAAAATAATTATGCTTTGGATATTTTCTTAAGGAAAAGACATTAAATAAAAGAGAGAGTCAACGTAGACTTGTTGTATACTACCACAAGGCTATTTCTAATCCAGTAGCTCTTCGGAATACCTGTGAATTAAGAAAGGATAATTAGTAACAGCTCAGATAACTCGTTATCCTAAAATACACGAAGAGGAGCTAATGCCTTTGGCTTTGAGGGTAAGGAAGTTTTAGAGTTCAGCAGATATTAATAGAGAGAATCTAAGGAGGGAGGTTCAAGGAAGTTTTTTTTAAATGTTATTATTTGTTTTCCAGTTCTTCCATGAAAAAGAGAGAGTTTAGAGAGAAAAAAGGAATAACAGGAAGAAGAGCTAGAAGAATAAGAGAGAGAGTGGAGAATCGAAGAAAAGCGAGGCAGTCTCTTTTGTCCCCTACCCCTTTCCCCCGGCAGTGTTCAAGCGAATGGGAAGGCCTGTAGGGAGAATTGGGAATTCTCAACATTCTGCTCCCGCGAGTACTGGAATTTGAAGTGAGTATGCATAGAGCCTTATGACAGAGTGAAGTGCCCACGAACCTCTACTCACCTGAGCAGAATGGCGGAGGGGTTCGATTTAAAGAACCTAGGGAAGGTCCTAGAGGTCATTCAACAAGAATTAATGGCGGTTAGAGAGGAGAATAAGGCGATCAAGTCTGAGATGGAGGCAACTAGGCGAGAAATGGCAGCTCAGATTAAGAGAGAGGGTTCAGGGGATAGGTTCCATTCCCCCCCTTATGGAGCAAACATATTTAATTCAAGTTCAGTTGCTAGCTCAGGGTCCACCACTCAAGTAGTACATTCCCTGGCCCCTGTTATCCCATTGGCACCACCTGAACGTTTCAGCGGGGATCCCCAAAAGGCCCAAATCTTCTTGACCCAATGCTCCTTGCATTTTATGTGTCGACCTACCGCCTTTCCAGATGCACAGTCTCGAATTGCCTTTATTCTGTCTTACCTCAATGGAGACGCGGCTGCATGGTCTATGCCCTTGGTCACTCAAGACGCTTCAATCTTGTATAATTTCGACAAATTCAAGAAAGAATTTCTGCACATTTTTGATCATAGGAAGGTAGCACAGGCTACAGATGATGAACTGTTGGAATTGAGACAAGGGAATGAAGAGCTAGTAACATACCTTGCACAATTCAACAAGCTTGTTGTCGAAACCGAATGGCCGGAGTCCAAAAGAGCCGCTTTGTTCTATCGTGGCTTAAAAGATGACTTGAAGGATGCCTTGTCGCAAATTCCAAATCGCCCCACAGAGGTATCGGCCTTGATTGACCTGGTTTTAGAAATCGACTATAGGCAAACCGAAAGAAGAGGCGAAAGAAGACGAGATTTTCAACTGAGCGTCCCGCGCTTTGATAGGGCAAGATCTGACGTGACAAGATCCGTAGAGAAAGAGCAAGGTGTCGTACCCATGCAAATAGGAACCATAAGAGGTCCACTTTCCAAAGAAGAAAAGGAAAAGCGAAGACAAAATAATCTATGCCTTTATTGTGGAACCAGCGGACACTTTGTGAAAGGGTGCCCCAAAAACCCAAAACATTTAAGAAGGAAAACTCGCAGCACCACCAGTAGGAGGAGTTGGGCTGGTGGTTGCTAACAAAGATACAACTCCAATTCATCACCAAGTTGCTAACACCTTGCAGTCTTCTGCTCCGCACCTCATTATGACAATGACTCTGAAATTCCGTGAGCACATTCTTCCTGGAGTAGCTGTGATGTTGGACTCGGGTGCTACAGGGAATTTTGGCGACCTCAAATATGCCTCTAAGGTTGGTCTGAAGGCCTTACTTAAGGACAGAAGCGCAGCGGTGAGGGCTGTAGATGGTACAAATTTATCGTCCGGGCCCATCACCAGTCATACGGAGGTCGTGGAACTCATTTCTAATGAAGGTCATAGAGAGGAGATTCAATTCAATCTGATTGATGGCCCGCAGTTTGGAATCATTTTGGGGCTTCCCTGGCTGACGGAACACAACCCAACGATAAACTGGAGCGAGAGGACGGTGAAGTTAAACTCCAACTACTGCTTGGAGCATTGCTACTGTGAGAAGTCTGAAAGACAAGAGAGAAACCCAGCAGCCTTGTTATGCGAAAATAAGTTGATGGTGTGTACTGTGCAAACTGAGAGCCTTTCTGTCGAATACCAGGAGTTTGCCGAAGTGTTCAGTGAATCAGAATCAAAAAATCTTCCCCCTCATTGATCATATGATTGTAAAATCGATCTTGTGCCTGGGGCCAATCTTCCTTGTAGCCGGATCTACGCGCTTACAGAAGCTGAGAACCAACACTTGAAGGATTATATACAAAAATACTTGGAAAATGGGTTCATCCGACCATCCCAGTCCCCGGTCTCCTCTCCACTATTCTTCCTCCCAACGGGATGGAGATCTTAGGACGTGTATAGACTACCGTGCCTTGAACATGATTACGATCAAGAACAGTTACCCGCTACCCTTGATTCCCGTCCTACTGGATCAACTAAAAGATGCTAAAATCTTCACGAAGTTAGACTTGCAGGGGGCTTACCATCTAATCAGAGTGCGGAGTGGCGATGAATGGAAAACAGCATTTAAAACCAAGTACGGATTATTTGAGTACCAAGTCATGCCCTACGGCTTGTGTAATGCCCCCGCAGTGTTCCAATATTTCATAAATGATGTCTTGAAGGAGTTCATAGACCAATGAGCTATTGTCTATATTGACGATATTTTGATTTACTCTTCTTCCAAGGAAGAACATCAACACCAAGTCAAAAAAATCTTACGCAGTCTGAAAGAAAATGATCTATACGTTAAATTGGAGAAGTGTGCCTTTGGAGTGAAGTCTGTGGATTTTTTGGGGTTTGTTATCGCACCAGAAGGCCTAACCATGGATGTCAAGAAAATCGAGGCAGTGCTTAATTGGCCCCCACCAACTTCTGTGAAAGAAATACAGAGCTTCATTGGGTTTGCGAATTTTTATTGTGGATTCATTCGAGATTTCTCCGCAAAGGTCGCACCCATTACTAGACTATTACGAAAGGGAGTCCCTTTTCATTGGACTACCGAGGCTGAAGATGCCTTCCAGTTTCTGAAGAAAAGTTTTACTGCTGCACCCATTCTGCTGCATGCTGATCCTACTCAACCATTTTATCTTGAGACCGACGCTTCTGAGCAGGCAATCAGAGGTGTGCTATCGCAGAGACACAAAGAAACTGGGCAGTTACACCTGGTCGCGTACCATTCCAGGAAGCTGCAACCGGCAGAGATAAATTATTCCATTTCTGATAAGGAGCTCCTCGCCATTAAAGATGCATTCCAAGAATGGCGACACTATCTTCTCGGAGCTAGGCATGTGGTCACAGTATTCACTGATCACAGAAATCTTCAATTCTTAAAATCAGCCAGAACGCTCACGCCGCGTCAACTGAAGTGGTCCCTGTTCTTCGCTGATTAAGACATCGTAATTACTTATCGGCCTGAGAGGAATAACGGAAAGGCGGATGCTTTGTCACGAATTGACACAGATGGAAAGAAGAATCTCATTAGTGAGCAAAAGATAATTCCAGAAACAAAGATCTTAGGAGCTACAGTGGTAAAAACTCTAGAAGACAAAATCAAAGTAGCTATGACTCTAGAGGAAATACAGAACTGGGCTCAGGAGGATACGGCTCGAGAAGTTCGCAATGAGTTACTGTTCCATGCCAAAACCTTGTTCCTGCCTACTCAAGAACTCCAACAACAAGCGTTGGCAGATTGTCATGACAGTCCTTTGGCCGGCCATCCCGGAGTCCATCGTACTGATGAGTTGCTGAAAAGACAGTTCTGGTGGCCAGGGCTATCCAAGGATGTTCGAACTTACGTAGAAGGCTGTGGGATTTGTGCAATGGGAAAGACGGATAGGTGGGCCCCTCAAGGTTTGTAGAGGCCTTTACCCACTCCCCCATACCCCTGGCACACAGTCACTATGGATTTAATTGTGGATTTGCCTTCTAGTCAGGGATTCAACTCAATTTTGGTGATGGTGGACGCTTTCTCAAAAATGGCGTATTTCGTCGCCTTGAAGGGAAACCCATCAGCAAAACAAATTGCCACACAGCTAAATCAGAGTTTGATTAAGATTCATGGAATTCCAAAAGTCTTGATTTCGGACCGAGGGTCTCAATTTCTATCCCATTATTGGAGGGCCTACACCAAGAAATTAGGAATAGAGACACAATTTTCTACTAGCTTCCATCCTCAAACTGATGGCCAGACAGAGAGGACCAATCAGGAATTAGAAAAGTACCTTAGACTGTTTCTTTTGGATCAAGAAGGAGAATGGGCCGATCTTCTTTGGACTGCAGAGTTTGCACATAATAATGCGAAGAATGCCTCTACGGGATATTCCCCTTTTTACTTGAATTACGGGAGGCATCCAAATTCTGCAGTTTCAACTCAAGAGGTCTCAGTGCCTGCAGCACAAGAAGTAGTTCAACATCTTAGTGAGGTGCATGAGTCTGCCACCAAGAATTTAGCCCTAGCTAAAGAACGCTATAAGAAGCATGCAGATAAAAAAAGAAGACAAGAGTTAGTTCTCCAGGAAGGAGATAGAGTTTGGTTGAATACTAAACATCTACGACTCAAGGAAAATAGAAAATTCCAGCCACGTTTTGTAGGCCCCTTCCCTGTAGAACAGGTTAAAAATCCAGTAACTTACAAATTCAGTCTTCCTACACAGTTGAAGATACATCCAGTGTTTCACATATCCCTGCTGAAGAAGGTATCATCCAACTTTAAA
This sequence comes from Calotriton arnoldi, assembly GCA_963921515.1. Taxonomy (NCBI): domain Eukaryota; kingdom Metazoa; phylum Chordata; class Amphibia; order Caudata; family Salamandridae; genus Calotriton; species Calotriton arnoldi. Next base: position 85,692 of record CAWUFW010003961.1, read on the forward strand.
GAGTCAAGAAAACCTAGACCCCTAGTTGTAGATGGGCAAGAGGAATTTGAGGTCAAAAGAATTCTAGACTCCAAATTAGTTCGAGGTAAAGTCTTCTATCTGGTGGATTGGAAAGGTTACGGTCCCGAAGAGAGGTCTTGGGAAGTTCAATCTGATGTTCATGCTCCTCGATTGATTAAGGCCTTTCATCTGCAATACCCTCACAAACCTCAGCCCGGAGGCTTAGCCTTGCGGGGGGGTACTGTCAGGGCTCAGGTTCCAAGAACCCATGTGCATCCCTGCACTAGTGAGACCTCTGTAAAACGAACTCCGAGCTCCGTGCCCATCAATCGGAGACTACGGGTAATCGTGACCAAGTGCAGAGCAATTGGACGGGCACGCCTAAAATGGAGGCGTGCCAGTGCAATCGCAGGTCTAGTCTCTCGCGTCTGGCTTCGAGCGCGAGGACAGGACCAGCTGTGAAGTGCGGCGGCAGCGTTCTAAGCTGCGCACTTCACCAACGCCTTCGGAGTGACAGGATCTGTGCGCGTTCAGTAGTTAGTCAGAGTTAGTTTCTAGTGTGTTCGCCAGCCTTAGGCGTAGCGTAGCCTTCCGTAACGCTTTTCCGACGGACAGTTAGTTAGGCTATAGGAGAATAAGGAAATATTCGCATTTCTGCCAGTTTATTTCTTACCAGAGTTTCCAAGTGACACCGAGGAGGCTGTCTTTCTCGCAGCGGTTTCGGGAGAATCCCTGGAGGCCAGTTTCCCCCTCCCCCCAGACAGAAGTCTTCAAAATTGCAAGTATACTCCTTGGAGGAGAAAAGTACAAAATATTTATGCTTTGGATATTTTCTTAAGGAAAAGACATTAAATAAAGAGAGAGTCATCGTAGACTTGTTGTATACTACCACGAGGCTATTTCTAATCCAGTAGCTCTTCGGAATACCTGTGAATTAAGAAAGGATAAATAGTAACAGCTCAGATAACTCGTTATCCTAAAATACACGAAGAGGAGCTAATGCCTTTGGCTTTGAGGGTAAGGAAGTTTTAGAGTTCAGCAGATATTAATAGAGAGAATCTAAGGAGGGAGGTTCAAGGAAGTTTTTTTTAAATGTTATTATTTGTTTTCCAGTTTTTCCACGAAAAAGAGAGAGTTTAGAGAGAAAAAAGGAATAACAGGAAGAAGAGCTAGAAGAATAAGAGAGAGAGTGGAGAATCGAAGAAAAGCGAGGCAGTCTCTTTTGTCCCCTACCCCTTTCCCCCGGCAGTGTTCAAGCGACCACCAGTGCAATTGGGGTTCGTGGGAAGGCCTGTAGGGAGAATTGGGAATTCTCAACATTCTGCTCCCGCGAGTACTGGAATTTGAAGTGAGTATGCATAGAGCCTTATGACAGAGTGAAGTGCCCACGAACCTCTACTCACCTGAGCACAATGGCGGAGGGGTTCGATTTAAAGAACCTAGGGAAGGTCCTAGAGGTCATTCAACAAGAATTAATGGCGGTTAGAGAGGAGAATAAGGCGATCAAGTCTGAGATGGAGGCAACTAGGCGAGAGACTAAGGAAATGGCAGCTCAGATTAAGAGAGAGGGTTCAGGGGATAGGTTCCATTCCCCCCCTTCTGGAGCAAACATATTTAATTCAAGTTCAGTTGCTAGCTCAGGGTCCACCACTCGAGTAGTACATTCCCTGCCCCCTGTTATCCCATTGGCACCACCTGAACGTTTCAGCGGGGATCCCCAAAAGCCCCAAATCTTCTTGACCCAATGCTCCTTGCATTTTTTGTGTCGACCTACCGCCTTTCCAGATGCACAGTCTCGAATTGCCTTTATTCTGTCTTACCTCAATGGAGACGCGGCTGCATGGTCTATGCCCTTAGTCACTCAAGGCGCTTCAATCTTGTATAATTTCGATACAAATTCAAGAAAGAATTTCTGCACATTTTTGATCATAGGAAGGTAGCACAGGCTACAGATGATGAACTGTTGGAATTGAGACAAGGGAATGAAAAAAAGAGAGAGTTTAGAGAGAAAAAAGGAATAAGAGGAAGAAGAGCTATAAGAATAAGAGAGAGAGTGGAGAATCGAAGAAAAGCGAGGCAGTCTCTTCTTTGTCCCCTACCCCTTTCCCCCGGCAGGGTTCACGCGACCACCAGTGAAATTGGGGTTTGTGGGAAGGCCTGTAGGGAGAATTGGGAATTCTCGACATTCTGCTCCCGCGAGTACTGGAATTTGAAGTGAGTACGCATAGAGCCTTATGACACAGGTACACCAGGGGTCTCCCATGGGCTGCAGGACTGCAATTGCAGCCTGTGTGAGTTGGTACTTGCACCTCTCATGACAGATATAAGTTTTCTTACATCTCAGGTCACTGCACTTAAAACCTATCAGTCACCCCTATGGAAGGCGCGTCAGTGCTGAGGGCAGGGTGCTTGGTTATAAGTGTGAGGGTGACCCTGCATGAACAGGACACCCCTACAAATCCCGGAGTCGAGTCTACAGGCTTTGTAAGTGCCATCAGCCATTTTAAGACATACAGTAGACATCAGTCATTAAAACATGTCTAACTATATAGTGGCTGCACCGAACCCGGTCATGTTTGGTATCAAACATGTTGGAATCATACACAAATAACTGATTACGGTGCTGGACGCATGATATCATGTACTGGGGGGCTCCTCAGGGGACCCCCCCTGTACTCCCAGTAACAGCCTTTCAGGGTCTGCAAGCAAGATAGTTCTGCTGCCCACCACAGACACGATTCTGCCCTCTTGCTGCTGAGCAAAGCTCGAGCATGGGAAGGCAGAACAATAGGTTTCCAGTCACAGGGAGGTGTGACCACCTCCCAGACAGGACTTAGTGGATTGGGCTGGGGGGGGGGAGGGGAAACTGGACAAATGACATCCCCTCTGTCCAGCCACTGCTCTGAAAGGGACCCCCGAGTCGTTCCAACCTTTTCTTAAGGCCCCCTTTTGGTGTGGGTCCTTAGATTTGTCGTGGAACATTACTCAACCCTAAAACTACATCGCTCTTCAATCGTCTGGATACGTGGACTTTGTTGGTCTTTGACTGGAACGGAGACTGCACCAAGGAAGACTCCTGCTGCTCCTAGTCTCGCTGTTCTTCAAGTCTTCGTTGTCTGTGTCTGTGCTTCATCCAGGTTCTCCAGAAGACCTGTGGGCATTGAGGACATCCGAAGAAATCTCCCTTGGAGTGAAGGAGTCTGCAGGCACCGCAACGAAGCTCACCAGTCTGCTGCGCCTGTCGTCCTACGGACTTCCCGAGGCCCAGCAACACAGGTGGTGGTTCTGCAACTCCGTTGAGGCCTAACCTGTCTTCTCTGCAATTTTGAGGCCAGTATCCCTCGTCAGAACCAGTGTACCTAACCCCTGTGCACCGTGTTGACTTGCCGTTGCCAAGGCTTGTTGGCTCTGCACTCCAGGGATCTTCGGGGTACAAAAAGCTCCTGCACCTCACTTCCTGAAGATCAGCGTCCTCCCTGCAGTCATTGCATTGTGGGCCTTCATCTTTGGTGAGCTGCTTGAGGTCCTTTTGCCACTTGTCTGCCTTCGGCCTGTGGGTCCTCTTGAGGGTCTTCGTTTGCTTCAGTGTGGCTCCTCTGCTGTCTCGGGCCTGCTCTGACTCTCCTGCTGTCGGTGAGTCCCTTGAACCTTGCCGGTCCAACGTTGCTCTTTTCTCGTCTTCCACACCAGTTGCGGCTAACAAGGCTTGTTGGTGCTCCCGCCAGACACTGACCACCTAGTCACCAACATTCGAAGTGGGACAGCTCGTGCACAGCTCCTGGTCTTCCTCAGCATTCCCTGGTCCCCACAGCGGAAGCGAAAAGGTCACCATTGACTCTTCCGAACCTCCCGACATCGGTGGGCATTGTGCCTCCGTGCCTCCTGGTCACCTCCACCTTTAAGTGGCATAGACTCTGTCCCCTCTGCTTGCAGGTTCTTCACTTCCAGAATCCACCCTTGGATTCCACCAGACTCCATCACAGTCTTCTCCAGAGGCATCTTCTTCGAAGTCTCCCATTGCTGTCTATGGCGGGTTCCGCTATCACTTCACCACTATGCACCCGGCTCCCCCGGTGCAGGTAACCCTGTTCCTAGGGCATCCACGGGCAGGGTAGCTCTCCAACCTTCTGTCTTCCAAAGGGTTTCTTCAGGGTCCTCCAGGAAGGGTCCTTCTTCCCTAAAACTGCAACCGCAACTTCTCCATGGACTTCGAGTGGGCATGCGGCTGTGTTTCCACTCTGTGGGGTTCCTGGGTACTTACCTTTGGTGGTTCCTTGTGTCCCCGACTCCTCCTCCTCTGGGTCTTCTGGTCCAAGTCCCATTCTCCTTTGCAGTTCGCATTCCACTTTTTTAATATATGGTTTGGTCTCCCCCTGGAGACAACTTATTTTGTGGTACTTACCCGATTGCTTTTGAAGTATTCTTGTGTATTGTGCTGATATCTCTGGGTAGGAGATATATCAATGTGAATGTAATATTGTGTTGTAAAAAATAGACTTACTGTGTGGTTTCTTTTCATCTAACTTACACTACATATTAAACTGGTAAAACAAGCTGCTTAACACTCCTTTAAAATAAGCCTGAAGGCTTTTTTTCCACAGCTACCACTTTGAGAGCTTTCTATGGTTATCAAAGACCACTAAAATCACCATAAGGGTTGCCTGGATTAGTGCAAGGTGCACCACTTAAATAAGTGTGCACCATATACTAAGTCAGCCTCCTACACCCGCCACAGAGGCAAAGTCCGCCAAGTTGGTCTGGAGGGGCTTAAGATCCATTGAGATGCCCCGTAAATATAAAAGCAGATAGTCTGCATATAGGGACATCATTTGTGTCCTATCCGCAAGCTAAATACCCCACTCCTGGCCCTCTCTGCGGAGGCATATGGCAAGGGGTTCCATAGCAAGGGGGAACAAGAGCTGGGAGAGTGAGCACCCCTGCCATGTGCCTTGCCCAACCGGGAAAGGAGCCGAGATGAGAAGACCCAGGCGAACATGGGAGGTAGGACTGGAGTACAATAATCGGGTGTACACTAATAGTTGTGGCCCATCCCCATACGAGAGAGTACTGTAAATAGGTAATGCCATGTTAAAGTGTCAAATGCCTTTTCCAGATCGAGGAGGAGGCACTCTGCTCTCGGGAAGCGGCTCCACACCTGGTCCTGGATGTGGAAAAGTCGACGAATATTCTGGGAGGTGCTGTGCCCGTGTTCAAAGCCATTTTGATCAACATGGATGAGGTATGGAAGGATTTGGGCGCATCTATCTTCCCCTGGATTTTATAGTCCGCGCCCAGGATGGCTATAGGCCTAATCTCTTAGGATCTTTGTCTGGCTTAGGGAGGGGGATCGGGAGGGCCTCGTGTAGGGAGTGAAGCGCAACCGCATACATGGCTGTAAAGCGGGAAGCCAGTTGAGATGAGAAGGCACTATAGTACTCTAGGGGCAGGCCGTCGAGTCCTGGAGTTTTATAGCAAGCAAGGTCGCAGATCGCCTGGGTCACATCTGTGGTGGTGATTACTGCGTCTAAAACATCCATGAGAGATGCGGAGATGAAGGGGATGTTGGCTAGGAAGGACTCAGTGAGGCTTGGTGGAGTAGTCGAAGGGGCCTCATATATTGTGGTATAGTAATTGTAGAAGGCCTGCAATATATCGGCCTGCTGATAAAGTGTGGTGCCATTGGGGTCCACTAACTCCGTAATTGGGTGAGTAACCATTTCACGGCGAATGAGCCATGCAAGAAGTATGCCGGCCTTGTCGTTTGTCTTGGCCCCATTTTAGGAAAGAGTCCTGGCTTGTTTTGAGAACGTACTGGATTGTCTCTGCACCCATGGGTTGGGAATCCAAACCTTGTAGCGCTACGCCACAGACCTAGTTTACGTAACAAAGGGAAATCTAGTGCATTTAATGGAGATATTCTATGAATAACAAACAAAAGTGACAGCGAGGTAAGCACGAATTTCATGCTTCTGCAACGGGAGCATGCAAATTCCGAGCTTTCCTTCCAAGCATCGTCTGCCCTTTGAAATTAATTGCACTTTGGCGCCATCTCCACCAGGTTTGACAAAATGGACGTATGCTCACTGAGCTCTGCTGAAAGGGGAGAAAGCTGGATGAGGGGGCAAAGGGAACGATGATGTGAAGAGCTGGGGTTAGGGGTGTGGCAGCTCAAGAGATGGGAGAAAAGAAAGAACACTGGGAGACAACCAGGGCTAATGAGGTGGTGGAAGGCGTGCTGAGATGACGTAACGCGGGTAAGCATGAGAGAGGGGCATGCTGAGAAGACGTAACTGGGGTAAGCATGAGAGTACGAGGCGTAGAAACAAGGAGCCACAATGAGGCAAGAGGGAGAGGCAGCCGAGAGCAATGAGGAGACAGCACACAGTGAAAGTAGGAGGAATGGGAAGTGCTAAGGAAATGAGAGCAATGTGAGCACACAATGGGAAAGAGCAACAGCCATGTGCTGCCAACCCGTGCTTGAAGTCAAAAGCTATAAAGACATTAAAATAAAGAAAAATAGCTTCCTGAAGTCAACATTAGAAGCCTACATGCAATCTAATCAAATCAAAGTGAGAATAAAATGCCCCTGGGCGTGATAAAAAGAAGACTAGGGAGGAAAGCTATCAAATCATGGTGCTTAAATAAACAAGAAAACCTCTGAATCATCTCTAAGTCCTGATTCCGCTGCAGGACAATAGAAGAAAGGGACGGGAGAACATGGCGGACAGCAAGCGGCTGCCCGCACGTCTGCTTGGGAGAGGAGCGAGCTGGGAGGGCAGGAGGAGGCAAGATGAGTCAGCGACGGCGGCGATAAGTACCGTAATATGCCACGATGCTGAATTAATCAACGTTTCTTTTAAAAAATCAGCCTCTATGGGATATCAGCGAGAAGTTTAATGAACGGTCCTTACCGGAGAGGCTTAACCGAGTTAACGAAGTTGCGGAGCGGCTCAGCTCGGCTTAGCAGCAAGGCAGCGTTGAAAGTGGGTCGAGCTCCAGAGTCAATGGGAACCTTCCCACAGCAAGGTGTCTTGGATGACTGCTCGTTAAGGGAGAGAGCAGCCGCGAAGTGGTGAGGGCTCGGGGGAGTCACGCCAAGGATTGTTGGGTGCAGTCTGAGTGCTGAAGTGCGGCCCTCCTCATTGCTGGGAGGACGAGACTCCTCAAGAGACAAGCCAGGACGGGACAAGAGTGGAGGAGCCAAGAGCAAGTCGACAGAGCTCGCAGAGGAGAACAGCGAGCAGCTGGGCCCGCACAGCACCCTCTCAACAGAATCTTCCCTAGGTAGGAATGAAACATCTTTCTGGCTAATGAGGGGGAAAAACCAAAAGGCTAATAATCCTAATAGATACTCGTTAACAAGCGCGGAAGCCTTTGAGGGTACCCTTAACCACGGGCAGAGCAGAAAACTTGGCGAGAAAGATCCAGAGGTACCCCGGGTTAAGGCGAAAATAAAAGGACCTGAGAAGTACTATACTCCCGTAGTGTCACCACAGAGCGAGTGTGCCCAATATTTAAAGTAAAGCCAAAGAATCCAAGAATTACCCATCCTTGAGGTCATATTTCAAGTTACAAGAGAAGATTCCTGAAGGAACCCTGAGCTTGGGAGGCCCCCCTTTAAAACCAGTAAATCTTGAAGAGCCAATTAGGGATACCTTTTCCTTGGAGCAAGGTGTCAGGGTCGATAAGATGCCCCATGAACAAGTGTCGGAGAAGCCCGGTGTGGAGGCATCAGGGGAGCCGCAGATTCCCGAGACCCCGAATAGATATCAAAGCCTAGCTGCAGAGGGCCCCAATGAGGGCCCAAATGAGGAGAGTGAACAAGTCTCACACGCAGTAGTGGGGGGGTCGAAAAAGGCTGTGACAGAGATAGAGATAGAGGGGAGAGCACATTCAATGGAAAATTTAAACCCACTAACAAGCCCATTAGAGCACATAATGAAATCACTTGCAGAGGAAGTGAAAAATGGTTTTGCAATTTCACAAGCCAACCAAAAGGAAATCCAAGGGGTTTGTGAGGGGTTGGCAGAAAAGCTTGAATCTTTATCTCAAAGAACACAAGTTTTGGAAACATCAGTATCAGATCTGCGGGAAGAGACAACCAGGGACAGGAAAGACCTTAATTGCCTGAAACACAAGCTCAAAGAAAGCCAAGACAAACTGGAGACCTTGGAAAATAACACAAGCCGCAATAATATTAGAATTCTAAATGTCCCGGAAGGCTTAGATGGTGGAGATTTGAAATCCTACATCTCCAGACTGTTAAAATCGAGTGGAGTTTGGGATGGCTCAGTGGAAGATCTCATGCGAGATATCCAGAGGATACACCAAGACCCTTTCAGGAAAGACCCGGGAAAAACCAAACTGCGTAGAATCTTAGCCAACTTCCTAAAGACACTGCCTTAAAGGCTGGGCCACTGTTGGGAGATGGTTTTTCCTTCATCATTAGATCAGATGTGTCACACGCAACCCTAACAAGGAGAATTGGAGTTAGGGAAGAGAGTGGAGGAGTTCAGGAAATTAGGTGGAACTGCCCAGCTAAAGTTCCCAGCCATGCTCCGAGTGATGATAGGGAACAAAATGCATAATCTAAGGGATCACGAGGAGGCAGAGCTTTACTGGAAAAGCTTAAGAAGTCATAAGGACCACAAGAGTAATACTTCTCATACTAAAGCAGAAGGCTTCCCCCTAGGGTCAAAGAAGATAGCTAAAGAGGATGTTAAAGGTTTAGGTGCTTTTGCCCCCCCCCCCCTCTATATCATCACTGTTTGCCTCCTCCCTTTTCTGCTTTTTTTGCCTTTTTTCTTCTTGTTTTCTCCTTCACATTTCTTATTTTTTTTATCTAAGGGGTTCGCTCCCCTCTCCCTCGACAGGCCCAAATGGCCAGGATAGACAAAAAAAAAGAGGGTGCGGGTTCTCCAGGTGGGAGGGAGTGTGTTGGTGGCACGGGGTGGGGAGCTTACAGGGAAAAATATAAAAAAATGTCCCATTGCCTTGAGATGTAGAAATCTGAGAGTTCGTGCATCCTTCATAAAAAAAAAAGTTAAATGACTAGTCATAACATACACATTTTGTCCTGGAATATTAATGGATTGGGAGTGGGAAAAAGGAGAAGGAAAATATTTCAACATTTAAGGGATGCCCCAGATCAAATAATTATTCTCCAGGAGTCCAATCTATCTGGGTCTGAATGTGTTGACATTTGCAAAAAACAGAGCTGGATTGGTCAGATGATCACCAGTGAACAAAATTCCCATACAAAAGGAGTCCTAATATTGATAAAGAAGCACACGGGAATAACGATTCTCCAGTCAATAGCGGATAAGAAGGGGAGATGGGTGATTGTTGTAGTGAAAGTACAAGATAGACTTTACACCCTGGTAGGTTACTATGGGCCTAACGTGGATGATATGGAAGCCTTACAAATGCAGGCTTCAGAGCTGTTACAATTCCAATATCCGATTATCTGGTCTGGAGATTTTAATGGTCTTGGATTACCAAATTGATAGATCGAAAAACAGTCGAGCAAGGTTCAACCCTAAGATGCAAGGATACATCAAATCCCTCATGAGGCAATTTGGTCTCTATGATGTGTGGCGAGCCAGGCATGATACTGAGAAACAGTTTACTTTTCACAATTCAAAATATAAACATAGCTCAAGGATTGACTACTTTTTAATAGATATTTCACTAGACGCAGAGATTATGAGATTCCCGCTCACTTGTCCGATCATGCAGCAGTAGTGCTAGAACTGATGGTGGGAAAGGTAGGGCAGGAAAGAAGATGGACTTTGGATAGGTCATTATTAAACGACCAGGTGGTAATTCACACACTTATGGAAAGGACCAAATAGTTTTTTAACCCCTTCGGTGCGTCAGACGGCCAGGGGCCGTCCGACACATCAGTGCTCATGTGCGTCAGACGGCCCCCGGCCGTCCGATCACATGGCACAGGGAATCCCTCTGGTGCGGGCACCAGATGGATTGCCTTTCCCCCCCCAACAGCCGCGGGAGCTGGGGAAGAGCTGCCCCAGCTCCTGAGGCTGTTTTTTTGGTTTCCCTGAAATGACGATCAGCGCGCACGTCGCACTGACATCATTTCAGTGAAACCAAAACTGAAATGAGCCAATAGGCTCATTTCAGTTTCACTTTCCACGAGCTCAGGGGGTTATCTTAGCCCCCTGAGCACGTAAAAAGTCAGGAGAGGTATCGTTGGAAAGGGGAGAATCTCCCCTTTTTAATGGTACCCCTCCCTAGTTTGGTAGGTTTCCCCAGATGGCCGCCGAACATGGGACCAAAAACGCAGGTGCCCCCTTTGCAAAACCAGATTGTTTTCTGATAGATAGGGTGCATCAGCGTGTTTGGTCCCGGGGTCGGCAGCCATTCTAGGGAAACCTACTAAACCCACACATTTCTGAAAACTAGAGACCGGTGGGAGTCTAGGGAGGTATGGCTTGCTTGGATCCCCCAACATTTCCCTACCCAAATTTTGCTGAAAAAATCCACATTTTCTCAAATTTTGGCGTGGGAAAGTTGTAGGATCACCGGGCTGACACAAATTTTCACCCACCCAGCGTTCCCTCAGGTCTCCTGATAAAAATGGTACCTCACTCGTGTGGGTGGGTCAAGTACCCGCGACAGGGAAGGGCCCAAAACCAATTGTGGAGACATCAAAATCACCTATCACAAAACGACCTGGTTTTGCAAGGGGGGGGCAACCTGGGTTTTTGGCCCCGGGCTCAGCGGCCACCTAGGGAGACCTATCAAACCCACACATTTCTGAAGAGCAGACACCCTGGGGAGTCCAGGGAGGTATGGCTTGCGTGTATCCCCCCACGTTTCCCTACCCAGAATCCCCTGCAAACCTCAAATTTTGCTGAGAAAATCACATTTTCCTCACTTTTCTGTGTGGGAATGTTGTGGAATCACCGGGCTGACACAAATTTCCTGCCACCCAGCGTTCCGCCAGGTCTCCCGATAAAAATGGTACCTCACTTGTGTCGGTGGGTCAAATACCTGCGACAGGCAAGGGCGCAAAACATATTGAGGAGATATCAAAATTACCTATCACAAAAACAATCTGGTTTTGCAAGTGGGGTCACCTGGGTTTTTAGCCTCGGGCTCGGCGGCCATCTTGCAAAACTACCAAACCCACACATTTCTGAAAACTAGAGACCCGGGGGAGTCCAGGGAGGTATGGCTTGCGTGGCTCCCCCAACGTTTCCCTACCCAGAATCCCCTGCAAACCTCAAATTTAGCCAAAATAAATCACGTTTTCCACACATTTTTGTGTGGGATCACTGTGCCGGCACAAATGTCCTATCACCTAGCTTTCCTCTTGGTCTCCCAGGTGACCCCCCTTGCAAAACCAGGTCATTTTGTGATAGGTAATTTTGATGTCTCCTCAATACGTTTTGAGCCCTTGCCTGTCGCGGGTACTTGACCCACCCACGCGAGGTACCATTTTTATCGGAAGACCTGGGGGAATGCGGGGAGGGTGGAATGTTGTGGATCCACGTGAATTCCAGAACTTTCCATCACTGAAATGTGAGGAAAATGTGTTTTTTTTTTTACAAAGTTTGAGGTTTTCAGGGGATTCTGGGTAACAGAACCTGGTGGGAGCCGGACAAGTCACCCCCTCCTGGATTCATCTGGGTGTCTAGTTTTCAAAAATGTATAGGTTTGCTAGGTTTCTCTAGGTTGCAGCAGAGCTAGGGTTCAAAATCCACAGCTAGGCACTTTGCAAAAAAAGGGTCAGTTTTCACTGTAAAAATGTGGTGTGTCTATGTTGCGTTTTGGGCCGTTGCCTGTTGCGGGCACTAGGCCTACCCACACAAGTGAGGTACCATTTTTATCAGAAGACTTTGGGGAACGCGGGGTGCGTGGAATTTTGTGGATGCACGCAGATACTAGAACTTTCCATCACAAAAATGTGAGGAAAATGTGTTTTTTTTAAAAAAAAGTTTGAGGTTTGCAAGGGATTCTGGGTAACAGAACCCGGTGGGAGCCACTCATGTCACCCCATCCTGGATTTCGCTGGGTGTCTAGTTTTCAAAAATGTATAGGTTTGCTAGGTTTCCCTAGGTGCCGGCTGAGCTAGGGTTCAAAATTCACAGCTAGGTACTGTGCAAAAAAAGGGTCAGTTTTCACTGTAAAAATGTGGTGTGTCCACGTTGCGTTTTGGGCCGTTTCCTGTCGCGGGCACTAGGCCTACCCACACAAGTGAGGTACCATTTTTATCGGGATACTTAGGGGAACTCAGAATTGTATAGCAACTGTTATTAGCTATTGACTTTCTACGCATTTCTGCCTTCCTAATGTAAGACAATGTGTAAAAAAGAAGTCACTTTGAAAAATGTCCTACAATTCACAGGCTAGTATGGGTAACCACAATTTCAGAGATGCGCAAATAGCTACTGTTTCTAAACTCTATATTTTGTTCCCATTCTGGAAATACATAGGTGTCTTTGATACCTATTTTTCACTCTTTATATTTTACCAAATTGCTATATACCCGGTACACAATGAAAAACCACTGCAAGACGCTGCTCAGTTATTGACTCTGGGTTCCTCGGGTTCTTGGTGAACCTACAAGTCCTATGTATCCCCACAACCAGAAGGGTCCAGCGGATGTAACGGTATATTGCTTTCAAACATCTGTCATACTTAGAAGAAGTTACAGGTGAAAACGTTGGCACAAATGGCTGTTTTTTTCAACTCATTTTTAATTTTTCTTATTTTCAACTGTTAGTTTCTATGAAAAAACATTGAAGGATTTACACATATGACCCCTTGCTGAATTCAGAATTTCATCTACTTTTCAGAAATGTATAGCTTTCCAGGATCCATTATTGCTTTCACATCCATTTCTACCACTAACTGGAAGGAGGTTGAAAGCACAAAAAGTAGCAAAATAGGCTATGTCCCAGTAAAATGCCAAAACTGTGTAAAAAATGTTGGTTTTCTGACAAAAGTCTGCTTGTCCCCGAAAGTTGGGAAGATGATGATTTCAGCACCACAAACCCTATTTTGATACCATTAGCAGGGGGAAAACCAGACGCTTTCTTCTGCAGCACTTTTTCCCCATTTTAAAATTCTGGGTCCCCTCCAGGGGAATCAACAAACCCTGGGTACCTTTAAAATCTCTATGATGTTGGAAGAAAAGGGCGCAAATTTGGCGTGGATACCTTATGTGGTCAAAACGTTACAGGGGCCTAAGCGCGAACTACCCCAAATAGCCAAAAAAAGGCTCAGCACAGGGGAGAGAAAGGCCTAGCAGCGAAAGGGTTAATCTCAATAAAGACACGGCATCTAAAAATGTAGTGTGGTATGTGTATAATGCCTTTACTAGAGGGGTTTTGATTAGTATCGCAGCACAAAAAAGGAAAGTATATAAGAATAAGGTCGAAGAGCTAGAGGCGAAAATCATGCCACTTGAATTGAAGGATAGAGAGACATCAGGGGAGGAGACCTTAACCCGAAATAGGCAGAATTAAATTTCCGAGCATAAACGCTTCCTTTCCACCATATTAGAAGCTAGGGTGCGAGAGCGATGGGAGGCTAGTAAACTAGCACACTTTGAGTACAGTGAATGTGCGGGGAAACTCTTGGCCTGGAAGGCCAGAGTAGAAGTCGTAAAGAATAATATAAGCGAAATAACGTGCAGAGTCACAGGAAACAGCTTAAGTTCGCAGCAGGATATAGAGCAAGCTTTCGTAGATTTCTATCAGGAGCTATATATGGAGGATTTGTGTACGCAAGACGACCAACTCAACAGTTGGCTCGGGGGGCAAAAGGTGAAGAAACTCTCCTGTGAGGAAAGAGAGTTACTGGAGGGGGACCTGACACAGGATGAACTGTACACTGCTATGACAAAAGGAAAGGGGAACAAATCTGCGGGTCCTGATGGTCTCCCACATGAGCTCTATATAGAACTGGAAGATTAATTGTGCCCAATATTAACAGAGCTCTTTACGGAGATTTGGGAGGAGAAAGCTGCCCTACCAAAATCCTGGGAAGAAGCCGTCATTTTCTTGATCTTAAAACCTGGGAAAGACCCGAAAACCTGTGGTGCATATAGACCTATTTCCCTTCTAAATTATGACTATAAACTTTATGCCAGCATCCTCGCAGTTAGGTTGGGCAAAGTGAGCGGGAATTTGATATCTGAGGATCAGAAGGGTTTTGTTAAAGGCAGGCAAATGTTTCAATTGAGTCATGAACGTATTGGACCAATGGATTTGGCGGTAGAACATAAGATCCCGTTAGCCATTATCACATTAGATGCGACCAAAGCCTTTGACAGGGTGAATTGGCAATTTCTTTATGGTTTGCTTAGTCGCTATAATTTGGGGAAGAGATTTTGTAGAGCAATTCAGGTGATATACAGGTCCTCTGTCGTAAGGTTTTTGTGAACGGTAACCTGACTCCCAGGTTTAAGATCACTTGGGGTACAAGACAGGGTTGTCCCCTTTCTACGCTGTTGTTTAATTTGAATATTGAGCCATTTGCAGAGAAAATTAGGAGGGAGCAACAGAATATTCCTTTTGTGTGTGGTGCATGGCAAAAAAACTATCCCTCTACACAGATGATATCATGGTTTATACACAAAACCTAATGCCAGCAGTCGCGACTCTTGAACAGTTAATAACAGAATTTGGCAAGGTGGCAGGTTACGAGGCAAATGAAAGCAAGACTGAGGTAATGGTCTGGAATGCTTTAGAGAACCACACATCGAGAAAACAAGAAATAAAATATTTGGGAATAAAAGTAACCCACTCATTAGACAAACTGGTGGAATCCAACTTTAAGAAAGCTATGGTTGAGACCAATAGGCTGATAACTGCATGCTCTCATCTTTCTTTAAAAATCTTCGGAAGAGCCAGTTTGGTTAAAATGTCGATACTTCCCAAATTCACTTTCCTTTTCAACATGATTCCGTTACATTTAAAAAATGAATGGCTCAAACAGTTACATAGCAAAGTAGACCATTTGAGCTGCGAAAGGGAGAAGAATTGTGAGAAAATATCTCCGGAAGAAATACGATAAAGGAGGCATCGCTCTCCCAGATTTTCAATTATATACCTGGGTTTTTCAGTTAAAAAAATTTCAGATTTATTTTGTCAGACAAAATTGGGGAAGGAAACACAAGGTTATGGGGGGCCCTACCAGATGAAGTGGGAACAGGTCGGCAGGGCTTGATGTTTAAATTTGGCCACCAGAAGTTTAAAAAGAAATCAGGCTGAAGATGTTGTGATCCACGGTACAACTACGGGCACAGATTAGACAAGCAACAAAGCTACCTATTACAGCAAATACACCCCACTGTGGGACTCCCCAAGTCACCAGAGTTCCTTAAGATTAGCCTGTCATCAAATCTTAGAGATGTTGGAATTATGGAATGGGGTCAAATTTTCCAAGAAGGACAGTTGTGTTCATGGTCTAAATTCCAACAGTTGACAGAATTCTCAGTGTCCAGGTTCAAGTACATACAAATACAGAGTTGGGCCCAATCTTCGAAGGAAGCTCAAGGATGATCAAATGAACTGGAAGAACATCTAATCATGAGCCTCCAACAGAAGAAGGTGATTGCCACTTGGTTTAAAATGACCATGGACACCCAAGATGAAGGTCACAACGTGCCAACAAATCTCTGGGGTAAAGTAACCGAGCTGGCGAATGCGGCAAATGTGGCATACTTATGGCAAGTATCCTTTCAAACATTATATAAGGTGATCAAACCAGCTTATCGTAGAAGAAATCACTTGTTCTGTCTTTATAGAGCCTACTGTACCCCAAAGAAACTATTGAAACTGAAGGGGTAGATGGGAGCCAGTTGGAAAAAGTGTGGGCTCAGAGATGCCGACGACATGCACATGTTTCTCAGCTGCCCTTCCATTCTCCGCTTTTGGACAGACGTCTGTAAGTTTGTATCAGATCTGTAGCACATGCCACTGGAGGTAAGCCCTGAGCTGATTATTTTTGGACTGGTGTCTGAGACAGGAGCTAACCCGAACCCGGACAATAATTTACTGTTTTTTCTAATATTGCTGGGCAGGAGGCTGATTTGTAAATATAGGGTTCTCCCAACCGGCCTATCCAAAGCAGAATGGCTTGAATCAGTTCTCTATGTCTATGAACTAGAGAAGAGCCGGAAGGCAGCAAGTAAGATGCACAAGCTATGGTCTCCTTTGAAGAGGTGGCTGAGAGTTAATACAGAACCAGTATAGGTTAACATCACCAATACTATTCTCCGATGATTTATTTATTTTAGAGTCTTGTAACCGAATCACCCCCTGAAGGGTATCACCGAGCTGCGGGAGTACTATAGAAGGACAGGAAGAGGAGATCAGAAGAGCTCAGTTTTCAGGAGCTTGCGGAATCGGAGATAGTCGGTACATTTCCGGATGTGGCTGGGAAGTTGATTCCAATGGGAGGAGGCCACATGGTAAAAAGCGTTCCCACCGATGCGGGATTTCTTAACACGGGGTACAGAGAGAAGAGATTTAGAGCCTGACCGGAGAGTTCTGGAGGGCTGATATCGGTAGGTAGCTAGGGCCATTACCATATATCGCCTTGTGCACTATGCAGCAGATCTTAAATCGAATCCGCTTGCGGATAGGCAACCAATGTAGTCCATGGAGAAGCGGCAAAGAGGCGGTCCTGGCAGGAGAGTTAGAAACTAACCAGGCCGCGGTGTTTTGGACCACCTGAAGTCTGTTAAGAGAGGATTCATTGGCTGAGATCAGGAGCTCATTACAATAGTCTAGGCGACTTATTACTAATGCCTGAAGGAGTGTTTTACGGACTGTCATGGGGAGAAAAGGGAAAACCCTTCTCAAGAGGCTTAGTGCATGGAAGCAGGAGCCCACGGTGGTCGTAACTCGCTCCTTCATCATTAGTTTCTGGTCTAGGTGTACTCCTACATTTTTTACCACTGCTTTCGGGACTGGGGCAGCACCCAGGTCAGTGGGCCACCAGTCTGGGGACCAGAGTAGGGGCGCTTCTCCAAATAGCATAATCTCTGTTTTGCTAGCATTTAGCAGTAGGAAATTGTTCCTTATCCAAGCCGATACGGCTGTCATGCCTTCGGAGAAGGTTGACTGGGTTTTGGGAGAGTTTCTATCAAACGCCATTAGGAGCTGGGTGTCATCAGCGTATAAAATTGGAATGAAGCCCAGTTCCCTTAGTAAATTTGCTAAGGGAGCCACATAAATGTTAAATAGAGTGGGACTGAGGCAGGATCCCTGAGGCACACCTTTTGTCAACTCCGATGTTTGGGAGAGGAAGGTACCGAGATTGATGGTTTGGGTGCGGTGAGTTAGGAAGCTTGACAGTCATTGGAAGGCAAGGCCGTGGACTCCAGCGTTTCTTAGTCTATTTAGTAGGATGGAGTGGGAAATCGTGTCAAATGCCGCTGACAGATCCATCAGCACTAGTAATGCTGCTTGTTCGTTGTCCAAGGAGTGCCTAAGGTTGTCTATAACTGCAATCAGTGCTGACTCAGTACTAAACCTGGGTCGGAACCCGGACTGAGAGGGGTTGAGGCATCCTGTTACTTCAATGTACTCTGAAAGATGCTTGTTGATATGTTTTTCCAAGAGTTTGCACAAATAAGGTAACAGGGAGATAGGGTGGTAGTTGGACAGGTCATCCTGAGGGGCATTAGGTTTCTTACAAATGGGAATGATTGAAGCCTGAGGGTAACTGACGAGGCAGTCATGTTTTTCTCCCCGCTCAGCTTTGTCCAGACACAGTTTCCTCTGCGTTCTCTATCCAGGGTTGGCTCCTTACTCAGACAAACGAGAACAAAGTTAAGAGGCTTCAGTAGGAATCAAGGCATATGAGGACAATAAAAAAAAAGAAAAAAAAAGAAAACCATTAAATCATGAGCAATGGGAAAGCTCAAACCTCATCCAAAGTATAGGTTTAAGCATTGGCAACAACAGGCGTATCGAAAAGCAGTTAAAGACCTTGCGAGACCTACAAATAATGGCATATTAGCAGGGCAGAAATGGCTGCACTTCCATAGCTAATACCATACACAGGTTCTTGAAAGGAGCATCTACCCTACCAACAACAAAATGCCCCTAACTTATCACTCTCACACACTATTGTACGTTTGGTAATACAAGAAAGGAGCTCTTTGCTGTTAGGACGAGAACCCTCACTCACCCGAAGTTGACATGCTTCATCATTGGGTTCACTCCTCACACAAGGACGCAAGGTACCTTGTGTGGACTACAACTCCCGAGCATCAGAACTGGAGGAGCGGAGGTGTTTTGATGAGCGAAATGATGATGTTGATGAGTTAGGGGCAGAGTGCAAAGGAACTTACAGCGTCAATAAAACTATCTCCTGGTGGGCGAAAAAACTTTTATTCTGGTGCCCCCATTGGATAGGGTTAAAAGGGTGCGAAGACAGTGGGTAAAAACTACCCTATCTGAGTGGGTCAACATGTTTCCGCCCTTCAATGACTTTCTCAAGTTTGCAGGCATTCATCAGGACCAGAGAAAACTGTCACTCTGCTTTTAGAAATTAAAAATAAATACCAGCCATACATTCGTCCTAACAGGAAAGTGTTCTTTTCTCGTATTACCAAATGTACAATAGTGTGTGAGACTAATAAGTTGGGAGCGCTTACGTTGTTAGAAGGGTAGATGCTCCTTTCAAGACCCTGTGTGTGGTATTGAGTACAGCCAACGTGGCTGAGGATCTTTCTCCTTCCCTGTTCAAGACCCTTCCTTGTATTGTAGCTTTTTGGTCCCTGTTTTTATCAAAGTTTTCGACAGTGGCTGATTATGTAGGCCTGGCTTTCGATTATGCCATGGTTCAATCAATTCTTCAAACACCAAGCATCTTAGTCACACAAATCACACAGACACTCTCACAAACTGAAGAATGAACCAAACTTTCTAACATGAAAAAACAACACATACATACAGTGTAGTGTAGTTCCTATTTCCCTAATAGGCTCTGCGCATTGGAATAATATAACCTATAGGCTTGACATAGGACTAAGGTCGGTATGTCCCTATCGATTATATTAAACTTAATTACTTGTGCCAGCTAGCTCAGAGGCCACTAGAAACTCCTTGAGAACAAGAAGGGAGTAGTTTCTGGCAACCGAAAAACACGTCTCAGAATCATGGAAACAATAGATAACAGTTTCACTCATTCAATCGTGCATGCTTAGTTTCTACAGAGTTACACAGAAAGGAAAGACGGGCGTTTCAATAAAAAGGGTTTTATTGAACAGTCTTGTTTCTCGTGTAAGAGATATGTGATGTTATGATCACAAGACAGTATGCAAGATAAATAATGTACAGCGTAAGCAGTAGAAATAAATAATACTGCGCTAACATTATCTTTTAGCATAAATTCACGTACATAAATAACATGAGCTAAAAATGCGAGTACTCATACGATGCGTCTCTATGCTAGTTCTACCCCAGTGTACCTAACCTAGTCTAGGTGTAGGGAAAGGTAGAAGTAGGTGGAGTATTCTCTAGTATGGTAGACTAAGAGTATGTTAAGTCTAGTATGTTAAGTCTAGTATGCCAAGTCTAGTATGCCAAGTCTAGTATGCCAAGTCTAGTATGCCAAGAGTCCCTCTAGGATCTAGTCAGCTCCATACCTTGAGAATGAGAGAGGTGGGAATCTCCTGCCGGATCTGAAACTCTAACACCCCGCGAAGGGAGTCAGAACACTGGAAGCTGGATTCGTCTGCATGCAGGAATGACAGCGTCTTCTCAGTGCGTCAGGCCGGGATACGGGCTCCTCTGAAGTCGAGGTCTCCTCTAACTTGCTTGGGCAAGGGAAGGTATATTTATACCTGGTAGGTGTCTTGGATTGTTAGCATTGACGTAAAGTCGGACAGAGGAAGACGTCAGGAATGAACCCTTAAGGTATAACGGTTCATACATAATAGATGAGTTCTTGGAGAAATCAATAGTCCTGTGCTAGGGGAACTGCCGAAGCTTAAAGGTCTGGTTTCTAAGAACTCGTTGTGACGTTAGGGTGGACGGATGTTGGTGACCATGCCTGTATTTGGAGTGCACGGTTAATGCCTAAATAAGGACAGGGATTCTATGCCTATATAAGGGCAAGGCGAATTGTGCCTATATAAGGACATGATTCAGGAAAACCTATATAAGGACCCCTAAAGCGGAATACAACAACAGCATTACATGCAGCTATACTAACTGAATATTTAAGAGGCAAT
Source organism: Calotriton arnoldi (assembly GCA_963921515.1). Classification (NCBI taxonomy): domain Eukaryota; kingdom Metazoa; phylum Chordata; class Amphibia; order Caudata; family Salamandridae; genus Calotriton; species Calotriton arnoldi. Next base: position 105,916 of record CAWUFW010003961.1, read on the forward strand.
ATAGCACCACAAGGGCTGATTGTATCTAATGCCCCAAAACTTTTCCTAGACAACCAATCTTTTAAAAAAGATTGGTCCCCAATATCTTGGAGGTGCACCAGAGATTGGTTGATCTTTCTGTTCAACACGGCAAAAGAATCACCGAATCTCCTATTAATAGAGATCCAAAAACTGGAAAACCAATTGAAATGCTCATTACAAATAACTATATTCAAAAAGAAGTTAAAAGAAGTGACTAAGACCCTTAATGAAACTAAGGAAAATCTGTTGGAATATAATGTGAACAAGCTCAAAAAAGATTTAGAGAGATTCTCCCACGAAAAGGTTTACCTATATGATGCAGATGACTATAAGACCCAGGCACCCATAAAGAATAGCAGGAGAGGGGCTAGAGGATGGAGCCACAATATGGATGAATGGACATCAAACTCAGAAGAATGGAGCAACACTGATGACTCAGACTCAAGTGACTCAGATAGTTCTTTCAAAAACAGGATGAAACTTAGGAGAGGGCGAGGAGGATTTCCAACCCCACCGACACAGTCTCCTTGGTGGCCACCACAACCCTGGAGTTTTCCTGTGAATCCGTTCCAACAAGGGCCATTTGGAGGCCCAGGATAATAACCTTTTTTGGACAGGGCCGTGGCAGGAGAGGCCGAAGAACAGAAAACTGAGGCCAACAAGCAAACCAAACAGATCAACGGAGGCTGAGTATACAATGGGATCCAACCTTGAAACAACACCTAACCAGGAGTATGACGAGGGATCCGAGTCCATCAATGAGCAACACAACCTGATTGTGAATCTAAGCAACAAAACCCTGACAACATTGGAAATCAAAGTTCTGAATAAGGGTTTGGGTTTTGTGCCAATCCACTTGGGAGATTACTTTAAAACACAGAAAGAACTGGCCGATTTTAGAAAAATATGACTTTCTTGACAAAACAGAGAACACCACCATTGACACCGTTCCAAACACAGGACTAAAGAACAAGTCCTCTTTCAACCCATCCCTACATCTTATTCCACCAGAGGTGACAACATTTGAGAAAGCTGTGCTTAAAGACTTTGAAAATATGAAAAAACATGGCAAACAACCTCTCATCAACCTCTCTAAGGAAGAGGTGAACTGCCTTAAGAAACTAGGATCTGATAAAGAAATTGTCATTAAGCCTGCGGACAAAGGCGGAGCCACCCTAACCCTTGATACCCAGACCTATCAAGACGAATGCTCATGACAACTGAGCAACACCAAGTATTACAAACCTATACAAAAAGATTCAACACCTAGATTATAAAAAAGAATCATAGACCTAGCAGCTAGAGGAAAAGAATCAGGTTGGATCGTGAAAAGCAAAGCTGAATTCCTTGTTAACACCCATCCAAAAATTCCAGCTTTTTATGATTTACCGAAGATCCACACACAACAAACACCTCCACCGGGTAGACCCATTGTCTCTGGCATTGGGTCTCATTTAGAACCACTTTCACAATTCGTGGATTGGTTCTTGAGACAATTAGTAACTGAGATGCAATCATACTTACAGGATACAAAACACATCTTATCCTTTCTCTCAACAGTTCAATTTAATCACACATTTTTAAGTGTCATATGATGTTGAAGCATTATACATGAATATACCGCAAGATGACACTTTACACACAGTTAAACTTGTGTTGGAACAACGAACTAGAGAGGATCTGACCCCGACTTCATTTGTAATATAATGTACCTCGATCGTCAAAAAACAACAAGTCCCTAGTGGAAATATGTGGATCAAATGCTGTAGTCTAAATGTGTAAAAACCTAAAAAATGAAACCTACAAAATGAAAAGGCAGGACTATCCACTGTAAATATAATGCTCAATGACAAGCCCAATTTTCTCTTTCCAGGTTATTACAATGACACTTAAGAATCAACCAGACCTGAAAGAGAATTTTTTCTCCTTCCAAAACCAACTATACTGGCAAGTAACAGGGCCATCCATGGGCAGTACCTGTGCTCCAAGCATGGTGAATCTGTATATGCATTGGTTTGTAACCACATACATCTCTTCTACAGATAATCCCTACCAGATGAACCTCAAGATGTGGAAAAGATACATCAATGCCATCTTGGTCATCTGCGAGGGGACCGTTTGTCATTGACACTTATTCCGACTGGCTCAACAATCTAAATACAAATCTGAGATTCACTTGTGAATTCAGTAAAACCAAACTTCCATTCTTGAATTTACTTCTGTATCCCAAAGAGGGTGGTATCTACTCAGAACTCTACCAGAAACCTATGGCTTGCAACTCGTTACTCTGTTACAAAGGTTTCCATCCAAGAGCCATATAGGACAATCTCCCCATAGGACAATTTCCGAGACTCAAAAGAAACTGCACTGAGGTGGGAAAATACAATGAGCATGCTGAAAATTTGAGCAGAAATCATTCGGTGAAACAATACCCCAGAAACCTGATTTGCAGAGCAGCTAAACAGGCCCTTAACAACAACAGGGAAGTCCTCTTAGAAACTTACCCAAAACCCAAGACAGAGAGACTGATATGTGTCAACACATACAGTCATATTACAGATACAGTCAAAAAAGCGATCAACAAGAACTGGCACATCCTGAATATAGGAGATAAATCTAGGAAGAGACCTATTTTTGCCCTTAAACGCAGTAGCAACATCAGAGACATGTTGGCCACACAAGACCACATATTAGTAAGCAGTATGAAACTCAACAAGGACTATGGACAGGTACTCATATAGAAGAACACTTCCTGTGTGGAATGTGTTCCGTCTGTGTTTTAACTCAACCCACAACACAGACTAATATAGGACTCAAGACACCGTGGGTGATACACAAACATACGAACTGTAACTCATGTGGTGTCATCTACCTTATTATAGGTCCGTGTGGACTATTATATGTAGGGATGACTACCCGGAAAGTGAGAAACAGAATAGTGGAATACAAGAGCAAAAAAACCACCAAATTGACCAGTCACTTTCTGAAAAAAGGCCATAAGGAGAATGTTATCAAGTAGATTGTGCTAGATAAACCCAACTACAACATACAAATGGGCAAGCGAGACACATTGCTTTTTCGCAGAGAACAAAGTTGAATTTTTATACTTAGGAGTCATCTAAGAGGCTTAAAAAATGACATACCTTGGTCTTCCCTCTAATGACTACTTGGCAATTGTGTGCACAGTGACATACCTTGGTCATCTCTCTGATGGATATATTGTAATGACTTGCAACCCCTACTTTTTGAACGGTCAGAAAACTAAGATCTTGTGCCTAATAAGATGATCAATAAGCTGTTTTACACAATAAGAACACCTGTAATTGACGACAACGAAAGAAATTCGACAACAAAGGACTAACATAAGATAACACATAGTTACCACAAATATTCAGCACCTCACAAGTGAACTATTAACAGCTTTGATAATACAGGAAGTCCATGATTGATAAATATACACAAAATTGACTATAAGGAGGAGAGAAGAACTATTGATGTTGCGCATATTCCATCTGCCCACTCCTCTATACTCGACATCGTCCTAAACGATGAAAATATAACGGCTATGAGACTGTCTATGAAGAACATAGAACAATTAATGCTGCACATGTTACTTGCTCCATTCTTTCACTCTTTTAAACTGAGGACCATCCGACTCAATGAAAATATAATAAATAATTAGGAAGGATGATGACTCCATTGCTTTACAGACTCGATGTATAGTACATCGAAACATAGTGGGCTATGCATTGGATACGCTTATTTCATTTATCTTTTTAATTTAATACCAGCCAACCCAATGAAAACATAATTCGGAAGAATGATGATTATAAACTCCATTGCTCTACAGACTCAAAACAAAGTGAGCTATGCATTGGATGTGTCCTTTTTACTCTCAATTTTTCCATATAGAGACTATGCAGAATATAGACCCACTCTTTGGAAACTAGAAAGAGAGTCGAACATCTAACATTGATTTCTAACTTTGACGGGGACTACAATTCCCACGAACCATAGCACTTCTGGGTCAAAATGAGCAGGCCCCATTCAAATCAACGCCCGCTATGGCACTTCTGCCTCTCGCCAGCCCCATTCCCTACTCGCCTTGGAAGAGCACAGAAGGTATGTGCTTTACTAACAGGGGGGAGAATTCTCGTCACATACGGCACAATACAAAAATGGGGAGAGGATGTGGTCTGACGGCTAGATTGCCGACTTTGGAGCTGGGAAACCAAGGTTCGAGCCTCGGGGTCGCGTCCACATCCTGTGATTCTGGGCAAATCACTTAATCTCCCCGTGCCTACCAAAACAAGCATTGGAAATGCACTAGGTCTCGCATTTGCTTGAGTTAGAGCTATTGGCGTTGTAAATGACAATGTATTTTACCCATGTATTATGGAGCATAAATAATGCAAAGTTATTATTACCGGAGGCTATGAATCAAACATGGCTGCGCCCCAGCTCCCCATCCATTAGTACATTCGAAGAGACCGCAAACGTGGCCAGTGGGAACAACAGCGACTCATCTCCTGCGACAATAGTGACACCTGAAGAACTAAAACATAAGATCCTACGCTCAATAAAGAAAGCTAGGGCAGATGGTGCACCTGGGCCAAACGGTCTCCCCCCAGGCAATGTTCAAATCAGAAGCCGAATTTTGGTCAGACCATCTGGCCCCCTTGTTTTCTCAATGCTGGTTAAACAACGTAGTTCCTGAGTCCTGGAGAGGTGCTATCATTTACCCTATTTATAAAAGTGGGAAGAGAAATGACCCCAGCAACTATCGAATGATAGCACTCCTAGATGTAGAGTCCAAATATTACGCCAGTACCCTATTGGAAGACCTGCAGACCTGGGCAAACGAAACAAAGCGCCTCCCTTTCAATCAGACGGGTTTTGTGGCCAACTCTGGCACAATAACCAATCTACTAACATTATCCGTTTTAATAGAGAAAGCAACAGTTCAACAAACCCAATTGCACTGTTGCTTTGTGGATTTTAAAGCGGCCTTCGACCGTGTGCCCCGGGGCCTACTGTGGCAAAAATTAAAGGGTTGGGGAATTCCCCAATCTTTGCTACTTGCAATAGTTCAACTCCACTCCGAAACATGGATAAGAATAAAGCTGGGTGAAGGTTCCCATGTTTCTAGGAAGATCGAGACCAGAAGTGGAGTAAAACAAGGGTGCGTGCTGGCTCCACTCCTTTTTAATCTGTTCATATCGGACCTTTCGCCAATTCTTGACAGCGTTAATTGCCATCCCCCCCAATTAGATGGAGTACGTATCAGTAACCTCCTATACGCCGACGATCTGGTGCTGCTTAGTCACACAAAGGTGGGCTTACAGAGGCTACTTGATGAACTGCTCCCTTACACTAAAAACAACCTCTTAGAGCTGAACTTATCAAAAACAAAAACAATTACCTTTGGGAAGCAAAAGAAGATGCGTGGAGGGTGGCATTTTAATAACGTAAAAATCGATCCAACACCTCACTACAAATACTTGGGAATATTCCTTGACACCAGAAGCTCATTTGTCAAGCAAAAAGAAGTACTGAGGACCAAAGCCCTGGCATTAGAGGCTGCTGCTACAAAACTGTCCAAAAAATTACTTGGTCCCAGTTTCACCCCAATGTTGAAAGTGATGAAGGCGAAGATAATTAACTCATTGACGTATGGCCACGAGATCATGAAGGGAACCACAAATACTCTTTTAAATAAACTAACAATCAAAATTTTTAAACGTGCATTCCACCTGCCCAAATCTGCATCGCCGGCACAAGTTTGTCTCGAACTCGGTCTATTTGATCATCACGGCGTTGAGGCTGGAGCATTTATAAAGTTTTGCAATAGACTGCGTCACGCCCGGGAGGGTTCCTTGAAGGCCAGACTCTGGCAAGAAATCCAGAAAAGTCATGCCAGTCATAAATATCGGCTTCACCTGAAGTAGTTTACAACTACTTGGTATTAAGGAATTCTGGGGAACAAACCCCCCCCAGCTAGCATTAAAAGCAGTTATCAAGAAGAGTGTTAGGTTGTGGTCCTTTCACTCGGATAGGGCAATACTGTCAAAAAGGAAACACGCTTGGGCAGTGATTACCGATTTTAAACCAGGAGCTGTACCCCTTCATTTATCAAGCACGTTCGCACTTTATTTGAAACGAAAGTTCCTGGCCCTGAGGTTGGGTGAATGGCCTTTTCTAAAGCATCTCCCAGAATGGCGCCGCCAAGACAATCATACCCAATGCAGGTTGTGCGGCTACCACACCGAAGGAATGGAACATATAGTTTGCTTATGCCCAGCAATGCTTACTTCTAGACGATTTTTACTGCGGGAAGAATGGAAAAGGCTTGGAATTCGATCATGCCGTCAAGCCATAATAGCAGCCTTTAACCCGGACAACACGAAGTTGAATATCGGGTTAACAAAATTTGTTATCAAGGCGTTAAAGCTGCTGGAAGTCATCGGCGCTGCTAAGCAGCGCGACATTCCATCATTGGACACAGTAACAGTTTGATCGACCATCAATAAACTGTTGATCAGAACCCGGCCCTCGAGTCGATCATCACTGCTGAGAAATTCAGCAGAGTTTTAAGCAAAATGTTAATTGTAACTTCAATAATTTTAATTAATGTTTCTTTTAAGAATATGTTGCTTGCGTTTTTATATTGTAAGGGTTTTAATTAACCAACAATAAAGTTCTTATTACTTACTGGAGTGGATGTATGTGGTTACAGCAATAACGTTAAGAGACCTCCAGAAAGAAATGTATTCTTTACAAGCATTTGAATTGGCTTTTATTTCAAGTTTTGGTTGAAGGGGCTCTGGCACAGAATAAACATTACACAGTTGGTGTAAAACATCATGCAGTATAGCCCACAACTGAGGCCTGACAACCAGTAGCTTCACAAGCAGAATGCTTCAATAATAGTTACATGAATCCACAGCATTACACATGCCAGAGCATAATAAAAAGAGAACCCAACTTTCATGTAAATTGTTCTATGTAATTTGCACCCAAGCGACGGCCAAACAAACTTAGAATCTAAAATCACAGACTATCCACTAAAGAGCCACGGAGGTCAGAAAAGTCTTGAATAAAGATAAATAAAGAAACCACCATAACAAGATGTTTCAAACTGCAGCAACACCAGGCAAGGGCAAGTGCGCTTTATAAATCCTGATTGATTTGATTGATTGATTAACCCTTGGAGTCTAACTTTCTCTACAGCCATCCAAGTAATTTTTTGCACCAGAGTGCTGTGTGCATGGGAAAAGTGTACACTTTGGAGGTCGTGTACTGGAAATACCACTGGGAGAAAGGTAATAACGTGCTGCACTGAGTCCAATGAGAAGGCAAACAATGTCACGCAAATAGAGAGACAGACCATCTACCCTTGTGATGTAGGCAGAGAGTGCACACAGGCCCCACCAGAGATCACGTGCACTTTATAGCTGATTATGCAACGTGTATATACGAACTTCCCTGAGCAAATGCAAGAAAGGGCAGTTTGGGGGGACCACCGTGAAGCCGGACAGGCTAGTTAAAAGTTCCGAATGTGGCCAGGATAAACACAGCCTGGATTTTAAATGGCTCAGCTAGTGACCTATTGCCCCATGGTTTGTTTAAACGAATTGCTGCATGATTTCTAAACCGTCACTCTAGTACAGCCTGTTGCTGGATGCGAGGTTGGAAAGGATACGCAAACTGTTTTGGCAACGATAAGCCGAGGTAGTTAGTGACTGTGGGGAGTGAGACAGAAAGAACGAGCAGTTGGCAGTCTGGAGAGAGGCACAGAGATAGAGACCATTAAATGTAGATATTTAAAGGAAAAATAAATGGTTAAAGGCGGACAGAGAAGCAAATGCAGGGTTGAAACAGGGAGAAAGGCAGGTAAAAAGGTTGTGAGCGATTAAACAAAAGAGGAGATTAGAGAAAGAAAATAAAGTGGGCACATTTTGGAGGTAGCGAAACAGAGGTGTAGGAAAAAGAGCGTGATAGAGAAAAGAAAATAGCAGAGAGGTGAAGCAGGCGACTGGGATATACATAGATGGAGAGTTGAGAGCAGAAAAAGACAAGTGAAGATAGTGGAGGAGAAAAGGCGGTAATGAGAGAGATGAGAAATGCAGAATAGACAGTAAAAAAGAGGGAAAGAGAGAAAGAGGTCGAATAGGGAGAGAGGAGAGAAATATTAGAAGAGGTAGCGACGGAGAGCACGTGTACAGTTAGTTTCAAATAGTACAGCTGTAAACTGTGACTGCTCAGCTGCCCACATTTTGCTTTGAAGTACATCAGAATAGACAAATGTTCTGGTGGTTCACGAAAGAAACAAAAAGTTATGTTTTTATGACAACCAAGTCCACTCTTCCAGGGCAGAGGCATGTCATTTGCGGAATCACCGTGAGTGGTTGGGGGGCCTGGACGGACATTTTTTGTTGAGCTGTCCTGCGTGGTACCAGCATTTTGTCTCCTGCGGAAAATACGTGCAAGCCTTTTCAAGGTGTGCATCCATGCAATGGCAGGGTGTAATGTAAACAAGCGGCGCCGTGCTCAAACAAAGCACGGACCCCGTGCATAAAAAAGTTATGCGCATGGCGGCCGCAAGGGATTTAAATAGAAACAAACAAAGCACGGACCCCGTGCATAAAAAAGTTATGCGCATGGCAGCCGCAAGGGATTTAAATAGAAAAAACAGGAACGCGGGTGCCGTGATAAAAAATAAAGCGCGCGCCCGCTTTTTAAATATCAATGCGTGCGGCAATATCAACCCTCTGAAGCACGGTTTGGCAGGCTGGAAGTGCTTGGCAGCATATAATAATGTACATGACTGCAAAAATAAAAAGTTTACCGACTAGAATGCACCGCCAGCGATCGAATCATCTGAACTTCCAGCGGCTCACAAAGGCAGGCGATCGTCATCACAGCACGGTCCTGCAAAGGTGGCAACTGATCCCTTGCGCATGCGTGTTATACATTGACACGACAATGCAAGTGCGCTACTATTGAAAGTTGAAAAGCGGATGAAAACAGTAGTTAGGCGCTGCTGCTTCCGGACTAAACGAAAGTGAGTATCGCATCAACAGCGAATAAAAACACAGCTAACAAGAGCAATCACAAAGTTAAACTAATGGCAAGCAGCAACAGAAATTACCCGGCAGTAGGCGGAGTTTCACCCAACATACTGATTACTTGATGCCTCGGAGAGGCAGCGCATGCGCTGCCTATGCGAGACCTAAAAATGAATGTGTCCTTGTGTAACGTAACCGGTGCTCATGTAAAGCGCTCCAATACCTTCGGGTCGCGCTATATAAATCTGAAAAGAAAAAAAAAAATACAAAGCTGGGTGAGCGATGCGCTGTCTGATTGATTAAAACACTATGTAAGTAATAGCCTGCAATGAGGACGTCAAGAGGCCCCGCACTTGTTGAAACAATTAAGTTTGGATGTGATATTCCCGTTGTGTGTTTTTGGATACGGTATTCAGCGTGTGTTGAAGTTCCTCTCGTGTGGTCTCTGCGGTTCCCTTACAAAATATCAGAAACCCATTAGACAGATTCTAATATTGGAAACTAGATCAGATCATTGAGATTTATGAAATCGGCTGTTGTAGATCGATCTATATACTATAGAGTACAAGAGAAATATACATGGGCACAATGAGACGTTCATAAAATTCGGATATATTGTGCTTTCAGCACAGATTGTTTGTCGACTGCAAAAATGATGGTTAACAATCTAATGCTATGTTTCTGTGTCTAAACAAACTTAGCTCTGTTGCATTGAAGGGGACTGATGCTTGAGAGTGGGATATATATACATAAACTCTGGGTAAGATTACCTGCATGTTTCCTTTTTACACTATCCTGACACAAGTGTGGTTGATGGTGACGGACAATTTTTTTGCACCTGTTCACCCATGAGTTTGCCTAACTTAGAACACGACATGTTTGAAGGGGTGTTTTGTTTAATCAAACTGTGAGTAAATGCTGTCTGTTTATTTATCTTTCAGCATCATAGGTGGATACTGAGGATAGTGGTAGCCTACCCAGTAATCTACCAAGTCGAATGTATGGCTGGCATTTATTTTTTATTTCTAGAAGCAGAGTGACAGTTTTCTCTGGTCCTGATGAATGCCCGCAAACTTGAGAAAGTAATTGAAGGGCAGAAACTTGTTGACCCACTAAGATAGGGTAGTTTTTAACCCCCTGTCCTCGCACCCTTTTAACCCTATCCAATGGGGGCACCAGAATAAAAGCTTTTTCGCCCACCAGGAGATCGTTTTATTGACACTGTAGTTTCCTTTGCACTCTGCCCCTGACTCATGAACATCATCATTTTGCTCATTAAAACATCTCCGCTCCTCCCGTTCTGACGCTTGGGAGTTGTAGCCCACACAAGGTACCCTGCGGACCTTGTGTGAGGAGGGAACCCAATGATGAAGCATGTCACCTTCGGGTGAGTGAGAGTTCTCGTCCTAACAGCAAAGTGCTCCTGTCTCATATTACCAAACGTGCAATAGTGTGTGAGACTGCACTTCTCTAGCTCCCAGATAAATACATTGCAGGCTAGACAGACAAAACAACTGGCAATGTTTGAGAGGAATGAAATATACAAACCTGCAGATTACTCCTATTAGAAAGATTAGATTGCATAAGACATCCACCTTGTTTTGCAAATCGCGGATGTACAATGTAACTTTCTTTTTTAAACCCACGCCTTCTACATCATAGAAGCACTGTGGAAAATAAAATAAAACCACACTTAATATTGCAAAACACAAGTAGTGGCAGGTTTATACATTTATTTGTGCACAGAAAACAGGTTTGAAAGCCAGCACATGAACAAGTAAACTATACGAATAACTTAAAATATGCAGATGGTAGGAGATGCCAACACCAAACACAGATTTGGAAATAAGCATCTGGAACACTTTCAATGAGCAACCTATCGCTGGCACATGATTCTTACCTCAAAAGTAAAACCCAACAGGGCTCTCAAGTTAAAAAGTTTGAAATACTTCCCTGTTTTTTTTAGCAGACAAACATGATGCCGCAATGAGCACAACACAACACATGAACAATGGCTTTGCTTAGGCATTTCCAGTTGCATTTTAGGTAGTGCTTCCTGCTTCATGAAAAACAAGCATTGGCAAATCCTATTGGTCTGGCATTGGCTTGCAGCCTTTTGGCTTGGGTAATTCTTGTTTTGGGGCAGATGCTGGGTCCTCATCAATTAAAAGGAAAAAAAGTCAAAAATATTTTTGGCCCAAAAACAAAAAAGCACACATTACCATAATAGTCCCTGGCACTGAAGGGAATTACTTTGCCTGTGGATGTGCTCGTAGCGAAAGGACCACCTGCCGTCACTCATTGAGAAATCAGCCAATGGCTGAAGTGTGTTATCCCATATTGCATGCTGGAGTGGGTGGAAATAAAATATGAATGACACAACAACAGACTAATGGATGCTGTCTGGTTGAAAATCCTTATAATTTCCATGAAATACACAACCTTTTAGCAAAATGAAAAGGTCTTAGCTAACAAGACATACAAAAGCAAATTGCTAATTCTTTTTTGTAAGGTTTTTGCACACCTTTATTATATACAGAGCGGGTTGAAAAGATAGATAAAAAGAAAGCCTGGTAAAGACAGATAGGTAGAGTGGGTTGTGCAGATAGATGGATAGTATTGCATAGCTAGATAGATGCACAATTACAGATGGTTGCATAGATAGATGCTAGAGAGGGATGCTTACATAGAGAACCTTGCATAGATAGAGGGAATGCTTAGATCAGGGGTCTCGAACCTTTTCTGTAATGAGAGCTACTTCTTATCAGTGAAAACTGTTGTGAGCTATTGAAGGCCAAGTAACATGCACATTGTTACGAGACGCCCCCTCGCCCAGCTTTATTGACTTTAAACCTAATGTCCATGGAGCCCGATACTATGGTTTGAACAAATTACTTTGACTAGGGGTATTATGATAGGGATGCCATGTGCGTCGTGAGTGTATGGTCTGTGGGGATGTATGAACATTTGTGTGAATAGATTGGATATACTTCTATGGACGACTGAGAGCAAGTGTGGCATGTACCTTTCACCATATGTGGCACTGTTACATGTACAACATTTACATATAACCATTTTTTTTAAATGAGAGAAATTTAAAATGTATAAAACTGTTCTTCAAAAATGTTCATAATAAGGAAGACATTTCTGCACTTGATGGAACATTTTTCTGCACTTTAAATGTCTCCCAATTAAAAAATGGCTTTATATTTCAGTTATAAATATGGCAGCGTGTTTACCAGCCAGTGGGAGCAAGATGCCTGCTGTTTGTAAATGTGACTCTTTGAGAAGTGAGAAAATTAAAATGAAGAGTTAACTTAATCATTAAGTCAACTCTTCATTTGTATCTTCTTTTATTTAAAAGCATTCAGAAATATCATTTTGTTCTCATGCTCCAATATTGAGTTGAGAACGCATTTTATTTAAGAGTTAAATTCCTCAGTGCTTCAGTTCTGAACCTCTGTGACCCACATGGGTCATAAATCTGAATGGAGCACTGCTCATTACCAGGCTCTGCTATCTGCAGCCTGATAATCATGTAAAATAAGCATAGCCTTTCCTTAACTCTAAAATGAAAACTCAAAAGTTATTTATTGTAGTTCTTAATTAAAAATGAACTCAAGGCTGGGAGCTACTCTGAAGGTTTCTACGAGCTACTGGTTCTATGAGAATATATTTCTTGGAAATAAAGTACTTTTGACTTTTACTGGTAGCTCGCGTGGACTGGTTGGAGACACCTGGCTTAGATAGATAGATAGATAGATAGATAGATAGACTGATAGCTAGGTAGACAAATTTGCAAAGATAGACCAATAGATACATAGAGAAATAGACAGGGTTGCAAGGGTATATATAGATAGAGAGAAAGGTAGATGGATATAGACTGACTGACAGACAGACAGACAGACAGATAGATATAGATAGATATACAAATAGATTGACAGACAAATGAGAGATGGACATAGACAGACAAGTAGACAGCGGGAACGGTTGTTAGACAAAAAAGTAGCTAGACAGGCAAATAAACAGAAAGACTGGTAGATAGACCAACAGATAGGGTTGCGAAGCTACATAGAAGGGACACAAAAATGGAATAAACAACACAGCCTCATATTGTAATATAATATTTAAATATCTCTATAAGCACGACATACAAAAGCACAGAAAACAAACTAGAAATCTATACAAGCAGGACATAAAGACTAAATTGGTTTAAAAGTATAACTGTGGTCCTCAATTAAAATACAATACAGCATGACATACAAGAGTGCAGTTATACTAAAAGGAGGACTACATAAAGAACTGTTTCAAATAGACAATCTGGTATGATGTTAAATAGCAGCAGTCAGATAAACAAAGGCCACTCCAAAAGGCATTTACAACAGAAATAGCTAGAGACAGGAACCAATAAAGCTGGAATGTGCCCAGTGCTCACATCAAAAACAGCTGGTAGAAAGCATCCTGCTATCACATCAGGATATGCATACAAAGGCAACACTAAAGTAATAGTCAAGTAAAAATAAAAACATTGGCACTACCTTTTGTGTGGATGTGCTTCCTGTGGAACAGAAAAATGGAGTCACTCAGAGTGAAGTTATCAAGTGGCTAAAGTAGGCTAACCCACTGCCCCCTGCTGTATCTTATAGTGGGCAGAAGAAGAAAGTGAATGACACAACAACAGACCAATAGGTGAACTGAGATGGCTGAAAGCCCTTTTAAGTAAGTGTATTATACATATAATTATAATAAAATCAAAAGGCCTTGGCTAAGCCAGACCAAAAGAAAGCTTCAAAAAATGTAACCTCAAATCACATGCTTCCATTTTTCACTTCCCTTTAATAAGAAACCAACTGGGAAGGGGGTTAGAGCAAGGCCAGGTAGCCAAGATTATGGATGCTCTTAATACCTGAAAAAAATCTGGCAAGAGCCAATGGAAAAGCGTCAGTACATGTGAGCCATACCAACAGATTGAGGGAGCAAATGAACATGATATATTGATGTTTCTCTGACTCCTGGCCCAAGAGGAGCAGAATACAGAGGTGAGGTGATTAGGGAGACCCATACCCAGTGAGAAACACTAAAGATTCCCTTCCAGGGTTTGCCAACAGGAGGAAACGTTTGATCTGACTGGGAGATGTTGAGGTATCTGCTAAAGAATTACCTCATCCAGAGTGAAAGAGATGGTAGCAGCCACAAGAAAGTCAGTGACAAACACACTGGCCGGTTCCAGGAGGAATATCGAATGTGGTACGAGCCACAGTGAGAAGCGAGCAAATATGTAAGATAACCTTACTTGCCAACATTCTATAACCAAAAAGAGGTATAATTTTTCAAGTTAAAAATATGCTAACTTGCATAAAGATGACATCACAAGAAATTACATCACATGCCATTCCGGATTTAGATACTCTAGGGTGCCTGGCCCCACTCTAATCTCACAACAGGATACCTGACTTCTGTACTGGTAGCTCCCGGATTAGATTTCCGACGGCCGCCTCTTGGCCGTCGAGGCGGGCCGCCTTGTGTAATACTGGAGGAGGGCCATCTCCCGTGATTCATCCGATATACCGCCATGTGGATGGACCTTGCCAATGTCTAAAAACATCGTTCTTGGAGCTTCCCAGGCTGGGAACTCACCTCACATCTTGGGTCATCCTTTTACTTCAATCTGAGGATTCCTGTCGGGAATCGAAAGATTTCTCTACATTTTTAATTCATTCTGGAACATGAAACTTCTCCACACCAGAGCTTACCGTATTATCTTGCAGAATTCACCATCTATACTAATGCTGGAATTCCCTTCTACAATACTTATACCCCCATCCCCTATGTATTTATTTTGACATGATTTAAACACCTGTGCCCTGAAGAAGGTCTTGGCTGCACTGGAGCCGTTACCGAAACGCGCGTCGGCACACCCTGCAACAGGAATAACAGAGTGGTGCACCTAAAGAAATCTTCCGAAGTGTCATATATATATATAAAAAATATATATATATATATATTAAAAAAAAGTAACAAACTGCTGTTTGCGGACAATAGTAAGACTGCTGGTGTTCAAACGCACCAAAAAACGAATACAAATGCAATGCAGTGTTCCTATGTTAAACAATTTTTTTTCCCTAATTGTTCAAACAGTCAGTCTATGAATTTATGCACTTAGGATCTCCATTCACAGCTTTTCAGGTTGTTCCTGTCCTTGTTCACGATTTTAACTTGTCTGTATTTGGAGTATGTTAGTTGAATGTGTATGACTGAAGCGTGGGTGATAAAGTGTTTGACTGTGATGCTATTTTGTTTATGTCTGCTGTGGTTTTTTATGATGAGCGGTAGGGGGTAAGATTACAATTGCATTTCTTGCTATCTGTTTTTTCAAAGAATACTACGTATGTGTTGAAAATAGTTTGTTTCTATACCAAATAGAATAATATTTTCTAATGTTGAACATAATAAAACTTTCACAAATATTCTATTCAACTTGACAGTTAATTTTTCCTTTTGGCGCAATCTCTATCCCCTGTTTAGAAATTAATTTTCTGCAGTCATTGAGAGACGATGTTCGCTCGCATTTAAATTAAGGCAGGTGATATCTTTTCCCTTTTGTCAGGGTTTTTCTAGTAACACATGCCATTCAACCTGGCCACGACATTACAGGATATGACCTCATGACTTGTGATCTAAATCAGATGACAAGACCGCTTAACCTTTGATAGAGAGGACATTGCTAAGTTTGGAGTGGCTAGGATAAAGTGATTGACAGCTCATATTATGCTCCATAGAAACATGACAGAAGATGACAACTGCTGGCCCCATCCAGTCTATCCATTTAGTACCCATTTATTAAATGTGGTCTCCAACTCTACCTTTGTCTTTTTTCCAGGTCTACATATACCCTGTGTCTTAGAACCATCCCTTGTGATCATCTCAAGTCTTCCCATTACTCTTAGGCCCTTTCTGGTCAACAGCCCTACTCAGCCACACTCAACTGCATTGTTTTATTATTTCCTCGCTCCTTAAATTAAATTAAGGGCAAAGTGCGGAGAGCAAGAAAAAGGAGGTGGAGAGACAGAAGTGGGAGGGGGAAAGGAAGAAATTGGAAATAATAATGAACGGGAAGTAGAGAGTGATAACAGTAGAAAAAAGGGGAGGAAAGATGAAATCAAATACTAAAGTTACAGAAAGAAGGGAGGAATCCAGAGAAAAGATGCGAAAGCAGAAGAAATGAGGTGGCGAAATAAAGGCACAGTAATGGAGAGATTGACAACCAAGTAAAAAGGGTTGCTAGAGGAGGGAGTAACAGAAAAGAGACCGAAGGTGAGACTAGTGCTAAAAGAACGGAAGAAAAAGGGGAGAGAAGAGTGGTGGAGACAAAGAAGACTGAAGGTGATAGAGTGGAGAGGAGAGAGCCGACCAGCGGGGAACATGATGGGTGAAAAATGGGGAAAAAAGCAAGGAGAAAGCAGTGAAAATGGGGGAAGAAGCAAGGAGAAGACACTCAAAAAACAGGGGAAAACGCAAGGAGAAAGCCGTAAAAAAGAGGGAAAAACAAGGAGAAGGCTTACAAAATCGAGGGAAAAAGCAAGAAGAAAACAGGAGCAAGAGTGGTGCAGTGGCACGGGGAGAGCTGGACTTGGGATCTGCCGAATAATAGGGGAAGTATCATCCTGTTTGTTCGCTCGCAAGAAATTGTTGATGACATTATGAATTTGTGTTAGGTATGTTTCATCTTGTAAGATTTGAACAATGAGTCTCCACAATTGTTGTGAATTTAGTGATACATCCCATGAAAGAGATAATGTTATACATAAGTGATCTGACAAATGCCTTGGTTGAATAGAGGTTTCTTGAACAGATTGTAGGTAAGACCCTGAGATCAGGATGTAGCTTATTCCATAATGTGTATTATGTGGTGATAAGTAATGAAGTTGAAAAGGAAGACAGTTACGCAGGTAAGGAGCAACACCTTTTATTACCACCGACACCGAGCCCCAGGCAGCAACTGCCGACCTAAAACCCTATTCCACATTGTGAACCCCCCGGATTCCACCTACAGTATTGCATTAAACATATCCCCCAGGATAGCCAGACCCAACACATCCCCCTCCTTACACAATAATAAGCAAATATGAAATAAAAGAAGAATAAAACATGCAAACAAATGAAAACTAATTACGACTTAGGCTGCTAAGTGAACAATAATATACAGATAATCCTTAAATTTGGAAGGTAAAGATTTAACCTGTACTGCCTTAGAGCACCCCACCGAGTCTGTCACAACACCTCCTCCATGTTCCGAACTATTTCTTAATTTTTCCCACACATAATCAGCCATGGTATCAGGAACGATGGCTATCATACTTTTGTTCCGTATCTTACCATTCCCCAATATCACAACATGGTCCCTGACCTCTTTAACTTTAATAGGTGCAGAGAATTTAGGCTGCCGCTCGAATGCAAAAAGAGGCTTCTTAACTCTTACCCAATCTCCCACCCTCACTGGTAGTATTCTCGCCACCTTCTCCCCAGTGCTGTATTTCCTTTATACCACGCTTCTAACGTCCGTCACCCATTCTAGTTTGCTTGAGTCCATCACCTTTCTCCCCATCCACTCATTATTCAATTTGGAACCAGCAATCCTTCCCCTCAACAATGAAAAAGGTGAAACTCCTGTACTTATGTGGGGCGTCCTTCTAAATGCCCAAAGCATGTCTCGAATACCTTCCCTCCAGTCATCCCATTAACTAATGCCAACTGTAATTGATCTTTAATGGTGTGATTAAATAGTTCTACCAATCCATTGCTGCGGGGATGATGTGAGGAAGATTTGATGTGCTTAATTCCTAATGATTCCAAAAATTCCTGCATCTCCCTTGACACACGTTGGGTTCCATTGTCAGTTACTGACTGTTCAGGATAACCTTCTCTGACAAATACCTAATGTAAGAACTCAATCACTGTCATAGTGTTCACCGTTTCTACAAACTTTAATTCAGACCATTTAGACATATAGGGGCCGATTCCGATCTCGGCCGGTAGGGCACCGAATCGGATTCGGCTCAACCGGATCCGATTCGGAGCCCTCTTTCCCGACCGATTCGTACGTGCGTCCGGGCGAGCGAGTACGATGCGAGCGCATGCGAAATCGCCGACCGACTCGTACGCGGGTCCGACCCGCTCCGACCGACTCGCACGGACACGGCTCGCACCGTGCAATGGAGACGTTCCCCGGCCGGGCAAGTACGATGCGCGCCTCGAGCAGTCCGACCGACTCGCGCCGTCCGGCTCCAAAGGGCAGTCGGAGCCGGACTTTGGGGGTCCGTGTCGGACCCCCCTGTACGCGTAGCCGCGCGAGTCGCACACAGGGGGGACCCATGGGTCCCCCCTACCTGTGCATGTACGGCGCAATTCGCATCAACGCGTACCCGCTGTAGGGGGCGCCCTTGTTCGCCTCGCACCCATTGAGTCAATGGGAGCCTGCGTACGCGTTGTACGACCGGCTCCCATTGACTTCAATGGGAGTCCGACCGAATCGGGTCCGATTGCATGCGTACGCATCGTACTCGTTCGGTCGGGCTGCTAGAGTCCGATCCGGTCGGAAATCTCTCTGGGTCCGGCTCGGTCGGAGTGATTTCCGGCCTGAATCGGAATCGGCCCCATAGTCTATTAGGACCAAAACGTATTTAGGAGTAGTACACCAAATAGCCAAAGGTCCAGCAATGTCCAATGCCAATTTGCTCCAAGGTATATTGTCACTCTGCATGGGTGTGACAGGAGAAAGCACAGTTACTTGTGATTTATTGCTCAAAACACACGCATAACACTCCCTTAAATAATGCTCAAAATCCATGTCTACACCCGGCACCAAAAATCTTCCCTCATTCTTTATTGTACGCCACGTATGCCTAGATGGCCTTCATGAACAAGACTAAATATTTTACTGCGAAGACCACACGGCACAACCAACAGTTCACATCTGTGCATCACTCCATTCACTACAGATAATACTTCTGCCACTCTCCAAAAGGGAATTAAAGTTTCGCGCATTCCTTTCATTTGCGGCCATGTGTCTGACAAACATTTTTCAACTTCTTGCATTACCTCATCTTCTGAGCATACTTGCGTCCACTCCTCCTCCGAAAGTGCAATCTTCAATGCTACATCAACTGCACACACAAATTCTACATCATCAAAGTCCCTGTCATTCGTTGACTTGATCCTTCAGGGGCAACCTGGACAAACAATCAGCGGCAAAATTTCACACACTGGGTACATACTGTAACTTGTATTGAAACTCCTGCAATTGATATTGCCATTTGGCAATACGTGGAATTGCTCTCCCACAACATTTGGTTTTGAATAACTCCACTAGTGGCTTATGGTCAGTTCTTAAGAGAAATTCATTTCTCCAGATGCAATTCTTAAGGTACTGAACACCCCATCACATTGCCAAAGCTTCTTTCTCTATGGCAGAATAAGTATGTTCAGTATCCCATAATGCTCTCAAGGCAAAAGCAATAATTTCCTCTGATCCATTACTTATTTTTTTGCATAAGGACCACCCCTAAGCCACAATTACTCGCATCCGTGGTAATAATGGACACATCACTAGTGTTAAATGGTTTCAAGGGCCCTGCTGCAATTATTTCCTTTTTGATGGAATTAAAGGTCCTGTCACAATCATTCCGTAAGAATTTAGCCTTTTCTTTAAAAAAGAGTACGTAAACACATTGTTTTTGCAGCACACTTCTCAACAAACTTTGAATAATATTCAATGAGCCCTAAAAATGATTTCAATTTTCAATTGATCCTTATCTGTAGGGGCAGGTGCATCCTCAATAGCTCTCAGAATCTCATCTTTGGGTTCTATTCCACTACCGGATATGTGGTGTCCCAAATAGTCCACACCTTGCTTACTGAATCAACACTTGTCCCTCCTTAATGCAAGTCCACTCTTCCTGATTATTTGCAAAACCTCATCTAACCTTAAATCATGTTCTTTCTGGTTTTTCCCATTTACTAATATGTCATCATGGAAGTATGCTACACCAAACATATTTTGACCAGGTTGCCCATCAACCTCTGAAATACAGCTGAGGCAGAGGCTAAATCGAACGGCATGCGCACATAACGGTAAGCTCTCTCAGGGGTCACGAAAGATGTTAAGTGTCTTGATTCTTTGCACAATTCTATTTGGTGATAAGCCGCCGACAGGTCTAGGGAGGTAAAAACTTCAGCCCCATGAGGAGTGGTTAACATTCCACTGATATTTGGGAGGGGTTGCCGGTCAACCCAAATATTTTTATCCCAATCTCACAAATCTACGCATAATCTCAGAGATTTATCAACTTTGCGCGCTAAGACTATGGGGAAGAGACCTCTCAATAGGCTTGATTATAACTAACTTACATAACTTTACTAACTCCTCTTTTAATTCCTTCCTCAAAGCCAAAGGTAACTTACATATTTTGTGTACTATCGGACACACGTTTGCTTTCAGAACAATGCGATGTCGGAACCCTCTCAGTTTTCCCAACTCATTTGTAAACACACTGGGGTACTGCCCAACCCACTCAAGTTCATCAAACAATAACACAACCTGGCATTTATTCAACTCATTTTCTTTGAATATTCTGTTCTTTGAAATTACTTGTTCAGGATGATTCGGGTCAGGCACAATATCGAGTTCACCTTGCTCGTCCCACCCTAAAAGATTTGCATAACTTTTTGTCACATAAATAGTTCCTTGAGTGGAGCTGTGCTAATAATTCTATATGAACACAGAATTTGCCTAGAATTTCTACTGTTTTTCCTCCATATGCAAAAATGTTTATTTGGGAATGTTCCAACAGAGTATTTGGAATTTGCTTAAATTCATCCATACACACCAGTGTATAAGGGGATCAGGAATCGGCCATTACTTTAATTCTCTTACCATTCACCAAAAAGTCACAATAGGGAGGTTTTCTTTTCCTCATTGACTCTACAGAAGTACTTTCTACTAGTGTCCCTTCGACATCTTCAGGTGAGGATAATGCCAACACGAAATTCTCATCAGATTCAGTCTCCATATCATCCATTGCATTCACAATTCAACTTTTTTGACTCATCCCTGACTGACATACTCGGGCATAATGCCCCTTCTTGCCACACTTAAAATGTGACCCTTCAACAGTGGGGCAAGTCTTACTGTTACTTAAATGATTTTAGCTCTCGAAAACAAATCAGCTCATTCCTCCCCTGAACAAACTTCTCCCGTACACACACAACTCGGGGTGACCGATTAACAACATTCTCTTTCTTTTGTGGCTTTTCTCTCTCTCGTGGTTTGTCAGATTGTTTTACCAATAAATTCACTTGCCACACGCTAGCATTTTCACTCATTTCCTTCACACAATATTCAGAAAGTTCAATACTTCTAGCAATCGTAAGTGCCTTTTCCAAATCTGGATCTTCAGTAGATAATAACTACTCTTGTATTTTCTTATTGTTAGTCTTTTCTATAAGTTGATCCAGTATAATCTCATCTTTAAACTCCCTGTAATTACACATTTTTGTAAGTGGACATAACGCTGCCACAAAGTCGTCAATTGGTTCCCCCGGAAGTTGTGACCGTTGTAAAAACTTGTGCCGTCCCAGTACTGTATTTTTCTTTGGGTTAAACCTCTTGTCCATTGTTTTCAACACAGAAAGATACTCATCGACAACCTCATGAGAACCTCCATCCTCTTTCCCAGCCCCTATATGCACTCTCACAGTTTTTAAAGAGAGTGTTTTCAACACACTTTTGCCTTCAGAACCTACATTGTAAACTAATAGGGCTTTCTTTTTCTTTGAAGTGAAAATGCCACCATTGATGGCCTCCAAATATGCTTTAAACGCCTCCTTCCATTGTTCCCAACACATAGGAGGGGTACCTGGCGCTGCTAAGAAGGATGGAGGTGCTGCAATTCTATCCATGGTTAACACAAATTATAGTAATTGCAGAAATCAACGTGGGTGAGTTGCTGCCTTCAGAAAAGTGGTGTGCCGGTCACCGTCAATGCAGACACAACGAAGTTTGGTGTGCCTATCACCGTCTATGTAAGCACAATGCAAAGGATTGATGCAAGGATTATGCTGGAAAAATGGTAAACAATGTTTTCTTTAGTGAAATTATATTACTGGGCTAGCATAAATTGCCAACCAAGCCAACCAAACACAATTCCTACTTCCAAGACGGCCGCTAGTTATACCAGAACAAGCAGATCTTCCTAAAGGTCTCTAGTTTAGTTGAAAATGGCTGCCGGTTTCTGTAGACTTTTCTTGAAGAAATAGAGCATGTATTTAACTTTTAATTCGGCCACTCGTACAGCTAACACGCTCTAAATCTACATGGAATTACCTCCGTGTGGTTGTACAATAATGTGCTTTATGGCGTCAACATGACACTAACTGCTGTGTATAATGACGCTGATTGCAACTGACGTGCTCTAGATCTACATAAGATGGCCATCAAGTATGCCGGGATGACGTATGGTTATACACGCTATGCCTTCAACATGGCTACTAACTGCAGCATATACGCGCACCATATCACCTGAACGATGAACTCAACTGAGAGTCCCATGACGAGCACTCGACTGAGAGTCCCACGGCGAGACAAATCGTCCGGCTGCAAAGCTCTTTAGGCATCGTCACCA
This sequence comes from Calotriton arnoldi, assembly GCA_963921515.1. NCBI lineage: Eukaryota > Metazoa > Chordata > Amphibia > Caudata > Salamandridae > Calotriton > Calotriton arnoldi. The sequence continues at coordinate 128,684 of CAWUFW010003961.1, forward strand.
GCGGAGCATGGCTTTTCCTCACAGTGCCTACCATGAATTTCAGAGGTGCAAATGACAGGAACTGCCTCTCGGTCCCCACAACTGAACCCCGTGCCGCTGGTGCTCGTCGCCACATGAAAAGGAAGACAGTTACGCAGGTAAGGAGCAACACCTTTTATTACCAGCAACGCCGAGCCCCAGGCAGCAACTGCTGACCCGGAACCCTATACCACATTCTGAACCCCCGTGATTCCACCTACAATATTCCATTCCACATATTCCCAGGGAAGCCAGACCCAACAGAAGTCTCCAGGTGTCTCTGAGACCATATCTGTGGCATAAATTGAGCAGTTTTTTGTGAGCTCTAGGGGATCTGTAGTATCAGTGAAAGGATCAATCGAGTGTACAATCTAGAGGTAAACTAAAGTCGCCTATAAAAATGATCCTAGCATTTAGTGGGATGATACTCATTTACTGAATTATGTCTAACCAGAATTTAGGGTCATCTGTGTTTGGAGTATAAATGTTTATAGCATAAAACTCTTCCTCGTCCGTAAGAAGCTTTGCAATTATTCATCTGCCTTTTGTATCAGTAGAATCGTCAATAACCGACACATTTGATATCTTGGGTAGCAACATCAATACTCTGTTTTTCTTGCCATCAGCAGTAGAACAAAGTATGTCACTCACCCATTTAGAGCGTAGCGATAGGGATTCTTTCTGGCCTATTTTTCACTCTTGTAAGAGAATAATATCCCTTTTCAATCTGTCCATATAATCTATGATTTTGCTTCATTTCATAGGGTGGTTTAGGCCTTTTGTGTTAAAGGAAATAATATTTAGATGATTAGTTGGTATATACCTATATGGGATCAAGGAAATGTCGTAACCACAATAAGAAACAGTAATATGCAAGATGGTAAATAGACCTTCGACTCTATAGATCACAAGCCTTTATGTATAAACAATCGGATGAAAGAGCTAATGAGAGGACCATTATGAGATTTGTTTCCTTAATATTTGCATGAGGGCACATTTGGAACACCTTGTCATGTCAGCAATAACATCAAACAGCATATTCGTAAAAAAAGGAGTAAAATAAGAAGGGAGAGTGAGAGTGGTCCACTCATATCCATAGACACCAACCATTATGAAAAATATAAGCAACAATACAAACAAGAACAAAACTATCTCCCCAACCCCCTCCAACCTATCCTATAAAGAAAGGCAACATGTGGAAAGAGGAGAATAGGCTACATTGGTGGACAAAACATCAAGCATAGCCATTAATTATAATAACAGATACTAGAACAGAGACATGCTGATAGTGTACAGTTCTATCAACAATTAGAAGCTTGCACGCTGCTAAACTTACAGTTGTTACAGCATACATCACCTGATATGTCACATCATAGACCCGTTAACAGAAAGACGATGATACCAGGTGCCTGTTAGACCTGGCACCATTGGCGTGGGTCTCCCTTCCTTTTTTTTCACTGTTGTCTCCTCTGTTTTTGCTGGTGTTAGATGCTCTGGGCGCTGTGCCACTGCCTTTCAGTGCCACAGCGCGAATGCTCCCTGTGTAAATATGACATGTGAATTGGTATATCCATGATTGGCTTATTTGGTTTACCTGTTAGTCCCTAGTAGCGTGGCCTGTGTTTGCCCAGGGCTGGTAAACCAAATGCTGCTGGTGGGCCTGCAGCACTGGTTTGTGCCACCCACAGAAGCAGCTTGTAAAGTGTGTCTCAGACATGCCACTGCAGAGTCTGTGTGCAGTCCAGAACTGCCATCTTGGCTGTGAAGTGCACCCACTTCCCAGCCCCTGAACCTTCCCTTGGCATCATGTAAGTCACCCCTATGGTAGGGTGCATTGTATGTGTAAGGTAGGACATGCCTTGGTGTGTGAAGCATGTCCTGGTAGTGAATTACACCCAATTTCGTTTTTCACTACTGTAAGGCTACCTGTTCCCCATAGGTCAGAATGGGCAGTTTGACTATTACATTCTATAGTCCTAACTGACCCCAGGAACATGGTAGAAAAACTAATTTAGTATGCCTGAGCTCAGAATATTAAAATACATCTTTTAGTGAAGTTGATTTTTATATTCTGTGTTTGAAAATACCACTTTTAGAAAGTAGGTATTTTCTTGCCTAAGCCTTCCAGTGTGCTCTGCTGTTATGTGTATTGGCTGTCTGGTTTTGGAGGGACAGGGCAGGCTGAGTCAGACCTGGGTTGAATAGAGAGATCTGCATTTGGAGTATGGGTAGGGGTAGCTCCTTGACCTGAATAGGGCTGTGCCTGGCAAGGTGAATGCTGGCTCCACCTCCTACTGTGCGTCTGATGGCAGACCCCCTCTTTCTGAAAGGAAGGATGCAGCCTGGTAAACAAAGTGCTCCAGGACTGAACAGAACTGGTTCTGGCTAGGCTCAGTGACTTGTAGCTTTTGAGAACAAAGACTTTTGGGGTATAAATATCTGTGCTGAAACCCCTACAAAGTGTATTGCTCCTGGACATCAAGACGAACCTCTGTCCGTTTAACTGAAGGAATCTGCAGGAGGTGACTATCCTTGTGCTTGTGTGCTGTTTCTTGGATTGGCCTGCAGTGGTTACCATTGGACTTGGAAGGAGAGGGAAAAGGACTTTGAGAGAACTTTTATTAATCTTGCTAAAGCAATCACCCAAGGGCTAGGAGAGAGCTAGCCTCCTGTTGAAGTCTCAGGCACATCAGACTTCACCACCAGCCTCCTGATTCCTCCCAGCGAGGATTTCTATCTGCAGGTGAGGCTCCTGTGAGTTCCAGGGCCTCTAGTTCCACTACAGAGAAGAGAGTGCTGAAATCGTCGCTATCGCACGTTTGCGAGACGCCGCAGCCGAAAGCGCCCGGAAAATCATTGCGCTGCTGCCGCCGAGTGCTCACAACCAAAGATCGAGTCATCGCACCGAGATCATCGCTTCACGACATCGCGGCGCGGACGCCGAGCGTCCGCCATTTTCATCGCATTGCATCACGATCGTCGCTCCCTCGCAAAGCGCCATTTCTTCGCATCGCAACCCGATCGCACACGCAACAGGATCGTCGCCTCGCCTCCTCCCTCGCGGCAAGGAGTCATCGCATCAACGGCCTAGCGTGCAGAAGTTTGTCGCATCGTCTCCGCACGCATCAGCAGATCGGCGCATCATCCTCCCTCGTGGCAAGGATTTATCGCATCGCCGCCCTCGCGTGCAGAAATTCATCGCTACAGCTTCTTTGCGACAATTTGTTGACTTTGCTACGAAATCCAGGTACTTTGTAAGTAAAAGGGTCGCAGAGACCACTGCTTTGAACTGAACTCCTCTTTGCGCACTTGAACTATTTTTTTGCAGCATTTCAAGAGTGATCCTATTTGACAGTATTGTGGCTTTTTATCGTTATTGGTCTTGTGTTAAGTCTATATATAAAGATACTTATTTTTTATAACTACTTGTGTGGTGTCCCTTTGTAGTGTTCCTCACTGTGTTACTGTGTATGGTCATAGATGCTTCACACACTGCCTCTGAGATAAGCCTAGCTGCTCGTGCTACGTTACCACAGGGTTGAGCAGGGGTTATCAAAGGGTGTGGCTCTCTTACCCTGACTTAGGAAGAAGGGTCCCTACTTGGACAGTGGCCAGCCACTGCCAACTAGAGACCCCCATTTCTAACATTGGTGGACAGCGGTGAGGATCTGGACTTGCATTTATGATCGCATACAGTAATTATAGTGTACACTACTAGTGAGTGCAGACCATAACGCAACCACATACGTTTTTGAGGTTTTTTGATTCTATTTTTGATTAATATTGCCAGTTATTGCTACAATGGGCAAGCCCAGATCCAATGCCTCGGAGGATCTCTCCTGGGAAGAAGAGAAATTAGAAACCTACAATGCCAAGCAACTCAAATATTTTTGCAAACACTTCACAGTCCCTATCACAGGTCTCACTAGAAGGGAGGAGTATTACAAGGCGCTGAAGGCCTGGCTAGAAGCCAGGGATGCCCCTAAGAATATGGGAGAGCCTGTGGAGGGGGAAGAGAATGCAGGAGAGCAGCAGGGTGAAGTAGTAGATTTGGTGGGAGATAAAGCAATTTCCAGCCCGGGCACTAGTGTGTCCGCCAGGGTCTGTCCCCAGAAGAGATGGAGGACAGGGAGAGAGATAGGCGGCATAATATGGAGATGGCTAGGCTTAAAATGGATGGTCATAGGGACCTAGAGAACAAGAAGTTAGAATTTGAGATTATGAAAATGAAACTTGAGCATGAGAGAATATTGAGGGAGTTGGAGATTAAAGCAAAGAGTGTAGAGATCTCCCCCTCTGGTGGCAGCATACCTGTAGTGCATCCTGAAAGCAGAGTGTATATACCCAAGGAGGTTATTAAGGATTTCCACAAAAGTGAAGATATTGGGCAATGGTTTGCAGCTTATGAATTAGCCATGGTGTCCCACCGGGTCCCTGAGAAGGATTGGGGAGCGGGGTTGTGGGGAAGCTTTGTGAGAGAGGGGAGGGATACCTTGTTGGACCTGCCCCCAGAAAGTCGAATGGTTTATGGCCACATGAAGGAAGCTTTGATGACCCGCTATGGTTTGACCCCTGAGATGTATAGGCAGAGGTTTAGGACCTGCAAGAAGCTAGAGGGTACCACGTGGGTTGAATATGTGTCTTTTTTTTGCAGAGCAATGGAACGCTGGGTAAAAGGTAGCAAAGTAGAAACTTTTGAGCAGCTTTATGATTTGATTGCATGGGAGCATTTATCTAGTAACTGTTTTCCTGAGCTACGCCAGCACCTGATTGATTGCAAGCTGACTAACCCTAGGAAGCTTGCTGAGGAGGCGGACCGCTGGGTGAGCACCCGGGTTCGCAAGGGTCCAGTGGGAGACTTCGCCAAAGGTGGGCAGGGTCCCCAGCAGAGAAGTGGGGGGGACAGGGGTAAACCGAGGGAGTTCCAAAGAGGGCCCCAAAGTAATTCCCAAGGGAACCAAGCAGTGGTGTCCCAGCCTCCCCAAGAGAAGAAGCCAGTGCCCCCGACAGGTAGGCCTGTTCAGAGTGGGCCCCTTACTTGTTATAAGTGTGGTCAAGTAGGCCACAGATACTATGATCCCCAGTGTCCTCAGAGGGATACTAGTGAACCACCCCGTGCACCACCCCGCCAGCTTGCGAGTGTAGCCCTGGGGGGGGAGGAGATGGGTGCCCAAGAGGGGTGGGATCCCGTAGAGTTGACCCTTGTCTCATTAGGAGACTTTGAGATGTTCCCTAAACCTACACTGCCTGATAACACTAAAAAGTACAGGCAGTGGGTGACCATCAATGGCCATAGGGTGGAGGCTCTAAGAGACACAGGAGCCAGTATAACTGCTGTCAGCTCCCGGTTGGTGTCCAAAGAGCAGGTTGTCCCCCATGCATTCTACCCAGTAGTGTCCGCAGACAACTCAGAGAGCCAATGTGAGGTGGCTCAGGTTCCCTTTGAGTGGGGGGGGGGGTCTCAGGAAGTCTTCAGGTGGTTGTGAGGCCCGCCATGCCTGTAGACTGTCTGTTGGGTAATGATTTAGAGAACTCCCCGTGGGCCACGGTGGAGAGGAAATCTCACTTAGAGATGTTGGGTCTGCCTGAGTGGGCGTGTGCTACCACTCGGTCCATGACAGCCAAGGAGGGTGTTGAGAAGGACCTGGAGCCTGAGAGTATGGCCCAGATCCCTGCCTTAGAGAGAAGGGGCAGGGGGCGCGGGGAGCCGGCCCCCTTGGTTCCCACGGCCCAGGAGGGAGCAGACCCTGAGGGGGATGCCCTGGAGCCTACCGGGGAGCAGATCACCGAACTGGAGGACCTGCCTGAGCTGACCCATTGGCAGCAGGAAGGGGGACCCACCAGGGAGGAATTTTGCGAGCAGCAAGGAGTTTGCCCTTCTCTTGAGGGTATGCGGCGTCAGGCTGCAGCCCAGGCAGCAGGTGACCTGTCTGGTTCACATCTGATTTATTGGGAGAACAGTCTCCTGCATAGCGAGCCTAAGGCTGCTGAGCCGGGGTCAGCCCGTGTGCTGGTGGTACCCGAGTGCTTCAGAGCCTTCCTACTGGGGTTGGCACATGACATTCCATTGGCAGGACATCTGGGGCAGACCAAGACCTTTGAGAGGCTGGCCACCCACTTTTATTGGCCCCAGATGCGCAGGAGTTCAGACACTTATTGCAGAACATGCAAGACTTGCCAGGCAAGTGGGAAGAGTGGGGGGAAGATCAAGGCCCCACTTCAGCCCTTTCCAGTTGTTAGTACCCCATTCGAGCGAGTGGGCATTGACATTGTGGGGCCTCTGGACCCCAAGACAGCCATGGGCAACAGGTTCATCCTGGTCTTGGTGGACCATGCCACCCGGTACCCTGAAGTCATCCCGCTCAGGACAGTGACGGCCCCCGTGGTGGGACGTGCACTGATGGGGATTTTCTCCCGTGTGGGGTTCCCCAGAGAGGTGGTGTCTGACAGGGGGACCAACTTCATCTCCCAGTACATGAAGTCTCTGTGGAAGGAGTGTGGAGTAACTTATAAGTTCACCACTCCTTACCACCCCCAAGGTAATGGTCTGGTTGAAAGGTTCAACCGGACCTTGAAGGGCATGATCATGGGCCTAGAAGAGCCCCTGAGGCGTAAGTGGGACGTCCTCTTGCCATGCCTGTTTGCCTACCGTGAGGTGCCACAGAAGTCCTTAGGGTTCAGTCCCTTTGAACTCCTCTATGGCCATCCGGTAAGAGGGCCTCTGAGTCTGGTCAAGGAAGGCTGGGAGCAATCTCCCAGGAAACCTCCCCAAGATGTATTTAGCTACATGTTGGCCTTCAGGAACCAGACTCGGCGTTTCAGAAAAATTGCTGAGGCAAATCTGGAAGCCAGCCAGGAGGAAATGAAACGTTGGCACGACCAGAATGCCACTCTGGTCGAATTTCAACCTGGTCAGAAGGTTTGGGTACTGGCCCCAGTGGAGCCTTGTGCGCTCCAAGATAAGTGGACCGGTCCATTTGAGGTGGTGGAGCGCAAAAGTCCAGTTACCTACTTGGTGGACTTTCAATCTCCCAGGAACCCCTTGCGGGTCCTGCATGTGAACCGCCTGAAGCCCCACTTTGAGAGGTCTGAAGTGGGCATGCTTCTTGCCACAGATGCTGGGATGGAGGAGGAGAGTGAGCCTCTTCCTGACCTCCTGTGTGCAGGAGAGAAGGATGGGTCAGTGGAGGGTGTGGTCCTCTCCACTACACTGACCCCTGAGCAGCAGAGAGATTGTCGCCAACTGTTGGGGCAATTTTCTGATTTGTTCTCCCTGGTGTGCTTGGTGTCACTGGTTGGTGCGTCCATGAGGTGGACACCGGGGACAGTCCTCCTGTCAAGCACAAGGCTTACAGAGTGACTGACAGGGTCAGGGCTTACATTAAGGAGGAGGTCTCCAAAATGTTTGCCCTAGGGGTGATTGAGTCCTCTAGCAGCCCTTGGTCCAGCCCCGTGGTTTTGGTACCAAAAGCTGCAACGCCTGGTGCCACACCTGAACTTAGGTTCTGTGTGGACTACCGAGGTCTCAATTCGGTCACGAAGACCGACGCGCACCCCATCCCCAGAGCTGATGAGCTCATAGATCGGCTAGGGGCTGACCGGTACCTCAGCACGTTTGATCTGACGTCTGGGTACTGGCAGATCACCTTAACTGATGGGGCAAAAGAGAGGTCAGCATTCTCCACACCAGATGGGCACTACCAGTTCCGTGTGATGCCCTTTGGGATGAAGAATGCCCCTGCCACCTTTCAGAGGTTGGTCAACCAGGTGTTGGTTGGGCTGGAGGATTTCAGTGCCACCTACCTGGATGACATTGCAGTGTTCAGTTCCTCCTTGGAGGACTACTTGCGCCACCTCTGGGAAGTGTTGATGGCGCTGCGCAGAGCAGGCCTCACAATCAAGGCCAGTAAGTGCCAGATTGGGCAGGGTTCTGTGGTGTATTTGGGACACCAGGTGGGGAGTGGCCAAGTGGCGCCCCTGCAGCCCAAGATTGAAACCATCCTGGCTTGGGAGCCCCCAAGGACCCAGACCCAGGTGAGGGCCTTCTTAGGACTCACGGGTTACTACAGGAGGGTTGTCAAGGGGTATGGCAACATTGTTGCACCCTTGACTGAGCTGACTTCCAAAAAGCAGCCAAAGATTGTGAACTGGACTGACACCTGTCAGAAAGCTTTTGATGCCCTCAAGACTGCCATGTGTACAGCACCCGTACTCCAGGCGCCCAATTTTGCTAAGGAATTTATTGTCCAGACAGACGCTTCAGAGCATGGGGTGGGGGCCGTTCTGTCACAGATAAATGAGGAGGGACTAGACCAACCTGTAGCCTTCATCAGTAGGAGGTTACTTCCACGGGAACAGAGGTGGAGTGCAATTGAGCGTGAGGCATTTGCTGTGGTCTGGGCACTGAAGAAGCTGAGACCATACCTGTTTGGGACTCACTTCCGGGTTCAGACAGACCACAGGCCCCTCAGATGGTTGATGCAGATGAGGGGTGAGAATCCCAAGTTGTTGAGGTGGTCCATTTCCCTACAGGGCATGGACTTCACGGTGGAACACCGCCCTGGTACAGAACACGCCAATGCTGATGGTCTGTCCAGATTTTTCCGCCTTAGTGATGAGAACTCCCAAGGGGATGGGTAGTTCTCCCCACATTTCAGCTGGAGGGGACACGTGTTAGACCTGGCACCATTGGCGTGGGTCTCCCTTCCTTTTTTTTCACTGTTGTCTCCGTTTTTGCTGGTGTTAGATGCTCTGGGCGCTGTGCCACTGCCCTTCAGTGCCACAGCGCGAATGCTCCCTGTGTAAATATGACATGTGAATTGGTATATCCATGATTGGCTTATTTGGTTTACCTGTTAGTCCCTAGTAGCGTGGCCTGTGTGTGCCCAGGGCTGGTAAACCAAATGCTGCTGGTGGGCCTGCAGCGCTGGTTTGCGCCACCCACAGAAGCAGCTTGTAAAGTGTGTCTCAGACCTGCCACTGCAGAGTCTGTGTGCAGTCCAGAACTGCCATCTTGGCTGTGAAGTGCACCCACTTCCCAGCCCCTGAACCTTCCCTTGGCATCATGTAAGTCACCCCTATGGTAGGGTGCATTGTATGTGTAAGGTAGGACATGCCTTGGTGTGTGAAGCATGTCCTGGTAGTGAATTACACCCAATTTCGATTTTCACTACTGTAAGGCTACCTGTTCCCCATAGGCCAGAATGGGCAGTTTGACTATTACATTCTATAGTCCTAACTGACCCCAGGAACATGGTAGAAAAACGAATTTAGTATGCCTGAGCTCAGAATATTAAAATACATCTTTTAGTGAAGTTGATTTTTATATTCTGTGTTTGAAAATACCACTTTTAGAAAGTAGGTATTTTCTTGCCTAAGCCTTCCAGTGTGCTCTGCTGTTATGTGTATTGGCTGTCTGGTTTTGGAGGGACAGGGCAGGCTGAGTCAGACCTGGGTTGAATAGAGAGATCTGCATTTGGAGTATGGGGAGGGGTAGCTCCTTGACCTGAATAGGGCTGTGCCTGGCAAGGTGAATGCTGGCTCCACCTCCTACTGTGCGTCTGATGGCAGACCCCCTCTTTCTGAAAGGAAGGATGCAGCCTGGTAAACAAAGTGCTCCAGGACTGAACAGAACTGGTTCTGGCTAGGCTCAGTGACTTGTAGCTTTTGAGAACAAAGACTTTTGGGGTATAAATAGCTGTGCTGAAACCCCTACAAAGTGTATTGCTCCTGGACATCAAGACGAACCTCTGTCCGTGTAACTGAAGGAATCTGCAGGAGGTGACTATCCTTGTGCTTGTGTGCTGTTTCTTGGATTGGCCTGCAGTGGTTACCATTGGACTTGGAAGGAGAGGGAAAAGGACTTTGAGAGAACTTTTATTAATCTTGCTAAAGCAATCACCCAAGGGCTAGGAGAGAGCTAGCCTCCTGTTGAAGTCTCAGGCACATCAGACTTCACCACCAGCCTCCCGATTCCTCCCAGCGAGGATTTCTATCTGCAGGTGAGGCTCCTGTGAGTTCCAGGGCCTCTAGTTCTACTACAGAGAAGAGAGTGCTGAAATCGTCGCTGACGCACGTTTGCGAGCCGCCGCAGCCGAAAGCGCCCGGAAAATCATCGCGCTGCTGCCACCGAGTGCTCGCAACCAAAGATCGAGTCATCGCACCGAGATCATCGCTTCACGACATCGCGGCGCGGATGCCGAGCGTCCGCCATTTTCATCGCATCAGGATCGTCGCTCCCTCGCGGAGCGCCATTTCTTCGCATCGCAACCCGATTGCACACGCAACAGGATCGTCGCCTCGCCTCCTCCCTCGCGGCAAGGAGTCATCGCATCAACGGCCTAGCGTGCAGAAGTTTGTCGCATCGTCTCCGCACGCATCAGCAGATCGGCGCATCATCCTCCCTCGAGGCAAGGATTTATCGCATCGCCGGCATCGTGTGCAGAAATTCATCGCTACAGCTTCTTTGCGACAATTTGTTGACTTTGCTACGAAATCCAGGTACTTTGTAAGTAAAAGGGTCGCAGAGACCACTGCTTTGAACTGAACTCCTCTTTGCGCACTTGAACTATTTTTTTGCAGCATTTCAAGAGTGATCCTATTTGACAGTATTGTGGCTTTTTATCGTTATTGGTCTTGTGTTAAGTCTATATATAAAGATACTTATTTTTTATAACTACTTGTGTGGTGTCCCTTTGTAGTGTTCCTCACTGTAATACTGTGTATGGTCATAGATGCTTCACACACTGCCTCTAAGATAAGCCTAGCTGCTCGTGCTACGTTACCACAGGGTTGAGCAGGGGTTATCAAAGGGTGTGGCTCTCTTACCCTGACTTAGAGGAAGAAGGGTCCCTACTTGGACAGTGGCCAGCCACTGCCAACTAGAGACCCCCATTTCTAACAGTGCCTAGTAAATGTTCCATCAGTAGATGACTAGTGCAGAAAAAACTCAATGGGATACGACTCATATTTGACAAATATAGGCTTGTTCAGCAAGTGGAGAAGAGTTGGATAACATGATGAAACCCCACTAACGTGAGTCTCCATTCAAGAGTCATCCAAGTCATCTTGAAATTTCTTACATTTCAAGTCAGTTTGAAAGAAATGCGATGAGCCGTTAAAGGAGATCCTGAAGCAAGATGAACCTGCAAAGGAAAATACAATTTGTCTGGCTCTTAGTCTAGGTCTCATATCTAAAAATCTCTTGAGAAATATAGACTTTCTTCCTCTCCCAAAGGATATGATTGTTCTTTTTGGTACATTTGAGAATCAAGTCCACTTGTTCGTATGTGAGAGGCTTACATATCAAGGGTCCTGGAGGTTCCCCTTGTGACAGGGGTGATGCTGAATTCTTTGACCTCGTTCCAATTCAAATTCTTTTTTGAAGGAAAGACCAGTCAATTTCGGTATTCAAGCTTCCAGAAAACATATGCAGGCAGTTTGGTCTTTTTCTTCTGATACTTCAGGGATGCCAAGAGACGTAGATTGCCATGCCTGTTATGGTCTTCCAAAACCGAAATTGCTTTTTAGGTCGAGCCTAGCGCAGCGCGCATGCGCTGCTCTATGGGAGGCTTCATGTAATCACTCTAAACGTTTCTGTGTGGGTCTGACTCCCCCCACGCATTTTAATTGGCTGTTGGCTGTGTCAATTTGAAATGGGAGGCTGCAAATGGGTAAAGGCGGACGCATGTCCCACCTCTTTTGCAAATGTTCACTCCCACAGCGTTTTGCTTGCGGGAGCGAGCATCGGCGCGCAGAGTGGCAGCTGCATTCCTTACATTCCTTGCAGCACGCGCACCACTCGCGGGCTTGTTTTGTTTTTATCATGGCGCCCGGCGCTTCCTGGAGCCGCCACATACATAGCCCATTGAGCCTCCGGGGACCTGCGTGAGTTTCACACAGCGCGCGCGCGCACCACTCGCGGGCGTGTTTATGATTGTTTATCTGTATTGTGATAGTCATATCGACCTAGTGTCTATACAGAATTCTGGTCCTGAATGAAGGTATTTCGGACTGAGGTTACGTCATCTCACCTTGCGAGAAACAAGGACAAGTTTATCCGACTCACAGTCCAGTTATTTTCACTCTATAATTAGTCAGCGGCACTGGAAAAATAAACAATTAGCATTTCAATCCAACTTCCCTCTTAACAAAGCTGATCCGCCGCTTTACTGGAAAAAGAGCTGAGGTCAGCCTTTGGGAGGGCACAATACGCCTGAGAAGAGTGTGCCAATGCACCAGTTGCACCAAAGGAAGCTGCGCCCCTGACGGAGACACTAACACTGTTTCAGGAGCGTAGCACATCGAGATATACCCAGCGGTATTTATTTTTTCTTAAACAAACCGACTCGGATGAGGTAAAAAAAAACACAGTTACATAACTTGCATTTTTTTAAAATGCTGTAGCAGCTTATGGTAATAAATGAAAGTTTAAGAACATGTCCAACCTGGCCCCTGTCACCGATACTACTCCCACACGCTTGACAGGATTCGGAAGGATCTGCTGCCGGCCGCACGCGCACATGTGTAAGCACGTGCCCCGAGGGCACCTGGAGTAATTCATCCTGTGCACTGACTCGCGCCTGAAGTACAATTTAAACACCGGTCGAAACGTTTATGTGGGGGTCGTTTCTTTAACTCTCCAAAATGCACCGTGTTGCTTACTGCCCGGTGGAAAAGAAGGACAGTCGGGTTAAAAAGTCTCAAATGTCTGCTTTTTGAACCCCCGCCAGATGTGCAAGCCCCCCATCCAAGAGCAGATTATCTGCCGCAAACACCAGCACCAACACCCCCAGAGAAAGCGTGCACCATTGAGAGATACCAGGGAGGACGTACTAATATATATTACGTAGCGACAGCATGGGTTAATTAAATGTAATGGAGCAATACACCTGCGCCTCCTCCCCCCACACAAACACCCTTTCTCAATCATATCTCAAGTTGTTCCAAGTCATGTGCGAGTAGTTTATTCAGCCCTAGTTACACAAGCATTCTGGTAACTGTTTTTCTTCTTTTTTCCTATTATAACACTAGGACTACAGGACCCATAAAGCAAAGAAAAGTCACAGGAAAGATTAACCTGCTGATATCTAATGTAGGGCAGCTTGCTGTACTTCAACTGAAAATATAATAATGTCAATAAACATAGGCACATTACCTTGGGTGGAGGTGCAAAGAGAATGGGCAGGAGGAGCAGTGGGGTCCCGATCAGAACCAGGTATTTCTTGATGCACCGGACCTTCTTGAAGAGCATCAAGAGTGTGGCCATGGCAGGGAGGGAGCAAGGCTGACAATGAGCAGCGGCTCTATCAGCATCTTGTGTTTGTTGGTGTCAGACACGGGACAAGAAAGGCACTTGGCGCGCACAGCTTCCCATTCACAGGTTCCAGTCAAGTCACTCCCTCTGCACAGCATGACTTGAAGATGTGAGAGAGTTGGGGTCGGGGGTGTGGCATAGCCCGTGTGTACATGCTGGCTCCGCCCCTGGCTGTGTTTTTATGTCACTGTCCAGCGTGGACGCTCGGTGGATGGGCATGTGGCGGGTCACAGGATCCATCTTAGGCGGCCAGACAATAGCAGCTCTCTATGAGCTCGGTATAAACTAACGAGAACAGAGGGGGTTCTAGCTTTGCTCCACAGAGAAGTCCTCTGGTATATCTACTTTCTAAGTTGACCATTTCAGAGCTACACCCCTCGAGTTCTATTTAAATGGACCAAGTGGGCCCATGTCATGTGCAACAGCAGTTTCTAGTCCTAGCTTGTTGTGCAACAACGCTTTGCATTCTGGAACTTGTGGTTTTGTATTTCCCACTTTATTGCTGCCTTAAAATCCTTAGCTAGTCCACTTGTTTTCTGTGAGTTCCATCTCACTGCTAAGCACTGTGACCCAAGACACGAGACGAGCACCCCACAGTGACACCAAAACACTTCCCACTTAGGGTCAGAGTAAATACACACCCTTCAAGACAAGTACCCCATCAAAGAGTAGCGTGCTACCCATCCGAATGGAGCAGCTTAATTTAGGCTCTGCCTCTATACGTTTGGCTTGGCCACATATATATTTTGGTTTTGCCCTTATATACTTGGGTAATGCAATGTTAACAATTGAAAGATGGTGCACTGAATATATAGGGAAGTGTATTCATTATGTGCTTTTGATCTGTGTGTGCATACTAACGTTTTTCTTTGCAGAAGTATCTGGATTGCTAAAATCAAACTTCAATAGGTTTGGATTGTAAGGCGGTGTGCTAAAATGCATTTAATGCAGCACATCGATCACAATTAGAACAAGCATTGGTATAGCCAATAGGTCTCACCTTTGGGACCTTATAAGTGTTTAGCCATGCAACGGTTGATGTTGTTGCACCAAGGATATTGTGCTGCATAACTAAATACTTATAAGGTCCCAAAAGCGAGACCTATTGGCTATGCCAATGCTTGTTGAAGATTGTGGGCCCAGTTCACAAAGCTAAAGTTAGACCTCTTATTTACAACGTTAGACCAAAATTCTAAATGTACTACTTTTCGGTATTCACAAAGTAAGTTACGAGTAGTATCTTTATGACTGCAGAGTTTTTGCACTGTGGGCAGGCCCCCCCTCCCCCCCCCCCCAGTGAGGAGATTCCATTCCACACTAGGAGTAAAATCTCCGCACTCGGAGTGGAATCTCCGCACTCGGGGCAGAATCTCCACACTCAGGGCTGCTCTCCGCCCGAGTGTGGAGATTCCAGACCGAGTGCTGAAACTCTACAGTCGTAAAGATACTACTCGTAACTTACCTTTGGGAATAGAATACCAAAAGTAGTAAAGCTAGACCTTTGGTCTAAACCTAGACCAAAAGTCTAACTTTACCTTTGTGAATCAGGCCCTGTGTGTTGTGGACAGCATCACAGTAAGTTCCTTGGTGTGAGAGATTCCCCTATCTTCCAAGTTACTGATTCTATTTTCAGCCTCAGTGATTTTTATATTTATTTGACGAATCTCCAATTTTATAGTGCTAAGATCAGATTTCATCACATCGGTGTTCATTTAAGTGGATTTTGCCAGCCTGTGTACATCCTCTAGTTTCTTAAGTATCATGGCTATTGAAGAAGAGCTGCCTTTACGGGGTTTCATAAGTAACATCAGAAATGGGGTTTCAGCTTTGCTGCATTTAAATTCCAACTTTTGGGTCCTTCTCAGCCATACCACTATATACACAGCTCACATTAGTAGTAGAAGGGTCGGGTCGGAGTATTCTGATATTGTGGGAGTGGCACGTAGGACTGTCTCCTGCAGGTAGCATGCTGATATGTGCACTCTCATTCCATGCAGCCCATGAAACATATGGGATACAACAAACTGTGATAAGGGTAAGACAAAGACAGGTTGGAATAATCAGCCATGCAATACCACTGAAGCAGTATATCCATTACTGCTGCAGATTGTGCTAGTAAGAGTAAGATGGAGTTGGAATGCTGCAGGAATTCCTGTTAACCGTGGGAGATAAGCTGTAAGTTATTTGTAGGGTGGTCGAAACTCCATATAGCAGTAGAGCCTCACTAATGGCAGATTTTACCAAAAGCGAAACCCAGTTACGAACTTAGTACAGATTACGATGCAGAGCCCATGAGAACAGAAATTGCGTAGAGGTAAGGCAACCCAGTGATAGTATGAGGAAGAAAATGGCAGATTTTGTGATTAAAGTCAGTAGAGAAGCCTGTATGATGACTAGAAGAACCACGGTAGGAATCCTCCCAAACGCAGCCCAACATCGTCGAAAGTTCCAAAAATTAGCAACTAGTTTCAAAATATGATATAAAGCATTTTAGAATGCAGTGTATAGTGAAGATCTTATTCAGCGCACCTATCTGGAGTAGATGGCTCCTGGATGAGAGTCGGCTTGCGCATGGCCAATTCGTATCCTTGAAAGCTGCAATGTTAATAATCCCTCAATGCGACTGACAGGGAAGATTCCAAAAATTCAATGTAGAGAGCTGGATTTAAGGTCCTCTCTCAGCGCGATATATGTATAGGCGCATTCCACTGCTCAAGGATGTCTGTGGTGTGGGGAATCCACTCTCCTTCATGGCATGCAGTGTACTTGCAGATCACCACCGAGCGTAGTTCACAGCTTAAGCAGCCATCTCCCTCGAATCATGGCCACCCCTCCAGAAAAATATTTATTCTATGTCAGAACCAGATGTTCTGATTATGCTTATTCAAAGGTTTTCCACTCCCACACAAGCAACGTCAACAATTGGATTATGATAAAAGGTGCTAAAGGTAGAATCAGAGGACCATTTGGCTGCCCTCATGGTATCATCCACCCGAAAGCACAGAGCAAACGATATAGAAGCCATTGTTTCTTTCGTTGCATGAGCCCCAAATGTGGAAACATCAATGCCTGCTGCCAACGACAAATAGGGTACCCACCAGGCCAAAGTGGCAAACAAGACTGGCTTGTGAGGTTTTTATAGAGCGAGCAATAGTTATCAAGGCAGGACTCATCTTAACTCTCTAGTAAAGGTTTCATCAACCTTTAAACAAAGCACAACACATAGCTTATGATCGTTAGGAAAAGAAGGGAAAAACATCATCAATTTGTCATTGTATATTTCAAAATTGAAAAGGAAACTCCATTCGTAGAGAATGTTTTAACTGATCAGTCAAGGACACAAACATCAGACACTCTTGTACAAGATACAAGGCAAAACAACATCATGAGTTTGCCCGATAGCTGTTTTCGGGAAAAATCCTCATTATCCGGCCATCTCTCCAAGAACTTTGGAACAACATTCACATGCCAAAAGTATTGTGGTTTAGAAGGGCCGGACAGTCTAATGCCCTACATTAACCTACACACCAATGGGTGTTCTCCTCCCATTGAGATAGCAACAGAAGTTGTTTACTGACCTGTAAGTGAGATCAGAATCTGCCAGTTGAGAAAAAACATTCACTACCATATGCAACTCTGACTCCAAGGGATACACATACCACTTGTACCAGCCAACCCATCTCCTCCACACTGTGTTGCACGAATTCTGCAAAATCACAGAACTATGCTTGGGACCATAGAACCTTAGTAGGCAGGGACTGAGTTATCCTACCACCTTAGTACCCATGAACGAGGGAGCGACCAGCTATAGTGTCTCACTTGCCCTCCTACTCACTCACAGAGGAGCAAGTGAATAGACACCCCAGAACACAACACTCCCGACTCTCTCAGGAATTGCGGTGACAGAACACACCCTTTCACTCTCACTCGTACTTGTCCACAATAAGATCTGACAGGGACAAAAGAAAAGTTTAAAATATTTATTTTAACTATCATGCTCTAGTATGCAGTATACGTGCCACAATAAATAAGATGCCCAACACAAATACGGTCAGCATAGTAAGTAATCCATAAATCATAAAAGGAGCTATCATTGTATAAGACAGTGTAAATTAACCCCCACACCTTCTACAAAAGCAAAATGATTATATATTAAAAGATCTCTGGGTGTTTGAAGCAGACCCCATAACTTAGCATGCACACATGAAGGTTCTACATCTCAAATGTAGTAGAAATCTCGACTGTGTATTTGCCTCTCTGTGCTTACCTATATGACAAAGAGTACGTGTTCCCAAACAACAGCTCCGTGTGTGTTTTGTCTATGTGCTAGAGCCTGACCATAATAGGAACAGCAAGGGGCATTGTTGTTTGACCTTGTCTAAGGTGTTCATACTAAATCCCAGGAAAATACAGAATGCAAAAATAACAGTAGGTTCTGTGTGAAAGTAAAGAGTGGCACATGGCAAAATACAAGTGTGTAGTAACATGTGCAAAGACTGCAGCATCCTCATGCTACCATAGGGAAAAACGAAAATGAGCCTGCATGGGACAAATGACATCCTCCAATTAGTCAAGATGATAGCACCAATACTGGTGAATGAGTTCAAGTGATAAGCAGTCCCAAAGCGTTAGAACGGCAGTGCAGTCAATGTTTCACAGAACTAACATAATGACCAATTGCGAATTCCCCCCAGAAATATTTTTGTATCATTGTAATGTTTCAAAGCATGCCGCCGGCCCCCAAAACGTGTGATGCCAACTATTCCATTAGTAAATCCGCTCCTTCCGAGAGCCAAATATCAGCGATCCAATTGAGTAGGTCAAAGGAATAAACGTGCTCCTCAGTGCCAGATGTCGATAAGACCATCATGGGGCAACCTGTGTTGATTTCGATGAAACTGAGATCCAGAGGATACTGTGCCGTTGAACAGGAACCATTTCCGGCCACTAGCCATAACGCTGGTTTATGAAGCAGTCGCATGCCCAAGGAACAGTCCTGGTATTGGGCCACTAAGGGACTCATCAACAGTTCGAAATCGAGGGCAGCTTGTGACGGCGTAGCCAGGCAAATGTCCATAGCCCATTGAAAGGTGCACCGGATGCAATGAAACACAGGTTGCACACAGGTGAAGTAAGCGTAGCAAAAGGTTAAACAGAACTCGGCATCCAGAGCGTCCAGGGCCACTACTCCAAAGAGTCGTAGCATGTGCTCACGGTACAGCTGCAGTGATGCCTTCCGTGGAAGGACCACAAATGGAGCATCCAATGTGGAATAGCAGGAACAGCACTATAACGCCCAAAAGGAGGACCAGCAGCAGCAGGAACCCACCGAACACGCTGGAAAAATTAGAATGTATTAAAGCTGGTATTACTCCAAAAATAGTTTGAAATGAGGTGACGAGGACGGAGCCCACAAGTTCAAAAAAGTGGGCCAAGCACGTGGTATCAGACGTATTAAATATTTGATGAATCAGTTCACAGAAATGTAGGTGGAGATTTGTGTTTAACAATGACTGTATTTCACTGGAAGTTCTCGCCACCTGCAATTCGAAGGTTTCGCGAGCTGAAGTAAGAGCTACTTCTTGTTGAAACAATAATGCTTTGAGTCTGCTTAGCTTACTGAAATCTGTTTTTAAAGTTGGAATGGAAGGCCATAATGAACTATCTACACTCCTGTGCGGAGGGGGAAACAGGATGTTGTTGCAAAAAGTTACAAACTGGGAAACGGACACCACATATGGGATTCCTGTCCACAGACCGCAATAGTCCTGATTATTAAGGACAAGATAGCTTCCATTCGAAAGCAATGTAAGAGTGAGAATAACAGCTAGAACAGGAGCTCCTTTTAAATAGCAAGCCAAATTAGAGGCAGACAAATTACAGGTGCCTTGAATCTTTACGTGTTGACAAACAAGAGAAAGACCGGCAGTGGAGTCACATTCCTCCCCTGTAAGAAAAACTTCTCTCTCAGCCCGTTAACAACGATATGTAAATGGCAGGGACCATAATTTGTGTATATAACTGCTCCCAAGAGGTTCATATCTGTCAACTGGAAAGTGTTTCATGCAAGCAGTGAACTGAAAAGTAGAGATAGGTAACAAAATCACCCTGTGTATTAACCAGATTGCAGATGGGGTTTCTGCTATTGTAAAGGGAAGCTGTTCAAGTTACTCTATGTTTAACATAGTATAACTAATGTCTTTCATAGCCATTGATTTCTGTCTACTTGTCAAATTAAAGGGTAAGAACAAAGCAGTGGAATTGAGGTAATGCTGAGGAATGCGCCCGTTCTTAAGTGTTTGGAAAGTCCAACTAAATTGCATTACGGATCTAAGTTTAGACTGACCATGATATAATATAGATACATCGCTTTGCACAATATCAGCACAATATCAATGACAGACGAAACAATATTATCTAAACTATAAATACGAGATGACAAAGTATTAATACTGTTGTCTACGATAGCAAGGACTTTATCCAAATTATCTTGATCAATTTGTCGTAAACTACTGCAGCCTCCATTCGCAACAATTTCCAAATTTCACTATAGGCAGCATAAACAAATTGTTTAGAAAGGGGGGATTTTGGACCCAAAAGGAAATCAGACAGATTCATGTCTGCGGATAAGAGGGAAAGATGTTGTTTCACTGCAGATAATGTTGAATGTTGGCATAATTTACCCACAGAGTAAGTAGTAACAGTGTTATGTTGCATGGATTGTGAATATCGGGGAGCAGATCTATTCGATTTAAACCTAGATGTGGAGTTTAAAAAAACGAGCATGACAGACATTAGTGTCTAATGGCCACACCAACCACCCACCCGGAGCCATAACTGAAGTATTAAATGTACCATTTTGTATCATGCCATTTAACTGATCTTCAGTATAATTTGTATAAGATTGCCAGTTGTCGAAAGTGGCAAGGGATGGCATAGTTGGAGTATTCAATTCTTTAATTTTAGCCAGTCCCATACAAGTAGTTTGTTGGATTGTATCATTTAGAAAAATTCTTTGTGAAGGTTTGATGCATGGAAAAAATAAAGATTCTATAACTTGGACCTGCCAGGAGTTAGTGCCCCAACTTGATTTCAAGTTGATACTGTCTTTCCAATAATCATAGCCTCTTAAGGCTAATTCTTCAATAAAGGAAGCTGTATAGATTAGTTTGAGTAAGCATATATTTCTTCAAGGGAGTAGGAACCAATTTAAAATAGAATGATTTTGGGTCTGATGCGTTATAATCAGTGAAATATGTGTACTTCATCTTTTGCGTTTTTGATCTACCCGGAGGTGGATTTGGGCAATGCTCCCAATGAGTATAAATATATTGGGGACACTGTCCACTAGTCCTACGCAAAAAATGATGTCCATAATGTTGATAACAGAATAAAACAGCATAGTTAGCAGAATTTAAATACAAATCCTCAGCGTCAAAGACAGTGTAATGTTGCAATTCAGAAAACATTGAATTCACAGTATCAACATCCCAATCATCTGAATGCCATCCAGGTAATATGACATCACCCATAGAAACACGAAACACATATGGTATCTGCAGGGTCTCCGTAGGACCAAATAGATCGAATGGTACTTTATCCTATACAATGCCGTCAGTGACTGGGACCGCTGCAATGTTAAGAAGGGACTGCTCTATTCAGTTTATGCGAAGAAGAATGTGGGTCCAACACCGCGTTGACCAGTTCTGTAGCAGAGCGTTCTGGGAGGTAATGGCCGTTCATCAAAAGAAAAAAACAGTCACAAACCAAATCCACATGAACAGAAATACCATGAAAAATACGATCCAGATATATATCCAAGGCCGAACCAGATAAGTGCGTTTTAACCAGGAGATGAAAACACAAATCCGTGCTGGTGGTAAAGGTAAAACAGAAGACAATGAAGAACTGTCTGAAGAAAAATTATCTTGATTGATATAATAACCAGAAGAACTAAGCTGAAATATAGGAGGCTGTGATTCTGGATGGACAGTTGGTTCTTGTACCGCAGATGGGGTATCAACTGGCGGATCAGAATAAACAATGTCCATTACTGAATGTGTAGAAGGTGTAACAGGCATCAGGTCAACTGAAGTCTGAGATCCCCCTCCTGCAGCCGGGGAGAATCAACATGAATGGTGCTCACGGGCTGTAAAGCAACATTCTGTGAAGGAACACCTTAAGGCATACTATTTAGGATTGGCCATATGGTGTAACTTGACATGTTCAATGGAAATGAAGCGATTATCTTTGTCTACAGGAAGTGGAAGCATTAGAACTGAAACAGGAGCACGGTAGGAAGGACCGAATTCTTTCTTGACCGCAACCTTTTAACAAACTAAATCACCAACTTTAGGAAGCCAGTCGGTAACTGGAATCTGAAAAGGCGCATCTGATTGGAGAGAAGGCAAATAACTTTTAGCCAGAGTATCACAACTTTTCTGTAGAGCCTGCAAGACAGCACAGTGGTCAAGGTCTGGAACATACATCTTGATAGCAAAGAGCGTTTCGTACGGGGTCCGCCCACCCAGAGATCTTTTACAGAGATTATTAAGCGCTCGCTGAACCCCATAAAGATGAGTCAAACAGCCACATCCCATACCTAATACTGCTTTAAGTCACGATTCATCCGCTGCCCAACAGAGTTGCCCTCGGGCCTATATGGAAACGAGAAAAGCACCTGCATTCCCATTGACGCCATTGAATCACGGTACGCCTTAGAGGTGATAGAAGGACACTGGTCCATTTGGAAAGCGCCACAGGAATAAGTTCCGACAAAGAACTGCAAATCCTTAATAACAGTTCGAGAGTCAGCCGAGCGCTATGGCCAGACCCAGAGGAACTTAGAGCAAGAATCGACTGCAAACAAAATATATTTGAATGCATTCTCTGAAACAAGGGGGCCGTAATGATCACGATAAATACAGCCAAAGGGCTGATTTGAAATATAAAGGTGTGTCTGAGGTGGACAGGACACAGTAAAACATTTAATTTGTTGACAAACGTCACAGCATAAGACATAACAGTGAGTCTGTTGGTATAGACCACGCCACTATTAACATTGCTGTAAGAGAGAAACAGTGGCTGCAACCCTTACATGTGCAGAAGCTATGCCTTCATGAGCGGCCATTATTAAAGAGTGTCTGCAGTCGAGGTTTGGTATCAAGCGATCACCAGCCCCAGGAATGATTACAAAGAGAACCTTGTCAGTAGTTAACTGATATGTATATTTAGAAGGAAAACCTTGAGGAATAGCTGTTTCTTCCCGACATGCGGCTAAAGCAGCCAAGATGTCATCATCAATATTAGTCACAGAACGCATAATCTCAGCTACTCTAGTTGTGGCTACTGCAGACTTGCCTGCTTCATCAGCCTTACAATTACCAACAGCGTGCACTCCTGCACGTTGATGGCCCAATGTATGTACATGTGTAATTGGGAGGCGATCTTTAAGATTAGCCACCTTTACTCAAAGCATTTTATGCTTTATCATTCTGCCTTTTGAATCCTGAAAGTCATTTTGTTTCCAAAAGTGTAAATTGACATTGTAAGATTATACACAGTAAAAAGAATCACACACCACTAGGGTGAGCGACTCAGGATCAGAATGCACAAGAGCTAAAAGCAGCACTTTCAGCTCGGCCAACTGTGCCGTCCAGTCACCTATTTGATATATTTGATATTTATTAATTTATAAAGCACCCGAATCACACCCAAAGGGGTATATCCGCGCTGTGGGGGAGCTGCAGTAGGCCTGGGAGAGAGACAGGATTAGAACAGTGCTGTTTTGAGGAGCCTTCTGAACTGAAGGTGATCAGGGCATTGCCGAAGAAGGATAGGGAGTTGATTCCAATAGAAAGGAGCTAGGTGGAAAAAAGCTTTCCCACCCAAGCGCGATTTTTGGAAATGCGGTACAAGGAGTAGAGATTTAGCTCCTGGACGCAGGGATCTGGGTGGCAAATATTGATTGAATTTTACTTCAAGATAGCTGGGACCTTTGAAGTTCAGGGTTTTGTGAACAATATAGCATATCTTGAATTTGATCCTTTTGCGTACCGGGAGCCAGTGAAGCTGTTGAAGAAGAGGGAGAGAGGCAGTCATGGGGGGGACATTCGAGACAAGGCGGGCCGCGGTGTTTTGGACTACTTGTAGTCTGCTCAGCGAGGACTCATTTGCTGAGTTCAGGAGAGCATTAATTTAGTCTAGGCGGCTCAGCACTAATGCCTGAATGAGTGTTTTTCGAGTGGTCAAAGGGAGGAAAGGGAATACCCTCCATAGAAGGCTTAGCACATGGAAGCAAGAGCCTACGGTGGTTGCAACGTGCTCCTTCATTGTCAATTTTTGGACCAAGCGTATGCCAAGGTTCTTGACCACTGACTTGGGAACCGGGATGGCACCTAGATCCTCTGGCCACCAACTTGGGGACCATAGCAGTGGTGCATCTCCAAACGGCATAATCTCGGTTTTCCCAGCATTAAGCTGGAGGAAATTATTCCTCATCCAGCTGGCGATAGCGATCATGCCTTCCGAAAAGGTGGACTGGGCACTGGGAGTGTGTTTGTCAAATGAAAGTAGTAGCTGAGTGTCATCAGCATACGAAATTGGTGTGAAGCCCAGTTTCCTAAGTAATCCCACTAATGGAGCCACATAAATATTAAACAAGGTGGGACTGAGACAGGAGCCCTGCGGTACTCCCTTAGTCAGTCCAATGGTCTGTGAACGGAAGGGGCCCACATTAATAGTCTGAGTTCGGAGGGAGAAAAAGCTCGACATCCACTGAAAGGCCTGTTCTTGGATACCAATTTCTTTAAGTCTCCTGAGCAAAATCTGGATAGAGACCATGTTGAAGGCTGCCGACAGATCAAGCAGTACTAATAGCACTGCTTGACTGTTGTCCAGAGACTGCCTAATATTGTCGGTAACAGCAATCAATGCTGACTCGGTGCTGTGCCTTGACCTAAATCCAGACTGAGATGGGTCAAGGCATCCCGTGGATTCGACATGGTCAGGTAGATGTTTGTTAGTATGTTTTTCCAGTAACTTGCTCAGGAGAGGTAAGAGGGAGATTGGGCGATAGTTGGTAGGTCCTCCATGGGGGCCATGATGTTTTTGCGGATAGGGATTATTTGTGCCGCCTTCCATTCAGCGGGAAGTTGGCCCTCTCTCATCGAGAGATTGAGGATAGGGCTAATTGGGGAGGATAGCTGTTTGGAGAGCAATGAGGAAGTTTTGGCTGGAATAATATCCGAAGGGGAGCCTGATTTGACTGTGTTCAACAGTGACTCCACGGCACCAACTGTGAGAGGAGGGTAGTTTTCCAACAAATGTACATTAGTCAGGGCTGGAGGACAGCAGGAAGTGATATCAGGCTGAGGTTTCCCGACTGAGGTGATTTTTTCATAGATCAGCTCAATTTTCTGTGTGAAATGCATAGCTGTTTTATCACAGAGTGCTTGGGAGGGAGCCGCCTCATTGTTACAGGCCTTCGGGTTTGTAAAAGATTTAAGAATTTGGTACAAAATTTTGGGGGCATTGCCTGCCTGGTTAAGTTGTAGCACAATATGGGCTCTGCGTACAGTTTTTATGTTTTTGTGATATTGAGCCAGAGCGATCTTATATCTCTCTTTGTCCTGTGCCTCATGGGAATGGCGCCAGCGCCTTTCCAGATTTTTACAGAGATGTTTTTCCATCCGTAGGTTAGAGGTGAACCACGCAGTCTGGGGGCGCCTGGCCGAACTAGGGCACTGTTTCAATGGGGCCAGATGATCAATGGCAGTTTTTACTGTGGAATTATATTGAGCCAGGGATTCCTCAACATTGTCTGATTCAAGGTACCAGAGTGGCGGAATTGTATCCTGAAAATAATCTGGAGTGATTTTATGCCACTGTCTACGAAGGCTGTAGGGGGCCATAGGGAGAGCGTCGTATACCCTGGGGCCCCTGATTTGAAAATCAATTAACGAATGGCCAGTCCATGTAAGTGGACAAGGAGCTTCACAGAAAATACTGGGAGAGTTGGTTAAGATAAGGTCTAACGTGTGTCCTGCGGAGTGTGTGGGACCGTCGTTGATTTTACCTAGTCCGAGAGTGGAGCGTAGAAGCATCTTGATTGGCAGTGCTCTCACTATGTACATTAAAGTCCACTAATAGCAAGAAATTTTTAGTAGAGATGATATGGGGAGCAATTGATTCCATAAGTTGGAGCGAGAAATCGAGGAGGGGGGCATGGGGGCCGGCATACAAGGGCGCCTTTCCAGCTTTGTTGGGGTAGGAAGTCAATTCTGAAGACTAAATTTTGTCATTGCAGCGTTGCTCAAGTAAGGATACTTTGATGGAGTCTTTATGAATGATGGCTATACCTCCACCCACCTTAGGTTGTCTGTCCAGCCTTTGAATGCGGTAGCCTTCAGGGAGAGCCACCGCAATGGTGGGGGTGGAGCTAGGTTTAAGCCAAGTTTCAGTCAGGAATCCAATGTCGAGATTCTTGGAGGTAAGTAGATCCCAAATTTCAACCGCGTGTTTGGGCAGGGATCTGACGTTGCTCAAAAAGCCGTTCCAACCTTGAACAGATTTGCCAGTATGATTTCCTGGTGGAGTCTGGGAATGAGTAGCTACATTGAGGGTGTGTTTACCCTTGCCTGGGTCAGATATCATAGGGCTTATGTGCTTCTGTTCCAGCTTCAGGCTTTGAAATTGGCAGGACCTGCACGTGAAGGGCCCCTCCATACCCGGAAAAGCCCCAGGAGTTTCATGTGGATGGTAGGTACATTTAGCCAAACTGCCCCGTCTAATTTCGAGGAGTTCCAGGCTTATGTAAGTATGTTTCTGCCTGATTCCTAAATTGGACATGAAACATGCAGGGGTCCTGGCTAGTGGCGACGGCTGGGCGCGGACAGGCGCAGACGGGTTTGCCTTTGGCGCGCCCGCTGCACGCGTCCGCTGCGCGTCGTGTCAGGCATGGATTAATATAGTGGAGGAGAGCAGCTAGACCGCTAACCTCCAACTCAGCCCGGAAGTAAAGAAAGACTGTATCCGCTATCTCCCTCCACACAAACGGTAAACCCGCGGTGGACCAGGGAGAAATGAAGCAGCGAAAGCCACAGAAACAGTGAGTGGTTAGTCAATAAAATGCCAAAGTAGCCTTTAAAAATGAAAAATACTCCTGATTAGTGTGAATTAAGATAATGTCAGCAGCCTTACTGGAGCGTGTCCGCTGTGCGTCGTGTCAGGCATGGATTAATATAGTGGAGGAGAGCAGCTAGACCGCTAACCTCCAACTCAGCCCGGAAGTAGAGAAAGACTGTATCCGCTATCTCCCTCCACACAAACGGGAAACCCGCGGTGGACCAGGGAGAAATGCGGAAGCGGCAGAAACAGTGAGTGGTTATTCAATAAAATGCCAAAGTAGCTTTTAAAAAATGAAAAATACTCCTGATTAGTGTGAATTAAGATAATGTTTGCAGCCTTACTGGAGCGCGTCCTAGAGACTGTGTATGAATCAAAGTGGAGTGGAAAACTCCATCGATCATAGTGCCTACAACTATAGCGTAAGCTGCAGAATAAGTCTGCTTAGAACCAATGTCCTGTTAAGCCGAACCATCAGTGTAAATGATACATTTACAATGATCAAGAAGAAGAAGTGTAGAAGGCAGAGGATTAACATGTTCATATTGAAGAAACTCTTGTGTTTGTAGTGAAGGGTCGAAAACAAAGGAAACATCAACAGACATCAAAGACTTAGCCCATTGAATCCAACGCAGGTGAAGTGCTTTAGAATTAGGAACGCTAGCTTTCATGACCGCCTCTAAGGCAGGCACAGGTGAAACGACAAAGATGTGTTTACCTTGAGTGAGAGGCATTTCTTTCAGGATGGTCATCTGCACTGCAATCAACATTTTTTCAGTAGACCAAAAACGCATCTCAGCAGGAGTGTAAAGATGCGATTTACAAGCAGTGGGAACAGTGTTACCCTCATTGAACGGGACATAAGTAAAACCAATTGCACCCGGTACTATCCGGATTACCAAATTAGTGGTGTTAAGCCTGGTCAGTAAGAACTGCATAGCAAGTAGATCAGACTGTAAGTCACGTAAGACGGTGAAGCAGGGTCGAGTTTTATCATATAGTGCCCCAGGCCCATTCTGTCCACAACTGAAGCATGAGAGTCTCGAATGTCCCTGCCAGCCCATACACACTGCCCTAAGCATCTGCCCTTTTGTAACCTTATATGAATCTCTTCTATGAAGGCCAATAACCCCAGGTCACTGCCTTACTGATAAACAAGTCCCCGAGCCCCGCTCTCTGTGCTCTCAAAATAATCTATAACCTTTGATAAACTTTTATACCTATCGTGACTTCTGCTTTTCATATATTCCAAGAAGTGACAGAAATTATTTTCGATAAAATGTCCAGCTTTTGTTATGCTCTGCAGTCAAGCACCTGCTAATATTTTGATTCTGCGGTCACTAATTCCTTATTAAAACTGTATGAAAGGACTGCGCACTGAACAGCTCGTTGATCACCTCATACAGTGTCCTTCACAACGAGGTTTTGATTTATTATTAGATGAGGTTATACTGTCTCATTGCATTTTGATTTTCAATTTCTCCCTCTCTTGAATTGCTGTGATTTAATATTTGCTAGATTGAGTGTTTTTATTCTTGAATAATGACGTGTCTTTGACACTTGTTACTTACTTGTTTGAATAAAGTGCCACTCCTGACTCGATTCCAGCTTCTCAGAGTGTATCTTGTTATTTCAGATAAGACATTCAGTGTCGGTTCCTGTTTGGTAAAAAATCACCCGCTAACATGTGGCGACCATGAAGGGACGTGCATAAGGATCTTCAGTGTCTAGAGAGTGGGGCTTCCCCTGCAGCTGTGGCCAGAGTCTGTCTCTTGACTGCATTTCCTGCCTGAATCACTGGACACACACGGTTAAGTCAAAGAGCTTTTTGTTTTTCTGTTTGCCTTGCCCTAGTGTGGTAACGCTGTCCCGGGTTTTGGTTGGGGCCTGTGGGTGTCACACTCCTGTCCGCTCTGTCCCCGTCCTCTTACAGACTACCACCTTGCCACGTCATGTTCATTTTTTAAACACACGCAAGCAGGCACCGAGCCAGGACTTATTGTAGGACTTGTCGAGGGTTGTGGCTTATGTTTTTTGGGTTTCGCGTGCAAGATTTCACTTAGCATTTCAGTATTTTTGTAATTTTCTTCATATCGCCAGTATAAACAGACAGGGGTCGCATGTCTAATTAGCTAAACACAGGGAAAGGAGAGCACACTGTATTGCGTCTCTCAGCTTTAACAGGTTTTAAGGGTTAGAACCCCTGAGGTTTTTGCCTGTCCTTATATAGTGACAGGAAAAGGAGGGCTGCATCTTTCAGCTTTTGCAGGTTTTAAGGGTTAGAATACCTAAGGTTTTTGTCTGTCCTTATATGGTGACATGGTAATTGGACACTCGGGAGAAGGCCAATAGAGGTAGTTAAAGAATATACCTACCTGTGGAGAATTTTTTCGCAAACCATACAAAATTCTTCCACATATAGGCCTTAAAGCGGATGCTAATATTGTCGTGCTGAAGCGACTATATTCTTCCTCTGGGTATAGACATTTTCACTCTTCATTAGAGGTTTACCGTATGAAAATACCTCCTATTTCATCTTTCGCTGTTGAATACATCACAATTAATAAATGGCAAGCAACAAATACATGAGAAGCGAACCTGCTTTGCAAAATGATAAAAGTTAATCAAGCGGTCCCAGTCCAAGCATTAAGTCTCGAGCTGTCTTTAGTTAGCTCCTTTGCTAGAGCCATAGCAAATATAATAAGATGGGCGTATAATTTATTACACGCCAAACCAGGATCTTTAAGGAGCCTACTAAAACTGGAGACTTTTAAAAGTTGTTGCAATATACTTTTTTTTTTGTAACTTATTTTTATTAAGCACTGCATCAAAGGACATCTATAACAGTTGTCATGCACATACATTTACATCTAGACATTTGTTGTGTTGTAATAAATTAATGACGACTTCACTTTTTCTTCGCCCTCACTACCGTGAGCCGAATTGCTTTTAGAAACAGTGCATTTTAAATTGACACTTGATTATAAAAAGAATATTGCAATAACAATAATCAAAAGGAAACTAGATTCCCCCTTATCTGTCCCACCCCTATGTCCCCCCTGGCAGCGACTGGCAAGTGTTGCAATTTCCTGATAAGGGCAATCTGGCTATGTACCTCAGACTGGTTTGAAATTCACGTAAATATGGTGTGAGAGGGCACTTACATTGTTGTTGCATTGGATGGCGAAGTGGGCCGGGTGGATGGTGAACTACATGTGCTTTCATTCTCACTTTGAGTTATTGCTGTAGCCACTGCAGTCAACATTTGGCCCCAGTCCAAAAGATCACTCTCTGCATTCTCATCAGCTCGTACTGCTCTAAAACGGCATTCTTCAGCCACATCCCACTCACGCAGATCATCCCTCCATCTATCCCACGTAGGGGGGGGGGCAGGACGTATCCAGTGGATCAATAGCCATCTTTTTGCTAGGACCAGTCCTCATAGTGCAAATTTGTATCGCATCCTAGACCCCTTCTTGGGTGCTGGGAGTACACCCAGGATGCAATGTTTTATGGAGGTTTCAATTCGTACCGTTGTTGCTGTGAAAGAGATTGCACCACCTGGGTCCAATACTGTTGTAGGCGCATACAGCTCCAGGTCATATGTAGAAACGTGGCGGGGTCTATGCCGCAACGTGGACACGAAGAGGACAACCCTGGGGTGAACCGTGCACGGCGCTGTTGAGTCAAATACATGCGATGTAAATAATAAAACTGAATAAGTTTGAACCGCGCATTGCTTGTTGCATCTGATACCTGTGCCAGTGCTCTCCTTCACTCGCCATCGGTCAGCGGGACTGGCAGGTCATCATCCCACCGCGCTCTAATCATGTCGAGGTTAGACCCCCAATCCTCCTTAAGTGGTTTGTATATGCACGAGATGAGACCCCTGCTAGAGCATGGGTCTAGCATTGTCATCAACGTGCGGGACTCTTTCGGCTCGTTCGGGAATGTGGTCCACATCTCACGCACAGTTCGTGATATTTTAGCATACTGTAAAAAATGCCCCGGCGGCACCTGGAGCCAGTCCTGAACCTAATTAAAGGTCATCAACGTTCCATTCTGATATAAATCTCCCGCTGACTCGCATCCCCCCTTGTACCACCTCGAGATGTCCATAGTCTCCTGAATATTTTGGAATCCCTTAGGCCAACGGAGGGGTAGTGAGCTAGCATAGGGAGCCCTTCGGAGAACCAATACCACTGCCTGTTCCCAAACTTCTGTAACCCGCCGAATTATGTGCTGGCAGTCTTTAGGGACCTTTGAACCCATCATTAGGAACCGCTGTAGTTGCGTCCCCTCATTCCATTTCCCTAGCAGGTCTGTCTCGACTGTTCGCTCCCCCATGCACCATTGCGCGGCATATTGCAATAATCCAGCCATGTAATATAGTCTAAGGTCCGGCAGGCCTAGGCCACCCCCATCCATGTCCAATTTGAGTGTTTCCAGCTTGGCCTTGCTCCGTTTACTAGCCCATACTAAGGAGACCAAGAGACCATTCAGAGCATCAATCGTGGACTTAGGGATTTTACAAAAGGAGTTCTGGAGCACATAGAGACAACGAGGCAAGAGCACCATCTTTGATATTGCCATACTCTCCCCATAACCGACAGTGGTAACCTATTCCAGAATGTTATCGATGCCCGCAGTCCTGTGAGGACCTTCCCCATGTTTAGTTCAAAGTGGGACTCCGGCTGATGGGCAATCTGTAAACCAAGGTAACGGAACCGATCACACCTCCAGTCCATGCCAACCGCAGGGAGATAATGCGGTGTCCCCCACGCCAAGGCTGTGAGCGTGAACAGTATTGTTTCTGGCAGTTGATTCGGAAGGCCAGAGGAAGACTCAAATGAGTCTAGTATATCCCAAACCACCAGGATTGCCCCCTCCGGTTCCCTGACATAGAGAAGAGCATTGTCTGCATGCATGGAGACCACGTGCGTACCACCGTCCACCGATATACCCCATGGTTCCATATCTCTTTGCAATCGTACCACCAGAGGTTCCATGGCCAGAGCGAAAAGCAATGGGGACCCTACCTACTAAACTTTTCTGCTCTAGGTGGTGCATGTGTCCCCCAGCAGTCGATCTATGCCCTGCGTGTAAAGCTTGCACTGAATCTATTGTTCACTTACTCTTTTTCTGTCCCTATTATGCCCTACTGAGAAAGAAATGGATAATACCCTTATGCAGAGCTGTTGGTCCGGGTCATTACCTTTAAATTTTGAGGCTATTGTCTACAGATACCCGCAGATTAATAGTCTTTGGTATTTCTCGCTTTTTCTATGCTCTGTGGATCAGGCGGGGAAAGGTAATGCAATGAACCTTTTTAGATATTTCTTTTTATGTATGACTCTGTATGGTATCAATAGGAAAATGAATTGCTGTATCTTGTGTAGTGTAAAACTTTTATGAAATTGACTTTAAGGATTTTATGCATTTCTTATGGACATTTTTTTTTAATGGTATTTTAAAACCTGTGCTGCGATGTACTTTTTTGGATCTCTGAGATAGTAATAAAGTCAATAATGAAATGTAAAGCAATGGGGATAATGGGCACCCCTGTCTACTGCCCCTTCCTATCTCTATAATTTCCGATACCTGTCTCCCGTTCCGCACTCTGGCCCTCGGTTTACAGTATAGCAATTTGATCCAGGCTATGTATTCGCTACCAAATCCCATTCTCCTCAGTACTTCCCAAAGACAGTCCCACCGCAGAGTATCAAAGGCTTTTTCAATATCCAGGGCAACTACTGCCGCCTTGAGGTCGCTGTCCGCTACTGAGTGTAGGATGTGTGATAATCGGCATAGATTCATGTGTGTTCCTCTCCTTAGTCTTATGGCCAGAACTTTGGTCAATAGTTTAGCGTCTACTCCCAACATGGACAGGAGTCTATATGCAGCCGGGTCCTCAGGGTTTCTATCAGGCTTGGGGAGCATGACAATCTCTGCTTCTCGCATGGATGAGGGGAGAACTCCAGCCTGTTTAGCCTCCTGCAAGGTGTCTAATAAACGCCGAAGGGGAATATCGGCATATGTCTGATAGAGTTCAACGGGCATTCCGTCCAGGCCAGGCGCTTTGCACTGGGTCATACCCTGTAGGTCCTCCAGCTGGAGTGCTGCCTCCAGTTCGCCTCTCTGCTCGTCCGTAAGTCGCGGCAGTGGGACATCCCGAAGGAAGTCACCTGCACCAGACCTCTTGTTTCCAATAGTCCCGAAATAAATATAGGCCAGGTGAGCAAATTCAAATAGAACTGCGTTGACGCCAACCCTGAGTTAGCCATCCCTCCCTCAGGGCGACGTAGTGTTAGAATCATCGGGTATGGGCGCTCATGTTTTAGCAACCACGCGAGCAATCTCCCTGACCTGTCACCCTCTTTGTGTAATAATTGCCGGTATTCCCTGCGGGTCAAACAATCTAGTCTATCCCAGGCCTCCCCAACCGTACGCTGCACCTGTAAAAGGGCCTCCGAAGGCCGATCCATCGCACAGTTCTCACGCTGCAATTTGGTCAGCTTTTCCTCTGCCTCTTTCAGTTCCAGTTCCAATTGCCTCCTAGTGCCTCCCACTCTGGACAAGCAGTCCCCTCTGGTGACCACTTTAAATGTATCCCATTCGTTGCTTCTAGTTTCTGTGGTGGACCAGTTTTCATCGAAGTAATCTGTTATGGTTTTCCTAAGGTCTTCTCTAAATACCTGGTCTCTTAGTGCAGATGGCTGCAGTCGCCATAACGGGACTCTCGGCCTACTCCTCTCAGGTCTCTATTCTAGCAACACAGGGGCATGATCAGTTAAGAAGCGGCCCAGCACTGTAGTCCCGCCCACAACGCCACATACTGCTCGGGAGAGTAAGAAATGGTCAAGCCTGCTGTAGACGACACGGGCCAGCGTATAGCACGTATACTGCCGCTCTTCCAGGTGCATTTCGCACCAGATGTCCACACAGTGGAGCCTATCCATCACCCCTCTCAGAGCCGCCGACATATTCGGCTTAGTGTGGTGTTTTGGAGGATGTCTATCTAATGCACCATCTAACACGCAGTTAAAGTCACCCGCCCATACTAATGGTATCCCGATGTATGGCAGTAACCGGTTCTCCACATCGTTAAAGAAGTCAACGTCATCTGTATTTGGGGCATAGACGTTCACCAGGCACACTTCCATCCCATCTATATCACCATGCACTATTAAGTATCTACCCTCTACATCAGCTTCATAGCGGCGCAACTTAACCGGGACCTGTGTAGCTATCCATATGGCCACACCCTGGCATAGGAAGAGAAGGTGGATTCAAACAATTGCCCCCTCCATTTTCTGTGTCTGTGTCTAGTAGGTGTGTCTCTTGTAGCATAGCCACGAGTACCCTGTCGCCGCAGATATGTCTGTATTCTATATCGCTTCACGAACGAATTGAGCCCTCTCACATTCCATGTTATAATTTTGTAGTGTCCCATGACCAACAGTAATTACCAGTCCCAACACTTATGTTATCAACCTGCCTTCTGCTGCCGGTGCTGCCAAATAACCCCATATCTTGAACATTTGAACCACTCAACGCCCCGGGTAGACACTGTAATGAACCTTCATGCATCCCCCTATAATCCCCAAACTCAGAACCCCCGCCCAAATCTTGAACCCTGATAACAATAATACAATTCCCATCTGTGCAATGAAAAACAATAACACAATCAATAATACTCTCGCGCTCCACTCATACATCATGTCGCTCATACTACCACAGTCACTACACATTGATACGTCTGATTGTCTCCTCTATCGGGTCAAAGGGTTGTGCTCTGCCCGAGCCAACAGGGTGTCCGTCAGCCGAGCCCACCCTAGCCCAATCGTTACACGCTCCCATGCATACCTCAGCCATCCACATTCATTCACATCTACAACGTGCCACCAATCAGACAATACCACTTCCCAATGAATAAGGAGAGTGAGTAAAGGGTGAAAAATACGAACAATAGAAGAGATAGAGCCGAGAGAGCGGATGTAGAGGGAAAGAAACAAGGTAGAAGGGGGGGTGTGGGGCGTAGCCCACCCGCACAATCACTGTGACCATCCGGGTTCCTCCCGCTGTTATGAGAAGAGAAAAAAGGGAAAGGCGACACCTTCATATTCCAGTCCGACACACCACAGAAATTGGTCACGGCATGCGTTGTGTCCCCAACAATACCCTTATCGGGTTTCCTCAGTTCACCATTATGATATCTTTGTATGAACTCATGCAGGGTCCGTTAGCTGCGGAGTATCTGCAACGACCTCACCCATGCTTGTGTCTTAACCCATGGTCGTCACTACCTCCACCAGAGCCCTGGCAGCATCCTGTTCAGGTCGCTGGGTTTCACGATCTATCCTGGGGGATCTCCTGCCCTCTCCACCAGAGTCCGCTCCCTCCCGCTCCAAGGACCCGTCACATTGCACCACCACCCTCTGTGTTGATCTAGAGTTTTTCCTGGGTTTCCCAGCATGGTTTTTGCTGTTTCCACTCTGAGGATTAACAGAGGGTCTACCCGCCACTCGTCCCCTTCGTAGAACCTTCCCTTCGCCATGGACCTCCAACCAGTCCTATACTTCCTCTGGTGTCGTAAAGAAATGTGCACGATCTGCATGGGGGACTTTCAGCTTTGCTGGGTAAAGGAGCATGTACTGGAGATTCATGGCACGCAACTTTTGTTTAACTCCAAGGAAAGACGCTCTTTGTTGTTGAACCATCCACGTGTAATCTTGGAATATACGAATATTCTGGTTCTCGAAGGTCGGATCTCCATATTGTCTAGCCGCCCTGAGGATACAGTCCCTATCCCTAAAATTTAAGATCTTGGCGATGAGAGTCCTGGGCGGAGCAACAGGGGGCGGCAGCGCAGTGAGCGCTCTGTGTGCTCGCTCTATTATGAAAATTGAAGAAAGATCGGCCATAGGCAGTGCCTCTTTGATCCATTTTTCTAGGAAGAGTTCCGGCTCTCTCCCCTCAACCCCCTCCGGAAAACCAGTGAAGCGCAAATTACATCTGCAGGACTGTCCCTCAGCATCCTCCGCCCAGAGGTCCAAGGACATTGTCTTTTGGGAGAGCTCAGTGAGCGTCACCTTCAGGGCCGAAACCTCCTTTCGCAATTCACTGACCGACTGTTCTATGGCTAGTGACAATCTGCGACAGTGCGAAGATCCGCACGCAGCAGTCCAACGTCCAAAGAGACCACGTAAATATTTGCCTGCACCATTGCGCTGGAGTATTCTATGGCTGCTAGTATTTGAGATCCCGTGGGCTCAGGTTGTGCCACACATCCTCCTCTCGACATCACAGGCAACGTGGCAGTCTTGGAGGGCGCACCCTGAGCTGTAAATTGGTCCATCTTCGTTTGTTGGGCAGCCCTAGGTAGACGGTCCTTGCCCATTGATTCGCAGTCTGCTCGGCTCACCAATCGGCCCAAAAACCGGCGCCCCCCTATCTGCGCGCGGGGAGTAGGGCCACGTCACGCGGTGTGCTCGCGTGGCAGCGCAGGCCTGTTGAGTAAGGTTTCTCCGCACCCGATAAAGGTGACCACCCACCGATTTGCTGAGGCTAGGGCGGCTGAAGGCGATGCGGGTCACCCCAAAGACTTGCAGTCAGGAGCCGTGGGGGGGAGAGGGGAGCACATTCATTCCGCTGGCATCCCCAGGACCTGATCTCGACTCACAAGCTCCAACAGTACCCCCCACGTGCACTCAGTTCTGGCTCATATGGGGGCCTAGTAGCCGATCCCCACAGTGTCTCCCACACTCCGCTCCGAGTGCAGCCAATGTCATCCCATGTCCATCGCCACCTCACCTCTGTTTTAATGCTGCATGTGAGGTCCGGCCTTCCAGCTCCTCCTATGGCCGATCTAGTGACGCAGCAGGTCCCGGCAGGTCTTGTGTCCCCAGAGCTCCGGAGCAGAGGGAGGAGAGGGGAAGGAGGAAGCCAGGATCCCCTCGATCCCAACCCGGGAGCCGGCGATGCGGCCCAAATATAGCACGTCCACGGGCAGGCCTCCCAAGGATTGAGGGGGAGGGGCGAGAGGGAGCAGGAAGGCCCCAATCCACGACCTCAATTTGCGGATGAGATTGGCCGCCCCCGCATCCCCTCACGGCCAGCTCGATCGCCCCCTCCGCACACGGTCCAGACAGGCGGGGGAGGCGTCTACCCCACCACAGATCCTGGGTAGAGGTGCCCGAATTGGGCAACGATTTCAGCCGCCAGGTGTCTCAGGGCTCCCCCTCGCACTCGAGCCCGGGAGCCGAGTCCCGCCCTCACCTCGAGCCCGCAGGCCTCCAAGCCGACGAGGGAGTCCGCGAGCACCAGAGAGGCACTCTGTTGTTCGTTGGGCCCGTCCTCTCCACAGCAGAGCCACCTCTCGAGCAGGATCCTGCAGCGTCAGCGAGGCCCACCATGCCCGCCGCCACCATCAGCGCGGCGCCGGCCCAGGCCACTGTCAATCTTCTGCCCCGGAGCAGCACTCGATCATCGAAGACCCCCAGTACTCGGCCACCGCCTTCCCGTCAAGCAGATGGGGCCGAATTTGTGGCAGGAGGGTCCGGATGGGCAGGATATCGTAGGATAATATGCAGGCGGGTGCAGAGCTCCTTTAGGCAGCGTCCACTCCCGTCACCATCTTGGCCACGCCCCCTGCAATATACTTTTAACAAGAATCTTAGCACAGCATTAAATGTTTCACACTGCACGATAGAACTTTTAAAGTCTTGGACCCCTGCACACCTGGGGTTATTTTTAAGAACCTCGACCCCAAAAATATGCCATGATCTTGACGTCAAACACTGTTCCCAATTAAAACAATATGCACATTGGTGGGCATTGTCAAGCAACATGGCTGACAGGACGCAAGCTCTCTAGGCTTCCAGCTGGCTCGCCAAATAATCCTGCAAAGCTCCTGTCCAGATGCGCCCCTGGGCGCCATCCGGCTCAACACCGTGTTCCCCCTCCCCCGAAGTCTCTGCCTGGGGAGTTTGAGGGGACATGAAGATGCCTGGTGACGTCTGGCGGCCGCGGGGTGGCCGTGATGAGGCCTGCTTGGCCCCGGGTAGCCAGCCCTGAGCCCGAAGACCTCGAACTGCGCCCGGTGGCTGCTGCGGATTCCTGGGGAGCCCGAGTCTCGAGGGTCCCTTACTTGCCCTGCTGGGCCCATCCTGGGCCGAACGGTGAGAGAAGCTGGCCAGGGGCTTCAGGGCGTCATCTGTCGGCTGCGGCCGCGCGTCCGGCCCTACGCGGGAGGCCTCGAATCCCCCCGCCCAGCAAGAGCCTGAGACGCTGTGAGCAGGAAAGGGATCCTGAGCTGCGGGGCCGGCTTCGACCGGTCTGGGAGCGGCCCCGGATTAGGAACTGAGCTGGTGACTGACCCCGACTTGAAGGTGCCTGGTGACGTCCGGCAGACGCGATGCGGCCGTGAGGAGGCCTGCTTGGCCCGAGGCGGCCGGCCCTGAACCCGAAGACCTCGGCCTGTGACTGGAGACTGCGGTGGTCTGCTGTGGTGCCAGAGTCTCTGTGGTCCCTTACCTGATCTGCTGGGCCCATCCTGGGCCGAACGGTGAGACAAGCTAGCCGGAGGCTCCGTGGAATCGCCTGGAGGCTGCGGCTGCACGACCAGCCCGATGCGGGGAGGAAGAGGGGGGCCTCGTGTCCCCCCGCCCAGAGAGAAGCCTGAGACGCTGCAGGGAGGAGAGGGATCCTGCACTGCGGGGCCAGCTCCGGCCGGGCTAGAAGCGGCCCCGGATCCAAAACTGAACTGGCGGCTGCCCTGGGCCCCGCTGAGGGGCTGATGGCGGAAATGTCTGAGCCGCAGGGGCTTGCCGACACTGTGGATCCCCTGGGGCCCAAAGGAGCGGACAGAAGTGACGATGGATGGGTGTCCCCCCACCGCCTGCCCCAGACGAGATCCTGAAAACGTGTTTGGTGTTGGCACGGCGAAGTCCGCTGGGTGCCCGCACGGAGCGGTCCTAATCGGCAGTCCTGGTACCCCTGAGCGGCGCTGCTTCTGGGGACCATCTGTGCTGGCATGGGTGCGCAGACAGGCCTCTGGGGAGGCTAGAGTTGATGCAGGGGCCAGCATGAAAGCCGGGAGGCTGGCGGTGCCCACCTGTGAGATCGAGAGAGGAGGTCCCTGATCGCCGGCGGAGGCCCTGTCTCTAGAGAGTGACGACACCTGCAAGAACAGTGCAGAGGTGGGTGCATTGGGCGAGGGGGGGAAAACTGAGCAACCAGTCCATCACAAACTACATTGGGCCTCCCCCCACCCGACAACCGCGAGGGCCGCGCCTGCTGTGGGCGACTGTGAGTCTCTCGGGGTCATCTGCCTGCAGGGACCCCTCCATTTGTGCTCCCTGGTGCCGGGCCTTCTCTTCTGACCTCACTACTGAACTGCATGGGCCGTTGAGGCTGGAGAGAGCGCGGTGCACGGGCTGGGTGGTGCCGAGAGTGCCACATGTGGGGATTCCTGGATTCTGGGCTGGTCCCTCGCTTGCTTCGGATAACTGAGGTGGCCCGACCGGGTGAGGAGGGCGCGGACTGCTCTCCCTTCCGGCCTCCAGAAGGTGGGCGCTGGTGACCCTGCCTTGGCGAAAGAGTATCTGCGAGGACTTGCAAGCCGGGACTACACGCTGCGACCGGCCACCGACCTGGGCAGACGTACTTCATAAGTAGAAAGATGGGCTAGGATAAGCCGGTTTGCTCCTCCACTCCTAATACGATAACACAGTATACTACCCAGCGCCTACCCCCACAGCACATTACCAGACAGACGGGCCCTGATGGAGAGAGTGACAATGCTGGCGAGCCCTCTCGCGCAGAGATTCTGGCGGCCATCAAGGTTCCCAGACCGCTCTGGAGAAGCAAATAGAAACGGTGTCTTTAGACGTGAATTTGAAGAGAGCCGATCTACGTAACGTGGCAGACAAAGTGTCCACAGCGGAGGGGGACGTCGTGCATCTAAAAGGAGAGGTGGACTCACTAAAGCAGCAAGTGACACAGTTGACCAAAACCACAGGAGAGCTGGAGCGTAGGGCTGAGGAGGCGGAGGGCCGCGCGCGCGCTGTAGCAACATCAGATTCCTGGGGATTCCTGAACGCGCCGAGGAGGGCAGGGCTGAATTCTTCCTGGATCGTTGGATACGCACCAAGCTCTCTGTCCCAGGGGCCTCTCGGACATGTTTGTGGGGAGAGGGCAGACCGAGCCTTGGTCCCACTCCGCCTCCGGGGGCTCCTCCCAGGGCAATAATCGCGAAAATCCTAAACTACCAGGACAGAGACTGTTTCCTGCGAGCAGCGAGGGAGGCGCCGGCCCTATGCTATGAAAACAGCAAAGTAGCCATATACCCCGATTACACCAGACAGGTCCAGGAGCAAAGAAAAACCTTACTGTGAGTGAAGCAGAAGCTCCGGGAATTGCAACTGAAATATATGGTACTTTACCCCACCAAGTTGAAGGAGATGAAGCAGGGGAAGGCCCACTTCTTCGAAACCCCAGACGAGGCCTGGGAGTGGTTGGAGATCAGGGGGAATGCTCTCCCCCCGCGGGAGCGGCAATGCAACCGGAAGGGGTGGGGAACCTGGCCAACCCGGGGGAATCGAGGCAGCCGGCGCAGGAACCGATCAGCGGACAGCGACCCGCCGAGCCAACAGAGGATCACGGTGGGGCATGATAGGACTATGCAAGTGGAGACCCCGGATCTGCGCGTCTCCTCTCCTCAGACGACGGTGCAGGGATCAGTCTTGGAGGTTGTCCCAGCAACACTAATCCCGACACAAGAAGTGGTTCCTGAAACCATCCTGGCCTTATCCCTGCAGGACTCTGGATGAAAACATGGACTCAATGATAACAAGGTCTCGCTGTGGGAGGTTATATGGAACAGGCACACCAAGGTTTACTTAACTGCTTATGTAATGTCTGGCCAGAGGGATCCTTCGATGGGAGACGGGGAGGGGCAGGGGGGGGTTCGGAGAGTATCTCGGGGGTGCGGGGGAGTTTGTGTTGACCCTCAGCCAAGCGGGGAAACTGCTGATATAAATAAGAACACTAAGGGATTGAATCCTGAGGAGTACAGGCCTCATTTATGGGGGCATTTACTGCATTTGTTCTCTTGCTCCAATGGCTGGCTTAGGCCGTGTGGCCATATTCACTGGGGAAGTTCTACGACTCCGTTTGAGCTGAAGGAGAGGCTGTGCACGTCCTGGCACAAGCATGGGGAGGGCTTAACTGTATTCCTGTTGCAGGTCATTTGCCCGTGGGGGGGACTCTGGGATATGTTTCCATTGCATGTTATCATTTGTTTTATGCTGCATATGATAGGTAGGATGACTTTGCACGACAAGGGGCTGGGGGATACAATGGCAGAGAACTATCATGACAATGGGGACTAAGTTCATGAGCTGGAATGTAAAGGAGTTGGTCACATGCACCAAGCGCTATAGGGTTCTCTCATTCCTCCGGAGGCACCACATATCCAAGGCATGCTTATAATAAACTCACCTTGACGACGCAGGAGCCCAGAGGCTGGCAAGAAAATGGAGGGGTCAGATTTTTCACTCATCATACTCTACCTACGCAAGAGGTGTGCTGATATGGGTAGCCCCGGGTACGCCGTTTTCATTGCAATACATGGAAGCTGACATTAATGGTAGATACATCCTTCTGAGGGCTAAGCTAGATGACCGAGACATAGTAATCCTGAACATATACACCCCAAATGT
The DNA here is from genome assembly GCA_963921515.1 of Calotriton arnoldi. NCBI lineage: Eukaryota > Metazoa > Chordata > Amphibia > Caudata > Salamandridae > Calotriton > Calotriton arnoldi. The sequence continues at coordinate 169,865 of CAWUFW010003961.1, forward strand.
AGATGACCCTGACTTCTACCAATCCCTGCAGGAGGTGTTGACGTTGGACCTGAGTGCCCCGATCCTCTGGGTGGGAGACTTCAACTGTGTCTTATACCCTCCATCAATCAATCAGGGAATTTTGAAGCGCGCTACTCACCCGTGAGGGTCTCAAGGCGCTGGGGGGGCCAGCTCCGGTCAGTCGAAGAGCCAGGTCTTGAGGGTCTTCCTGACGATGTGCAGGGTGGGGGCGCGTCTGATGTCGATCGGGAGCTCGTTCCAGGTCTTAGCCGCGATGTAGGAGAAGGTTCTTCCACCCCTTCTTGCTCTGCGGATGTGCGGGGGTTCGGCGAGGGCAAGGTCGGCGGATCGGAGGTTTCTCTTGGGTACGTGGAAGGATATTCTATTGTTGAGATATTGGGGTCTGGTGTTGTGGAGGCATTTGCAGGTGTGGGTGAGTATCTTGAAAGTTACTCTCTTCTCGACAGGGAGCCAGTGGAGGTTTCGCAGGTGTTGGGTGATGTGTTTGTGTCGAGGGATGCCGAGGACAAGTCTGGCTGCGGTGTTATGTTTGGTCTGGAGTTTGCGGAGCAGCGTAGAGGGCATTTCCGTAGTCCAGTCTGCTGGTTATGAGTGCGTGGGTGACGGTCTTCCTTGATTCGGGGGGATCCATTTGAAGGTCTTCCGAAGGATGCGGAGGGTGTTGAAACAGGTGGAGGTGACGGCGTTGACCTGTCTGGTCATGGAGATGGAGGAGTCGAGTACGATGCCGAGCTTCCAGGCATGGTCCGTGGGGTTGGGGGGGCTGCCGAGGGCGGTGGGCCACCACGTGTTGTCCCATGCAGAGGGGGAGGGTCTGATGACAAAGACCTCTGTCTTCTCCGAGTTGAGCTTCAGGCAGCTGCTGCTCATCCAGGATGCGACATCCTTCATTCCTTCCTGGAAGCCGTGGTGATGGGGTCCTTGGTGAGGGAGAGGATGAGCTGGGTGTCTTCGGCATAGGATACTATGCTGAGTCCGTGATGTCTGACGATGGCGGCGAGGGGGGCCATGTAGATGTTGAAGAGCGTAGGGCTGAGCGATGACTCCGCAGTTGATCTCTGTGGGTTCGGAGAGGAAGGGTGGAAGTCTGATTCTTTGGATTCTGCCGGTGAGGAAGGAGCGGAGCCAGTCGAGGGCGGTTCCCTGTATGCCGGCGTCGTGGAGTCTGGCGGTGAGTGTGCAGTGGGAGATGGTGTTGAAGGCTGCAGAGAGGTCGAGTAGAATCAGGGCCGCGGTGTGTCCTTGGTCGAGGAGGGTGCGGATGTCATCTGTAGCAGCGAGTAGAGCGGTCTCAGTGCTGTGGTTTCTGCGGAATCCGGATTGGGAGGGGTCGAGGATGGAGATCTCTTCGATGAATTTCGTTAGTTGGACGTCGACGGTCTCCTCGGTGACTTTGGCCGCGAAGGGTAGGAGGGAGATCGGTCGGTAGTTCTTGAGGTCCGCAGGACCTGCTGAGGGCTTCTTGAGTAGGGCCCTGACTTCTGCGCGTTTCCAGTCGTCGTGAGTTAGATAGGTACCCTCCTCGCCGAGGTACGAAGCCCCGAATGACAGAGAGACTCCGAAAGATAATGGGGAACCTGGGAGTGCACTATATTTGGAGGAACAGACACCCCACACAGAAATTATATACTTGCTATTCCCCCACCCACAACACACATAGTAGGCTCGATAGAGTGCTGGTAGCGACTTCGGACGCTCATCTAAATGTTGAGGTGACCCTTCAAGCCCGATTCCTGTCCAACCATTCCCCGGTCACTTGTACGGTCCGATGGGGACCACCGGTGCGCCTCCCAAGAGTATGGTGGATGCAGTCGGACATACTAGAAGACATGGTTGGAAGGCAGCATATAGCGGGTGTATTGGCTGATTATATGACAATTAACTGGGCAGAGGCGAACATCTCTAGGGCCACGAAATGGGAGGCCCTAAAAGCTGTGATACGAGGGGCTTGCCTAAGTCTAACATGTGGGGTTCACAGGCAGTTGCAACGTGAGCTTGAGGCAAAGGAGTCAGAGCTAGCGGAGGTACAAACCCAGGACCGGGCTGATCCAACTGATGTGGCCCGAGAATGGGAAATATACGGACACGCATCAGTGATATCTGGGACAGGCTAGAGAAGTATACACTTAGTCAACATCGACCACGTTTGCACAGGGAGGGTGATAAGTCGGTGCAATTATTGGCATGGATCCGCCGTAGGGAACAGACCCCTGCCCCAATAGTGGTGCTACACGTGCCCACAGGTGCGGTGGTACATTCCAGAGCCGCAATCTTACAATAGCTTCAGCGCCATCTCCAGACAGTGAACACTGCAGATCCGACAGTAGGGGAAGACTCTTACCTCCCATATTTGCAGACCACGAAAATGACGAGACTCTCTGCATAGGCGAGGACGGAACTAGAGGCCCCGCTCACCACAGAGGAAATACAGGCAGCGTTACTAATGCTTCCTGGAGTTAAGTATCCGGGTGGGGATGGATTCCCGCCGGAGTTTTACCGGGCATATTCAGAAATGGTGATCGGGCACTGCTGCAGGTCCACAAGGAGGCCTTTGACAAAGAAATCCTCCCTCCTACCATGAGACAGGGCGAAATTTGTATGGTATTGAAGCCGGGTGGGGACAGCTGTGAACCTTCCTCCTACCGCCCAATCACCATGAACAATTCAGACGCGAAAATACTATGCAAACTCCTTGCTTCTTGCCTTGGACCTCAGATGCCGCACTTCGTACACGAGGACCAATGCGGTTTTATCCCAGGCTGCAACACTAGTATGAACCTACGTCGCCTAACCCACATTATGCAGGAAGTGGAAAATCGGGACGAGAAGCTGGTACTCATGTTGATAGACCTGGCAAAGGCTTTTGACAGGGTTGACTGGGGCTAACTCCTAGAGGTCCCTAGGGCAGTGGGGTTCGGACCCCGCTTCCGCCCCTAGGTCAAAATATTGTACACCGAGCCACGTGCACGGGTGAGACTGGGAGGGGCTCGGTCTGAGGAGTGGATTTTGGAGCGAGGCACACGTCAGGGATGCCAGCTCTCACCCCTCCTCTTTGCCCTAGCCATTGAGCCTTTGGCGGAGTGGATGAGAACGGAGATGGAACAGTGGGGCATTCGGGTAGGAGACACGACCGATGTGATCTCCCTATACGTGGATGACGCTCTCTTTTAAGTAGCATCTCCCCAAGAGGTTGTACCCAGGCTCCTGCAGCACCTTGAAAGATTTAGTGAGGTCCCTGGCCTGCGACTCAACCGTAATAAATCTCTGATCTTCCCCCTGGCGCGCATGGGTGCTATGCCTTTGGAGTGCCTCCCGGAATTAGAACTTAGATGGGAGCGAGCACACTTACGGTACCTTGGTGTCCAGATTGCACTAGACAACGCCCAGTTATTAGCTCTAAATCTGGATAGAGTTCTGGAGGCCCTAAGATGCTCGGTGACAGGGCCTGGGCGGGTATATGCGTGCTCACACACAGAGTCTCCTGCAACACAAGGTTTAAACTGATCCACTACAACTTCTTACATCGCACCTATCTCTCCCCAGTGAAACTATGACGTATCTCACAACACACCGATGGCAAGTGCCCCAGGTGTGGCACAGAGGAGGCAGACTTCCTGCACCTCGCTTGGGCATGTCCTGAGCTGCGGCAGTTTTGGTCACGAGTTGTAGAAAAGGTACAAACAAGCACAGGTATCCGCATAAGATCCAATCCAATGCCTGTGGCCCATGTACGCAAACCAGGGATGTGGAATTTCTATAGCCCGACGCCCAGGACATATTGTTTGGGGTCAAGGGCAACACGTTTTCATGTGTATTTTGTCCTTTCAACAAGTAGGCCCAACCCCCTGCAGCACAAACCCCTTGGCTGCCAGTTTACAGTACCACATTATGGATCAGGGAAGGGCACTGTCTGCAGTTAAGGTAATATTTTTGTCCATGTTAATGCTGTTCAAACTTGTATTTATGGTTCATTAATTGAAAGCCTTTATTATTAGGGTGAGCGCTTTTAAGTAAATGTTGCAAGCTCCGACTGCACTACTGACAGTGGTTCCAGTATAAAAATGTGTACACACGTTTTCAAAGTTTAGCAATATGAGGCTATGTATAATGCTCCCAGAATGCTCTCTGATTTGATGCAAATATTTGCAGAAGCTTGAAAGCAAAATTGATGATTCTTTGCTTTCAAAATAAAATGTTCATAAAAAAATGAATGCAGGAAAAAAAACATTTCCCTAAACCACTGTAAATATTAGGTACGATTCCTTTGCAGCATCATTTAGTAACGTATTGATGCATGCTAGTATTTCCACAAAAATATTCATAATGGAATATCAGTGTAACCAGTTTCAATAAGATTATGGGAAACAAAAATAAACAAGCATTGGCAAAGCCAGTAGGTCTGAAATTGGTGGTCATCTTTTTAGTTTTGTCAATGTGTGACTTGTTTTGGCATGGTTTTTGTAAAACCTTATTGGTGTGGGAGGTGCAGAGCCTGCGCCATTATAACAAACATTGGCAAAAACAAAAGTTGTTTTTGGTCTCAAAAAGCACACTGCCACAGTTACTGGCACTGAACAAAACTACTTTGTGTGCCGATATGCTCCTTGTGAAAAAGCAGAATGCTGTCACTCACAGTGAGGCCAGACGATACAGAGAGAGAGACGGAATTTTAATAAACTCAAAAGGTCACAGTCAATGCCAGTCCAAATTAGGGACCCAATTATTAAAGAAAGTCTCAAAAGTGCACCCATGGTATATGTCCTTGCATTAAGTGCAGCTATACGGCTTTCGTGAATTCTCAAGAATTTACAAAAGTAGGTCAAGAAATGGTACTCCTAGAAAATATTTGTGAACTGCATTTTAGCATGAGCAAATATGCATTTGTAGATTTGCTCATGCGAAAATCTGAGTGTTTGCAAGTTCACTTTCCCTCCAACCACTTTTTTCCCAACTCTGGAAGAAGGTTTACGCCTGCCATTGTCAGGAGTAAATTGCCAACATTTCTCAGTATGGGAACAGATTAGAGAAGAGTTGTTGAAAACCCTTAAAACATGCACGTTAGTAGGTTTGCACAGACTCAAAAGGGCATTCTAACCCTGGAACTATTGCTTACCACTACCTTCAGCCCCAGTATGTAGATCTGCGGAAACGTGGCAGCATAAGGAGATTGCAAGTATTCAAACACTACTATGGTATGAGCCCTGGCATAATCAGAGAGGCTATATCAGAGCTCTTATATAATGAGATGGCTGCCATAATTTGTCGTCACACTACATGGCACAAAGGGACAAGTGGATTTTGTTACAGGACAAGTAGTTTTATGAAGCAACTTGCCTCATGGACAAGTAGATATTTTATTAAATTTCACACCCCTGACGCAAACCCAAGAAACGGAAAATAGCATACAAACTGCTGCAGCAGATGATGGTCCTGGCCAGACGCAGAGTGGCCATAAACTGGATGGGGCAGAACCTCGACATACCAACATGGCTTAGGGATGTGAGGGAGTGGGCCCTAACGGAAGAATACACATGAAATTAAATCGCAAAGACGACAAGCTTCAGGCAGACCTCAACGGAATGATGAGAGCTATGCAATTCTGCCTTAACTCAGATGAATCAGAGAGTGAGCAGAACGATATTGCATCCAGTGAGAGTGGAACGGATGCAGATGAGAACGAAGCAGGGGAGGGCGCGAGCGTGCAGGTTGAATTAATACTTGCCCGTTGTTTATGGCTCAATATGATGGCGCCTAGGTTATATCCCTCATTGTCACTTACATTATTGTATTTAAACAGAATGCTGACATTGGTACCTCAAAGGTTGTGCATATGATGTCTACGAACTAATGTATGCTGCAATGTTTGTTGTTTAAAACATCAAAAAGAAAAAATAAAGTAAAAAAGAAAACAGTATGCACATTACTCTGATACTGTAGAATATAAAACTCAGCAAGGATACCTACGATTTACATTAGTTCCCAGGATGCGACGCTGTATCATTGTAATGCGGCTGTGGATTTTACCATTAAAAGCTTTTACGAAAAACTAGAACAATTCTGACAATACTACAGGTTTATGTGATCTATGTAATGGAGGTGTGTAAGATATACCACATGCATTGTTTGTTTGCCCAAACACAACCATGGTAGAGGCCAGACATTGTTTCTTAAAGCCCATCTGTCTCAGATGCACAAGTTACTAACTTGTGTAACGATATATCTGTAAGAGACAGTAGTTAGTGACAGATTCCTTACCTTAGAATATCCCCAGGCGTCAGGCTGGATCCGGAAAGTTTTTGCGTAGCAGTACCCTTGCGCGTCGGTAGGCGGCGTCGTGCGGCTCCGCGTCCGTCGTCGGCGTCGTGATCGCCGGGATGACGTCGCGGGCAGTACTTAGGCGCCGCCCCTGCGCGCTGACGTCAGTTCTGTACACGACTTTCCGCGCCAGGAACGCAGAGCCATGCAAGAAGCTGACATAGGTGTCTGAAAAATACTAGGGCCCTGAAAGGGATGTCCTTAACCCTAGAAATCAGTTCGCAGAACGGGGAGGATGGGTGGGGCGGTAGGAATCTGTCACTAACTACTGTCTCTTACAGATATATCGTTACACAAGTTAGTAACTTGTGCATCTGAAAGAGACACGTTAGTGACAGATTCCTTACCTTAGAATAGATACCCCAGCAATACCAACCCCGGTGGTGGGTCTGCGAACAAAGATCAGACAAGGAAGTCCTGGAGGACAGAACGGCCAAAGAAGCCGTCCCTCCGGACCTGACTGTCAAGGCAGTAATGCTTTGTAAACGTGTGCAGCGAGGCCCACGTAGCTGCCTGACAGATAACCGGCAGCGGAACACCGCGGCCCAAGGCCGTGGTAGCAGCCGTTGCCCTGGTGGAATGGGCACGCAGCCCAACAGGAGGCTCCTTCTTAGCCAAAGAATAGCAGGTCTTGATGCACAAGGTAACCCAGCGGGAGATGGTCCTCTTGTGCACCGCCCGACCTTTTTGGCGCCCACATAGCCAACAAAGAGCTGGTCATCCACCCGGAAGTGTTTTGTGCGGTCAATATAGAAAGAGAGCGCACGTTTTGGGTCCAGACGGTGGAGCCTCTCTTCCTCTCTGGAAGGATGCGGAGGCGGAAAGAAGGTGGGCAAAGTGATGGTCTGCCCAATGTGGAAAGCAGTAACCACCTTTGGCAAGAAGGACGGACGCGTCCGAAGAACAACCTTGTCTGGATGAACAGACAGAAAGGGAGGTTTGCAAGATAGAGCCTGGAGCTCACTCACCCGCCGAGCGGAGGTGATGGCCACCAGAAAGGCTGTCTTCAGAGTCAGAAGACGAAGAGGACAGTTATGTAGAGGCTCAAAGGGAGCGCACATTAAAAAGGTAAGAACCAAGTTCAAGTCCCACTGAGGCATCACAAACGGAACAGGAGGGAAGAGGTGAGTAATGCCTTTTAAGAACCTGTTAACAACAGGGGACTTGAAAAGGGAGGGCTGATCAGGGAGCCTGAGGAAGGCCGAGATAGCACAAAGATAACCCTTGATGGTACCCAGGGCAGAACCCTGTTGGGCCAAAGAGAGAAGGAACAGAAGGACCTCAGAAAGAGGGGCAGAAAGGGGATTCACAGCCTTTGCTGTGCACCATGCCACAAATTTGTTCCACCTGCAGGCGTATACCACCTTAGTGGAGGGACGCCTGGCTGCCAGAATCACATCACAAACTTCGGGAGGCAAGTCGAAAGGAATCAACTGCCGCCGCTCAATCTCCACGCAAGCAGGTGTAGACTGGACAGGTTCGGGTGGAGGACCGTCCCCTGCTGCTGCGACAGAAGATCCTCCCGAAGAGGCAGACGGATCGGGGGATCTACGCTCATATTGAGTAGCTCGGGATACCAAACTCTTCGAGCCCAGTCCGGAGCCACAAGAATGACTTGGGCCCGGTCGTGCCGAATCTTCTTCAACACTCTGGGTAGAAGTGGTATAGGCGGAAAGGCGTACAATAGACCGCAACTCCACTCGTGACGAAAAGCGTCGCCGAGCGAGTGCCGCCTTGGAAATTCCAACGCGCAGAACTGATGACATTGCGCGTTCTCTTCGGTGGCGAATAGATCTAACCAAGGCTCTCCCCACTGTAGAAAGAGTCCTTGCGCCACTTCCGAGTGAAGACGCCATTCGTGATCCATCATGCACCTGCGGCTGAGTTCGTCCGCCCTGGCGTTCAGGGAACCTGCCAGGTGTTGAACCACCAGGAACATGCCCTGATGTTCCAGCCATGTCCAGAGGCGCAGAGCCTCCTGACAAAGGGTCCACGACCCCACCCCGCCTTGTTTGTTGCAGTACCACATGGCGGTGGTGTTGTCTGTGAACACCTGCACTACCTTCCCTTTGACAGAGGGAAGGAATGCCTTGAGTGCAAGTCGGATCGCCCGGAGCTCCAGAAGGTTGATATGGAGCCGGGACTCCGCCGGAGACCAGAGGCCTCTGATCTCCGCCTCTCCCATGTGACCGCCCCATCCCAGAAGGGACGCGTCCGTCACAACTGTGTGCTCTGGCTGGGGAAGGGAGAGGGATCTGCCCATGACCCATTGCCGGTTCGAGAGCCACCACTGCAACTGTTTTGCAGTCCCCTCCGAGATCTGGACGTGATCGGACAGGTCGCCCTGGTGCTGCGCCCACTGGAACTTCAGGTCCCACTGCAGAGCCCGCATATGCCATCTGGCATGAGTGACCAGCAGGATGCAGGAGGCCATGAGGCCCAGCAGCCTCAGGGTCATCCGTACCGAAACCCAGGATAAGGGCTGAAAGATCGGAATCATAGCCTGAATATCCCGGACTCGCCGTTCGGGAGGATAGGCCCGAAACTGCGTCGTGTCCAGAACTGCTCCGATGAAAAGGAGCTGTGGAGAAGGAATCAGATGCGACTTTGGCACATTGATGGAGAACCCCAGCGAGTGCAGGAGTTCGGCCGTAGTCTGGAGGTGGGAGACAACTGCCTGGGACGAGCCCGCCTTCAGCAGCCAGTCGTCGAGGTAGGGGAAGACTGAAACCCCTGCCCGGCGCAGATGAGCTGCGACCACCGCCATCACTTTCGTGAACACCCGAGGGGCACTGGTAAGGCCAAAGGGGAGCACGGTGAACTGAAAATGCTCGAGGCCTACCGTGAACCGAAGGTAACGCCGGTGGGCCGGCAGGACGGGGATGTGGAAATAGGCGTCCTGCAAGTCCAACGCTACCAACCAGTCTCCGGGGTCGAGGGCAGTCAAGACCTGAGCTAGGGTGAGCATCTTGAACTTCTCCTTCCGGAGGAAGCGATTGACGTTCCGGAGGTCCAAGATAGGACGCATGTCCTCCTTGTCCTTTTGGGCACCAGAAAGTAGTGGGAGTAGCAACCACGCCCTACTTCTGGGGTCGGAACATGCTCGATGGCCCTCTTGGCCAAGAGGGCCGTGACTTCCTTCTGTAGAAGCACCAAGTGATCCCCTGACATGCGGTGGAATTGAGGTGGCATGGCTGGGGGTGGTCTCGAAGGGGAGGGAGTAGCCCCTTCGGACAATGTCCAAGACCCACTTGTCCGAGGTGATGGGACGCCAGTGGTGAAGGTGATGGCGGACCCTGCCCCCGACTGGCGTGCTGTGCACCTGAAAGGAGGGACTAGGAGGGCTTGGAGGCCGCGGACGGGTTGGAGGTGGTGGCCTGACCCGCACGCTGGTTGCCCGAACCGCCACGGCGGTATCCACGTCCTCGGCCACGCGAAGGCGCTTGCTGCGCGGGCCGTTGGCCGGGCTGCGGACGTGACTGGGCGCCCCTTCCGTGGCCACGAAAGGGGCGAAAAGCAGACGTTTGCGGAGGGCGCACAACAGCAAGGCCCAGGGACTTAGCAGTAGCCCGTGAGTCCTTGAAACGCTCCAGCGCATGGTCTGCCTTCGAACCAAAAAGACCGACTCCATCAAAGGGCATGTCCATGAGAGTATTCTGGACATCCCCTGAAAAACCAGTAGTTCTCAGCCAGGCGTGGCGACGCAGCGCCACCGTCGTTGCAAGCGATCTGCCCAGCGAGTCGGCGGTATCAAGGCCACAGCGGATGGTATATTTAGCCGCATCACGCCCTTCCGCAATAGCGCGGGTAAGCAGTGTCTGGACCTCCTCAGAACACTGCGGCAAAACATCAGCCACCGAATCCCACAGGGAGTGGGTGTATCGGCCCAAGAGGCAAGCGGTATTAACAGACCGCAAGCCAGCACTGGAGGAAGAGAAAGCCTTCTTCCCAAAGTGATCCAGGCGCTTGGATTCCCTATCCGGAGGGGCGGTAGGGAAGGCTGTTTGGGAGGCAGAGGCTTGGACAACCAAGCTCTCAGGGGTGGGGTGTTGGGAGAGAAACAGGGGGTCGCCCGGAGCCGGGCGATGGCGTCGGGCCACGTTCCTATCCACAGGAGCCCCTGTGGTGGGTTTGGACCAGGCACCCAAAAGAACGTCAGTGAGTGCATCGTTGAACGGCAGCACAGGCTCCGAAGAGGAGGCCGCCGGCTGAAGCACTTCAGTCAGGAGGTTAGTCCTGACGGCCACTGTAGGCAACTGGAGATTTAAGGCTCCAGCAGCTCTACGCAACACCGTTGCAAAATTAGCCCCCTCCTCCGTTGCCACGGGAGGAGACAGCATGCCAGAGTCGGGGAGGTATCCAGCCCACTGGCATCCCCAAGTTCCTCAACCCAGTCCGGGTCAAACTCGCACTGTTGTGTGAGAGGGTCGTCAGACCCCTCCCAGCTCTCCTGGTCCTCCTCAGGTTGAAAAGATGGAGGAGGAGGGACATAAGGGACCCAAGGCCTCATCGGCGCCGGAACCGGCGTCGGGCGACGCCGGTCCGGCTCCATGTCCGGACCCGGGGAGAACCGGGGAACGACGCCGCCCGGAGCCCCGGACGGCGTCGGAAACGGCACCGGGGACATCGGCGTCGGCGGAGGCGTGGTTAGGTCAACCGGCGTCGATGGGGGTTGCGGCACCACCGGAACCGGGGTCGAGGCCGGGGCCGGAGCCGAGGCCGGGACGAAGGCTGGTGGGACAGGCGACGCCGGGACCGGAGTCGACGGCGACGCCGGAGCAACCCCATCAGGGCCCGCGGGGCCCGAAGGCGCACCGGAGGGACCTTGAGGCCCGAAGAGGCGGGCCATGGCCGACAGGAATTTCTGTACTTCGGCCGGAGTCGCCCCGAACCCGGGAAGGACGGGTAATGCGGGGGCAACTCGACAGGCACGTCCGGGGCCGCGGGGGCGGGGACGGTGCCGACAGGGACCTCAGCCGAGTCGCGCGACCGGCGAGGCGAAGTCTTAGAGCGATGACGCCGCTTAGACTTCTTGTGCTTCGACTTACCGGAGGAGCGCGAAGACTTGGATTCCGACGAACGGCGGGGACTCCGCGTCCGGCCCCTCGACCTCTCCCGGGACCGGGGCTTGCTGCGGCGCGGAGCCGACTGCCGGACTTCAAGGAGCTTTCGAGACCGCTCTCGCAAAGCCTTCGGATGAAGTTTCCGGCAGTCAGGGCACGACTTCGTGTCGTGGCCTCGGCCGAGACAGAAGAGACACTCGAGGTGGGGGTCCGTGATGGACATCATACGACCACATTCCTCGCAGGGCTTAAAGCCGGGCATCCCTACGACACCTTAGGAGTCGTGAAGACTCGTTGAAGAGAACAGTGAAAAATTTCACAAAAAAGATAGTCAAAAAGTGACTAGGGCACTGCTCTTCCCGGATCTGCGCTTACTGGCGCGGAAAAAGAAGAACTGACGTCAGCGCGCAGGGGCGGCGCCTAAGTACTGCCCGCGACGTCATCCCGGCGATCACGACGCCGACGACGGACGCGGAGCCGCACGACGCCGCCTACCGACGCGCAAGGGTACTGCTACGCAAAAAACTTTCCGGATCCAGCCTGACGCCTGGGGATATTCTAAGGTAAGGAATCTGTCACTAACGTGTCTCTTTCAGATACAACATATCTACTGTTCAAGGCTAAATAATGTTTTTTAAATCGCCACCTAATGAATATGTCTGCCATAATTTGTTTGAATTGTTAAAGAGTTTCTTAAAAATATTTTAAAGAAGATCCACCATAACTGGTTTTATAAAGGAAATTTAAAATGGATTTTTACCGGTTTGTTGACCTCAGTAGAGGTCTAAATCAAATCACATAAAATCTTGAATCTTGGTGACAGGAAATGGTGGGCTGCGTCCCTCAGCTTTTACAGGTTTTAAGGGTTAGAACCCCTGAGGTTTTCTCCTGTCCTTATATAGTGACAGTAAAAGGAGAGCTGTATCTCTCAGCTTTTGCTTGTTTTAAGGGTTAGAACCGCTGAGGTTTTCACCTGTCCATTATATGGTGACAGGAAAGGGAAAGCACAGTGTTGTGCCTCTCAGCTTTTGCGAATGTAAATGGTTAAAAAATTACCGAAGGTTTTTCACCTGTTCGACTGCCAACACAGGGAAAGGGGCGCGCCCATTAGCTTGTTGCATTTCGCACTATTTGGCATCGCTTCTGTCTTCAGAGTCGGATAAGAGGAAGTGGTTCAGTTTCTAAAGCTTTCCTTGCCCGAGCAAGGCAAGGCTTTTTTGTGGTTTCCTGTTCTCTTAAAGTTCAAGAGAAAGTTATTTTATTGCAATTTTTTGACTCCTCGGAAGGTATGAATTCTTTCTTTCATTCTGTCTCTGAAAAATAATGTATTCAAAACAACTAGGACGGACCCGCAGAGAGCGGTACCACTTGAGTTGACTCACCTGACTAGTAGCAGAGAGCAAACATCCAATGGATTTTTAAGAAGACCCCTCACCCACCAACCTAGTTGGTGGCATGCTTCATCATTGGGGTCCCAGCTGAGTTGCCGAATGCAACCCAGCTGTGCTACGATGCCTGATTACAGCGGAGCTGGTTTTTTTTGGAGTGATGTGAGAGCTCTGAGGGTGCAAAGATAACCAATTACCGCACATGAAAGTGATATTCTGTCAACGGCCTGAGAAATCCTCGGGATAGACAGGTCAACAACCCGAGTAGCAAGTGAGTCATTCCTCAGATTGACAGGACTGCCAGTGTATGGTGCTAACGACACACACCAATGCAAGTCCAGTATTGCCGGACTCTACCTGCCCAGACCTAGTTTGGCCAAATAGCTCAGCGGGTTCCTCAACTGCTGAAGACTCCCATTATTCCCTTGTTTCCCCAACAGGGTCTGAAAATTGGTGGAACTCTCCTACAGCTTCCTACTATTTGGAGGGGTAAGTAGAGGAAGCTTACTACTCAGATTAGCACATACTCAGACACACATAATACACCTACATATCACTGCGACAACACTGTAGAACAAACAGGATCCCAGGGGTCCAACTCAGCAGACACAAGGGCTCAACCACAGGAAAAGGTGGTGGAATAATTGATCGATTCAGAGTTAGATGGCTATGGAATGAACATGAATTCAGTAGAGTACAAAAATCTGTGATGCTCGGCCTCTGCCACCGAACACACACAGTTAGCCAAAATCATGAGGGATTTTGAAACTGCGGCTCACGAACAAGGAAGTGAGTGACACTGGACTAAGAGCAACAGAAATATCGCAGCAGATGGTGAACAATAGACAGAAGGGAGGAATTAGCGAAACAAGCCTGTTCTACTCTCCCGATTTCAAGTGCAGAGAACTCGGGAGACAAGAGGGGAGACAAATTTGTGGCATGGAATGCACACTAATTACACCCATTTCCGTCTTGGATAACACAACATTTCCTGGCCCCAAAGATTCGATGACACACATCCCCTATCCACGACAATGGCCCCTACACTTAGTAGTCTCGTCTTGGAAATGGTTGCTAAAGTGCGATAATGGCTTACATACAAATATGGTTTAAAGAAAATTCTGGATGAGAATAGGGACAATAGGCAGAAGCAGAATACGCTTCAAAATACAGGTCCAATACATTTGCCCACAGCAACAGATACAATTACATCTACAATATCATTAGACAAGCTCACAGACCTGCAAGTTGAAATGCCTGACTGGCCCCACTGCGCAGATACACAACACCAGCTAATAGAACTACTACTTGCATGTCAATTCAATTCCAAACTTTATTTCACATAAAAAAAATGCATAAAAGTACATAAAAAACTCATTTCATACAAATAAAATAAAATCTGCAAATACTGTTAAAGTGCAAGCACAGGTTTAAATAAGATATTGTGAGACCTTTCTGGAAGATATATCAATTGATATATCGCCTGGGCTACCCCAAAAGAACAACAATAGTTAAGAAGTTCAATTTTATAATAAATATTTAAAATTCATATATGGCTAAATAGAAAGAAGAATTCTTTAAAAACTATGTGCAACAAGATCATAATCTAAGAAGGCCAAGATGACGATGTTACAGAATATACAAATTCCTTTGATACTATTTATTTTTCTAATGTACTATAAGGCCTCCTGGTATGGCATGGCGCAGATCTTTTAGTAGAGTACTCTATATATGTATGCAGGATCCATCCATCATATGAATTAAACCAAAGTTCATTTATGAAGGCGTGAACTGCCTTCAAGACAGAATGCTTAATTCATAGTGTAAGCGGACTTCCTTATGTTAGAACTGTTAATACAGTAGAGGCCCTACCAGTTTTTACAGCTGCCAATAAGAAAGAGGCAGTAACATAGCGTACATATGGAGTTTCTAATTGTTGGAGAACTACTAGTGCTGCTGCAGGAGATCGCAAACTAAATTTCCGCAGTAATGGAATAATAAACTTCTTCCTCTCTATGGTATAAAAGGAACCATAAAACAGAGGATGCAAAATGAATTGTTTCGATTTTTCATCACATGGGAAGAGGGGAAGATGACTTACTGAAAATAAATTAATCGGATGTCGCAGCATTAACAGGATATAGTTTAATCGAAATCTAGTCAGAATATAGCGATGCTGGCAATTCTCTACAAAGGAGAGGTATGAGAGGGCACCAAAGTGCACTTGAGGTAACCCCTGATAGACCTTTATAGTGTTTTTTCCTCTGCATCTTCCCAACTTCTTCTAAGAAAAAATCACCAGGATTGAACTCTCACTGGACATCAACGTCCACCCCGTCTGCAAAAACCTGCCTCCAGTGACAATAGATAGCTCGCCCAAGCACCCCACAAAAACCTGGAAGTCCTTCAACCCCATCCCGGAAACCGAGATCCTCAAACTGATCTCCACCTCCAAACCAGCCTCTCACGTCCTTGACCCGATTCCCACCGAACTGACCAAAAAACTGAGACTCGCCCCGTTCTGGTGCAAGATCATTAACAGCTCCCTGAAAACCGGCATCATACCTGAATGCCTCAAAGTTGGCCAAGTCACGCCACTACTAAAAAAAACAGGCCTGGACTCCAAGGAACTGAATAACTTCAGACCCGTCTCCAATCTCCCCCTCCTATCCAAAATCCTTGAAAAATGCGTCCTCCAACAACTGACTCAGCACATGGATAACATCAACCTTCTTGACCCCCACCAATCGGGTTTTAGAAAAGGCTACAGCACTGAGACCACGATCCTTAACATCACAGCCGACATCCACAAATCCCTCGATACCGACCAATGCTGCCTCCTCATTCTCCTAGACCTATCGGCAGCCTTTGACACGGTCAATCACCAACTTCTCATCAAGGCCTTACAAGAAAGGGTAGGAGCTGATGAGGTGGTCCTACGCTGGTTCTCCTCCTTCTTACACAGCCGCTCACAAAGGATAAAAATAAAAACTTTACCTCCGACCTACACCCTGTCAACAGGGGCGTCCCCCAAGGTTCAGTGCTCTCACCTCAACTGTTCAACATATACATGGAACCCCTCACCACCCTACTAAAAAATGCTAACATCCCTTTCCACCTCTATGCAGATGACACCCAAATCTATCTAGAAACCTCCTCCATTGATGACATTCACAGACTAAATGTCACTCTAAAAGAAATCCAACATTGGCTGTCGCTTAACCACTTAAAACTCAACCAAGACAAAACCGAAATACTCCTCATCTCCAACAAAGAGGAGAACCCTCATATTTCAGAATGGCTAACAGCTTTGGATGCTCTTAACGGCAATCACACTCTGACCCACTCCGTTAAATCATTAGGAATTACCCTAGACTCAAAACTCGACATGGAAAATCCCATCAAGAACTCCGCAAAGAGTGCCTTCGTCAACCTGAAGCTACTTAACAAAATAAAACCATTCATCCCAACCAACGACCTCAAACAAGCCACCCAATCACTGGTGCTATCCAGACTCGACTATGGGAATGCCACCCTCACTGGTACAACAAAATCTCACCTAGCACCCCTCAAAACTACTCTCAACGCAGCAGCTAGAATGGTCACTGGAATCAGGGAATACGATCACATCTCACCGGCACTCAGAGAACTAAAATGGCTCCCAATCGAACTGCGTGCCAGTTACAGTACTGCCTGCCTCACACACAAAGCCCTGCACACAGGAAAACCTGAGTATTTGGCTGCCAAACTCAAGAGGGCTGGTCAGACAAGGAACCTCAGGAGCTCCAGCACCTTTCTACTCATCCCCATGAAAACACGCAAACAAAAAACTGCTGCACGGTCCTTCGCCGGAAACACGCCCAAAATCTGGAACGCCATCCCAGTCGGTATCAGGACTACCTCGTCCTTCACAAAGTTCAAAAAACAACTTAAAGTCCTTTTCCTCAACCGTTCCCTCCCGAATGGATAGCCGCCATCTATACGCTATTCCCTGCTCGTCATCTCTTCCTGACATTGTAGCCCTAAGACTTACCTCCTCCCTGCTATTCGTCCCCCAACTGCTCCCCCCCCCCTTAATTGGTTCAACCCCAAGACAACGTGCACTCTATGAGGTTATCTCAGGACTCACGGACTACCTCAATGCTGCTCAGCACACTTGGACTTCCGAACCTATATGTAGAATACTGCTTTATTGTATCCACCCCAAGACAACGTGCACTCTACGAGGTTATCTCAGGACTCACGGACTACCTCAATGCTGCTCAGCACACTTGGACTGCCGAACCTATATGTAGAATCCTGACTTACTGTATCAACCCCAAGACAACGTGCACTCTATGAGGTTATCTCAGGACTCACGGACGACCTCAATGCTGCTCAACACACTTGGACTGCCGAAACTATATGTAGAATACTGCTTACTGTATGAATCTTGCTCAAAAACTGTTGTGAAGCGCTCCGATACCCTCGGGTCAGGCTGGCGCTATATAAAACTCCTTAAATTAAAAAAAAAAAAAAAAAAAAATGTGTCCTTTGCACTTTTCTCCATAAAAAGTTCTTTCAGCTTCGATTTAGAAAAGCTTTCACAAAGAGTCGGTGTGTCATAGAGTCGTACTAGTCCCAGAGCGATAAACGTTTGTCTCACATAAAATAACAAAGGGTTTTAAGGGCACAATCTAAATTCATAATATCTTTTAAAATCAATTGATTTAGGTGTACAGTGTTCTTTTCCATATCGATTGCCACAGTAATAACGGGGCCATTTTGATTGCGTCACTAATATAGGGCAGACCTACTTCTTTGTGACAGATAAATTGGGGCATGCTGCTGGGACGGACAGTAACCTTTTAACAAATTTGTCTTCCATACCTTGGAGTGCCTCCACATCCACGGTCCCCCAAATTGCTGCCCCATATGTAACTGTTGATATCGTTTTGGCTAAATACATTTTAACCGTTTCCTGTATTGGTTTCAAACCCAGTTTTTTTGAGGACCTAAAAATTGCGGCTGTACTTTTACCCATATGGTTTGCGCTATTTAGACCATCTCTTTCCATTTTAATTTTGAATCAAAAACAACACCTAGATAATTAAAACATTCTACCCGTTCTATTTTTTTCCCATCTAAATGGAATTTCGTCTTCTTTTTATCCCCACCTACAGCCATAATAAAGGACTTCTTTTTATTTACATGGAGATCCAGATCGGCCATAAAAGCAGAATATTTTTCTATGAGATTTTGGAGAGCCATGGGAGCTCTAGCCAACAAGACTGCATCATCTGCATATAGCAGAACTGGAAGGGGAGTTGACTCTACCCGAGGGGTGTCTTTAATATTTTTAATCAGAACCTCATTTAATTTAGTAGTCTAAAGGGCAAAAAAAAGGGGGGCCAAAAGGCACCCCTGTCTTACACCCTTTTCAATTTTAAAAGATTTTGTGCATTCCCCTTGTTTCCCATAGCGGACCATGGCAGATGTATCTGTATACAGTTGCCTTATACAATCAATTATCAAATCCTCCACTCCCATGGCCTCCATAATATCCCATAATTTGCTGTGTATCACACAATCAAATGCCGCTGACTAATCCATAAAGGCCATATAGAGTTGGCCTTTCTTTACAATGGAGTATTTTGCTTCTACTAATGTCAGGTTTGTCACGTGGCACATGGGGACATTGTCATCTTCCCTAGGTTAGCATGAGCACGCTGCAGACTGTCTGCTGCTTTGCACACGTTACTAAACGAGTTTATTATGCAAATGCCTTGTTTGATATTTTCACATGAAAACCTACCGTTGTGTTCATGCTTTGCAGATTCCTGCGATTTAGTCTGAACATTGTGAACAAGGTCGAACAACAATGCCCCTTTTTTATTCTGTTCCGGTCAGGCCCTAGCACCTAGACAAAACTTACAGATGCAGCTGTTGTTTGGGAATACGTACTTTGGTCTTATTGGAATACACGGATAGGTAGCACACACTTGGAGAGGGACCTTTCCAGGTAGAAGAGCATGACAGCACCTGTGATGTAGAATCTACCATCTATAGACTGAGGTACGGGATCTGCCGATAACGCCCAGAGATCTTCTATTTTATAATCATCTCGCTGCTGTACAAGGGGAGGGAGGTTAGGCAACTCTGTCGTATATCATGACAGCACCTTTTATGATTTACGGACTACTCGCTATGCTGACCATATTAGTGTTATGCATTTTGCTGCTTATTGTGGCACGTATACTGCATATTGGAGCACGTTAGTTAAAATAAATATTTTAAGCGTGTTCATGTCTCTGTCAGATCTTATTGTGGACGAGAACAAGAGTGTGAGCGAAAGGGAGTGTCTTGCAACCGCGATTCCTGACAGAGTCGGTAGTGTTGTGTTCTGGGGTGTCTAATCGCTTGTTCCTCTGTGAGTGAGTAGGAGGGCAAGTGAGGTTCTATAACTAGTCGGTCCTGGGCTCGTGGGTACTAAGGTGGTCGGATGACTCGGTCCCTATCTACTAAGGTCCCATAATCCTACGCATAGTTCTGTGTTTGCGCAGAATCCCTGCAACATGGCGCTGCCGTTTGGTCTGGTACTTATTTACGGGACCCCTGAGCAGCGCTTGTGCTTGTCCACAATAACCTCTTGCTGCTTCCCAGGGACGCCCAAGACGGGAGGGATTAGCCTCCTGCAGTTGTAGGATACACCTGTTTCTGTAGGTTTTTCAAGCTTAGACTCTAAAACGTTTCTTTGACCCACTTTGTGCGACCATTACCTTTGACTTTCCATTCCGTATGGCACAACCGGTCGCGAGTCTGGCGCATAGCCGGGTGGCGGTTACACAACATTTGACATTTCATGGGGTCCCCAATGTGGGGGCAAACGTTATTATGGTGGTCGAGGCGGATCCTGCGTACCGATTCGAAGTTTTTTACTCTTGGATTACATTTCCCGCAGTCAATGCCAATGATAATTTTTTCCATGAATACAAGGTTGCTGCCCTTCCAGCAGCGTATCGTCTTTATACGATGATTGAAGTTCCATTGACGTCCTGGGAGCCTACTATTTGGTTTAATGGTGCCCTTCCTCACCCTGTTTCTTTTGTTTGTATGGGCCACTTAAGTATTTATGGGCCCGCTTGGCCAGTTTTGACTGGCTTTACACCGCACCAAAATTATTTGAATGTTACTATTGTAGAGCATCGTCATCTTTATGCACAAATCACTCAACTCTATAGACGAGTCATACAATATATTTCTTGATTCCCAACGAGGACCGCAGACTTTCATTGATTGTGGCTGCCCATGAAGGAATGGCTTCTGCGCATGCAGGAGTGACATCCACAATTGCTCATTTATAGCAATGTTATTGATGGCGCGGATTATATCAACGAACGCGCAAATAGGTACTTTCCTGTGACATTTGTCAACAGATTAAACCTTCTACTCTCTTGCGTCCACCACACACTCAACTTTTCATTTCTAATCAACCGTTCGGTTGTATTTATCTTGATCATTGTGGTCCCTTGAACTCTGACAATGCTTTCAAATACATTTTTGTTGCAGTGAATTAGTGCACTGGATTCCTCTGGGTTTGGCCACAGCGCTGTGCTGACGCTCGTACTGTTATAAAAGATTTGCATGTCTTTGTAGGGACATATGCTTGTGGCACCTTCCATTCAGACCAAGGTCCGGCTTTTGCCTCTAAGGCTTACCGGGATTCAATGAAGTCAATGGGGGTGCAGGTGCATTTTTCATCTTCATATCGGCCAGAGGGCAATTCAGTTGTAGAGCGGATGAACCGTGACTTAAAGCAATCTTTAACAGCAAGGGTATTAGGTACAGGCCGGGGCTTGTTGACCCATTTATATGGGGTTCAACGTGCACTTAATAATCTCCCTCGAAGATCTCTGGGTGGGCGGACCCCGTACGAAATGCAAGGCATTAATATGTTTGTGCCCGACCTTGTTGGTTTAGACATTGTGGCGGCTGCCGCAACATTTGACGTAGATAACCATTGTGCTATGTTACAGGATCTACAAAAGAATTGAGATGCTCTAGCAAAATCGCATTTGCCCTCGCCGTTGGATACAGCAGTCTTAGTCCCTGTTTCTGGCTGGCTTCTGAAAGTTGGAGATCTGGTCCGGGAAATAGTGGCGAACAAAAAAGAATTTGGACCCTCTTACCGTGCTCCGGTCCCGGTCCTTGGTCTAAAGGGGACCCGAACTGTAATTTTACCTCCACTGCCTAGATGCAAAGATAACCAATTAATTTCCATTGATCATGTCAAACTACACCATATGGCCGATTCTCAATAGTATGCCTAGAAGCTTTCCAAGCAGGAATGTTTCCCTCCAGCAAATGAATACGGTTTCTCCTGATTCTCTCCAAAACGTCAGGGGAGATGGAGTCTTCAATTGATTTATTGCCTGTTTTGCCTTCAACACCTGCAATTGTGGAAAATGAGTATTCTTCCCCGCCAGTTGATCTTATGGTTGAGATCCCTGAACCTGTAATACATTCAACTTCTAACGGAGAACGACCTCCACTGTTTCAGCTTGGCTCCAGCGGTTACTATCTTGACCAGGATAACCTTTCTTCGGATACATCTTTGTTGTCTTCGTCTATTGCTGTGCCTCCTAATCGGATTTGTGTATTCATCTCATAGTTAAAGAGCACATACATAGTCCCACCATGGACTTACATCTGGATCGTGTTGTCGATGGTGTTTCTCTTCATGTGGACTGGATTTGTGACTGCCTTTTTCCTTTTGATTATTGGCCACTACTTACCTGAACGCTCTGCTGTGGAACTGGTCGACGGAGTACTGGCCCGCATACTTCTTCCATAAAATGAAAAGAGACCAAACATTTGTTAATATTTCAGCAGTCCCGATCGCTAATGGCATTGTTTGGGACAAAGTGCCTTTCGATGTATATGGCCCGACGGAGACACTCCAAATTCCATACATCTACCGTGTTTCTTTGTGAGATGTCGTTTTGCCTGGAATGCATTCAGATGATGGGATGTCAGTGCTGTTAATTCTTTGTTTTCTGATTTACAATATTATACTGTTTTTGATACGGAAGATCTATATTTGAATTCAGCTTATTATGCAGATCTATTTTGTTACCAACATTATGGCCATAACTTTCTTCATAAATCCAGTACTCAAAAACCCACTTTCAATTATACACAATGGGAACATTGTCCAACACCTTCTAAAATCAGTTCCATTACACAGAAAAAAAAATGTACATATTTAAAGGGTTACAATCTATCTGCCCAGGATCATATTATTTTAAATTGAATGTCCCTCGATTGAATAAATATATGCTTACAGAGACTACACTAATTTATTCCTCATCTTTTATAGAAGATCTGTCACTGAAGGATTACGATTTTTGGAAAGACACCGTTGATTTGAAGTCTATTTGGGGCACTAAGGTTTGGCAAGTGCAGGGGAGTGAATCCTTGCAACGTGCATGTTTAATACCGACTCAAATATTATTTTTAAATCAGACGGTGCAACAAACTACCCGCTTCGGTTTGGCCACTGCAAAACATTTGAATGCTCGTTCTATTCCATTGTTAGCTCAATATGAGTCGTGGAGCACACACACCAATTATACTATTGATGACCTGACTCAGATGATACAGAATGGCTCTTTTAACTCCTCTATGATAAATCCGGATGGCTGGTTATTGTGGCCTACAAACACCGATGCTTGTTATTTCCGTTTTTTTAATCTTACTAAAGGTTTTACCCAAATTAGACCAGATCCTCGTTACCCAAATTTGCATACAGTTACCACTTATTCTGTTGAAACATTATGTCAACAGTGGTTGGAACATTCCACATTAGCTTCTGTGAAACACCTTCTTTCCCTTTTGTCAGGTGACTTTGATCTTTCTGATTTTCTTTTGGGTCCAAAATCCCCTTGTAGAACGAGTTACTTACCTTCGGTAACGATGCATCTGTAAGAGACATATATTAGTTATAGATTCCTTACCTTAGAATTACCCCCAGGCATCAGACTGGACCCGGAGAAATTTTTTCTTAGCAGTACCCCTGCACGTTGGTAGGTGGCGTCGGTCGACTCCGCATCCGTAGTCGGCATCGTGGTTGCCGGCATGACTTCGCGGTATCTACTTAGACGACGCCCCTGCACGCTCACGTCAGTTCTGACACGACTTTCCACGTCAGAAGCACAGAGCCATGCAAGACACTTACCACTGGTGCACAAAATTAGGGCCCTGCAAGGGAGTCCCTATCCCTAGAAGTCAGTTCGCAGAACGGGGAGGATTGTTGGGGCGGTAAGGAATCTATAACTAATATATGTCTCTTACAGATACATCGTTACCGAAGGTAAGTAACTTGTTCATCTAAAAGACACTATTATAGATTCCTTACCTTAGAATAGATACCTCAGCAATGCCAACCCAGGTGGGTCTGCAAACTAAGTTCACACCAGGAAGTCCTGGAGAACCGAACGGCCAAAAAAGCTGTCTCTCCGAACTTGGCAGTCCAGGCAATAATGCTTTGTGAACGTGTGCAGGGATGCCCACGTGGCTGCCTGGCAGATGTCAACCAACGGAACTCCACGTCCCAAAGCAGTAGTGGCTGCCGTCGCCCTAGTAGAGTGGTTGCGCAGTCCTACTGGAGGTTCCTTTTTCGCCAAGGAATAACAGATTTTGATGCATAGGACAACCCATCTAGAGATGGTAAGTTTGTGCACGGCCCGACCTCTCTTGGCGCCCACATAACCCACGAAGAGTTGATCGTCCACTCGGAAGTCTTCAGTGCAGTCAAGATTGAAAGACAGCGCACGTTTAGAGTCCAGACAGTGGAGTCTCTCCTCCTCTTTGGAAGGGAAGGGTGGCGGGAAGAAGGTGGGCAGTGTGATGGTCTGACCTATGTGGAAAGAGGTAACCACTTTGGGTAGAAAAGAGGGCCTAGTACGGAGGACTATTTTGTCCGGCTGAACAGCAAAAAAGGGAGGTTTTAAAGATAAGGCCTGAAGCTCACTCACCCTGCGAGCAGAGGTGATGGCAAGCAGGAAAGCAGTCTTCAGAGTAAGGAGACGAAGAGGACAATTATGTAGTGGCTCAAAGGGAGCACACATAAGATAAGTGAGGACAAGTTTCAAGTCCCACTGGGGCATTACGAAAGGAGAAGGAGGAAAGAGATGAGTAATGCCCTTCAGAAATCTGTTAACAATCGGGGACTTGAACAGAGAAGGATGATCAGGAAGGCGAAGAAAGGCCGAAATGGCCGAAAGATAGACTTTAAGAGTGCCCAGAGAAGATCCCTGCTGGGCCAAAGAAAGAATGAAGAGGAGAACCTCTGAAAGAGGGGCAGAAAGGGGATCCACAGCTTTTGCTGTGCACCATGCCACAAATGTATTCCATCTACAGGCGTATACCGTTTTAGTGGAGGGATGCCTGGCTGCCAAGATGACATTACAGACTTCGGGTGGAAGGTGAAAAGTTGTCAACTGTCGCCTCTCAATCTCCACGCAAGGAGGTGGAGGCTGGACAGGTTCGGATGGAGGACCGTCCCCTTGCTGCTGCGACAGAAGATCCTCCCGAAGAGGCAGTCTGATCGGAGGATCGATGGCCATGTTCAAGGGCTCGGGGTACCAGACTCTTTGTGCCCAGTCAGGGGCCACAAGATTGACTTGGGCACGGTCGCGCTTGATCTTCTTCAGCACTCTGGGCAGAAGTGGTACAGGCGGAAAGGCGTACAGGAGGCCGCAATTCCACTTGCGACAAAAGGCGTCGCAGAGCGAGTGCCGCCTTGGAAACTCTAAAGAGCAAAACTGCTGACATTGCGCATTCTCTTCGGTGGCGAAGAGATCTAACCAAGGCTCTCCCCACTGCTGAAAGAGACCTTGCACCACCTCCGAGTGAAGACGTCATTCGTGATCCATCATGCACCGGTGGCTGAGTTCGTCCGCCGTGGCATTCAGGCAACCTGCCAGGTGTTGAACCACCAGAGATATGCCCTGATGTTCTACAGCCTCTTGACATAGGGTCCACGACCCCACCCGCCCTGTTTGTTGCAGTACCACATGGCTGTGGTGTTGTCCGTGAACACCTGCACTACTCTTCCTTTGACAGAAGGAAGGAATGCCTTCAGTGCAAGACGAATCGCCCGAAGCTTCAGAAGATTGATGTGGAGCCCGTACTCCGCCGGAGACCAGAGGCCTCTCATCCCCACCTCTCCCATGTGGCCCCCCATCCCAGGAGTGACGCATCTGTCACCACTGTGAACTCTGGTTGGGGAAGGGAGAGGGATCTGCCGTTGACCCAATCCTGTTTCTGGAGCCACCACTGCAGCTGACGTGCAGTCCCCTCCGAGATCTGGACGGCATCGGAAAGATTCCCCTGATGCTGCGCCCACTGAAACTTCAGGTCCCACTGCAGAGCCCGCATATGCCACCTGGCATGATCTACCAGCAGGATGCAGGAGGCCATGAGCCCCAGCCTCTATACCGAAATCCGGGATAGAGGCTGAAACATAGGTATCATACTCCGAGTATCCGGGACTCGCTGCTCGGGAGGATAAGCGCGAAACTGCACTGTATCCAGAACTGCTCCGATGAACAGGGGCTTCTGAAAGGGAATCAGGTGTGACTTTGGCATGTTGATAGTAAACCCCAGCGAATGCAGGAGGTCCGCCATAGTCTGGAGGTGGGAGACGACAGCCTGGGGCGAGCCCACCTTCAACAGCCAGTCGTCCAGATAGGGGAAGACTGAAACCCCTGATCTGCGCAGATGAGCTGCGACCACCGCCATCACTTTCGTGAACACCCGAGGGGCACTGGTATGGCCAAAGGGGATTACTGTGAACTGAAAATGCTTGTGGCCTACCATGAACAGTAGGTAACGCCGGTGTGCACGCAGGACGGGGATGTGAAAATAAGCGTCCTGCAAGTCCAACGCCACCATCCTGTCTCCAGGGTCGAGGGCAGACAAGACCTGAGCTAGGGTTAGCATTTTGAACTTCTCCTTCCGAAGGAAGCGCTTGACGTCCCTTTGGTTTCAGATAGGACGCAGGCCTTTGTTCTTCTTGGGTACCAGGAATTATTGGGAGTAGCAACCACTACCTACTTCTGGCACAGGGACGCTTTCTATGGCTCCCTTGGCCAAGAGAGCCGTAACTTCCTGGCGGAGAAGGGCCAGATGATCCTTCAACATGCAATGGAGTGGTGGCATGGAGGGAGGGGTAGTCCCAAAGGGGAGGGAGTAGCCCCTTCGGACTATTTGCAAAACCCACCTGTCCGACGTGATGTTCCGCCAGTGGGGGAGGTGATGGCGGATCCTGCCGCCTACTGGCAGTTGGTGGCCCTGAAGGGTCGGACTAGGAAGGTTTGGAGGCTGCTGTAGGGGGTGCATTGGTGGACTGGCTCGACCGCTGGCCCCCAGACCCACGACGCTGGGTCCCACGTCCCCGGTCGCGCAGAGGCTGGGTAGTTTGCACAGGCCTGTGGCTCTGGGTGGAACGTGGTGGGGCACCCCTTCCGTAGCCACGAAAGGGGCGAAAGGCAGACTTCATGGGGCAAGAGGTGGCAGCGAGGCCCAAAGATCTGGCCCTAGCCCTAGAGTCCTTGAAGCGCTCATGCGCGTTGTCTGCCTTGTCGCCAAAGAGGCGACGGCCATCAAAGGGCATGTCCAAAAGGGTCGATTGGACATCCCCAGAGGAGCCAGTGGACCTCAGCCAGGTGTAGCGTCTCAAGGCTACAGATGTGGAAATCGTTCTGCCCAGCGAGTCTGCTGTGTCCAGTCCACACCGGATGGTGAACCTTGCTGCGTCTCTACCCTCTGCAACCGCGCGGGAGAGCACTTCCCAGGCCTCCTCCGGGCACTGTGGTAGCACTTGAGCAACTGTGTCCCACACAGTGTGTGGGAAACGGCCCAAGAGACATGCAGTGTTCACCGACCGCAGACCTAAGCTGGCGGAAGAAAACATCTTCTTCCCAAAATGGTCCAGCTTCTTTGATTCCCTATCGGGTGGTGCTGTAGGAAATGCGCCTTTTGAGGTCGAGGCTTGGACCACCAAGCTCTCGGGGTAGGGTGTTGGGAGAGGAAAAGTAGGTCGCCCAGGGCCGGGCAGTGGCATTGGGCAATGATCCTGTTCACAGGAGCCCCTGTGCTGGGCTTGGACCAAGTGCCCAGAAGGATGTCAGTGAGGGCCTCATTAAAAGGCAGCAGGGGCTCCGAAGAGGCTGCTGCTGGCTGAAGCACCTCAGTCAGCAGGTTAGTCCTGACAGCCACTGTAGGAAGCTCGAGGCCCAAGGCCTCAGCCGCCCTACGCAACACCACAGCGTAGGAAGCTCCCTCCTCCGTAGCCACAGTAGGGAGAGAAAGCATACCAAGGTCTGGGGAGGTATCCAGGCCACTGGCATCACCCAACTCCTCTCTCCAGTCCGCAGGGTCCTCAATCTGGTCTGCTAGAGGGTCAACAGACCCGTCCCACTCCTCATCACCCTCCGCTGGCTGACAATCAGGGCGGTAGGGAACGCCAGGGTAGAACAGCGGTACAAAAGTACCCCCCGGCGCCAGTACCGGCGTCGGTCTGCGCCGATCTGGCTCCGTGTCCAAGTCAGCGGTGAGGCTGGGGTCGAAGCCGGATGGGGGCGTAGCCAGCGCCGGAGGCGTCGCCACCGGGATCGGCGTCAGAGAAGGCACCGTGAGGTCGACCGGCGCCGATCCGGATCCAGGCCTGGTTTCAAGGGGGCCCTGCGGCGCCGGGGCCGGAGCCGCCGGCATCGAAGGCCTAGAACCCCCAGCCGAGTCCGCAGGGCCCGAAGGCATGCTAGCGGAGTCAGGCTGCCCAAAGATGGAGTGAAAGGCTTTGTAAAACGTACAAAGCTGGACAGGGGATGCTCCGGCACCCAGAAAGTGTGGGAAGTGCGGAGCCATCCCAGCGGGCTCCGAGGGCAGACCTGGACAGCAGCAATGCTCCGGGTCCCGCATCGCGTCGACCGATGGACGGGGAGAAGGCAAAGAGCGACGATGCTTCTTCGCCTTCTTTTTGTGTTTCGACTTACCCATGGAGAGCGAAGACTTCGATGACGAATGGTGATGGCTCCGCGACCGGTCCAGCGACCTTCCCCTCGACTGGGACCTCGAATGGTGTGGAGCGGACTGCCGGGCTTCCAAAAGCTTTCGGGACCGCTCCCCCAAAGACTTTGGATTCATGGCCCGGCAGTCGGAGCACGACTTTGGGTCGCGGTCGCGCTCCAGGCACCAAAGGCACACGAGGTGTGGATCCGTGACGGACATCAACTTGTGACAGGAGTCACAAGGCTTGAAGCCGGTCCGACGATGGGACATCCCTTGTACACCAGGAGTCGATATACTCAAAAAAGACGTCGACAAAAGTCGAAATAGGTTTAGTCAAAAAGTGACTAAAGGGGCACGCTCTCTCTGGATCTACACTGGAGAACGCGTAAAAGGAAGAACTGACGTCAGGGCGTAGGGGCAGCGTTTAAGTAGACACCGTGACGTCATCCCGGTGCCGACGACAGACGCGGAGTCGACCGACACCACCTACCGACACGCAGGGGTACTGCTACGAAAAAATTTCTCTGGATCCAGTCTGACGCCTGGGGGTAATTCTAAGGTAAGGAATCTATAACTACAGTCTCTTTTAGATGCATGGATTCAGAGATACTGATTCTCTTCGCCACCTTGACAGAAATGCCTATATTGAACTAAGTGTTAAGTTAGAAAAGGAGAAAAAGAGAAATAAACTGCCTAGGATCACACAATTTGGTGAAATGGGGAAGCTGTGATTAAATACAGGTTTTCTGGTTTCACGTTATACAGTTCAGTCACTATATATATATATATATATATATATATATATATAGACATATATATATATACACACATATACATATATATATACACACATATACATACATATGCTTCGCTCCACTGTGCCCACTGTACCACAGACACCCTCCTGCCCGACCACCTCTCTGCTTGGCATCAATTCAAAGCACTATGCTGGGTTCGGTGTTGGCTTCTTCCGTGGGTAGAGCATTCAGCCTGCTTGCGCAGCACATCAGGACTTTGCTCACAGACTTCCCTTGTCCTAGGTGTGCGAATTAGACCTCTCTACAATTCGATTACAGGGTCCACTTTGCGATCTTTGATGAGTCCCAGAATAAGTGACAGGCTACAGTACATAAGAAATGTGATGGTGAAGGAACTTGTGGGTTTGTGGCCGCAGTAGGAAAGTCAAATAAGAGATTATGTCACTATGTGAAACACCACTGGCATCACCACTGCTTGAAAGAAAAAGTCAGTTAAATGTGTATATGTATATATATATATATACATATATATATATTTTACTGGCCGTGAAGAAGCTTGGGATCGGGTGAAACACGTTGCAGCTGAATACATTTTCTTCTTGAAACCACACTGTGGAGTGCGCGGTTTCCGTAGGAGAGAGAGAGAGATACAGATATATATATATATATATATATATCCTATGGTGACACATTTTGCAGACTATGACCACGAAGGGTGGCAAACTACGGCAGGCCTGGATCTTGTCCGAGGGGCGTGATGGGTACATCCCTTAATTAATTCACTGTTATTCTGCGGTTAATTCAGTTCTTAATTCTTCGCTTGGTCAGGGAATGGTACCCAGCTGCTGGAAAAAGGCAAAAATTGTTCCCCTCCTAAAGAAACCCACTGCAGACCCTGAGGTTGCCTCTAACTATAGGCCCATTTCACTGTTGCCTTTTTTCTCCAAGGTCCTTGAGAGGTATGTCAACTCCGTGCTAACAGATTATATTGAAGGAAACCATGTCCTCCATGACAGTCAGTCAGGTTTTAGACCTTCTCTTAGCACTGAGACTGCTCTTCTTGAGGTTTCGGAGACCATTAAATCTCAGGTGGATAAAGGGGGCAGTGCGGTGTTGATACTGCTGGATTTATTCGCAGCCTTTGACACCGTGCCCCATGACTGGCTTTTGTGCAGGTTAGCCGAGTGCGGCATTGGAGGCGCGGTGTACAATTGGTTTGCCTCTTTTCTGTCTGAGCGGCAGCAGGAAATCTGGTCCCCTCCCTTTACAGCTGCCATTCCTTCAATGCAAGTGGGTGTCCCGCAAGGCGCTATTTTGAGTCCTACACTTTTTAACATCTATATGGCCCCACTTGCATGCCTGGCTGAGTCACACGGAGCGAAGATTATTTCTTACGCTGATGATACTCAACTACTGTTCACGTGTGACAAAGGGGCGAATTTTCATGGAATGGAGATAAATAGATGCCTAACGGAGGTTTTTTCCTGGTTGCAACTTAATCAACTTAAGTGTAACCCTGAAAAGTCAGAAATTATGTTTTTTGGATGTCCCCCATGTGTCGACTGGAGCTTATGGTGGCTGTGCGACATGTCTCCTCCTGCTGCTCCAGTCGGCACAGTAAAAAACTTGGGAGTTAAGTTGGACACTAGTCTATCAATGAAGTCCCATATCCAAACTGTTGCTGGTACTTGTATCGGACTGATTAGAATGGCAAAAAACTTTCTTCCTCTACTCCCGGTTGAATCCCGGAAGATCGTAGTGCAAGCCTTAATTACATCCAGGTTGGATTACGTAAATATCTTGTATCTGGGGCTCCCTGAATACTTGCTCAATCGGCTGCAGGTTGTTCAGAATGCCGCAGCCAGAGCTATTCTTATGGTAAGCCCCAGAACGCGCATGTCGCCTCACCTGAAAGCACTACACTGGCTCCCGGTGAGAAAGAGGATTCAGTTTAAGGCTTTGGTGTTTGCCTATCGT
This sequence comes from Calotriton arnoldi, assembly GCA_963921515.1. Lineage (NCBI taxonomy): Eukaryota > Metazoa > Chordata > Amphibia > Caudata > Salamandridae > Calotriton > Calotriton arnoldi. The sequence goes on from CAWUFW010003961.1 coordinate 200,441, forward strand.
GCTTTCCACGATACAGGTGCGGTTTATCTGAGAAGTAGGATCCAGCACTATCAGCCTCAACGTGTCTTAAGGTCCTCGGGACAATCCCTGATGGTGATTCCCAAATTCACTCGATCTCGGATTGGAGGTTGTTCCTTCCAGGTTCAAGCGGCCTGTCTATGGAACAACCTGCCCCTTCATCTCAGATTGACTCAGGACTTGCTGTCCTTTAGGAGACTACTTAAAACATGGCTGTTCCAACAATAATACGATGGCAGGTGGGTTGGGGTCTTGTCTGGTGGTTTTAGAGATTAGCGCCGGGACACTCTTTGTGAGTATCCGTGCGCTTTATAAATCCCTTATTTCATTTCATTTCATAAGAGGCCTGCTTAACACAGGGGCACAATGAGTGCAGCTGTGTGGCAGAGGGAGGGAATAGTTGTGGGATATGTGCAGTTCTGTGCAGTATATGATACATGGTACAGCAGCACAGGGTATAACAATGAGCCACCAGAGGTCCAAAGGAATAGCTTACTACAGACCGCCACCACACCAACAACACTGACTTCCTCCACACACGCCCCAGTTACCATAAAAATGCCTTTATCAAAATAGGGTACTTTTCCTTAAATTTGCATTATTCCTGAATTCCACACACAAAAGCAAGCATATATAGGATAGTACTAGGAATATTGACTTGTGTGTATGTAATTATGTGTAGGCATATTCATTTTTCTTTTTCTAGGGTCATCAGGCTTGCAGATAATATTCTTCTAAAAACAGATTGTAATCAGGATGCGCTAAAATGCATTTTGATGCAGTGCACGCTAGGGACTACAAAGAATGAATAATATGTGATAATATAAAGTGTATTTCAATATAGAAGGACAACATGCATTGAGTATTATAATATTTTCAGAATACAATGGGTGCAGATTTAAAAATGCCTTTTAGACTACAGGTGCAGACTTTAGGGGTGGCTGCAAATATTTTGCAGTTTGGCCACTATGAGTTTTTGATTTTCAAATGTGTTACTGTGACGGAGATTCTTATATGTGCCTTGCTGTAGGGAGCAATTATGGTACGGTGTTCTGGTTCTTCTTTTGCTTTAGGTGCTAATTTATGTTTCGAGGTTTTGCACACTGCTGACAATATAATTTTTGGGTTATTTCCTTCGTCTCCCTATGTAGTGTACTAGGTTTCCTGTTTTTGAGATGTTTGCATACATATGCTCAACAATCATGTTTCCACCTCCTCATGTCTGGTTAGGAATTCATCATCGGTAAGGTATATGTCCTCGACATAGAACAAAGCTTCAGGATCAATGTCATGTAAAAGGGACACGATACGTGCTGCAAAAACACTGGGGCTGTTTTTATTTCCCATGGGTAAATGAGTGTATTGTCTCTGAGAACCAAGGGCGGTAAATACGGACAAATCACGGTTCTCTGGAGCCAAGTTGTGACAAAAAAAACATTAGAAATGTTCAGCATAACTGTAAACTTTTTATGGATGATATTGTTAATCAGGGCCGTATTGTGCGTGTTCTGCACTGCAAAAGTGCACGTATGACTATTTAAATGTTATAATCCAAGCCAATGCGATATGAGCAGTCAGGTTTCAAAACCAGAAAAAGATGATTATTCACACAGGGCTCAAGAACACCCTGATACCCCACCTGACTAAGAATGTATTTAACGGACGCCTTAACGGACGCCTTTGCGTCACGTTTAATTGGATATTGAGGCTGCGATTGAGGGGTGGAAATTATCGGAATAACATGCTGCGGAGAGTTCTCATCCCAACCAACCTGGTTGCGGTGTAGGGCAGGAGCCAAAGCAAGGGCCCACTAGGAGGCATAAGCATGCTGCATCTCCTCAGGGACGAGATGTGAAAAAGAAGGGAGGATTATATCTTCCCAATGAGGACAAGCAAGAACAAAGGCGGGTGGCCAATCGACCTCCGCCAATAAAATGTCACATGAAGAAGTCAAATTGTCCCAAAAAATAGCATTAATGGTGTGTTTAATATCACCTTCAATCTGAAGGTCTAAATTATGAAGTCTATCAGGAGGTGCAACGCAGGGGTCCGGGGTCTCAACCTTAGGAAAGGTTTCAGTTGCTCTTGCCTCCAGAAAGCAGCGGAGTGTCTGGCGCACTACGGTGACTTCCGTTGCACTGTCGAGGTGAGTCACCGGCCAACTCCTGTCCAGGAGAAGGGTTCCCAGGGTCTGGGGCATATTTCGCTGTTAAAGCAGCAACTTTCTTCCCCGAGGATCAGGAACCTGAAAACACTCTGGAGTCTTAATTTTAGTGCGATCACGCAAATCATATCGTCACTCAGAAGCATCCGGTGGCGGTTAGCCACCATGAGACCTGGGCTTCTGTTGTTGTCTAGGTTTATCCCAAGATTTCTTAGGAAAAACCAGATCTTCCTTTTCAGGAGGAGGTTTGCCCAGAGATTACGCAGATGGTCTGGACCCCAAACTATTACGTCCCAAAGATGTATATACATCAGAGATAATTACGGGGGCGTGACTTGCAAGCCGACAATGGCAGACGAGAGAGCCTGCTGCTCTGCGCCGGCCCGAAATCGTATGCAGCCCAGCCTGCGGAAAATACTCCTAGGCACGCGGTCCTGGTCCAGGGGGGGACCCGGTGTGTTTGAAGAGCCGATCTGCCAGCCCGGTGGCATCTCCCCGACTGCAGTGGGAGGTCGGGCTGCACGGTGAGCCTGGAGCTAAGATGGCAGCCCCGAGATGCAGGAGACGGAGGCCCGGGACGGAACTCCCTCGCTGAGCCCGGGGGAGAATGTGCCTGGGAATTGCCGGACTCAGTACGAGACATCTGCACCCACTGACTGACCTGTTGACAAGAATTCTTGGAAGGCGGAGTGGTAAGACGAGGCCCGACGGCCGCTACGCTCCGTAGCTTAACAGGAAGGCGGGCTTGCCTGGTTGTACGATGGAGTTCCCAATCGCCAGCTGGACCCGGGGGGCGACTGGCGAAAGTCTTGAGGCGGTCTGGAAGACATCGTGCTACAGGAAGACGAGCCCAGACCTAGGACTCGAGAGGTAAGGGCTGCGCCTAGTATAGCGACTCCTGATTCACCTGGGGTTTCTGGCACCATACCGGGACGTCTACACAGGTAATATCAATGCTGGCGTGGCGGGCGGCGACCCCCCTCCCTCTTGCTGCCTGTAGGAAACACTTGCCCGGTTTCCTGGTCCTGCTTTTATATTGATAGTACCCCCCCCCCCCACCCCCCTGAGGACAAAACAGACCCGGCGGTGGGGCCTGGAAAATTCTGCATTGTTGAATGACCTGGAGGAGGCCCCGAGACCACCACTGTAGCTGTACTAACGCTGCAGGTTGGAAAGGCGGGCCTGGATCTCGGGCTTGGGGGTTGGGGGTGGCATCTGGCACTGTGCCGTCTGCCTCAACGGAGGCTCTAAGACTCAAGTTGGAGCCCAGTGGTTCTATCGGCACCTGGCAGGGCCGGGGGCCTGGGACACAGATTGTAACCATATCACCACTGCTCTGATCAGGAAAGAGGACCAGGTCTTTGGAACATGGCTGGGTCTATTGGTTGGCACTTGGATCTGTAAACGTTCAGCTCAAGATTACCCACTCCCAATTAACTCTATAACCTGCTGACACCAGGGGAACGTTGGCATCATTCTTTGGCCACCCTCCCTAGCAACTCCTAGATAGCCTACACCTTCTGCTGTGTCCACTCTATAAGGTCCTGTGAGCCACACCTAGTTCATTACTGAACTCTGCACTCATATTTACGGAATAAAATGGGCAAAGCCAGGGCTAAGACAACAGGGGGACTCTCGGACCGGGGAGAGAAACAGGTTGAACTCCAGCAGGAATCACAGGCCCCACCGATGATGTTGGATCCCGTACAGCAACAGCTGACTAAAATCCTGGAAGCCATTGCGGACACCAAAGCCACACTTCACCAGGATATTAGTACTGTATCGGTGGGAGTAGGCTTGTTGAGAACCGAACATTACAACTGGCAGAGCGAGTGAAGGAGGTTGAGGCCTCGATTGTGGAGCTCCATCCTGCACAACAGACCTTAGCACAACAGGTCACGGAACTCACAGATCGAGTACAGATCCTTGAACGCAGAGCTGAAGATGCAGAGGGGCGAAACAGGAGGAATAACATCAGAATCGTGGGTCTGCCGGAGGGAACGGAAGGGGGGGACATGATCTCCTTCCTGGAGCCCTGGCTACGTGCGGTGGTGGCGCCAGAGGGCCTCTCATCATTCTACACTCTCGAGAGGGCGCATAGGGTGCCCGCATGTCCCCCTGCACCCGGTTGCCCGCCTGTGGTGGCGAGGCTCCTTCATTATAAGGATAGGGACATTCTCCTTCAAAAAGCTAGGGTAGATGGCCCGTTCAAGATATATAACAGCAGGGTTTCTATCTTCCCAGATTATACTGCAAAAGTACAAAGGCGCCTGCAGTACTCCTTGATGTTTCCTGCCAGACTTCGCATTATACTAGATGGAAAGACGTATTTTTGTGAGGACCCCGACGGAGCCTGGGAGTGGCTTGAATCATACAAATCTGGGAACCCCTCAAAGAAAGCGACCACAGATGCCCTTCCCAAAGATCAACGATTCGGGAAGAGACCGCGGCCCAGACCAAAGCGGAGACCGTCTAAAAAACTGAGTCCATCCCAAACAGGATGGGAAAGGGCGGCTGCTCAGCAGGCAGTGGCACACCTCCTGCAGGGGAAGGAATCGGCCTCGGAGCCCTGCTCCCGCTTAGCTAAGGGCACAGGAGACACGGATTCAGAGTTATCGCAAACGGACAGTATTACTCTGCCGACCGTCACCTCAAGAACAGCGGACGACCTTTGAACTAGATGGGGACATCCGCCAGGAAGATGAGAATCACTGACCCAGGCTGGAGGCAACATATGTCTGGGCCGACGCAAGTTGCACGGTAAAATTCCGAACTGCCCAACCGACAATTTACAGAATGGGGCCCGCCCCCTCTTGGAGGCCCTCACCCAAGACTGGATGGGGCCTTCTGTTGACTATGATTACTTGTTTGCAGTTTGGGCGGCTGGCCGTTACCAGACTGCTCTGGGAAAAGGGATTTTTTTTTCTTTTTGGAGGGTTTGTTGTTACGTTTTTTGTTTCCATGCGTGTGGGGTCGCAGCTTTCTGATCTCTGGGGTGGTGGGCTGGGGCTGGAGTGCCCGGATATCTCAATATTAGCGAATGGCGCCTAATCCTCATACTTTAAAGATCCTAACATGGAATATTAGGGGGATGGGCTCAACCGTTAAAAGGCATAACATCCACAGATACTTACGCAGACGGGGTATACAGGTTGCACTCTTACAAGAGACTCACCTCGTCCATCACGAGGCAGAGAAGCTACGTAGAAGGTGGAGAGGGCAATTATTTGCAATGACTCACTCTTCATATGCTAGGGGGACACTCATCTGGATATGTGCGGGAGTACCCTTTGAAGCACTACATACCATAGTGGATAAAGAAGGTAGATATGTTCTATTAAAAGGTAGGCTTCTGGGTCGAGAAATTGTACTGGGTAGCATATACGCGCCTAACCAGGACCAAGTTTCCTTTCTCCGGGCCTTTTCAGCCACAATGGTGGAGCTGCCGATGCCAGGTATACTGATAGGGGTTGATTTTAATTGTGTTACTGATATCACACTATATTGTTCACATCCCCCATTGTCAACCGCTCAGGCACACCACACGACAGCGGGATTCCGAGACTGGAGGGATCATTGGGGATTGGTGGACATATGGAGGACGCAACACGAAATAGACAGGGACTACTCCTACTATTCCCCCATTCACCAGCTGCATACGAGGATCAACCTCTTCCTGAGTACACCTGGATTGAGCAGTTCCGTCACAGACACTGAATATTTGGGACGCACACTTTACGATCATAGCCCCCTCCTTTTGACCCTACAGCTCCTGGTGAAACGCCCGCTGGTACCACTATGGCGCCTCAATCCCCTAATGTTGGAAGATACTTGTATAGAAACCATAGGCACAACCATTGACACTTATTTTGCTACCAATACGAAAAAGGCGTCTACGGCACTGATGGAATGGGAGGTGTTCAAGGTTATGATAAGAGGACACTGCCTGGGGCAGTCAATTGGAGCACATAAAGAAATACATCAGGAGCTGCTGGGGTTAGAGGGTAAGTTACATGAATTGGAAAATACACAGAGAACCGGTCTAGGGGCTCTGGAGAACCTAACAGCGACACGTACACTATACCGTCAGGCCCTAGAACGTCTGCGGTGCCATGACTATAGGGGTTACCTCACTCGGGTCCAAGAGGAGGAGGGGAGACCCGGTAGTCTGTTGGCGTGGCCTATTAAGCCAAAGGTTCGGGGATCCCCAATCACACATATCTGATCCCACACCGGGATCCCAATTCACCACCCTGAGGCGGTAAACAATCAATTTCGCCTTTACTATGAAGATCTTTACAAGGCACCCACTCCGATCTCACCGGGCAAACAGGAGGAATTTTTGGGGGCGTTGACACTTTCGACACTAGACCGCCAGGCAAGAGAGGCATTGGGAGGTCCAGTAACCCCGCAAGTGACACGAGTGACAAGCAAGAATATGGCCACCAGGAAAACACCTGGTCCGGACGGACTCCCAGTAGAATTTTATTTGTGCTATGTTACAGCACTGGCCCCCCATTTAGAAGCCCTAATGCCGAATCACTGAGGTTGGGACATCTTCCTAGATCCACGCGAGATGCCCTAGTGGTCCCTATCCCTAAGAAAGCTTCGGAGGCGCAGGTCACAGATTTCCGACCGCTCTCCATGCTTAACATGGACTTCAAAATCCTAAGCAAAATTCTAGCACTCCGCTTATTACCATATATGCCCACCTTGGTTCACGCGGACCAGAACGGTTTTATTCCGGCCCGAAATACATCATACAATCTACGTAGATTGTACTCTGTGATGTTCCACCCTAATGCCAAGCAATTGCCACAGGCCGCACGTTTATCGATTGACCTCGAAAAAGCTTTCGATACAGTCAGATGGGATCATTTACTCGAGACAATGAACCGACTGGGAGAGGGCTGGATGAAATGGGTGGCACCCCTTTACGAACGTCCCACAACTAGAGTCAAAACTGGTAAGATAGTTTCCGCACAATACGAGATCAGAGAGGGCTGCCCGCTGTCACCCCTCCTGTTCGCGCTAGCGATCGAACCACTGGCGGGACTGTTTAGGCGGGGTGGGGTGGGGCTGGGCCTGTTGGTAGATGAATACACTCACATTATTTCCCTGTATGCAGATGACTTACTGATCTACCTTAAGGATGCCGGTAAGGGCACCACTACAGCGCTGAATATACTGGGACAATTTGAGGCCATATCAGGACTAAAAGTAAACCGGCGCAAGACATACCTATTTGCCCTGTTGGCGGGTTCGCCTTGTCCACCGGATCTCTCGTAGGACCTTAATTGGGCCCCCTCCACTTTTAAATATTTAGGTAACCAGGTCTTCCACTCCCTAGAAGATTTACGGGATGGCAACCTTGGGAAGATACTCTGATACTTGAGGGACACCATGGAGACAATTAACTTGGTGGATCAACAACCCTTTGACCCGACTGAACAACTTCTAGTGACTTTCGACATCGTGTCACTTTATACGAGTATACCTCAGGAATCGGCTTTTGAAGTGATGAAGATAGCCCTCGATCGTAGAACAGCACCCATGATGGCACCTACAGAGTTTATCATCAAATTACTCCAAATTGCCATGATGAAAAACGTTTTCTTTTTTCAGGGTAACTATTACCTTCAAATCAAAGGCGTAGCGATGGGGGCGGCCTTTGCCCCAGACCTGGCGATTATTTTTATGGATCATTTTGAAAATTCCTATGTTTTCAGCACCAACAATCCCTATAACGCTCAGGTTACCCTATGGAGGAGGTACATAGATGATATTCTTATGATCTGGACGGGCGATCCAGTGCAGTTGGGTCTTTTCCATACATGGTTGAATCAGAAGAGTGAGGATATACAGTTCACCATACATTTTGATCCTAGAGAAATCGACTTTCTCGACATCACAATTAGAAATAAGAACAACCTACTGTACACCACATTATACCAGAAGCCAGCGGAACGAAATTCATTGCTCCGCTACAATAGTCACCACCCAAGGGGTCTAAGAGATAACTTGCCCTTCGGGCAGTTCCTGCAGATTTGTCGGATTTGTCGGAACTGCTCAAGGAAGGAAGACTTCATGTTGGAATCAGAGGAGCTTTGCGATCGACTTCTACAAAGAGGGTATCCGAAGAGACTGGTAAAGAGAGCACGTAAGAGGGCTTGGTTCAGCCCCAGAGAAAATTGCTGACACCTATACAGAGGATGATCTGCGTCACCACATTTTCCACTCACGGTAACGCAATCAAGAAGGTGGTAAACCAACATTGGGGCCTAATATCAGATGACATGGAACATTTGGACCCACCAATGCATTCCTTCAAGAAGGCCAAAAGTGTGAAGGACCATGTGGTATGGTCACCTCTAGACTCACCGGAGGCACCATCTCCTCAGTCTTTATGGAGTTTACCCCCCACCTTAGGCCATTACAAGTGTGGACATTGTAAGGCCTGCAAAATCACGATCCAAACAAAACAGTTTGTCCACAAACAGCACAAGATTGACCTTAAGTCCTTTACAAATTGTAATACTTCCAATGTCATTTATGGAATCATTTGCCCATGTGACAAAATATATGTTGGCCAAACACAGCAGAAGGTAAAAGCCCGCATATTGCAGCATTGCAGCAGAATACGGTGCGGAGTCCAAGGTGTGCCCCTGGTGAAACACTTCAGGGATACCCAACAAGGGCCAGACGATCTCAAGTGGTTAGTGTTGGAGAAGGCTACTCTTGGAGCCAGAGGGGGGAACATTGAAACCATCCTAAATGTAAGAGAATGCAAATGGATGTATCGATTGGAGTCTATGCATAATAGCCTCAATGAACTGGACGCTAGCCATGCGCAGCTGTCCTGCCTAGCATCAGAATAATCTATCTATACAGTCTGTAACAGTTTTGTCACACATAATACTTACATTTTAACATGCATGACAAGGGAAATGTAAGTCTTATTTAAAGTGGATGCTAGCCACGCACAGTTGTCTTACCTAGCACTGTAACAATCGATCGATCTGAATTGTCAGCACCTATATTGTCGCACATAAGACTAGTATTCTAACATGCACGTCGAGTAAACTGTATGCCCTTTTAAAAGTGGATCATGTGAGAGAATTTGATGCCTGCTTAACATATGCATTTTCTCGGAACCAAACCCATTTGGGCTGTCTAAACACGATGTAATATGCTTGTAATCATGTCTACATTGTAATGAATTGATTTCTTTTTATGTGCATTATTTAAGATAACCTATCAGTCGCAAATAAGATCTTGAGCTGACAGGGTGATCACATCCACTTGGCATGGAGTTAGAAATATGGGGAGCATCAGTATAGTGTATTTTTCCATCACGGAGTGCTCGCATCAGCAGGTATCATTCCTTCGGATTTTAACAACTAATGCAGATTCGTTCCATGTATCACCAACGCGCTAGTTATCTACCCCTTTTGGAATCACATTAACTGATCCACACTGTTCCCTTTCATTTAATAAAATTTTTCTTGTTAACGTATTTCACATCCAATGCCCTATGTAGTCTTTCCTCCATGGTGTCGCCGCGATGACTTGTCCTGTTTGACAAGCATCGAGCGTCTGTCATGACGCGGCTAGCGCGTGCACGAGGAAGACGAGCCCCTGCTGTTGTATTCCTTTTTAGGGGTCCGTATATAGGTTTTCCTGAATCATGTCCTTATATAGGCATAGAATCCCTGTCCTTATTTAGGCATTAACCGTGCACTCCAAATACAGGCATGGTCACCGACATCCGTCCACCCTAACGTCACAACGAGTTCTTAGAAACCAGACCCTTAAGCTTCGGGATTTCCCCAAGCACAGGACTATTGATTTCTCCAAGAACTCATCTATTATGTATGAACCGTTATACCTTAAGGGTTCATACCTGACGTCTTCCTCTGTCCGACCTCACGTCAATGCTAACATTCCTCGACACCTACCAGGTATAAATATACCTTCCCTTGCCCAAGCAAGTTAGAGGAGACCTCTACTTCAGAGGAGCCCGTATCCCGGCCTGACGCACTGAGAAGACGCTGTCATTCCTGCACGCAGACAAATCCAGCTCCAGTGTTCTGACTCCCTTCGCGGGGTGTTAGAGTTCCAAGATCCGGCAGGAGATTCCCACGGTATGGGGCTGACTAGAACCTAGAGGGACTCTTGGCATACTAGACTTAACATACTCTTAGTCTACCATACTAGAAAATACTCCGCCTACTTCTACTCTTCCCTACACCTAGACTAGGTTAGGTACACAGGGGTAGAACTAGCTTAGAGACGCATCGTATGAGTACCCGCATTTTTAGCTCATGTTATTTATGTACGTGAATATATGCTAAAAGATAATGCTAGCGCAGTATTATTTATTTCTACTGCTTACACTGTACATTATTTATCTTGCATACTGTCTTGTGATCATAACAGCACATATCTCTTACACGAGAAACAAGACTGTTCAATAAAACCCTTTTTATTGAATCGCCCGTCTTTCCTTTCTGTGTAACTCTGCAGAGACTAAGCATGCACGATTGAATGAGTGAAACTGTTATCTTGTTTCCACGATTCTGAGACATGTTCCGCTTCTAAAGGGAAACAAAGTTGTCATGTTTTTCGGTTGCCAGAAACTACTCCCTTCTTGTTCTCAAGGAGTTTCTAGTGGCCTCTGAGCTAGCTGGCACAGGTAATTAAGGTTAATAAAATCGATAGGGACATACCGACCTTAGTCCTATGTCAAACCTATAGGTTATATTATTCCAATGCGCAGAGCCTATTAGGGAAATAGGAACTACACTAAATGGCGCCAACGGTTTGGTAAGGCAGTAATTTAACGCTAGATACTGAGTAACTCATTCGTGCTTTTCTCAGAGACCCCTACTCACATACTCCATAAGACGTCCGGAGTGGGTAGGGTTAAATATCCGCCATAACTAAATAGGGAAGCACCCTATATATATTAGTTGTTTGGTTTGTTCAACATTGAAGGATACAGTGTTCCAAAATATTGTGCACCTTATCTTTTTTGTTTCCTTGAAACTTGTTCTACATTTTTCAAAAAACAAAATGCCTAACTCCGACAACGGTGAAGTTGCGGGTCACCCAGCTTTAACAGCTTATAACATCACAGGTTTTATTGAAACCGAGGAAGGTGTCATAGACATCAATCCAAACTTAAGAAGAGCCATCACTCTAGGCGGTAGAGCAGTTTTCGTGATATAGGCACACGAATCCTTTCAGACAGAGGTATTCTATTCATGGGTCATATTTCCTGAATCAAATTCAGTAACAAGACTGTTTCACTTCTACAAAGAAGATGATCCACCAGAGGAATACATTCCTTTCGAGGATATTGAAATTCCACTAACATACCAGGAGCATCAGCTCTGGTTTAAAGGCGCCCTAAAACATCACAGAAACATTACCAGGCTCGGTCCACTAGGTAGACCAGGAGCAACATGGCCGATCCTAGCCGGCTACACACCTCATCCTGAACTGGATATAATGACGGATGAGGAATTACTTACTCAACTTACAGAGTTAATAAAAATCTACAGACAACTAGTCCAATATGTCATGCGGACTTTCACAGTCCAACCACCATTAACACTTCCAAATCAAACTCCTCAACAGGGGAATACACTAAAAACTACACCACAGACTCTATACGCAGTCATGGGAAAAATGCCCACAAAACGTGAGCAAATTCCATTTTGGATAGCTCAAAAAATTACTCAAATCGAAGCAGTATTTCCAAATACTAGCCCGTATGAGAAACACAGAATCCTAACCATCTGTTTACCGATGGGGATCACACCACAACTGGAAGACTGTACCACTTGGGGCTCAGTCTTTGCTGCCATCTATACTAAAACACATGGTATTCCTTCAATTGCAGTAATACCAGATGTCCTGAAACAAATTCAAAACGAATACGGGGCAGAGCCTGCTCTAAATTTAGGTATGAAATTACTGAAAAATTTCGACCAGGTCTCAACAATAATATTATCTAATATTAAAGGGGAGGCAGCAGCAGTGGCGATCCGCCAACGATTAAGGGAATACGATGTTACAGAACAGCAAACAGAACTACCCAGAATAATAGAACAATCTTATGCAGAATTAGGCAGAGATAGTTTGGGTGGAAGACCAGTGAAGCCGAAACAATCTGAAAGTCCTGAGAAGGACTCTATTAAACAAACTCCTACATCTTCTAAAAAGAAGTGGGAAACTAATAAACAAAATTCAAATGAGAAACGTTCTCAAGCCCGAGGTAGGTCTCCTCAAAAGGAGCCCTCTGAAAGGAGGTATAACCTCAGGAATAGGGATAATTTGAAAAAGCCTGACAGGTATCAAGATACTGATACACGTTCCTCTCATACCTTTCAGATCTCGTCACAGACATCGGAAAGAAGAGGACGGTCAGAACATAGAGAAGAACGCGTGAAATCGAAAGACGACAAACACGTTCCAAAAAACAAATCAAAACCTCAATTCTCAAAGAAGAAAGTAGCAGGTCTGAAGGTCAGACATGCCGAGGATACTGAGAACACAACTCAAGAACGGAGAATGGGCTCAGACAATGCTGGACAGTGCAGCAGAAGTCACAATAGCTCGCCAGAACCTGAAGGAACTTCTGGAGATAGTGGACTTGAATGAGTACATTACAGTTGAGACTGTAGACACCAGGGTTAGTACTCCACAAAAGTTATATGAAATAACACTCCGGATGGAGGGAGACATACCTAGACAGGTGAAAGCACTTTTTTGGGAAAAACTTTCAAGGGGCTATGACATACTTCTAGCAGAAAAAGACTGGCCACCACAATTTGTCAGGGAGTACCCACATGGCGAGGACATTATTATGCCTGCCTTCTCTAACCATATTCCAATTCACCTAAAATATACTTATGCCAGGAAATGGGCAGTTGCCCAGGCCCCAGCATTATACAAAAATCATGTAGGATGGGATGAGGATTCACCTCACCATAAAATACATCTGAAAAATGAACCTACTGCACAAAGGCAGTACCCAATAAAGCAAGAAGCTAAAAAACAGGTCAGGGAGATCCTAGATCAACTTGAATACCAAGGGGTGATTGAAACATGCACCTCTTCAATGAACAATCCTTTGTTTCCTGTCTCCAAACCAGACAATACATATCGTCTAGTTTTGGATTACAGACACTTAAACACTTGTTCAAAAACATTTGCAGTGCAAAATGCACATAGTACAGCATTAATGAATAACATTGTGTGTAAAAAATTCAAAACCACATTAGACATCTCAAATGGTTTCTTTTGTCAAAACATAGCACCTGGAAGCAGGTACTTAACAGCTTTCTCAATAATGGGGACCCAGCGTCAATTTTGTCGACTCCCACAAGGGTTCAAGAACAGCCCGAGTTTATTCTCAGCAAGGGTAAAGGAGTTACTACAAATTTATGATAATGAGGCATTGTCATATGTCGATGATATCTATCTGATAGACGATGACCTGGACAAACACTTGAACAGGGTGAGCACCATTATACTGGGCTTCGCCTCTGAGGGCTACAAATTCAACTTCAAAAAGTCCAGAATTGCCCATCTCAATGTCCTGTTTCTAGGATATGAGCTTTCAAGTGAAGGCAAGAGCTTGGCAGCCAACTTTTTAGAAAGGTGTGCGCTGCTCCAACCTCCAAAGATGCTGAAAAATTTACAATCCATCCTGGGTTTCCTAAATTTTGGAAGAACTTACATTCTAAATTACGCAGAAAGGGTTAAACCTCTCTACGCATTAATCAAACCTGATTTTTCAATCAAAAACTGGACACAAGAACACACAGAAATCTTGCGTTCACTCCAGGCTAACATGTTAGCAACAAATCACTTACAAACACGCGTAAGTCAACGCAATTTAGTGATCCGAATAATTTCGGGTCAATACGGATTCTCCTACTTAACATTTAACGAGGGTGAAAAAGTACCAATTGCATACAACTCACACGTGTATACACAAGCAGAAATGCGCTTCACTTCAACAGAAAAAATTCTGACAGCAGTTCAAACCGCTGTAGCAAAAGAAAGAGCTCTAGCCCAAGGGAAACGCATTATTGTCGTAACCCCTGTTCCGGCCTTAGAGGTGGTAACAAAAGCGAGCATTCCAAATGCTAAAGCATTACATCCGAGATGGATACAATGGGTTAATTCTCTTGCTGCAACAGATGTTGAATATGTTTTTGATCCCGATCTAAAAACACAAGCATTCCTGCAATATGAACATGAATGTCCTCTGCCTACTGAGATTCTGCCTCTCGATCAGTACGAATTCATAATTTACACTGACGGATCCGCACAACCCGCAACAGGGAGTAAGCAAGCTTACAGTGCAGCGTGTGCAATCGTTAAAGGTCGTATGCGAGATGGCAAATTCAGACCTATGGTCACAAAAACCCAGTCTCTAGGAGATTGCACAGCTCAGCGAGCTGAACTACAAGCATTCAAACTGGCACTTGAAAGTACAGATCGAGAATTCCCCACACTAATAGTGTGCGATTCTTTCTATTGTGTACAGTCGTATAATGAATATATACAAACTTGGCTTGAAAAAAGGTTCAAAGATGCAAAAGGTGGCACAATAAAGCATAAAACGCTTTGGGAACAAGTAGTTCAGTTAAAAAGCGAACTACCAAAGGCTCACGTGATCCATACACTGAGTCATCAACGTGATGGCGTTCACGTGCAGGGAATTCATTGGCTGATGAAGCCGCAAAGGGGGCTGTTCAGAAAGCTTCCGTAGCTGCGATCACTCGTTCAAAAACGAAAATAGACAGTGAGATAATGTTGGCTGTCAATGCTACGAGCAAAGGCAGTGGTGCAGCGTTACCAAAAAAGTTTCCACTCAAGTACTCATATGTAATTGATGCGAACAACGTTCCTTTTGCTCGAATCCCTGGAGTGGGGGATAGGGTAATTCCAAACATGGAACGTAGAGCAGCTTTGATTTATGAAACACATTTAGGGGAGGGTCTGTCACATCAAGGGATCTCTAAAACAATATTGACATTCAAAGAGATGTACTGGTGGCCTGGGATGAATACAGAAATACACATATTCATCAATAACTGCTTAGACTGTAAATTACAGCGAGAAAGCCACCAGACACCATGCTACGAATGTAGCTGTCCAGTACAGACACCATTGTTAGACAGCATTAGACTATCTATGCACAGGCGTCCTCATGGACAAGTGCAATTCCACAAATACTAAGTCAAGGTTCCTATGGATATGGCCTCAGCGCTCGGCTGACGCTCGAACTGTTATAAAAGATTTGTGAGTCTTTATCGGCACATACGCATTAGGCACGCTACATTCTGACCAGGGCCCTGCGTTTAGCTCTCGGGCTTACAAAGACGCCATGGCCAGTCTGGGCGTTGCATTGCGGTACTCCTCTCCGTTTCATCCTGAGGGAAATTCTGTTGTGGAAAGGAAAAACCGGGACATAAAGCAGTCTATAACAGCTAGGGTATTAGGTTCGGGTGATGGGTGGGTCAAACATCTTTATGGGGTCCAACGCTCATTAAACAACTTGCCAAGAATTTCTCTAGGGGGGGTCACTCCATATGAGGTCCTATTTGGGACAAGAATGTGGGTGCCTGATCTGGAAAGCAGTGGCGGAAAATAAACCCTTTGATATCAAAGATCGTTTGGCTGTTTTACAGGACTTAAACGAACTAAGAACGAAACAAAGCAACGTATTCCTGCAGCCAACCACCACTGGGGAAAAACCATCGGTCCCAGCAAGGCCTGTCTGGATTCCAAAAGTTCGGGATCAAGTCAGAGAAAATATTGCGGACAAGAAGGAATTTGGACCTTCATACAGTCAACCAGTACCTGTCCTGGCCATCCACGGAACAAGAACAGTACTTCTGCCGCCCCTTGCTGGAAAAAAGGAGAAAAGATTTGTGTCCATCGACCTCATGAAACCACAGTATGTGGCCAATACTAAATAGTAGGCCTCGTGGACTCCGACCTAGTAGCAGACACACTCCTCTCGCTACTATCCAAGAGGTTCAGACTGAAAGACTGATAACCATCGAGAATTCAGCAGTAACAGATGAAGGACTGAGCAACAAAGCTATGGAACTCATCCCTCTTGAAACACAAGTTACAGTTCGTCCAAATACACCTGTCTACACCAATGTAACAAGTGATCAACTGGTCCCAGCGATTTCTACAAATCCTGATGCAATTCCAACAATTGACAGAACTGCTTCTGGCTACTTCATTAACTTTGATACGTTTTCTGAGGATCCGAGTGAGCCCGAGACGTCGCCAGCATCAAAAACTTTTAAACAGCAAGTACAAGACTTTTTGCATTTTTTGAAAAAGACTTATCTAGTTTCACCATGGATTGAACTTTGGGTTATTTCTGGAATATTTTTCTTCCTGCTTTGGCTAGCTTTGGTTATGTCTATGAACGTGCTTATAAATGGGAGATACATCCATTTGGACATTGTAAGAAAAGAAGTGAACTTACTTTTGACACCTCACAAATCATCCCATTGTGAAACAAGAGACTTGTCTGCAGTGAACATCACAGCCGTTCCTATACAGGATGGTATAATGTGGGACAAAACAGATTTCGATATTTTTGGCCCGACGGAACATTTAAACATTCCACATTTATTCAAGATCTCACTAAGTGAATTTGTTTTATCCAGCACCTTTTCTGATGATTGGGACTTTGAAACTGTAAATAATATAATGTTTGACCTAGAAAAATCTGCTGCATTTTCTAATAATGAATATTTAGAGGGTTCATCAGACTATGAACAGCTGTATTGCTATAACCACTATGGTCATCATTTTTTGCATAAATCTGCAACACCTAGAAATGTGTTTATGTTTAACCAATGGGAGCATTGTCCTACACCACCAAAAGGTAGTTCAAAAACATTTGCTAAGAAGTTTCCATATTTTTCAGGATACAATACATCTGATCCAGAAACATTTTACTATAAAAATGTAAACAAAACAGGACTGAAAATTAAGTTAACTAATACAAAACAGATTTACTCTGCAGCATTTATTGCCCAACTGTCTAGACAGGGTTTCGACTTATGGAAAGACACAATAGACACAAAATCTGTCTGGGGTACTAAAGATTGGCAAGTGTAGGGGGTAGAAGCTTTATTTAGAGCCTGTATCGTCCCTCAACAAATAATGTTTTTGAATGACACGGTCCAACAAACGTCTTGCCTTGGGTTAGCCAAGATTAAAGACATGAAACATCCTTCTGTACCAACACCTGCAAGTGATAACAATACACAGGCAGCGGTTACAGTTGACAAAATACTACAAATCAACGGATCTAATCCTGATTGGAGAAAATGGTTGATCTGGCCCACAGACACGAACAACTGTCAAGAGAGATTCCTGAATAAAACACAGGGGTTTTCTATTCACAGGCCAGACCCAAGATACGTCCAAAGACAGCATCCGGGGGTAGTAACAACATATAGTGTAGGAAAATTATGCCTCGATTGGCTGCAAAAATCTACACTTAAGGATGTGAAACAACACTTATCTTTACTTAAAGAAGACGCAGACCTTAGGGAATTCTTGCTTGGACCAAGAAAACCGCGTCAAAAACGTTTCATATATGCCGGCATTTATGCTGCTTATAATGAAGCATGGAAGGTGTCACAGATGGAGGCCGCAGAACGAATACGTGAACTTGATCGTATTAATTTGGAGAAAACTCTCTCTGTGGTCGACAATGGGTTAACAACTTTGTCCTCCAGAATTTATTCATTGGACAGTATTGTATCCTCTGCTATCGACATACTGGAACAAGATTTAGCCATGTTACAGCAAGGCCAGTCTCAGTTACGTTCTATTATGTTATTAAGCTGGACGCTGCAATCTTTGCGTGCGGGCTATGTGCCTTGGCGCTTTATCAACACAACGGCTCTGTTTGCAGAATACAATCTAACTGATAAACAGATCGAATTGGCACAAAGGGGAGCAAAGTATACAGTACTGAGCATTGAAAAACTTGAAAAGTTACCATTCACAGTGGCAGAAAAACCAGCTACAGAATGGCTTATTCATGGCAAAATTAGTCTACCTGTGACTACTTTCCAGTTTCAGTATTGCCTTAAACAGATGCAAGCAGGCAAATATGAAAGGTTGGGTAAAGAATACATTAAGATATCCTGGAATTTACCTTACACCTATAGATGTTGGAGTGGGGATCGTGAAGTGTTGCTAAGCGGTACACACTGTGAAAGTGCACTAAGCGGTTCACTGATTTGTCAGGACATTTCTTTACACGGGGCTTGTAATGGTTCTGTGGCAAACTTGTCCTGCCACCAGCAGGGTACACCAGCTGCTGTGATTAATCCAACGTTTGGACAACTTTCTAATGGGAGTTACCTCATGTTGAATGATCAGAGTTGCTGTGGCATGTTGCCAGGCATCCCATATCTAGTAACGGTCAACTCCAGGGTCACTTGCTGTATGCAAGTATTGTTTGCCCCAATAGACACAGTCAGGGAGTCGCCTTTGTGGCCTTCGTTGAATGTCTCTTTTATACGATTTGATACTTTAAGCAGAATGAAAGCCATGCTTATTCAACAATCAGTGCCTTTGACCTCGGCCAAAGAAACTTATGATCTACAAGTTGCAAGGACTTCGGCTGAGATACAAGCTTTAATTCGTACAAACTGCCCTAGACATTTCGTAGAAATGATAGGACGTATCTTCAACATGTCAGATACAAGCGGAATTGTACATGTATTTAAGACCATCTGTTCCGGACTATTAGCACCTTTCCAGGCTGTCCTCGGAATCATCCCAAACTTCGCACATTCGGTGTTTGGTGGTGTGCCGTTAATTCTAGCACTTGTTGCAGGAATTCTGTTTCTATTCCTCCTACTACGCTATGGCAAGCCTCTTCGCCAACATCACTCCGAGCGATGTGGAGAGAGCCCTCCTTGAACGGAAATGCCGTGAGCGAATAGTACAGCTTTTTGGCATGCCTCGTCTACGGGAACTTAATACAACTTGGTTCCTGTCATTCAGACCAATCTGGCAAGAGTGCATCTTACCTGTTCTACGCTGCCTGTTTTGCGGTGAAGAATGCATGCTAGACACCTGTCTAACACTCTCATGAGTCGTGCCAATGGATATCGATACTCTGCTGGACCAGATAACGGCCCATGCTGTGTGTTGTCCCCAACGGCTTCCAATCCTGATGGCGGCATTCATTGAGATCTCACAGATGCTTCCGGCTGCTGCTGAGGTACGAGTTGGATCAAGGGGCACACAGGTAACAACGGACGCAAACATTGCTACGGCATCCTCTGCTGACGGCGATGCTTCTCATCTCTGTGCAATTCACCTTCTGAACGAGGTGTTCCAAATGTCACCGACTTCGGTGGATGATATTTTGGCTACTGAAATAGATGATCTAATGTTTACACCAGACCCATACACTGACTTTGATTCGGCTCACAGTGTACCAGGGCAACAATGAAATTTGGCCTTCATATTCTTCAAACTTGGAATTTTTCCCAGAATTTAACTTTTTCTTTTTAAATTTATGAAATGACATGGCAAATGAACAATCTGCTTACAGTAGAACTAGCCTTATAAAACAGACTTCTTTGAATACTTCCAGGGACACATTGTCACCTTACTTGTCTACAATTTCATTTACTTCCATGATATACAAATGGCTTTGATTGTAAAAACTTATCGACCATTTCATCATATGTATATATTACTGTTTCATTCACGTTGCATTCCACTTCCGTTATATGCTTAGAATGAAAACAATGCTTTAAATGTACAGTACCTATTGCATTTCAATAAGTTTTGAGCTTCTTTTAAAATGCTTTTAGAAATGTTTTTAGCAATATGTGGTACTCAATTTTATGTTTAGCATTTAAAATGTTTAGCATTTAGTATCATCGTTCACTCGAAGATGGAGTGGGTGTTGTATTCCTTTTTAGGGGTCTGTATATAGGTTATCCTGAATCATGTCCTTATATAGGCACAATTCACCTTGCCCTTATATAGGCATAGAATCCCTGTCCTAATTTAGGCACTCCAAATACAGGCATGGTCACCGACATCCGTCCACCCTAACATCACAACGAGTTCTTAGAAACCAGACCCTTAAGCTTCGGGATTTCCCCTAGCACAGGACTATTGATTTCTCCAAGAACTCATCTATTATGTATGAACCGTTATACCTTAAGGGTTCATTCCTGACGTCTTCCTCTGTCCGACCTCACGTCAATGCTAACATTCCTCGACACCTACCAAGTATAAATATACCTTCCCTTGCCCAAGCAAGTTAGAGGAGACCTCGACTTCAGAGGAGCCCGTATCCCTGCCTGACGCACCGAGAAGACGCTGTCATTCCTGCACGCAGACAAATACAGCTCCAGTGTTCTGACTCCCTTCGCGGGGTGTTAAGAGTTCCAAGATCCGGCAGGAGATTCCCACCTCTCTCATTCTCAAGGTATGGGGCTGACTAGAACCTAGAGGGACTCTTGGCATACTAGACTTAACATACTCTTAGTCTACCATACTAGAAAATACTCCGCCTACTTCTACTCTTCCCTACACCTAGACTAGGTTAGGTACACTGGGGTAGAACTAGCTTAGAGACGCATCGTATGAGTACCCGCATTTTTAGCTCATGTTATTTATGTACGTGAATATATGCTAAAAGATAATGCTAGCGCAGTATTATTTATTTCTACTGCTTACGCTGTACATTATTTATCTTGCATACTGTCTTGTGATCATAACAGCACATATCTCTTACACGAGAAACAAGACTGTTCAATAAAACCCTTTTTATTGAAACGCCCGTCTTTCCTTTCTGTGTAACTCTGCAGAGACTAAGCATGCACGATTGAATGAGTGAAACTGTTATCTATTGTTTCCACGATTCTGAGACATGTTCCGCTTCTAAAGGGAAACAAAGTTGTCATGTTTTTCGGTTGCCAGAAACTACTCCCTTCTTGTTCTCAAGGAGTTTCTAGTGGCCTCTGAGCTAGCTGGCACAGGTAATTAAGTTTAATATAATCGATAGGGACATACCGACCTTAGTCCTATGTCAAACCTATAGGTTATATTATTCCAATGCGCAGAGCCTATTAGGGAAATAGGAACTACACTACACTGCTATTAAACGGCAGGCGTGGCAATGCTCCTGTTTCCCTTGACAGAGACGGATGCACTTTGAAGACTCTAGGTAAGCAAAAGTATAGACCGTGTATCGTTATTGGAGCGCACATCCTCCTTCCAGTCAGGTCCTACGAACGTGCTGGCTGACAACATATAATATGGCTAAGAGCAGCTTTCTCTTTTTTTATATATAATTTTTTTATATATTTTTTAGATTGAAAGCACCCGGTGGGCTCTTCGGAAGTTGTGATTGTGTTCCACCTATTTAGGTAAACATGATTTCCTTGTTTGAATTACGGGCACTTAACAGAGTGTAGTCATTTCAGGAATATCTGTGGTGGTTGACCTTTGGTCCTCCTTTTTTCTTGTTGTTTCCTTTAGATTTATATACAGCGGAATTGGGACCTTGAAGTTTATTCGGGCCTATGTTAATTTAGAAATACAATTTTTCTGTCTTAATGGATGATCCCTAGGGACAGTTTCCCGACTAATTATTTCAAGTAGGTCTGATTGATCGCGCCTTCCAGCTTATTTGATACTATTCAATTCTGTGGGATATAATCTGATGGCCCTTACCATGTTTTCCAGGTGCCATCAATCCGCTCGTCATTTGGAGCCTACGGGCCCAACTACAACGTTACCACCATCCAGTTGAGGGTGGCATATGGTAAATTCATTTTTAGCTTCATTTCACCCTTTTTGCAATTTATCGTCCAATACACTAGATACTAAGGACTTCTTTTGTTAAATTCCCAGGTGCCCCATTTTCAGTCCTGAGGAAGACCCCGTCGTAAGGATTTAAGCAGCCTACTTTGTTTTGGGGGTCGAAACGTCGACTGTGTTATTGTCGTATGCCAGTTTGATCAACAGTGCTTTCTCACTGTGATAGTGTACTCCTAATCATGGCTATGTATTTTTCATCATTCAACTGTGAGGCCTAAAAAAGCTGTCTTCATTGTAAATAAATATGTGATGGATATAATGTCACTACCTTTCCTTTACACTTTTCCAACCCTCACTTGATGCACATTACCTCTTCCCCTTTTCTCTTCTCCCCCGTACGCGGGGCACTTGTTTGGTACAGCCTTTTGAGTCATTTGCTGATTTATAAGCATTCAAAGATGTTCAATGTGATTAAATAACATTGAACCATATATCTACGGTGTATTAGTGTATTTATGTCTCGTTCCCCGACGACTGGAAACACGCCGAGGTCAACCCCCTCCTAAAGAAACCCTCAGCGGACCCCACCGACCTCAAAAACTACAGACCCATCTCCCTGCTCCCGTTCCCAGCGAAAGTCATCGAGAAAGCCATCAACAGCCAACTCGCCACATTCATTGAAGAACACAACATCCTCGACTCCTCCCAATCCGGCTTCAGAAAAAACCACAGTACGGAAACCGCCCTCCTCACCGCAACAGACGACATCCGCACCCTACTGGACAAAGGAGAAACAGTAGCCCTCATCCTCCTCGAGCCTATCAGCGGCGTTCGACACAGTCTCCCACCGCACCCTAATACGCAGACTCTACGACGCAGGAATCCAGGACAAGGCCCTCGACTGGATCCGCTCCTTCCTCTCCGGAAGGACGCAGCGGGTCAGACTCCCCCCTTTCCTCTCGGACCCCACACCTACCACCTGCTGAGTCCCCCAGGGCTCCTCCCTCAGCCCGACGCTCTTCAACGTCTACATGGCTCCACTCGCCCCCATCGTCAGAACCTACGGACTCAACATCGTGTCATACGCAGACGACACCCAGCTCATCCTCTCCCTATCCAACGAGCCCAACACCGCCAGACGCAACTTTCGAGAAGGCATGGAAGCCGTCGCCAAATGGATGAAAAACAGCTGCCTACAACTAAACACCAACAAAACAGAAGTACTCATCATGGGCCCAAACCCGATGCCTGGAGCGACACCTGGTGGCCCCCCGCCCTCGGAAACCCGCCAACCCCCACGGACCACGCACGCAACCTGGGAATCATCCTGGACTCCGAGCTCAAAATGGACCGCCAGATCAACTCTGTCTCGTCTTCCTGCTTCCACACCCTCCGCCTCCTTCGTAAGACCTTCAAATGGATCCCCCTCGATCACCGAAAGACCGTCACTCACGCCCTGGTCACCAGCAGACTCGACTACGGCAACGCACTCTACGCCGGAATAAACAAAAACCTCACCCGCAAGCTACAGAACATCCAGAACGCCGCCGCAAGACTGGTCCTCAACCTGCCAAAACACTGCCACATCTCCCAGCACCTGCGCACACTCCACTGGCTCCCCGTCGAGGTGAGAATCACCTTCAAGATGCTCACCCACGCACACAAGGCCCTCCACGGCACCGGACCAGCATACCTGAACAACCGACTCAAATTCCACGCACCCCAAAGGACCCTACAATCAGCCCAGCTCTCCTACGCCGTGGTCCCCCGCACCAGAAAGACCAGATCGGGAGGCCGCTCCTTCTCCTTCCTCGCGGCCAAAGCATGGAACGCCCTTCCGCTCCACCTCAGACAGACAACATCGCTCCCCATCTTCACAAGAAACCTCAAAACCTGGCTCTTCGACAGACCCCCTCCTTGATGGATGGAACCTGCACCCCCCCCATCCCTAGCACCTTGAGACCCTTACGGGTGAGTAGTCGCGCTTTAACAAACCCCTGATTGATTGATTGATTATGTCTAAAGTGATTTAATTCTGTGTATTCTTAAGAATTGTTCTACTGGGACCAATTCTTTACTGTACTGTCTCATACCCAGGTCCCAGTGGCTTATTTGGGTTTACCCATTCTTTGTAACCACCATTCAAGGAACTGGCTGAAAGTTTCGGTCTCCCACCCTGGAAAATTTCTGACATATGAAGTAGTAGTGCAGACTTTCAGGGAGATGTGGGTAGGGAGCCGTGAAGAGCCCAAAACACATGCAGTTCTCCACTCAGTCCTTACATTGGGAACGGAGCACCACCAAGTGAAATGGTTCTATACCTCATTAACAGAAATGATGCGCACACCCCTAATGAATTTACGTAACCGATGGGAAACCATATTGGACAGGGAAATCACAGACCCGGAGTGGGGCAGAATTCTCGCATACCCCAAGAAGGTTTCACGTAATACTAGACTGAAATACACTCAGTTTAACTATACTCACATGACATATATGACTCCCCACAACCTTAAGATCATATACGGAGATGAGGAGAGCAAATGTCAGAGATGTGATGGGGGAGACACAGATTTCGTACACATGACTTGGGGGTGCGCCGCCCTACATGGGTTTTGGGTGGAAGTGTTGGGGGCGGCGGAGACGGCGGTGGGGCGTACACTTGAGAATACAGTAGAGGTATGCTTACTGGGGCTCTTCCCTAGGCCACACAAACTTAAAGTTGGGAATAGATTCCTGGACCTTGCTCTGGTCCTAGCCAGAAGACGAATAGCGCTGGCTTAGAAATCAGAGAACGGGACAGCAACAGAAATGTGGAGGCACGACGTGACCTACTGGGCAGGGGCAGACTAGTACAGGGTTCTGGTCCGGGAAGAAAGCCCTATTGCAGAGTTGTGGAAGGAGGTCCAGGAGACCTGGGAGAACCCAGGTCAGGGCCGGTGTGAAGAGGAAAAGGGAAGAAACATCTCACAAACAGGGAACAAACAGTCAGAGTACCTGATAAACCAGTTACTACTTAAACTAAGGTATGATGGCGGAGGAACTGTAGGAACTAATCATAGATACCCCAAAGTGTTTGCACAGACAAAATATACACACATACCCCCCAATGACAAGATCTAACATAGCTGTGATCAAACTCGCGCTCCGTAGGGACGGTGCCTGGGATCTTCCCTGTCACGCTTTGCTCCACAAACCCTCCCTAACACCCCACATACTTATATATAGCGCAAATGAACAGAATGGACCCCGCTGCATAACTAGTTAATAGTTGTTTTAGTTTTGTCGTTTTATATAAACTGAGTGACATTCATTCGTAGGCCCTCTATACTAACATTGATATATACACATGCAAAACATGTTCAATTTCCCTTAGATCGCATACTAGGGAGAATGTTGGAATGCTAAACCCTTGGAGATTATTCAGCTAAATTGGTCGTAGTTAACACACCAAGAATATGATTAATGTGATCAGGGGTGGCTACTAGTGCCACATAGAGATGAACATATATAGATGTATCATGCTGACCTGCTTTATGTTATTGCATATGATAAATGTTAATATGTATTAATATTCATATGTATGATAAACCAAATGCCAAATAAAAAGATGTTTTAAAAAAATACATCAGAGATAATTACAGGCAACTCACGCACGGGGTCAGCTGCGGTCACAACAGTAAGTCACTGGCATATATAATCAAGGATGCTGTTTCACCGTTAACATTTGAAGTAATGATTTGAGAGACTATGGGAAAATTACCCATTACCTTCATCCCCAAATCTAGGGAAGGACCTGACCCATGTTCATTCTGTACATCTTTGAGAATGGTCAGAAGAACGCTCATCGAGGGGGTGCCATAAAAAAGTGTATACACTGTAGTGAACACCATCGCCTAGGTGTTGAAGTCGGCAAAGGTGGGAGGGGGGGCCAGACCAGTAGGTGAACACATAGTAAGGATCCTATGCTTCTCTACAGGACCCGTGAGGGGAAAAACAGCATCAAGCTGATCAATTTTATTAGCAATCCAAAACGGAAAGTCTTCACGATTAAGGGGTCGTTTGCCCATAATGGAGTTTATAATAACGGGGCTATTACAAGCCCTTCACCTTGTGGGGCCTGCACAGGCGGCGCATCCCCAGGTGGAGCAGCCAAAAAGGCATGGGCACCAACCTGAATCAAACGTCTAAATAAATGGACTAGTTGAGCGTACAACAAACGTACATCCGCCACATTAGCCGTGGCATAAATGAAGGGAGTGACCCGCTTGGGGCCTCTGATGACCACCTCTCCGCCTTCCTTACCAAAATGAAGAGTCGGTCAGACAGTGGAGAATATAAACCAATAACTGTTTTATTCATATACACTCAGAGTGGAGCCCCATCTGTACAGTCGCTGGGAGTGCTACAGAGGGAACTGAAAACAGCAAGCATAGAGATACATTATGTACGTTACTTGGCTGGGCAAAGTCACGCCCATAGTGGAATTTTCCAAGCAGATGCAGCCGAACAGTGAAATACAAAAAAAAGGTTTTGGTTATCGTATCTTGCACAACCTAGCACAGTCCAAGTTCGTTTCATCCTGGGCCCGCCACCAGACAAGTGGGAGAGCGCGTCTATCTAGTGAGAAAGCTATGCGCTGACATGAACAGTTTACTCATTACTGAAACAGAACTTACCATTTCAGAAACGAAACTTAGCAAGGAGCATTTCTCAGAAATGGACGAGATCAGTTTCAAATAGCCTAAAATCGCGCCTGCAAAGAAAATGGCATAGCGCATGCTAACTAAATCATGACATTACGTGAGCATTCACGGGCCTAATCTAACAGACCCTCCTTTTTGCATGAGCTAAAAACATTTTCTGTATACACAAAAAGGATGCAATAAGAGTAATATAGAGATAACATTGTCATAACAGCGTGGACACATCGAAAAGCAATAGAGTAGCAAAATCTGGAATACATGAGGGAACCTAAGGGTGTTCCTTACTATCAATATCAGCAAGGGAAATAGCGAGAGGGAGGAATCCTCGAATATCCCTTCATCAATATTCATGATATTGTCAACATCTTCCTGAAGCATCATCGCGGCATTTGTAACATGAGCTGATATTTTCTGTTTGGGTGTGAACATAGAGGCACAGAAGGAACAGCAAAGAGGGAGACATTGAATGACTGCAACACAGCACCAGCACCACTACAAAATAAATCAGTCGCTCAAAATTCCAATCCCAGCTACCAAAAAGGGACCAACTCCAGTTCCCACTTTCCAAGCCCTTGACATTTTCAATGATGTCCAGGATGTGTTGTGTTATGTTTTTCTCCAAATTTTCTATCCCCATAAAACACTTATCGCCAATTAATGCGCACACACCACCAGACTTGGCCAATAAGAAATCTACAGCATATCTAGTCTGTTCCGAATACACACACATGCTTTCCAATTGGGTAGTGATAACTCTCAAAGCCGCCACTGTGGTATTGGACAAAATTTGCAATTTGCATCCGAAATATTCTCTAGCTCTCTCCTCCCTGGCCATAGCCATACCACCTAAGGAGAATATGGAGGACAAAATATATCCAAATGTGATACCATTGTTATAGCTATTCACTTCGATATCTGTGACCCCTTCACAGAACTCTTTAGTTAGAGTTCTCTTTACCCATCTCTTTTTCAGCTTGATATCCTTGCAGGGAACACACAGAGGCAACACCATCCCAAGAGCCACATCTTCGGTACCATTATAAACATTAGTATAGGTCCCATTAGACAGAAAATAAAACCCAGGGTGTGCATGCATCGGCCCATCATAATCTACTGCAGAATATCTGGAATTCATTCCCAATGTACTTGGATCTGATTTATGCTCTAGGGAAACTGTTTGTTTGTACAATATCGTTCCCGAACAATTTATATACAAAGAAGTGTCTGTAAAATTCACTATGGGGCAACAAGTGTCGTGTAGTTCCTATAGTACCCATGCAGGACCTGCGCGTTTCGATAACAAACTGTGGGCTTGGTGGCAGACTGGCTCTGTGCACCCCCACTGCGTATGTTAGCCTGTTTTGCATTAGCTAGCTCACAGTGCCACTAGAATCTCCTCTTATCGGGGAGAGATTAGTTTCTGGCAACCTTAGATCATGACAACCCTGATCCCTCAATCGTGGAAACAATGTACTACTTTTCGCTCAGTCACTCGTGCTTACTTGTTCGGTTTGTCTCAGAGAGTTACACAGAATAAACAGTCTGGGCGTTTCAATAAGTATTTATTGAACAGTTGTTATTCTAGTGTAGAATATATGTGCTGTGACACCCACCAGCAGACAGTAGCAGAGATATATTATCAGCATAAAAGTGAAAGGATGGTACAGTTCTACCATATTGCAATAATCATGGATACATACATGAATATATAAAATGCATTATAAAAGTGCGCGTACTCCTACAATGCCTAACTAGATGTACCTAAGTGTACCTAGCATGTGTGTAGGTCTAAAAACCTAAGAGCCAAGAATCCCTCTAGGATTTAGTCGAACCCCATTACCTGAAGAGAGAGAGTGTGGGACCCCGTCCTGGTCTCAAGTTGGACACCCCGCAAGGGCTGTGTTAGACCGCTCAAAGCTGGAGCGACTGCATGCAGGAGCCTCAGCACCTCTGGTCAGTGTGTCGGCATGGAAGTCTCGGTTCCCTCTATCTTACCATGGCAAGATGTGGTGTATTTATACCCTAAAGTAGCTCGTCCCTTAGTATGGTTTGTATTGGTCTTTGTTGGACATGAGGAAGACGTCAGGGGTGAACTTTGTACATACATATTATGCAGGAAATGTAGCTGGTGAATGCTCATGCATAATTTATGAGTACATTGTAGGCCTGTGTCCGGGAAAAACCCTTCAGTGTTCAAACCACAGACTAGATAACATTCAACCCTCAGAGTTCGTTGTGTACTGTAGGGAACTAATGTAGGTGAAAGATCATGCCTATATTAGGGCATGGGAGATCATGACTGTAATGGGGCATAGACGATTATGACCATAATAGGGCATATACGATTATGACCATAATAGGGCATATACGATTATGACCATATACGGTATATATAAACGTGTCTATATTAGGGCCTCTATACGAAACATAACACCCACTCCTCTTTCGACAATGACCATACTTAAAATCTGGACAATCTTAAAAATATACTTAAAACCAGCTAAAAACAGGACTTTAAAAAGACGTTAAAAAATTTGTAAAATGTTAAAATAGGCTATGCTTTCTTGTCACATGAAAAAGTCAATTCTGTCCCACTTATAAAAGTTGCATCACTACAAGCAGAATAAGGCCATGCCTTTCAAGCGAAAGTGTCAATTTAGGAAATGTTCCAAATTTTGTTCGTTTATTTATGAAACGAAGTGGAGAAGCCGAATTCTTTTCCAGGACGCGATGAGCCAATTCAAGATTGAGTGTCCTGGCTGGGAGATGCAGCATAATCGGTGTTAGCCACTGCAGACGACGAGCCCAAAGCCTCACAGAGAACGTCAATCGCACATAGATGGAATTCAGCAATGCCAACAGTCGGTGCTGTGGCAGCTTGTGCGGCAGTTGTTACCTGGGTGCCTGTGGAGGAGCCACCTAACCCAGCAGGAGCAAACGGCACCTGTGGATTCTCAAGGAATGCATTCATCAGAATTGGAAGACGCTGGGGACAACGCAGAGCATGGGCCTTTAGGGGGTCCAGCATAGCATCCATCTCCGGAGGCGTATCTGATGGAAACGTTAGACAGAGATCCAACGCGCATTCTTCTCCGCAAAACAGGCATCGAAGGACAGGTAAGATGCAGTCCACCCAGACTGGTCTAAACAATAGAAACCAAGAGGCGTTCAGTTCTCTTAGGAAAGGTATACCCAGAAGCTGCACCATGCGTTCACGGTATTTCCGCTCCATGAGTATGTTCGCCATTTCCTCGGAAACTGGGCCGTCCATTGCGTACCAGTAAGATTACAATCAGGACTCCTGCAATTAGGAACAGGATAAGCGGGAGACCTCCAAAGACGCTTCCCAATATGGAGTGTATAAAATTTGGGATTACTCCGAGGACCGTCTGAAAGGTGCTTAATAGTCCTGACCCTATGGTCTTAAATAGGTGTACAATACCGCTCGTATCAGACATATTAAAGATACGACCCACAATTTCTGCGAAATGAAAGGGGCAGTTCGTACGTATAAGCGCTTGTATCTCAGTCGAGGTCCTTGCAACTTGAAGTTCAAAGGTTTCTCGAGCGGAGGTTTAGGGCACGGGTTGCTGCAAAAGCATGGCTTTCAGTCTGCTCAAAGTATCAAATTGTATAAAGGAAACATTCAACGAAGGCCATAATGGCGCCTCCCTGACTGTGTTCAGTGGTGGAAACAATACTTGCATACAGCAAGTAACCCTGGAGTTAACAGTGACCAGATAGGCGACGCCCGGAAGCATCCCACAGCAACCTTGATCATTTAGCATCAAGTAACTCCCATTCGAGAGCAGCTGGAAAACCGGCGTGATCATGGATGCTGGGGTCCCTGACATGTGACAAGATAGATTCGCTACCGAACCACTACATGCTCCGTGCAGAGAAATATCCTGACACATGAGAGAACCGCTTAAAGCGTTCTTGCAGTTTGTACCACTCACAAACACTTCTCGATCTCCACTCCGGCATCGAAATGTATATGGTAACTCCCAAGTTTCCTTAATGTATCCCTTACCCATTTTTTCATATCTGCTTGCCTGCCTTTGCTCAAGGCAATATTGAAACTGAAACGTAGTGACCGGCAGAGTGATTTGGCCATGAATTAGCCATTCAGTTGATGGTGATTCGGCTACAGTGAATGGTAACCTTTCCAGTTTCTCAATACGCAGCATTGTATATCTAGCTCCCCTCTGTGCCATTTCTGTCTGTTTATCAGTTAGATTGTATCCTGAAAACAGAGACGTGGTGTTTATAAAACGCCAGGGCACGTTGCCTGCACGCAAAGATTGCAGCGTCCAGCTTAACATCATAATAGAACGTAACTGAGATTGTCCATGTTGTAACAAGGCCAAGTCTTGTTCTAATAAGTCAATTGCAGAAGAAACAATGTTGCCTAAGGATTAAATCCTGGAGGTCAAAGTTGTTAACCCATTATCCACTAGAGCTAATGCCTTCTCTAAGTTAATACGGTCTATTTCCCGTATTCTTTCTGCGGCCTCCTGTTGGGATATTTTCCAGTTTTCATTATAGTATGCATAAATGCCAGCATATATGAAACATTTCTGACGTGTTTTCCTTGGGCCTAGCAAAAAATCCCTAAGGTCTACATCAGGTGTGAGTAAGGTCAAGTGATGTTTCACTTCTGTGAGTGTTGAGGTTTCTAGCCAATCAAGGCACAACTTCCCAACACTATAGGATGTCACTACCCCTGGGTGTTGTCTCTGTACATAGCGTGTATCTGGCCTACTGATACTAAACCCCTCGGTTATACCTAGGAATCTCTGTTGACATGTGTTCGTGTCAACGGGCCAAATCAGCCATTCTGTCCAATTGGGATCTGACCTGTTGTACAGGAGAATGTCATCTAATCCTACCCCATGTGTAGTTGAATTCTGCCCCCTACCCATCTGTGATGGTGCTGGAAACCCAGGTGTGTTCATGTCCTTGTTCTTGGCTAGTCCAAGACAGGATGTCTGTTGCACAGTTTCATTTAGAAATATCATCTGCTGTGGAATGAGGCCTGCTCTAAAAAGCGCTTCTGTTCCCTAAACCTGCCAGTCCCTAGAACCCCAGATTGATTTTAAATCTATAGTGTCCTTCCATAGGTCGAAACCCTGTGTAGGCAACTGGGCTATAAAGGAAGCAGAGTAAATCTGTTTGTTGTTAGTCAACATAATTTTCTGTACTGATGTTGTTGTCACTTTGTAATAAAATGACTTCGGGTCAGATGTATTAAACCCTGAAAAGTATGTGAATTTCTGTGCAAAAGTTTGCGAACTACCTTTTGGAGGTGTTGGGCAGTGTTCCCACTGGTGGTATTCAAATACATTTCTAGGTGTTATAGATTTGTGCAAGAAATGATGACCATAATGTTGGTAACAGTACAATGTATCATAGTCTGAAGTACCTTCTAACATTTCATTGTTCGGAAATACTGCAGTTTTTTCCAAATCAGACATCATATTATTTACAGTTTCAGTGTCCCAATCATCAGAAAATGTACTGGAGGTAATGATATCACTTAAAGAAATTTTAAATACATGTTTAAGCTTTAAAAGTTCAGTCGGACCTAAAATATCTAAATCAATCTTGTCCCATACTATACCGTCCGGTATAGGAACTGCTGTAATGTTCAATGAAGACAAGTCTCTTGGTTCACGATGTGAAGATTGGTGTGGCTTTAAAATTAAATTAACCTTTTGGGCTGTAGAGCTCTGTTGAAGGTATTGTCCATTAATAAGCATACTAAAAGTTATAATTAAACCTAGCCAGAAAATGAAAAATAGAATCCCAGTGATATACCATAGTTCTATCCAAGGTGACACTAGGTAAGTCTTTTTAAAAAAGTTCAGAAAGTCAATGAGTTTTTGTTTGTGTGATTTTTTGGCTGGCGTAGTTTCCGGCTCGCTTGGATCCAGTGAAAACGTATCAAAGTTCATGAAGTAGCCAGAAGCAGTTCGATCAATTGTTGGAATCGCATCGGGATTTGTTGAAATCGGATTTTGCTCTTGACGAGGCATGTTGACGTAGACGTCTGTAGTCGGTCTGATTGCAACTTGGTTGTTAATTTGATTTTCTTCTTGAAGTTGAACTTCTTGTTGAAGTGGAACGAGTTCCATAGCATTGTTGCTTAGTCCTTCATTCCGTACAGGTGGCTCTTCAAATGTGATGAGTCTTTCTGTTTGAACTTCTTGGATTGTAGCGAGAGGAGGGCGTCTGCTACTGTGGAGTCCATGTAGCCTACTGTTTAGTATCGGCCACATAGTGTGGTTTGATTAGGTCGATTAAGACAAATCTTTTCTCCTTTTTCCCGGCAAGAGGCGGCAGAAGTACAGTTCTTGTGCCTTGGATTGCTAAGACCGGTACAGCTGTTCTGTAAGATGGCCCAAATTCTTTCTTGTCTGCAATCTTCTCTCTGACCAGGTCCCCGACTTTTGGGATCCAGACAGGTCTTGCCGTTACTGCCTTGACTTCCTCAGTGGCGGTCTGTTTTAAGTGGGCGTTGCTTTGTTGTGTCCTGGATTCATTTAGATCCTGTAAAACAGCCAAACGATCATGGATATCAAATTGTTTTCCATCCGCCACTGCGCCTTCACAATCAAGATCAGGTACCCACATTCTTGTCCCTAATAGGACCTCGTAAGGAGTGACACCCCCTAGAGAGCTTCTTGGCTGGTTGTTAATTGTTCTTTGGACCCCATAAAGATGACTGACCCAACTACCGCCCTTGCCTAATACCCTAGCTGTTAAAGATTGCTTTAAGTCTTGGTTTTTCCTCTCCACAACCGAATTTCCCTCAGGATGGTACGGAGAGGAGTACCGCAATGCTACGCCCATACCTTCCATGGCCTCTTTGTAAGCCCGAGAGCTAAACGCCGGGCCATGGTCAGAATGTAACGTGCCAACTGCGTATGTGCCGATAAAGACTCGCAAATCTTTTATAACAGTTGGAGCGTCAGCCGAGCGCTGAGGCCAGACCTTGAGGAAACTTGAGCTGGACGCACACGAACGGACAACCTAATGCTGTCTAATAATGGTATCTGTACTGGACGTGTTGTGGTAGACCCTGTCATCTGCTTGCAGATGTCACAGTTCCAGACATAGTCTCTAATCTGCCTTCTCATCGCAGGCCACCAGTAGCGTTGTTTCAACAAAGAAACAGTCTCCCTAAGTCCCTTATGTACAGAACCTATCCCTTCGTGTGCTGCCACAATTAAACCTAACCTACGATCCATATTTGGTATTACTCTATCCGCCACTCCAGGAATCTGAGCATATGGAATGTTGTGTGCATCTAACTTGTAGGAGTATTTGAGTGGACATTTTTTAGGTACTGCTGTGCTGCCTTTGCGTGAAGCAATGACAGCTACCATAATCTCACCGTCTATCCTCGTTTTTGAACGAGTGATTGCAGCTATGGATGCTGTGCGTACAGCCCCCTTTGCGGCTTCATCAGCCAATGAACTCCCTTCAACGTGAATGCCATCACGCTGATGACTCAGTGTATGTATCACGTGAGCCCTTGGTAGGTCGTTTTTCAACTCCACTACCTGTTCCCATAGCATTTTATGCTTAATTGTGCCACCTTTTGCATCTTTAAACCCGTTTTGTTCCCAATGATGTAAATATTCATTGTATGATTGTACACAGTAAAAGGAATCACACACAATTAGTGTGGGGAATTCGTGATCCGTATTTACAAGTGCCAGTATCAGTGCTTTTAATTCTGCCAACTGAGCGGTGCAGTCTCCTAGAGATTGCGTTTTAGTGCAACTTGGATGGAACTTTTCATCGCGCATGCGACCTTTAACAATCGCACAAGCTGCGCTGTAAGCTTGCTTACTCCCTATGGCCGGTTGAGCAGATCCGTCAGTGTAAATAATATATTCATACTGATCTAGAGGCAAAATCTCATTTGGTAGAGGATATTCTTGTTCGTATTGCAGAAATGCTTGTGTTTTTAAACTTGGATCAAATCTGTATTCAACATCCGTTGCAGTAAGAGAATTAGCCCATTGTATCCATCTGGGATGTAAGGCTTTCGCATTTGGAATGCTAGCCTTTGTAACAGCCTCTAAGGCTGGTACTGGGGTCACGACTATTATGTGCTTTCCCTGAGCCAGAGCTCTTTCTCCTGCTACAGCGGTCTGCACTGCTGTCAGGATTTTTTCTGTTGAAGTGAAACGCATCTCTACGTTTGTGTACAAGTGTGATCTGTATGCGATTGGTACCGTTTCACCTTCATTGAAGGTTAAGTAAGTGTACCCGCATTGACCTGCTATTACTCGGATCACTAAGTTGCGTACATTTACACGTGTCTGTAAGTGTTTGGAAGCTATCATGTCTTCTTGTAGTAAACGTAGGATGTTTGTATGTTCCTGTGTCCATTGTCTGACTGAAAAATCAGGTTTTATTAAGTAGTAGAAAGGTTTTACTCTTTCTGCGTAATCCAAAATGTTTGTTCGACCAAAATGTAGGAATCCCAGAATTGATTGTAAATTCTTTAACGATTTTGGAGGTTGGAGCAGCGCACATTTTTCTAAAAAGTTAGCTGCTAGGTTTTTTCCTTCACTTGACAGCTCATACCCTAAGAACAAGACATTGAGATGGGCAATCTTTGATTTTTTTAAAATTAAATTTATAGCCCTCAGAGGCGAATCCCATAATA
Organism: Calotriton arnoldi; assembly: GCA_963921515.1. NCBI lineage: Eukaryota > Metazoa > Chordata > Amphibia > Caudata > Salamandridae > Calotriton > Calotriton arnoldi. Next base: position 235,878 of record CAWUFW010003961.1, read on the forward strand.
ATGGTGCTCACCCTGGTCAAGTGCCTTGGTAAGTCATCGTCCGTTAGATAAATATCATCCACATCGGACAACGCTTCTTCATCCAAATTTTGGAGTAACTCTGTTACCCTTGCTGAAAAACAACCCCGGGCTATTCTTATACCCTTGGGGGAGTCGACAAAATTCCTTTTGCGACCCTAGCGCTAAGAAAGCGGTCAAATACCTGCTTTCAGGCGCTAAATTTTGGCAGAAAAATCCATTTGAGATATCAAGTGGTTTTGTATTTTTTCCGCACAATGTTATTCATTAATGCGGCACTGTGTGCATTTTGGACAGCGAACGTCTTTGTGCAAGTGTTTAAATATCTGTAATCTAAAACTAGACGATATGTGTTGTCTGGTTTTGATACGGGGAACAAAGGATTGTTCATTGGTGAGGTGCAATTTTCTATCACCCCTTGGTATTCAAATTGATCTAATATCTCCCTGACCTGTTTTTTAGCTTCTTGCTTTATAGGATATTGCCTTTGAGCATTTGGTGAAACTTTTAACGGGATCACGTGGTGAGTTGAATCCTCATCCCAACCAGCATGATTTTTGTACAATGCCGGAGCTACGGCAACCGCCCACTCCTGCGCATATGCATGTTTTAAATGTATGGGAACGAGATCGGAAAAGGCTGGAAAAATGATCTCTTCTCCCCTGGGGCACTCCATGACAAATGCTGGTGGCAAGTCTTGTTCTGCTAATAGAATGTCATAACCTGATGACTGATTTTTCCAAAAGAAACCTTTTATTTTTCTGGGTCTGTCCCCCTCCATCCGGAGTGTTATTTCATGTAACTTATGTGGGACGCTTACCCGAGTATCAGGTGTTTCCACCGTGATATACTCAATCAACTCCGCTGTCACCAGAAATTTCTTCAGGTTCTGGCGAGCTATTGTTACTTCTGCCGCGCTGTCTTATTATTAAACTTTATTGTTCAACTACATAAAATCGTTACAATATACTATCGTTTCAATATGCTATAAGAGGAAAAAGCAATGATTAAAATTTCCATCATATTGCTAAGACTAAAAAAAAGAATTAAAACATTAAAAAACTGTTGGCCAAGCTAGCAATAAAGTGCGAGTGCGTGAAACTTAAAATAGAGTTTTTTCCATAGTCTCTCTAGCTTGATGGCCTCCCGGTTACTTTTTATGTCTCAATTTTCAACGTCAATGCGGCCCGGATTTCGTCAGTGAATTTCCCTAGCCTGGCAACAGTTTGAACTGTGTTAGCGGAGAAGCACAGGTTTGAAACTTCGCTACATCGTCCAAGGCCATAGTACCTACAAATAGGGAGTACCAGACGACGACGCTCGCTAGCTAACTTGGGGCAGCAACACAGTAAATGAAGCCAGGATTCACGATGATACATACAAAGTCGACAAGCTACTGAATTGTCCTGCCGGGCCCAGGCTGGATTAAAGTCCGCTATGGGCAATGCAAGAAGTCTCATGTAGGTAATTCTTTTCCGGGCCGGGACAGTCAAGGCTTGCTCAAAATAGGGCTGTGGTCTTCCCATGATGTAGGAATTGTTTAGTGAGGAAAGATCAAAATGATGTAAACTTTACAGATCTCTTTCGTAGGATTTCCTCTTAACCTGTGTATTCACAGTTTTTTTCCAAGCTATTACAGGGATTTCTAGATTGTGCAGATTTTGAACGTCTATATCCAGTAATCTTATGGCTGATGCCAACTGAACCTGCCATGGAGAGACATCCTCTTCAAAAATTATTTTAATTTGCGTATTCAATGAGGATGCTGGGGCGCGCAGGGTGCTAATATAGTATTTTAAGATATCCCCTGAGCAAGTGATGTCCGGACGAATGAGTCCCAGCTCCAGCCTTACTCTTGCTCTCCTGGCCTGTCAAGGAAGAGCTAGAACCTTCTTATAGGCAGAAATTTGGTGATTCATGAGAAGCTTGTTGAAAGCACCAGGGAAGACTAAGTGGCCATAATTAAGAGAGGGAACTAGTTTTGCTTTTAAGACTTTCAAAATGGGTTCTGCAGTCGGACTATGAAGTCGCTGATTAAGTCTTCTTAAACTGTAAATAATGCCGGCCCCCTTGCTTCTAAGATGTTTCAGGTGGGCTGTGGGTTTAGCCCGCTCCGATAACCTGATGCCCAGATAGTTATAACTTGTGCATGTTCTGATCTGTAGGTCACCTAGGCACCATTGTACTATCTTCTTCCGGTAGTACTTCCGAAAGATAAGTATCTTGTTTTTCTCCTGATTCACCAGGAGATCATTCTTTTGATTAAAACTATGCATGGCATCTAAAGCTTTCTGTAGGCCGATCCTAGAATGATCCATTATAACTATGTTGTCTGCGTACTGGAGAATTTGGAGCCGCGCATTCCCCAGCCTTGGCGTTAGTAGACTTGCCCCCTCCAGGGCTTTTCCCAGGTCAGCTGTGTAAAGATTAAAAAGTAGAGGGGCTAAAACACACCCTTGTTTTAGGCCATTATTAGTTGGTACCTTGGCTGTTACTGTCGTTTGGCTGGTCTTGATACAAACCCAGGTCCCCTGATGTAGGGCAATTATTGCCTTTAACAACTGTTGGGGAATTCCCCAAGAGTTCAGTTTTTCCCACAGCTTCCCTCGATCAACCCGGTCAAATGCGGCACCATAGTCCACGAAGCAACATAAAAGGGGAAGTTGTGATGGCTGGGTCGCGCGGTGTGACAGATGTCCCAGCTAGGATGTTGTCTATGGTGGAGCTTTGAGGCCTAAAACCGGATTGAAAGAAGGGAAGGATGTTGTGGTCTTTTGCCCATGCTTCAAGTTCTTTCAACAGTATTCTGGCATATGCTTTTGCTTCTATATCTAAAAGAGCAATAAGTCGATAATTTTCAGGTTTCGTGCTGTCCCCTTTTTTATAAATAGGAAAGAGTATTGAACCCTTCCACGATGATGGGACGATAGAAGTGGCGAAAGCATACATGTACAGTGGTGTTAACTGTTTTGCCCAGAATCCGTGTGAAACTTTTAACACTGATGCAGGGACTCCGTTAGGACCTGGAGCGCCATCTGACCTCATTTTTTTGATCAGGGTGGTTATCTCGGCCTCTGTGATGATGGGTGTTTTGACTTCTTTGTGTGTTACTGGGGGGAGTTGTTGTGGATCGATGTCATTCATAATCTGATGGTTTGAGTACAACTGCTTTGCATGTTTAACCCACTCTGTGGCTGCCACTCCATTTTCTTTGATCTGACCGGTGTGACTTAGTTTCTTGATATGTCTCCAAAGTTGGATGTGTCCCCTCTCTTTAAGCTGGGTAAATATTTTCAGCCATTCCGCCTTGATTTTCTTTGATCGTATTTCCCAAACTTTCTTTCTATGTTCCGCGAGAAGCGCTGTTATTGCCTGTGTTTGGAGATTTTTGGCTCCATTTCTTCTTGCCTACAGGGCTTTTAAAAGACTGCGCTTGGTGTGAATTAAGGCCCTTGATTTACTTTGGATAAATGAGTGTTGGGGATGAGAATCCTCTACTTGTGTCTAGCATCGTCAGAGCCCATTCCCCGTTCAGAAGCTGTGTCCTCAGAATTCTGGGCATGTCTGATCTTGAGACCTGCTACCTTCTTCTTTTTGAACTGAGGTTTTGGTTTTTGTTTATCTTCTTTTTTAGGTGGGTAGTTTGCAGCGCGTTGCCTGTCTCTGGACTTTGTGCGCTCCTCTTGTCTTTGTTCTGATTGTCCTTCACTCTCGGAGTTTTTTGATGAACCCTGAAAGGAACGAGAGGAACGTGTATCAGTATCCTGATACCTGTCAGGTTTCTTAATATTATCCCTATTCCTGAGGTTATACCTCCTTTCAGAGAGGAGACCTGCCTCGGGATTGAGATCTGCTGTCTTTAGACTTTTATTGCTTTTTATTCTCCCATTTCTTTTTAGAAGAAGTAGGTGTCTGCTTTGTAGTGTCCTTTTCAGAACTGCCCACTAGTTGTGGTTTTAATGCTTTCCCACCTAAACTGTCCCTGCCTAATTCTGCATATGCAGTTTCGATTATTTTGGGTAGTTCGTGTTATTGATCTACTGGACTCCCTTAGGCATTGGCGGATCGCCACTGAAGCTGCTTCCCCCTTAATGTTAGCTAGTATTTTGGCTGATACCTGTTCGTAGTTACCTAGTAACTTCATCCCTAAGTTAAGGGCAGGCTCTGCTCCGTACTCATTTTGTATCTGTCTCAATACGTCAGGTACTACTGCTAATGACGGGATACCATGCGTTCTGGTATATATGGCAGCAAAGACTGTACCCCAAGAGGTGCAGTCCTCTATTTGTGGTGTGATCCCCATGGGCAAGCAGATTGTTAGTATTCTGTGTTTATCACAGGTGGTAGTATTCGGGAATACTGCCTCAAGCTGAGTTATTTTCTGAGCTATCCAGAATGGTATTTGTTCGTGTTTTGCGGGCATTTTGCCCATTACCGCGTGTAATGTTTGAGGAGTAATTTTATTTCCTGTACCCTGAACTGGAGTACTATTTGCTGCATCTGGTGCAAGTTGGATTGTTAAAGTCCTCATGACAAATTGTGTCAGGTTTCTGTAGATTTTAATTAAATCTGTGTGTTGTATGAGTAAGTCTCCTGGTGGCATTGTGGCAATGTCAGGATGTGGTGTGTAGGTCGCTAATAATGGCCATGTGGCTCCTTCTCCTCCGAGTGGGCCTAACCTTACTCTTCTTCGTACGTGGGGTAGGGCGCCATTAAACCAGTAATAATGTTCCTGGTAAGTGAGTGGAATCTCTATGTCCTCAAACGGACAATATTCCGGTGGTGCATCTCCTTCTATATAGTAGTGAAATGTATTTGTTATTGCATTTGCTGCCAGGAATGTAACCCATGAATAGAATACCTCTGTTTTGTTTGATTTGTGTGCCTCAATCACGAAAACTACCATGCCACCCCTAGCTTGTAAACCATTTTCTAATAGTCTTAGGGTGACTGTCCTTCTGAACTTTGGTGCAATCCGTATTGCATCCGCAGGATCTTCTCCTTCTTCTGAAAAATTCAGTTCAACTCTCTCTGCCCTTACCTCAACATCAGGGATGTTTAGAGGAAGAAGTGTTCCAAGGGAACTAAGATAAGGTGTTATGCACAATTTTAGGAACACTATGTCCTTTCAAGCTTGAATAACCAACAGCCAATAAATAGTATTTTTGTACTACTCAGCTGCGGCGGATTTTGTGCCCACCCACTCCAGACGTCTCTGGTGTTTTGTGAGTAGGTTCTCTGAGAATAGCACGACTGAACTACTCAGATTCTACTGTTAAATAAGTACCCAACCAACGTTGGTGGCGCCATGTCGTGTAGTTCCTATAGTACCCATGCAGGACCTGCACGTTTGGATAACAAACTGTGGGCTTGGTGGCAGATTGGCTCTGTGCACCCCCACCACGTATGTTAGCCTGTTTTGCATTAGCTAGCTCACAGTGCCACTAGAATCTCCTCTTATCGGGGAGAGATTAGTTTCTGGCAACCTTATTATTATTATTATTATTAGTGCATTTTATAGAGCGCACAGCTACTTCCAGATCATGACAACCCTGATCCCTCAGAATCGTGGAAACAATGTACTACTTTTCGCTCAGTCACTCGTGCTTACTTGTTCGGTTTGTCTGAGAGATTTACACAGAATAAACAGTCTGGGCGTTTCAATAAGTATTTATTGAACAGTTGTTATTCTAGTGTAGAATATATGTGCTGCAACAATCAGCATACAGTAGCAGAGATATATTATCAGCATAAAAGTGAAAGGATGGTACAGTTCTACCATATTGCAATAATCATGGATACATACATGAATATATAAAATGCATTATAAAAGTGCGCGTACTCCTACGATGCCTAACTAGATGTACCTAAGTGTACCTAGCATGTGTGTAGGTCTAAAAACCTAAGAGCCAAGTATCCCTCTAGGATTTAGTCGAACCCCATTGCCTGAAGAGAGAGAGTGTGGGACCCCGTCCTGGTCTCGAGTTGGACACCACACAAGGGCTGTGTTAGACCTCTGTCAGCTGGAGTGACTACATGCAGGAGCCTCAGCGTCTCTGGTCAGTGTGTCGGCATGGAAGTCTCGGTTCCCTCTATCTTACCGTGGCAAGATGTGGTGTATTTATACCCTAAAGTGTCTCGTCCCTTAGTATGGTTTGTATTGGTCTTTGTTGGACATGAGGAAGACGTCAGGGGTGAACTTTGTACATACATATTATGCAGGAGATGTAGCTGGTGAATGCTCATGCATAATTTATGAGTACATTGTAGGCCTGTGTTCGGGAAAAACCCTTCAGTGTTCAAACCACAGACTAGATAACATTCAACCCTCAGAGTTCGTTGTGTACTGTAGGGAACTAATGTAGGTGAAAGATCATGCCTATATATTAGGACATGGGAGATCATGACTATAATAGGGCATAGACGATTATGACCATAATAGGGCATATACGATTATAACCATAAAAGGGCATATACGATTATGATCATATACAGTATATATAAACGTGTCTACATTAGGGCCTCTATACGAAACATAACACAAGCAGGGTAACAACCAGCTTTCTGAGGTACTGTAATCTCTTTGTAATGCCAACCTATAAGTGTTATATTCTGCTCCTCCATATCAAAGTTGTCACAATATGTACTGTTGTCACACCCGGGGTAACCCTCACCCTGTGGCTTTCTGTGATATATACATGGTCCAGGATAACCAAGTCCAAACATACCCTTGACTTCTACGGAATCTGTTGGCCGAGTGTACGTGTAATTAACAAGCGACAAAGGGTATGCTGTCCAGAGGCTGGCAACAGAACCAATAGCATAACAAGCAGTCCCATTCCCAAAGAATCTCTTATGCGCTGCCACAAACACATTACTCGTTGTAGCCCTTTTGTCTCTTCCCAGAGAAGTGTGTCCACTCAGGTCAAGTGGGTGTGCATCATACACATCTTCCAAAAACTATAACACCCCCATACTGTTATCACCACCATTACCAGGACAATGACACATATTATTTTACTTCGAATGGGCCAAATCACGACATTGACTTGGAATGATTGGTTGTTCCTCCTCATCAACTGGTCTACCAAAGGGATGCATAATGAAATTACACAAAGGAACGCAGGGTAATAAAAACGTGAATGTTCCCAGTGTCCGTCAGAGCCTCGCTGGTACAGGCTCCTATTGTCCATCAATCAGTTGGCGCTCTTCAGCACCGGCGGTGGAGCTTGCTTCATCCTAAGCTCGTCTTGTTCTATCCCATGTCGACACAGTCTATATACTCTCAAAGTATACCTCTTTCTCTAACCAAGGTTCAGACAAAGAAAAGCAAAACAAATGAAGAAGTTCCCAAAACCTCTTGTCGGTACTGCTGCTCGGCACTAGCCTACCTTACAAAGTCCATCCCTAATCTTTTTTCTCCTTCAGCTCAGTGGTCCTCGTCCGAGGACGTAAATTATACCTAGCAGCCCCAGGCACCGTTTGATCTGAGAACAGAGGCTCTTGGATAGCTCGTATTTCAGGTGGAACAGCCTCGTTTAAAACATCCTCATTCTCCTTATCTGTTCTGGTCCATATCAATTGGGCATCACTGAAAGGCACAAACCTAGGCACTTGCTCACATTCGACATCACCTACTCCTTCCTTAACCCACTGGTCAAAAGGCAACGGCAAAGGTATCTTCTTCAGTTCTTCTGACCTGCAACTTTCACAGCCGTTTGAGTAACCAGTATATCCTGCTCAGGACCTTTCCATCTGGGCCCCAGACTTTTCTTCCGCTGGATATTTTGAATCAATATCCAGTCTCCAGGCTGGATGTCAGGGCCCGGTCCCTCAGGTTTCGGAGGTAGGGAGTCGTACACCTGTTTATGAATAGAACGCAAATTTTCTGTTAACTGGCCAAGATAATCAAGCAAAACAGGATATTCAAATTCAGAAATCGTTTTGGGCACGGGACACCCCAGACATTTGCTGACCACCTCGAAAGGGGATAAACCAGTTCTAGAGTGTGCTTTTGTCCTAGTTGACAAAAGAGTTAATGGAAGAGCATCCAGGCATTGCAACCCTGTTGTCTCTTGGATTTTTGCCAATTTCAGCTTGAGCATATCATTGTACTTCTCAACGAGGCCCGCTGACTGCGGGTGATTGGCGGCATGAAATTTATGTTTAATGCACAAACCTTCACAAATTAATTTAATCACTTTCCCATTAAAATGAGATCCGTTATCACTCCAGATAACTCGGGGCATTCCGAAGCGAGGAAAGTACACTTTAAGGAGTACTTTCGCTGTCGTAATGGCCGGATTGTCTTTAGTGGGGTAAGCCTTAACCCATTTACTGAACGTACAGATAGCCACCAAAACATACTTAAGATTATTACATCGTTCCAATTCGATAAAATCCATTTGGAGGACCTCAAATGGAAAAGTGGGTGGTGCGAAATTACCGGGTGGTGTAGGGGTACCCTTCCCTGGATTATGTTTCATGCAAATCATACAATTTTTCACCAAATGCACAGCTGTTTTAGAAATGTTGTCATTGTCCCAAACCGGAGCTAACAATTTACAAATGTCTTTTGCACTAATATGAGCAGGACCATGCACCATAGTAACCACAGGAAGTACATATGCATCAGGCAGCATCCTTTTCTGTTTCCCGGATTTATCAGTCCAACACCCCTCCTCATTCAACTGTGCTGTACTTTCCGGCCATTTTGCTAATTCCTATATCGTGGCTTCACTCTAGAGCGGTCGACCTCGAAGCAGGGGAACCAGGTTCGAGTCTCGGCAACGACGCTCAACATCCTGTGATTCTGGGCAAATCACTTAATCTCCCCGTGCCTAACAAAAATGAATGCGTCCTCATGTAAGGAAACTGGTGCTCATGTAAAGCGCTCTGACACCCGATGTCTCGGGTCTAGTTCGCGCTATATAAAAATAAAAATAAAAAAAACAAAAGTATTTTCAAACATAGCAATCATGGGAACTCATCTACCTGGACCTGCAACAAACATTTTCTTCATCTTATTCCCTCTGTCCACATCATCAGTGTCCTTTTTGTGGGCACTACACTTGATTATTGCCAATTTCTTGGGAAGGGTTAGTGCAGATAACAATCGCAATATGAGGTGTCCATGTTGGATTCTAGCGCCATGAGAAGTAAGGAACCCTCTCTCTACCCACAATCGACCGAAATTATGGGCAACCCCAAATGCATACTGACTATCTGTATAAACATTAATAACCAACCACTCAATTCACAAGCTCGGATAAGGGCAACAAGTATGGCGGCTTGAATCGACTGATAAGGGACCCGTGATGTCTCTACCACCGTACACAATGTAGTGATAGCATAAGCTGCAGTAGTGGTGCCATCTGGTAGTTTAAAACAAGAGCCATCGACATATAGTTTTCCTTGGGGGTCAGATAAGGGAACATCAGTCAAGTCTACCCATCCCTTCGTTTCTTCTTCTGTTAAAAAAATACAGTCATGTTTATCAACTGCATCATTCTCAGAAGGGAGGGGCAGTAACATGGCTGGATTCAGAGTGGTAGATCTTTTAATCGTAATATGCTTAGCAAACAATGTCAATTCATATCCAGTAAGACGTGCACTGGTGAGGTGCTGTGTCTTTGTCTTATTCAAGAGTGTGTCCACAGCATGGAGTACCATGAGTGAGAGGTCTGTATCAAGTAAGAGTCCCGCCGATTGTCTGATCGAAATGGCTACAGCCGCGACTGCTCGCAGACAGCTCGGAAGGGCTCTAGCTACGGGGTCAAGCACAGCAGAAAAATAAGCGCAAGGTCTCGGACTATCCCCAAACTTTTGAGTCAAGACTGAAAGTGCGCAGCCAGCCATCTCGTGAACATAGAGCACAAACGGTTTCCTATAGTTAGGTGTACCAAGCACTGGAGCCGAGCAAAGCACAGTTTTTAATTGCTCACAAGATTGCTGACATTCTGGCGTCCAAGGCAGAGGCTCAAGCACTGCTTTCGTTGTTAATGCAAGCAAAGGTTTAACTAGTAGGGAATAATTGGGAATGCACTGGCGATGGTAGGAGGTAATGCCTATAAAAGCGCGCACATCTCTTTGACTTTGTGGAAGGGGCATTTTGACAATGGTACTGATGCATTCTGGGGTCAACCTCCTACCCTCCTTTGACAGTAGGTGACCTAAATAGGTAACCTCCTGTCGACAAAATTGAAACTTCGAAAGAGAGACCTTATGTCCATGATGCGCCAAATGTAACAGCAATTTCACAGTACTATCCTTACAACCCTGCTCTGTATCTGAAGCAATCAACAAATCATCAACGTACTGCACCAATACATTACCTGGGGAAAGCGAGAGTCTATCCAATTGACTCCTTAATGCCTGACTATAAATACTAGGACTCTCAGTATAGCCCTGAGGAGCAGGACAGAATCTAAAGCTTTTGACGGCCAGGCCAGTGTAAACGTAAACAAATACCTACTATCGGGATGTATAGGAATACTGAAAAAAGCGTTCTTCAAAACAATAACAGAAAAGAACTTAGCAGTAGATGGGACCATTGTTAAAAGTGTGGTGATATCAGGAACCACTGGAAATTGCGGTATCACTATTTTATTAACCTCTCGCAAATCAATCACAAAACGATAAACATCATCAATGGCATCAGAAGAACTCGAAGGTGCCCTTTTAAGAATCGGAAGAATAGGACTATTACAGATGTTGGCAGGCGTTTCCTCGGCCACTCCTTTCTGTATTAAATCCTGAATAATCTGAAGAAGGGCCCTTTCACCTGCCTGCGGTATTTTATACTGAGGAATACGAGGCAAGACAGCATTATCTTTGACTTGTATAGAAACTGGGGGTATATGCAATAGACCCACATCCGTATCACCAGTGGCCCATAACGTGGATGGTACCTGATCAAACTTAGCTGGAAGGGGTCCATCTTGAGACAAGCACTGTTTAGTACTCACGTCTGGACCCATTGTAACATAAACACCAGCAGGAGAGCAATAAATAGTAGCATGCAATTTTTTCAATAAGTCCAAACCCATAAGATTCTCACCACAATCAGAAGTTAATAGAAAGGGAGACTCCATAGTAAACGGACCAACAGCAAGTGCAAGGGGGCGTGAAATGGGGCTTACGACCGGTATTCCTGAAAAACCTACTGGTACATTCCTATGGCCAGACAGGGCCACCCCAGGGACCATATTACGGGAAACAGAACTTTTTGTCGCACCTGTGTCCACCAGAAATTCCTTAGTCGAGCCTTGCAAATCCGCTTTGACATAAGGACCACGCTGATCTACGGGTATCTGAACGGGTCCCTCACCCTGTCCCTGGCTGTCCTAGCTGTAAGACATACCTGTCGCATCATCAAAATCATCATTGTAATACTGTCCATCTCTGGGCTCGTCAAAGTAATTATCATCAGAACGGCCCACCTGAGCCGCAGCATTTTGGTTTCTATCCGTCTCACGGCCCCTACCACCAGAACCCCGTCCTCTTGGGGACACAACCTTCTGTAAAAGAACAGAACACTGGCTACGCCAATGTCCTTCCTCCTTACAATATGCACACTGGTTCTGTCCCAAAGGTGTCGTTGAAGGCTGTCTAGTACGTGGGAGTTGTCTTAAAGGACCTCCCTGTTCTCTGGTGTTACCCCGATATGCCTGCTGAAACACCTTCGTCTTTAAATCCTTATATTTTTTGTCAGTTTTATCCTTCTCCTCCTGATCTTGATGCTCATAATATTGGGTCATATTTAAAATACCAGAAGGAGAAGACGTAGACCAAGTGCTTTTAGATGCCTGCAAATGAGTCATTATTTCAGGAAGGAGGTTAGTGACAAACCTGCGAACAAACAAACGGACTCCTCCTTCCGTGGACATATCCTACCCACTGTAATACAAAAACGTATCTTCAAACCTAGTAAAGAAATCGGACTCACCCTCATCCTTCTTCTGCCGACAGGCAGTCAATCTATCCCAGCTTACCTTCTTAGGCGGAATAAGTGTATGCATATATGTAATAATACGACCAGGCAACACAAGTATCTCAGCACGCGGTTTATCCCCAGGCTTTCTATCTCGATCCCATCCCTTAATCACATCCCACATTCCGCCCAACTCAGCGACATGATCTTGAGTATGTACCTGCCACCAAATATCAACCGGGACAAGGAGACCAAAGAACATTTCAATATCGGCAACAGTCATTATAGTAGAAGAGACAGACTCTGTCAATTCTTTATTATAGGCAGTAGGGTTTTTTCTAGGATCAGGCAAAGTAGCCTTAAGGGCCAAAACCTCACTCCTTTTCCATGGAGTATAAACCCATTGCTCCTGAAAACGGGAAGCCACAGCTGGTCTTGTGGTCGCCCCGTACTGATCCGTCAACGCAGGTATTTCTTGATGATAAATTGGGTGGACTTTACGCATAGGGTACTGAGCTATTTGAGTAGGACTCTTTTCGTATAATCTATTTCTGTGAGAGTGGATAGTGGAAATATTACCAAACACTTGTTCTGGTGCTAAGTCAGTAACATAAACACGATCTCTGATATCAAATAATATTTGGGGAGCCTCCGATTCAATATGCGTGTGCCAAAGATCAATCAGTGTAGCAGACATGTGCTTAAGGGCATGTTGCTGTATAAAGGGTTCGAAATCACGTACAACCTGCCAGATATCCTCAAGACTATAAATAACATTACGAGCACACCGCATTGCCTGACCCGCTATTACCTTCTTCTCATCCTCTCCCACTTAATATCGCACCAACGGACCTGTCTGTTCTCTGAATCTCACCAAATCCCTGGCTTCAAATCCACGTACAGGTGTATCAGTACTCAAAGACAACAGAGGCTAAATAACAGGAGTAGTGGGTAGGACTGTAGCCAAAGAGTGTACCGGTGAAGAAGGAATAGAGGGCACAGAAGTCGGAACAGTAGAAGTAACCGACGTCTCTGTCGTCAAAGACGATGCGGGAAGAGAAAGAGTAGGGGGCGTAGTGACCGGCTCGGTAGGTACAACAGCCGTAGAGACGGGGGCACTTTGGGCAGGCTGTTGCTGCTGAGGGGGAACCACTGGGTATACCCTTTGCCGACCATAGGGGGGTGGGGGTCGAGTATCCAACAGAGCTTCCACGAAAGTATCCTCTTCCTCTTTAGCCACATAAGACTCATCAATATGCAACCGAAATCTCCTGTCTTCACATTCTATTCCTCTCTCCTGTTTTTCCCTATCATGAGCCAAGCCTTTTGTGTAAGGGTTTGCATCCTTCCCTTTCTAGCATTCTTCTCCATTTCTAATCGCCTCTGCTTGGCCTCCTTCTGCCAAGTACGAAGAGAGTCAAACATAGTCTGCCTACTGCGTCTTTTAAACAACTGTTCCTGAAGAAACCCAATCTTCTGTTCATTGAAAGAGCCCATCAAAGGCCACTGTAACTCGGCATTGTCCCTCGTATATTTGTGCCATAACGTGCTAAACATAATAGGGCCAAGGCCGTGTTTCACATACATTTCAAAATTAGGACTGCCTTCAGGAGGGCATCTGCAGAGCAACAACGACAACACAAACTCCACATTTTACTGAAACCAGGCATTGCAAAAAATAAAAATAAAATCATTTGTTTACCTGGCAAAGTATTTGCAAACACTTTTCCTCAAAACAGTTCTTAGAGCATAACAAACTCAAACCATAATGGTACCATATCCACATAGAACCAAAACAGACTCACCTGACAAGTGGGAGAGGGCCTCTATCTAGTGAGAAAGCTATGTGCTGACATGAACAGTTTACTCATTACTGAAAAAGAACTTATCATTTCAGAAAAGAAACTTAGCAAGGAGCATTTCTCAGAAATGGACGAGATCAGTTTTGAATAGCCTAAAATGGCCCCTGCAAAGAAAATGGCGTAGCGAATGCTAACTAAATCATGACATTACGTGAGCATTTACGGGCCTAATCTAACATAAAGTGGATACAGAGTAAAACCTGCCAAAACACGTCATGTGGCCCTGTCGATATTTAAGGGGCCCATGCGAACAGAAGCAAGAGGATGGGGAAGGGTGCCATTAAACCAAATCTGGTGCTCACAGGCCAGAAGAGGAAGCTCAATGATTGCATTGGGGTGATAAGCCGCAGGAACATTAGCTACTGCATAAGAATGAAAAGTATTATCATTCACATCAACAGCGGGGAACATACCCCAGGAGTAAAAAACCTCGAAGCGGTATGCAGGATCCGCTTCGACCATAAAAACAATGGGAGACCCCGCATTGGGGACTCCATGCTGTAACAAGTTTTGAGTAATATCCGCACAGCAATGAGCCGGAATCGCAACCAGTTGAGCCATATGGAAATGTAAGGGATTCAAACAGCAGCACAAAAATGGGTTATAGCCTTTTAAAATCCAAACTTGAAAAACCTACAGCAATAGGAAGTATCTACAAATTGAGGAGGTAAAGCCTCCGCAACACGGACGTCTCTGTGTAACGGTGTGAGGGTATTGTGGATGAGCACAAGCGCTACTTGGGGTCCCACAAATAAGTACTAGACAAAATATTGGCGGCGCCATGTTGCAGGGATTCTGCGAAATCACACAACTATACATGGGACGATAGAACCTTAGTAGGCAGGGACTGAGTTATCCTACCACGTTAGTATCCATGAACCCAGGACCGACTAGCTATAGTGTCTCACTTGCCCTCCTACTCACTCACAGAGGAGCAAGTGATTAGACACCCCAGAACACAACACTCCCAACCCTCTCAGGAATCGCGGTGACGGAACACACCCTTTCGCTCTCACACTCTTACTTGTCCACAATAAGATCTGACAGAGACACAAAATATTTATTTTAACTATTGTGCTCTAGTATGTAGTATTCATGCCACAATAAGTAAGACGATGCCTAAAATAAATACAGTCAACTTAGAAAGTAATCCATAAATCATAAAAGGAGCTATCATGGTATAAGACAGGGTAAACTAACAGACCCCTCTTCTACAGAAACACAGTGATTATATATCAAAAGATCTCTGGGTGTTTGCAGCAGACCCCGTACCCTAGCATGCACAGATGAAGGTTCTATATCTCAGATGTAGTCGCGATCTCGTCTGTGTATTTGCCTGTCTGTGCATACCTATATGACAAAGAGTACGTATTCCCAAACAACAGCTGCATGTCTGTGTTTTGTCTATGTGCTAGAGCCTGACCAAAACAGACTAACAAGGGGCATTGTTGTTTGACATTGTCTACGGTGTTCAGACTAAATCCCAGGAAAATACAGAACACAAAAATAACAGTAGGTACTGTGTGAAAGTACAGAGTGGCACAAAGCAAAATACTTGTACGTAGTAACGTATGCAAAGCAAAGTAAAGACTGCAACGTACTCATACAACATAGGGAAAACAGCAATGGGCCGGCACATGACATGACAACTGAAGCATATTGCTTATGCGCACTGGCTAACCAGCCATGATTGACGTAGAAGAAATCTTGGAGTGAAATGTCTGGCATGTTCCAGTCCATGGGACATGCCAGGCCCTCCAAGCCATTAGGGTCAGTTGTCCTGATAGGAGCAGTGGGTGCGACTGATGTAGCTGATTCCTATGAGATCCTGGAATGTCAGAAGTTTCCTCGGGAGATCGTGCAACATTTTGAGAAGGACCAGAAGCCAAGACTGGGTCTTCCAAATAGGGTTCACTAAGATTAGATCTGCCTTTAAGACTCTGGGATATAGAAAACAATTGGTCCTGTCGGGTAATACAATTGCTGTGATCTGTGTGTATTTTTAAAAAAAAGAAAACGATATATCACAATTGATTTTCAACAAATGCAAAACAGTTATTTCGAAAAGGAAGAGGAAATGATACCTTACGATAAGAACACACCAGGGAAAGAAGATTTGCAAAGATAAAGTTTTTTACTTCTTGTTATTTCCAAAGAAATTGAGTAAGGCTGTCACAGATACAATTAAATTACGGCGATAAAAATGTGACTATGGTGAAAATAAGTGACGTGTGGTGACCAGTGAAGTCAGTGGTGCAATATATACATGACATACATAAGTGACATAGATAAATTGGATTCAAAACAATTTTTTATATGTCCTGTCCCTTGATTTTTAACATGAATACTAGACCCAATAATGATTTTGTGTTAGGGTCAAGGAGGCCGTATGGACAGGTGTGATGATAACGTCGACGTTTCGACCCTGGAAACAGCGCAAATTGTTGTGCGTCAAAGCGGGTCTTCCTCAGGACTGTGAAGGGCGCGGTGGACAGCCTATGAAATTAATTTAAGAGGAGTGAGATGTGTTCTAGATGTGTATATAGCCATTTGTGTTGGCTTTACATTCAAATTAAACGGACTAGAGGGGATGATTCCACTCGAGGTCATGAACAAACTCAGGTGTAATCTTATAGCTGGATAGGGGCCTTACCAGAAATCCTGCCGAAAATCAGGACGTAGTTGAAGTTGGTGAATTAATCAATTCACTTAACTACAGACATCCACCATCCGGTCAAAGTCTAGGAAATAATTTAAATTTCCGTCATTATAAAATGAAGGCCCGTTTGTTCTCATGTTTGAAAACATACCTTGTTGTGAAAAATGCTCGAGTTATAGGAGACCTCCACCAGCAGGTTGGGGTCTAGACAAAAATGAGCAAGATATCGCTTTTTTGAAAAGTACAGCGGAAAATAATTGATACTCTTAGCAATTATAAAGGCTGTGAAAAGGAGCATACCTTGAAAGAGAGCCGTAGCTCACACAGTTAACTTCCACCAGCCGGTTGAAGTCGAGTATGCTTGATTTATTAGTGCCGCCAAGTGAGGTCAGGTACTACGGAATTAAAAATAAACACTCTTTCAGCCTAAGGTTCCTGGAGAAAAGAACTGTGTCAAAAGACGCGAGTGTGTCTGCAAATGCCCCCTCTCACCTTCAGATCAAGTCTTTCGTCAGCCGTACGTCTAGAATTTCTTACAAGTGCGGTGGAATCTGCTTGCTTTTGACACCTAGCTGACGTAATGATCAGCTGGAAAGGCTAACGTGCACGTTGAGGTGCAGCAGCTCAATAGGGCTTACCTGAGGCGCTGCTGTCAGTACCGGCACTCTGATTTGATCAACCTGGCCTGTTTGACCTATTTGGGAGTGTATTGTACGTGACCCTTTGGCACAATGAAGTGTTCGGAAACATCGATACATTCAAAGCATATTAAAAAGTAATTGTGCAACCATTGATGCACTATTCATTCGGAATTATCCGC
Organism: Calotriton arnoldi; assembly: GCA_963921515.1. Classification (NCBI taxonomy): domain Eukaryota; kingdom Metazoa; phylum Chordata; class Amphibia; order Caudata; family Salamandridae; genus Calotriton; species Calotriton arnoldi. The sequence goes on from CAWUFW010003961.1 coordinate 253,169, forward strand.
AACACTTTTACTTGAATTTTAACACATTAATGCTCTGTCTCATGGTGACATTAAAGCACCGTGACACATTGTATATTTTAGATTCCTGTACAGGATTGAAGTAAAAGGACAGTATCTCATTTGCGCTTTGATGTAAATTCCTAATGTACCATTTCAGGCTGCATAAAACAAAACCATTATTTCAAACAGTAACAAGATATCAGACGTAGCACTGCAAAGTAATCAGCATTAAGAAATAAGCGGGTTATGTACATATTTAAAATGTAGTTACACATGAAGTTAGATACATTTCCGTGCACAGAATTTGGTTGGCAATAGACTTGAATTATATTTATGTACATATTAAAGAATGTAGTTACACTTGAAGTTGGATACATTTCTATGCACAAAATGTTTGGTCGGCAATACACATGAATTATATTTATGTATTAACAACTGCAGGTGCGGAGTAGGAGTGAGACCTGAGTAAGACTCTAAATATCATTATCTCACGCGTAATGTACAAGATAGTAGGGAGTTCGATATCAAGGGTATGGTGTACCAAGGACCAGTATGGGACAAAGGTGGGACTCCAAGTTGTCTACAACCTGGCCATCTGTCGATATGTCTCTTATTGTTCGTTAAGTCCCTGGTTCACAGACTCCAGAGTATGGATCCACTTGCACTCCTTAAAGTTAAGGGCAGAGAGTATGTTACCACCTCTAGGATGTAGACAGATTTTTTCTAGCACCCACCACTGTAGGTTATCTGCCGTGTGACCAGTAGCAGAGTAGTGGTCCACTAGGGGTGCCCCTTGAACTTTGCAACGGATCCTACTGCATTGTTGCAGGATCCTGGTTTTGACTTTTTAGGTAGTCTGGCCTACATATATTTTCTCACAGGGGCATTTTATAGTGTAGATTACATTACAGCTATTGCAATTGGTGTGATGTGTTAGAGAATATGTTTGGCCATGATGGGTGAATGATGAGCCCACCAGGGAGAGATTGCAAGCTTTGCAATTATAGCATTTAAAATGACCCACTAAAGGTGGCAGATTCAGTTGTTGTCTGATGTCAGGTGCTTTTGGTGTTTCCAAGTAGGAGCTGACCACATAGTCTTTAATGTTCTTGGCTCGCTTGAAGGCAAACATTGGTTCATCTTTTATGTTGATTTCCGTGCCTACCAGATTCCAATACTTCTTGATCACTTTTTTGATTTCGTGACTCCTTGTATTAAATGTTGTGACACAGACCAGTTTACAGATACATCGTTACCGAAGGTAAGTAACTTGTTCATCTGAAAGAGACTATTAGTTATAGATTCCTTACCTTAGAATAGATACCTCAGCAATTCCAACCCGGAGGTGGGTCTGAGAACTAAGTTCACACCAGGAAGTCCTGGAGAACCGAACGGCCAAAGAAGCCGTCTCTCCGGACTTGGCTGTCCAGGCAATAATGTTTTGTGTGCAGGGATGCCCACGAGGCTGCCTGGCAGATGTCAACCAACGGAACTCCACGTCCCAAAGCAGTAGTGGCTGCCGTCGCCTTAGTAGAGTGGGCGGGCAGTCCTACTGGAGGTTCCTTTTTCTTTTCGCCAGGGAATAACAGATTTTGATGCATAGGACAGCACATCGAGAGATGGTACGTTTGTGCACGGCCCGACCTTTCTTGGCGCCCACATAACCCACGAAGAGTTTATTGTCCACCCGGAAGTTTTTAGTGCAGTCAAGATAGAAAGACAGCGCACGTTTTGGGTCCAGACGGTGGAGTCTCTCCTCTTCTTTGGAAGGGTGCGGTGGCGGGAAGAAGGTGGGCAGCGTGATGGTCTGACCTATGTGGAAAGAGGTAACCACTTTGGGTAGAAAAGAGGGCCTAATACGGAGGACTACTTTGTCCGGATGAACAGCAAGAAAGGGAGGTTTTGAAGATAAGGCCTGAAGCTCACTTACCCTACGAGCAGAGGTGATGGCGAGCTAGAAAGCAGTCTTCAGAGAAAGGAGACGAGAGGACAATTATGAAGTCGCTCACAGGGAGCACACATAAGATAAGTGAGGAAAAGGTTCAAGTCCCACTGGGGCATTACGAAAGGAGAAGGCGGAAAGAGATGAGTAATGCCCTTCAGAAATCTGTTAACAATCGGGGACTTGAACAGAGAAGGCTGATCAGGAAGGCGAAGAAAGGCCGAAATGGCCGAAAGATAGCCTTTAAGAGTGCCCAGAGCAGAGCCCTGTTGGGCCAAAGAAAGAATGAAGAGGAGAACCTCTGAAAGAGGGGCAGAATGGAGATCCACAGCCTTTGCTGTGCACCATGCCACAAATGTATTCCATCTACAGGCGTATACCGTTTTAGTGGAGGGACGCCTGGCTGCCAAGATGACATTACAGAATTCGGGAGGAAAGTCGAAAGCTGTCAACTGTTGCCGCTCAATCTTCACGCAAGGAGGTGGAGGCTGGACAGGTTCAGGTGGAGGACTGTCCACTGCTGCTGCAACAGAAGATCCTCCCGAAGAGGTAGTCTGATCGGAGGATCGATGGCCATGTTCAAGAGCTCGGGGTACCAGACTCTTCGTGCCCAGTCCGCGGCCACAAGAATGACTTGGGCTCTGTCGCGCTTGATCTTCTTCAGCACTCTGGGAGAGTGCCACCTTGGAAACTCCAACGCGCAGAACTGCTGACATTGTGCGTTCTCTTCGGTGGTGAATAGATCTAACCAAGGCTCTCCCCACTGCTGAAAGAGACCTTGCACCACCTCCGAGTGAAGACGCCATTTGCGATCCATCATGCACCTGCGGCTGAGTTCGTCCGCCCTGGCGATCAGGGAACCGGCCAGGTGTTGAACCACCAGAGATATGCCCTGATGTTCCAGCCATGTCCAAAGGCGAAGAGCCTCTTGACACAGGGTCCACGACCCCACCCCGCCTTGTTTGTTGCAGTACCACATGGCGGTGGTGGTGTCCGTGAACACCTGCACTACTCTTCCTTTGACAGAAGGAAGGAATGCCTATAGTGTAAGACGAATTGCCCGAAGCTCCAGAAGGTTGATGGGGAGCCCGGACTCCGCCAGAGACCAAAGGCCTCTGATCTCCGCCTCTCCCATGTGGCCGCCCCATCCCAGGAGTGATGCATCTGTCACCACTGTGAACTCTGGTTGGGGAAGGGAGAGGGATCTGCCGTTGACCCAATCCTGGTTCTGGAGCCACCACTGCAGCCGACGTGCAGTCCCCTCCGAGATCTGGACTGACATCGGAAAGATTCCCCTGATGCTGTGCCCACTGGAACTTCAGGTCCCACAGCAGAGCCCGCACATGGCTTGGCAGTTCGGGCTGGACTGTTCCCATGAGGCACAGGGTCAGACTGATTTGCATATGGCCATGTCTGAACTGGGGTGGTGGAGTGAGCTAAAGAATGATGATGGATTCAACCCAGATCAGTTGACTGGGGGTGAGTGTTTGATTGGCTCAAACGTTCCGTCCATCATCCCCTTTTGTATCGCTTTGTTCGCCCTAAGTTGGCGGGGGTATGCCCAGACGTGGGTCCCTTGCTCACTTTGCCACTGGATTCAAGCAAGCCTGGCTGATGACGGCTGGAATGCCAGAAACCGGTCCTAGGATGCTTGTTTCCGGTCCAGGGAAGACATGGCTTGGCAGTTCGGGCTGGACTGTTCCCATGAGGCACAGGGTCAGACTGATTTGCATATGGCCATGTCTGAACTGGGGTGGTGGAGTGAGCTAAAGAATGATGATGGATTCAACCCAGATCAGTTGACTGGGGGTGAGTGTTTGATTGGCTCAAACGTTCCGTCCATCATCCCCTTTTGTATCGCATATGCCACCTGGCACGATCTACCAGTAGGATGCAGGAGGCCATGAGGCCCACCTGCCTCAGAGTCAATCTCACCGAAATCCGGGATAGAGGCTGAAACATCGGTATCATAGCCCGAATATCCCGGACTCGCTGCTCGGGAGAATAAGCCCGAAACTGCGCTGTATCCAGAACTGCTCTGATGAAAAGGAGCTTCTGAGAGGGAATCAGGTGTGACTTCGGCACGTTGATAGTGAACCCCAGCGAATGCAGGAGGTCCGCCTAGTCTGGAGTTGGGAGACGACAGCCTGGGGCGAGCCTGCCTTCAACAGCCAGTCGTCGAGATAGGGGAAGACTGGAACCCCTCATGTGCGCAGATGAGCTGCGACCACCGCCATCACCTTCGTGAACACCCGAGGGGCGCTGGTAAGGCCAAAGGTGAGCACAGTAAACTGAAAATGCACGTGGCCCACCGTGTACCATAGGTAACGCCGGTGGGCAGGCAGGACGGGGATGTGAAAATAAGCATCCTGCAAGTCCAACACTACCATCCAGTCTCCAGGGTCGAGGGCAGACAAGACCTGAGCTAGGGTTAGCATTTTGAACTTCTCCTTCCGGAGGAAGCGTTTGACGTCCCAGAGGTCTAAGTTAGGACGCAGGCGTTTGTCCTTCTTGGGTACCAGAAAGTAGTGGGAGTAGCAACCACGACCTACTTCTGGCACTGGGGTGCGTTCGATGGCTCCCTTGGCCAAGAGAGCCGTAACTTCCTGGCGGAGAAGGGCCAGGTGATTCTCCGACATGCGATGGGAGTGCTGGTGGCATAGAGGGAGGGGTAGTCTCAAAGGGGAGGAAGTTGCCCCTTCGGACTATTTGTAAAACCCACCTGTCAGACGTGATGTTGCGCCAGTGGGGAAGGTGATGGCAAATCCTGCCACCCACTGGCAACTGGTGGCCCTGAAGGGTCGGACTAGGAAGGTTTGAAGGCTGCTGCAGGGGGGTCATTGGTGGACTGGTCCACCCGCTGGCCCCCAGACCCAAGACGCTGGGTCCCACGTCCCTAGCAGCGCAGAGGATGGGTTGCTTGTGCAGGCCTGTGGCTCTGGGTGGAACGTGGTGGGGCGCCCCTTCCGTAGCCACGAAAAGGGCGAAAGGCAGACTGCATGGGGTGAGAGGTGGCAGCGAAGCCCAAGCATCTGGCCATTGCCCTAGAGTCTTTGAAGGGCTCGAGCGCGTTATCTGCCTTGTCACCAAACAGGCGACGGCCATCAAAAGGCATGTCCAAAAGGGTCGATTGGACATCCCTGTAGAAGCCAGTGGACCTCAGCCAGGCGTAGTGCCTCAGGGCTACCGACGTTGAAATCGTCCTACCCAGCGAGTTGGCGGTATCCAGCCCACACCGGATGGGGAACTTTGCTGCGTCTCTACCCTCTGCGACTGCGCAGGTGAGCACTGCCCGGGCCTCCTCCGGGCACTGTGGCAGCACTTGCGCAACCGTATCCCACACAGTGTGAGTGTAACGGCCCAAGAGACATGTGGTGTTCACCGACCGCAGTCCTAAGCTGGCGGAAGAAAACATCTTCCCTAGATGGTCCAGCTTCTTGGATTCCTTATCGAGGGGTGCTGTAGGGAATGCACTTTTCGAGGTCGAGGCTTGGACTACCAAGCTCTCGAGATAGGGTGTTGGAAGAGGAAAAGTGGGTCGCCCGGGGCCGGGCGGTGGCATTGGGCAATCATCCTGTCCACCGGAGCCCCTGTGCTGGGCTTGGACCAAGTGCCCAGAAGGATGTCAGTGAGGGCCTCATTGAAAGGCAGCAGGGGCTCCGCAGAGGCTGCTGCCGGCTGAAGCACCTCAGTCAGGAGGTTAGTCCTGACTGGCACTGTAGGAAGCTCAAGGCCTAAGGCCTCAGCCGCCCTACGCAACACCAGAGCGTAGGAAGCTCCCTCCTCCGTGGCGACAGTACGGGGACAAAGCATGCCAAGGTCTGAGGAGGTATCCAGACCACTGGCGTCACCCAACTCCTCTCTCCAGTCCACAGGTTCTTCAGTTTGGTCTGCTAGAGGGTCAACAGACCCCTCCCAGTCCTCATCAACCTCCGCTGGCTGCCAGTCAGGGCGGTAGGGAACGCCGGGGTAGAACAGCGGTACAAAAGTACCCTCCGGCGCCGGTACCGGCGTCGGTCGATGCTGGTCCGGCTCCGTGTCCAAGTCAGGTGAGAGGCTGGGATCGATGCCGGCTGGGGGTGCAGCCGGCGTCGGGGGCGTCACCACCAGAATCGGCGCAGTGGAAGGTACTGTGAGGTGGTCCGGCACCGATCAGGATCAAAGGCCTAGAGCCCACAGCCGAGTCCGCGGGGCCCGAAGGCGCGCCAGCGGAGTCGGGCTGCCCACAGATGGAATGGAGGGCTTCGTAAAAGGTACGAAGCTGGGCAGGGGATGCTCCGCCACCCAGGAAAGGGAGGGAAGCGCGGAGCCGCACCAGCGGACTCCGAGGACGGAGCTGGAGAGCGACAGCGCTCCGGGGCCCGCTTTGCTTCGGCCGACGGATGGGGAGAAGGCAAAGATCAACGATGCTTCTTCGCCTTCTTTTTGTGCTTCGGCGATGAGTGCGAAGACTTCGATGACGAGTGGTGATGGCTCCGCGACCGGTCCCGCGACCTCCCCCTCGACCTCGAATGGCACAAGGCGGACTGCCGGGCCGCCAAAAGCTTTTGGGACCGCTCCCGCAAAGACTTCAGATTCATAGCTCGAAAGTTGGAGCACGACTTCAGGTCGTGATCGCGCTCCAGGCACCAGAGGCACACGAGGTGCGGATCTGTGACGGACATCAACTTGTGACAGGAGTCACAAGGCATGAAGCCGGTCCGACGATGGGACATCCCTCGTGCTACCAGGAGTCGAAGACTCAAAAAAGGACGTGGACAAAAGTCGAAAAAGGTTTAGTCAAAAAGTGACTAAAGGGGCACGCTCTCTCGGGATCTGCACTGGCTGGAGCGGAAAAGGAAGAACTGACGTCAGCACGCAGTGGCGGCGTCTAAGTAGACACCGCAAAGCCATCCTGGCAACCACGACGCCGACAACGGATGTGGAGTCGTCTGACGCCACCTACCGACGCGCAGGGGTACTGCTAAGAAAAAATTTCTCCAGATCCAGTCTGATGCCTGGGGGTAATTCTAAGGTAAGGAATCTATAACTAATAGTCTCTTTCAGATAGCAGAAATCCCAAAAGTCTTTCATGATTTGTGCATGCAATCAGGATCTCGTCCCCCCCAAATAATTGGACTGCAGATGTGTTGTCCATCCAAAAAACAATACAACAATATGTTTTCATGGAGGAGATACTCTTTTTTTTTTTTTTTTTTTTTTTTTAAACTCTTTTTATTTAGAAAATGACATATCAAACAATAAGGACATAGCATTCTACAAACAGATAATAATGTACAGTGCGACAAAACCTTAAAGACCTCTTCACCACAGTGCAGCATGAATGTATTCGGGAAAATCACATCATTCGATATTGTCAACCCCATCTCCTCGACCCCCCGGTGGCTCACATATGTCCCCCCGGAAAGTATTCCAAGGCCCCCAAATTTGAGACCACTTCTTCGGGCATCCCCTGGAAACATAAATAGGTATCTCCGTCACCATACACCAATCCATGTCTCGGGCCCAGTCCGCAATGCTCGGCAACGCCGGAGCCCTCCACAGTCGTGCAATATTCCGCTTGGCCACCATGTAGCCTAAAGTGACCCATAGCCTCTCCCTGGCCGTAAGGTCAGTGGGGTCCCATATGTTTAACAAAATCAATTTGATGTTGCATTGCAACTGTTACCCCAATACTTCCTCCATGATTTATACCACCCGCTCCCAGAATTTCTGAATCATCTCACATTCCCAAAGTGTATGGATGAAGGTTCCCTCTTGCCCACAATGCCGTATACAACCGCTATCTTGGATGTATCCCATATGAACCAACGAGGGGCCAGACAGGTACGTCCTATGGAGGATTTTTAGCTGAACCAGTCGGAGTCTAGAGGAGATGGCAACCTCGCGGGGGGAAGCCACTGCGGCTCTCCACTCCTCGTCTCCAAATCTGCCACATCGTGGTCCCATTTGCCTCTTAGCCGAACCAGGGGATCGGTCATATTATTGATAAGTTTCTGGTATATGAGGGATACAGCTTTTTCAGGCAAATCGCCATCTAGAATCCTGTCCTCAAGAGGGGAGGATTCTGGGAGGTCCGTTCCTCTGGGGAGGGCCGAGAGCAGCGCATGTCGAATCTGGAGATAACGAAACTTTTCAGTGCTGGCCATTTCAAACTCGCTACTGAGTTGGGAGAATGGTATGATATTTCCGGATTTCCAAAGGTCCCCAATTCTGGAAATACCGATGGTATCCCATTTGTCGAACCCCAAGGAGCGCGATAACCGACCCAACTGGTCACAATGCCAAAGTGGCGTAGCCCGCGTAAGTCTGCCCTCCCACCCCAGGCTTTTTGTAGCGTCTTGGTCGGGCCGGACAAGACATGTTTCTGAGACTTTATATACAGCGCTCCCTCAAACCCACCCCCAGGGAGGAGCCACCGGTCAATCCGAAAGGCCGGGTCGTCGTGCCGCCTATAGGTGCATTGATTAATGGCAGCGAGCTGCGAGGCCCAGTAGTATCTTTTCATGTCGGGGAGTCCAATGCCCCCGTCGAACCACCCCAGTGTGAGCTTACGTGTGGCAATACGAGGTGGCTTGCCTTCCCATAGCAAATTGCGCACTATGCCCTCTAGTTCTTTAAAGTACGACGCCGCGACCGGAAGGGGAGTGTTTTGCAACACGTACAGAAGGCGGGGGAGGGACATCATTTTGAATAGGGCAGCGCGTCCCAGGAGAGTCAAAGGGAGCGATTTCCAGTGCTGGACATCGGATTTGAGGCGCGTTAGTGGTGGCCGGAGGTTGGTGTCATAAAATCGTGTCAGATCTTTAGATACCCAGATTCCCAGATACTTGAAGCCCTCACCGGCCTCCGTCAGCTGGCAATTCCGGGGAAGTCGAGGTCTCTTCCCATTTAGAACGTAAAGCACCGATTTGGACCAGTTGATCTCATAGCCCGCGAACTTACCAAAGACATGGAATATATCCATCACCACATTGAGAGACGCCGCCGGGGAGGCGAGATAAAGCAGGATGTCATCCGCATACAGTGATATACGGTCCTCCCACCCAGACGTCCATTTAAGGCCCCGAATGGCGGGGCTCTGCCGGATCCACGCTGCAAGGGGTTCTAAGGCCAAGGCAAAAAGAAGTGGCGACAGAGGGCAACCTTGCCTGGTGCCCCTACCGAGAGAGAAGACTGGAGATTTCCGATTGTTTACGACCACTTGCGCCAATGGTTGATGATATAAAAGACGCACCCATTTAATAAATTCCGGACCAAATCCTAGCTTGGAAAGCACCGCGAACATGTAGGGCCACTCAATGGTGTCAAAGGCCTAAGCGGCGTCCAGAGACACCACCACGGCATCTTCGCGTATTGTATCTGCCCTACAGAGCACTGCGTGCAGTCGACGGAGGTTAAGAGACGTATTTCGTGCCGGCATGAACCCGGACTGGTCCGGGTGTACCAAGGTGGGAAGAACTTGTAACAAGCGAGTGGCAAGGACTTTTGCAAGGATCTTAACCTCGCAGTTGAGGAGCGAGATGGGCCTATATGAGGAACACAAGTCGGCGGGTTTACCCGCTTTATGGATAACAATAATATTGGCCAGTCTGTGATCCTCGGGAAGAATTCCTAGCTCTTTACTTTGTTTATACGTAGCAGTGATAAAGGGGGCGGTCATCCCTGCCGTCAACTTAAATAATTCTATAGGGATCCCGTTTGGGCCGGACGCCCTCCCTCCCCGCAAATCATGGATGGCCCGTTCCACTTCAGTGACAGTGATATCGCGGTCTAGATCGAGACTCTCCTCCTCCGTAACAACCGGCATCCGTATGTCACGCAAGAGGGAAGAAGCCTCTTCTTCTGTAGAGGTCGTGCTGGAGGAGTACAGGGAGTGGTAATAACTACCAAATGCGTCTGCGATATCTTGCGGGCCGTGATGCAAGAGTGAGAATCAGTGGCAAGTTCAACCACAACGCGCCGCGCCCCATCTCTGCGATCCAGCCAGGCCAGCAGTTTGCCCGCCTTATCGCCTACCTCATAAACCCTGCTAAGGGTAGCCCGATGTTGCGCCTTAGCCGCATCAGTGGCCAGGTTCAGAAGCTCCTTGGTTTTAATACGGAGCTGTTGGCGCACTTCTGCCGAGTCTTGCGATCTAACTGTGCGTTCCAGTTCTAGGATCTCCTCCTCTATTCGCGTTATGGCGGCGGCCTTCTCCTTGCGTTGCCCTGCGATTTGTCCCAGGACCACCCCTCGAATGACAGCCCTATAGGCCTCCCAAAGTGAGACAGAGGCGTCGACTGACCCCAGATTTTCTTGGAAGTACAATTCAGTTTCAGACAGAACCCTGTCCCTTATGGGGGGGGGGGGATCGTGAGGTACCACGAGTTGATCGGTGCCACCCTGCCGATCGAGGGTTCCCCAACCTCCAATCTACACAGAACTGGGGAGTGGTCCGATATGCCCCTGGCCAAGTGACGTTTGTCTTTGACGGCGTAGAGATGATGTGTGAGTGTGAGCACATAATCGATGTGTGACATGGTCCCATGGGGACCCGAGAGATGTGTGTACTGAAGGTCCACTGGGTGCAGGCACCTCCAGACATCCGCCAGTCCCATTGCACCCAAGAAACTATGGATCCGTTTACGGGATAGTGGCAGGTCCTTCTGGGGCCAGCGGTCCAGGGAATCTGAGACAATGGAGTTGAAGTCTCCCCCGATCAATAACCGCCCATCCGGCAAATCCAGGAGTAGGTCGCCGAGATCAATAAAGGCCTGTGTATGGAGGCCCGGTGGAATGTATACTGAGACCAAGTTGAGGGTGGCTCCCTCCCAGGCTCCAGACAGAGCTACAAATCTACCCAGTGGGTCCGTGCGAACCTCATTAATCGTTAAGGGGAAGGATTTACGAACTAGAATGCCCACTCCCCGAGAACCGGAGCCAAAAGCGGAGTGAGCCACCAACTGAAACCCCCATCGTGACAGGGCCCTACAACCATTGCCCAACAGGTGGGTCTCCTGCAAAAACACAACATCCGGTGAATGTCGTTTCAGAAATTGGAGAACCACTCCTCTCTTTATTCTGTCCCCCAGTCCATTCACATTCCAGAGAGCAAAAGAAGCTTCTGTCTACCCATAGTACCCATCACTCTGAATTAAAAGTCCGACGTGCCCCGGGGGAGCCCGCCGGGGGAAAGACAAAGAAATAGATCATTACATTTCCCAGCACTGTGATCCACAAGAGCGTAGCTAACGCCGTGCCTGCTGCTATCAGTATCTGCATCCGACAGGAGAGCAAAGTAAGTGTCGGACTACTCATAGTGCCCATCTGCAGACTCAGAGGTATGAGGTAATCTAGAGAGGAGCACAACGTGTGGAAGATGAGGAAGAATACTGCGACATTTCCAAGCGCTACGGACAATGAGAGCGTTACGAACACTGCAACTGTCGCTATGTGCACCTGAAACCAATCGAATATGCCATGTCTAACCAAAAACAATACTAAAATCAAAACACAAATGCAATCCCTGCCCACCCACCCCGCAAACCCAAAATACTGTCCCCTCCTCCCCCCTCCCTGCCTCCCTGCTCGGTGGTAACAAAACCTCCCGCCCCCCAAACTAGCAGAGTGCCTATCGCCCACCCTTCCAATAACGTACGGGGTTGTGCAGTCGAACCGAGCACCTATCTGCGAAAAGTTTCAGTTGTACCGTCAATAACCTTGATAATCAAAACATGTTTATATTAAGAGCATCAGCTAGGGCCTAAAATACACCCCACTACGCCCACATGGTTAGCCGGGAAACAGGCAAAGTTCTGGGAGATCAGCCCAGCCAGGACAGGGGTGACTGGAGAACTCAATATAACAAAGTCTGACGCCTCTGGCGGAGGTGACTCTATCCCCACAGTGCTCCGTCTATCTGGACCATTCCAGCTTTCAAAGGGAAAATATACAGACCAGTTATTCAGCATCCCCTGCCGCCTCATTCAAGTCCTGCCGTGGCGAGCCACCACCAGAGGCTCGGGCGTCCTCGTCTATCCTCACGCCACGACGAGGGTTGGTGCGGCGACCCGCTGTGCGCCAGCCCTCCAGCCAGTCCCAGGTCTCCTCCGGGGTGGTGAAGAACCAGGATTTCCCCTCCGATTCTACTCTCAGCTTGGCCGGGAACATCATAGCATATTTCAAGTCCTTGTCACGGAGCGCTTTTTTCACTTCCAAGAAGCCGCGCCGTTGTCGTTGCACCTTGAGGGTGAAGTCCGGAAAGAAAGTGATGCAGCTGTTTTGAAATTCCACTGGCGGGGCGGAGCGGGCACACTGCAGGATGACATCCCTGTCGCGGAAATTGAAGATCTTGGCAAGGAGTGGTCGCGGGGGGCCCCAGGCCTCGGCCGGCCGCCCGGTACCCGGTGCGCTCTTTCCACAGAGAAGAAACTGGAGAGTCCCCGCGGCTTGAGGTAGGTAGTGATCAGATCTTCCACGAAAAGGTCCGCCGATGGTCCCTCTGCTCGTTCCGGCACCCCAATTATGCGGACGTTGTTGCGCCTGGAGCGCCCTTCATAGTCATCCAACTGCGCTTCCAGCTTCACAGCGTGTGTTTGCAGGTCGTCCACTTTTTTTTGCAACGCGGACGTGTCTTCCACTAGGGAGGTCGCCTTGATTTCAACATCTTTCAGGCGCGAGTTCATTGAGCGCATATCTTCTCTAATGAGGGACACCTCTGTTGACACCGTGTCAATACGCGACTCCAAAGATGTACGAACGGTGGTGATGGCTTCCAGAATGTCCTGCAACGTTGGTTCCTTTTGCTTCCCACCGGGTTCAGACTTGTCGGATACGGCTGCTCCTCCTTTGGGGCTCGCGCCGGGGCCACCCTCCCATGCGTATTTCGTCAGCTTGGTCTGAAGCGCTGCCTTCGTGCTGCGACCCCCCGCCATGATGTATGCAGATCCCTCCGATGGGGCTTACTTGCGATTAGTGCGGGGTACCATACGCGGCAGAAACAACGATGTCACCAACGTCCACCCCACTGTGCGATGTAGCCCGTCAACAACTGGAGCACTTGCCTCAGGTTATCCACTTCTGATATCCTCCAGTACTAGGGTGTTATTAAGTGCGTATCAGGGCCTCTCCAGGAACACGCCCCGGCCGTACTCCAGAGTTAGCGTTGGGAAAGTGGGGGACTGCGCCACAGGAGCTACGCAGCGAAGATAGGTGTCTGTCTGCCCGACAACTTTGAGGCCAGTGGGGCAGGGCGGCAATGCAATGCTGGTGGGCAGCCACGGGGGTGACAGCAGCGTCACAGCTAGTGAGCCCTTATGTGTCGCAGCCCAAGGCAAAAGGTAGTTCCAAATCACCGTCGTCATCTCTCACACGCATACGTTGCGGGCGCGCAGCTGTGTGGTAGTTCTTACAGTGCAGCGGCACCGCGATACCAGGCCTGTGCTGTTCTGATGCACTGAGCACAGATATCCTTCCAGCAGCTCAATGAGAGGCCAGGCTGCGCACCTCCCTCCCGGCCGGAGCGGACCTGCCACCTCACCCTAGCCCTCCGCAGGTATTATGTGCCGCAGTGGCGGTCGACGTAGTCGTTGGTTGCGAGGTTCTGTGCCTTTCCGGCCGCTTCGATCCTCACTCCGTTTTCCAGTCCGTTCAGACGCCGGAGCATCGGCGGCCCGTCCACAACAGATCGCAGCCCTTAGATGGCGGCAGCGCGGTCCATGGTTCCCCCGCCCGACTCGGCGTGGTGCCGCTAGCGCAACAGTCCAGCTTTCAGAAGCACCTTACTTGGAGACCGCACGCTGCCAGGATTACTCCCCGCCGCGCCTCTGTCTCGACGGCGCTGGCGATCAGCACCTCCTTCCCGGCCACAGGAGATATCAATCAGCTCCGCAGCTCTTCCGGTTACAAACTTTGTTATTAGAACCCCAGTTTGGGCGAAATTGATCGGATATTCGGTGGATTTCGTGCCCGGTCGGCGGAGCCAACAGCTTAGGCAGCCATCTTGTTGCTCGGCTTAGCCACGCCCCCCGGAGGAGATACTCTTAATGGCGATTGACCCCATCAAGAGCTCTAAAAAAAAACCTGAGATGTAGGTTCAGTCCTGCTTGAGACCAGCGGCCCCCCCATGGAAACCAGAGAGCATCTCAAGCCCCATTTGCTGGCATTTGATTCTATTACTATATCTGGCGGGCAACCAAATGCTGCTCTAGGCCTCCATGCGCACCAGATGGTTCAGTTCCAGCTTACACTGACAGCACTATGTTGTTTCGAATAAGACAGACCTTTAGTCTGCTGTTGCATCTTCAATCGCTGAAGACCTCTGTAACGCTGAGGCCCCAGGAAGATCACCTGAACAGACAATGCTAATTGGCCCACAATCCTGGCCAATGATCTCCACAATACATTCTGGTTGGACAATTCCTTCTTTATCATCCTCACTTTCTGAGCCAGAAACCTGAGGTGAGCCTGTACTCTACTTGAAATCCAAGAAAGTCTATACATTGACACGGAGTCAGAACAGATTTCTGGGCATTTACCACAAAACCCAGATCCTGAAGTAGCTGGATTGGCCATGTCAGATGTGCAATTACTGCCTGCTGGCTCTGAGCCATAATAATAGGGTTATCCGGGTACACAATCAAGCAAACTCATCTCACTAGGAGAGTCTCCACGATCGGCCTCATCAATTTGGTGAAACACCATGGGGCCGACGAAAGGTTCAAGGGGAGCACGATGAATTCGTAACAAGTGTTTTGCCATAGGAACTGAAGAAAATGTTTGTGTGGTGCGTTGACTGGGACCATCGAGGTAGCGTCTTTGAGGTTCAGATGCAGTAACTAATCTCACTCCCGAAGGAGGTCCCTTAGAAGATGGATGCCCTCCATCTTCAAATGCCTGTACAATATCCAAGCATTGAAATTCTGTAAATGCAAAACCAACCTGGAGCCCCAGCCCTTCTTTTCTACAGAGAAAATTGTGCTGATAAAACCTCAGTAGAGAAGGAGAGAAAGGACAAATTGCTTTCTTCTGTAGAAGCTCCTGATTCTCTGTATTTATAAAACTCTGTTTCCACCGAGAAAAACACAGTTGCATGGGAGGGAGATGCTGGTGTGGAGTCCCATAAAACTCCAGCTTGTACCCTTGGATAGTTTCAGGTCCCAGGAGATCTGGGTAATCGCACCCCCATTCTGCAAGAACTGTTGCACCCTGTTTCCATGCATCACTTTGGTCACAGGACTAATTCTCCCCAGCAAAGTTGGCAGTTGCTCCTCCTGATGCCCCTTTTGTTGAAGCCTTCACAACCGCCTCTCATCCTGGCAGGGACGGTGTTCCTCTTAGGGGAGTTATTATATCCTCCACATTGTTAGGGCATGTAACCACACCGAGGTCCTTAAAAGAGACCACCCCCTGGTGGCCAATCTCAAAATCGCCCAGCCCTGTCAAAAAAGGCCAGTATGAAATACTTTTTTAATGATAGCTGTGCCGTATCGAGTACATTGAAAGTGGACACAAATTTACTTAAGACCTTAACAAAGGGGACGCCAAACACAGTCATTCTGCCACTGGATCTCCCTCCGAACTGGCTAGGTCATTCAACTTGGGATCAATCCCCATCAGAATGGATTGACGTTTTTTGGTTAGAATCGCAGAGATGGTGTTACCCAACTGGAATATTACTCTCTGAGCCCAGCCCACAAGGATGTCAGGGTCTATTGGCTCTGCAGTGTTTTTGCCTTATAAGCCATCTCTATGATCTTTGTTAACGGTCTACCAACTTGCCTTCGCAATTACATCAAGCCCAATCCAGCAATTTCTTGGGATCCTTGGCATATTTTTTCATAAATGTGACCATACTAGGGTCTACCTCGGGTGTTTTGGTCACCTTACCCAAAAGAGCCGGTCTAGGGCATTCGGCACACAAGCGGGTCCTAACTTCTTTCTGAAAGCTTTTGCGAATATGAGATTGTACATACTCCGTCGCCTCTGACATGGAGATCCAGTTGGAAAAGCAGGGGTGGACGTGCTTGTCCGCATCAAAATCTAACATCCTTGAAGAGTTTTTGGGTTGAGAAGGAAAACAACTGGAATCTGCACTGCTGTGCTTTTCTTGCTCGGACCCTGATGGTCATGAGTGGAATCAGATTGAGAGAGACAGAGAGGATTTGTCCGTGTCATCTCAACCTTTGTCAGGAGATCTACAACCAGAAGCCTTCGGTACCTCTGGCATCACTGGTAGCCGTGATTCGCAGGAAAAGAATTGAATAGTACTTCCAGTGCTTCTGTGTGTGGACATTAGATGGTTTGGGATAACTAGCTCCTTGAGACTGCAGCAGATCGGAGCCCTCTGAAAATTTCCTGGCCTTGGAAATTATTCTGGAGGCGCTTAGTAAATTGTTGCAATGCTACCGTCCTCTTCACAGATTGCTGAACACTTATCTAGGGCATTAACCAAAACCTCCTCCGATTCCAGTTGTGACCTATCTTCATAACCAGTATAATCATCCTCAAAAGAAAATGGGGGAGAGGCCCGACTTAGGCAAAAGGACAATATTAGCAACTGGAGGGAGCAGCCTGACAGAACTCCTAGGACAGGCCCTCAATGAATTTTACAACCATAAAAGGTGTCAGTCTTGTTAGGGCGTTTCTTGGGAGCAATGCCTTAAGTAAAATATGTGCCCAGATCAAAAGGTGGTCCTTGAAAGCCCTGTTAGCGCTGCTGGGGACCGGCAGCATATCTCCCAAGTTCAAACATTCCCCATAATGCCAACTCGGACCGGCTGGGAGAGGGAACAGGGGTGTGGAATTCCTATAGGCCGACTCCCAGGACATATTGTTTGGGGTCAAGGACACAAAGTTTTCATTTTTATTTTGTCCTTGGGACAAGTAGGCCCCACCCCCTGCAGAACAAACTCTTGAGCTGCCAGGTTATAGTACCACATTATGGAACAGGGAAGGGCAGTGTCTGCAGTTAAGGTAATATCTGTGTCCATATGTTAATGCTGTTTGAACTTGTATTTATGGTACATTAATACAAAGCCTTTCTTATTAGGATGAGTGCTCTAAGGAAATGTTGTAACTTGGACTGCATTACTGACAGTGGTTCCAGTGTAAACATGTGTAAACACATTTGGAAAGTTTAACAATATGAGGCTACACACAATGCTTCCAGAATGCTCTCCAACTAGGTGCAAATATCTTCAGAAGCTTGAAAGCAAGATTGATGATCATTTGCTTCCAAAATAAAATGTTCGTGCAAAGCATCGTTTAGTAAATTGAGTGAATGCATGCTAGTATTTCCCAAAAATATTCATAATGGAAAATCAGTGCAACCAGTTTCCAAATAATGGAAAAAAATGAAAATAAAAAAGCACTGGAAAAGCCAATAGGTCTGATATTGATGGTTATCCTTTTGGTTTCGTCAATGCGTGTCTTGTTTTGATATTTTTTTTGTAACACTTTGTGGGAGCTGCCAGGCCCTCACAGTTATAGCTGCCAGGCCCTCACAGTTATAGCTACCAGGCCCTCACCATTATAACAAACATTGGCAAAAAGCAATAATATTTTTTGGTCTCAAAAAGCACACATTGCCACAGTAGTCCCTGGCAATGAACAAAAATACTTTGTGTGCCAATATGCCCCTTGTGAAAGAGTAAAAGCCAGCTGATGGATAGATAGATAGAGAGATAGAATTTCCATAAGAACTAAATGTCTTGGTTAACTCTAGACCTAATTAGGGGCCTGTTAGACCTAGCATCCTTAGGGTGGTCTTCCCCAGCCTTTTTGCCTTTTACCTCCTGTTTTTGCTGATCTTTTTTGTTGGCCTTAGGATTCTGAGCACTTTACCACTGCTGACCAGTGCTAATATGCATGTGCTTCTCCCCTAAACAAGGTAACATTGGTGTATACACAACTGGCATATTTAGTTTACTTTTAAATCCGTTGTAAAGTGGTATACCATATACCCAGGGCCTGTAAACTAAATGCTACTAGTGGGCCCACAGCACTGATTGTGCCTCCCACATAAGTAGCCTTTCAAATCTGTCTCAGGCCAGCCACTGAAGAGCCTGTGTGTGCAGTTGCATTGCCACTTCGACTTGGCATTTAAAACCCTTTGCCATGCTTTAATCTCCCCTATTATTACACATAAGTCACCCCTAAGGTAGGCCCTACGTAGCCTATAGGGGAGGGTGCTGTATAAGTAAAAGGTAGGACATGTACTTTTAAGTTTTGCATGTCCTGTTAGTGAAAAACTCTCCAACTCGTTTTTCACTACTGCGAGGCCTACTCTTCTCATAGGTTAACACTGGGAATTCCTAATTACAGTTTTAAGCTGGAATTCTTGATTAGAAAGGAGTAGCTATTTCATATCTTTGGAATTGTGATGATAAATCCTCTTTACTGGTGAAGTTGGATTTAACATTACTATTTTAGAACTGCCACTTTTAGAAAGTGGACATTTCTCTGCTCTTATTGCTCTGTGTGCCTGCAGCCTGTTCCCAAAACATGTCTGGGATGGGTGACAGCTTCACTTTGTGCCTTCCCTCTAGACAGCCACAAACACAGGAAGGTTAGGTGTGTCTGAGTACTCATCTACATTTTGATGGCCCTTTCTCAGTAGGAAGGGAGGGAGGAGCTGACACTTTCACCTCAAAGGACAGTGTCCTGTTCTGACACAAAGGGCTGATTACCCCGCACAGATGATCTGGAGTCAAAGGCTGAGAAGAAAGGACCTCTGTGCATTTCAAAGACCCTTAGTTGAAGTCACCCCCACTTCAAAGGCACAACTGGTAATAAGAACTGGATCTCTGACCCCACACACCAGACACTTCTGGACTTGTAACTGAACTCAGTCAGCAGAGCTGCTGTGCTGCATCAAGGACTGATTCTTTGTTGGACTGCTGCCCTAGAAGGACTGATTTTCTCTTGTACTACCTGCTGCCTGTTGCTCTCTGACCCTGCTCAGGGAGAGCTGGACTCTGCCTTGCACCCAAAGTGATCCCCAAGGGCTTGCTGCCTTGTCTCCTATTGTTGAGACTCAGGGAAATCAAAGTCTCTCCACCTGCTCCTGGTTCACTGGAATTGGACCCATATACTTGCATCAGTGAAACTGACACATCTCCACCTGCTGGAAGCGGCACCCAACGCATCGACCCTGTTGCAAGAGTGGATTCAGCGCATCACACTTTCAAGCAGCATCTCCGGAACTGCTGCAACGACCAACGCATCGCATCCCCTGCCTGCTGGAAGTGGCACCCAGTGCATCAACATCGACGCAGCACTGAAACCACTGCATCACCGCCATTACTCAAGGACAATCGACGCATCCCTTCGATAGCGTGGAGTAATCCAACGCTCGTCTTCGGAAACCAACGCATCACCATCAACAGGTGTGAAAAATCAACGCATCCCCTGACTGAGGGAGTGACATCGACCCCCGCATCTCGTGTTTGCGATCAGGATCAAGGTACTCTATTACCAGGGCCGGCATGGCTCCTGTGCCCAGACCGCGCTCCATTAAGGTCAGCTTGAACTGTTGGCTTTGCCCCGGTCGAGCGCTACCTCAAGAAACCCCTAAAGCACTATTTGCTTCTAAGTGCTATTTTTACATTTATTCCTCTAAAATTCATATCTCGACTTGTAATTATTGTCCGTTTGTCATTTTGGTCTTGCCTTGTTCAGAATATTATAATCTATGTTTCTAAACCTGTGTAGAGTCTTTTTGTGGTAATTTCATTGTGTTACTGTGTGTGAGTGTGTGTTGCACAAATACTTTACACATTACCTCTTTCGATTAGCCTGACTGCTCTGTGCCAAGCTACAAGGGAGTGAGCACAGGGAATCTCTAAGCGTGTATCTGACTTACCCTGACTAGGATTGTAGTTCCTGCATGGATAGGGTGGTTATTCTGACAACGAGAAACCTAATTTCTAGCAGGGCCCAATTCTTTAAAAAAGTCACAAAATTGCACCCATGGTATATGTTCTTGCATTAGTGCAGATTTATGGCTTTCTTGAATTCACAAGAATTTACTGAAGTAGGCCAGGAAAACGTACTCTTAGAAAATGTTTGTGAACTGCTTTTTAGCACAAGCAAATATGCAGGTGTAGATTTGCTCATGCAAAAATCTGTTGAGCGTTTACAAGTTCATTTTCCCTCGAACCTCTTTCTTTCCAGAGTTGGAGGTTTTAGTTCTGCCTTTGTCAGGAGTAACTTTCCAACCTTTCTCAGTAAGCAAAAAAATTAGGGAAGAGTTGATGACAACCCCTAAAACAAGCAATTTAGCAGGTTTGCACAGACTCAAAAAGGCATTCCAACCCTGGAACTATTGCTTAACGCTACCTCCAGGCCCAGTATGTAGATCTGCGGAAAGGTGGCAAAAGAAGGAAATTGCTAGAATTCAAACCCAACTATCGTATGGGCCCTGGCATAATCAGAAAGGCTAATAGAGCTTTTATATAATGAGATTGCTGCCATAATTTGTTGATGCACTACTTGGCACCAAAGGGACATGTAGTTTTTTTTACACGACAAGTAGATTTATGAAGCAACCTGTCCCATGGTCAAGTAGATATTTTAATAAATTTCACACACCTGGAGAAGGTTCTCCTGTCAGGAGTGTCGCTCTCAATCTAGCGATGAATACGTTAAACCCAATATGCTAAATAAATCAGAAAAAATATGCAGGTACTTAGCTTGGCTTCACCAGCAGCAACGAAACGGGAGGGAACACAGCCTCTACCGCTTATAAGGGGACAGAGACAACGGATTGGTGGTTGGATATGACAAATTAAATTATGTTTATGGGAAACTGAGTTTATTAATTACATTGCTTTCACTGGCTACCGTCAGTTTTACAGTAAAGATTGAGTAACACAATCAAAGCTTCTAATCCTGACATAGAATTTGAATCTTAGTGGGTGCCGCACTCTTAAGCTCTGTGTGATTACGTCACATGAGAATCTTTCATTTTACCATAGTCCGACTTCAATGTTTACATGAAAAAAGAATATCGGACAGTGGTGTATTATGGATCAGCAGATCGATGGGATGATTTTGAATCCTCCATAAAATGCAGCCTTACCATATACTTAATTCACAGATTCTGTAACTGGTTTCTTAATGAAGTGTTAGTGAAATGCATTGCTAACCCTTTTTTAGAGTAACTATGGTTATGGAGTCTGTGGTAATGTATAATCAAGGCACTCATATATTTTACTTGGTAAGTAATCACTGTATTTCTCTTTGCATTTTAGATCAAATAAATCAAATCTTTTGCTGTACTTAAGTAAATTAACAAACATCGCTACCTTCAGAATCAGCTTCAATTCTATGTGAAACTGCTAAATTATGGCATGAACCAAAGCACATAGTTTCTGTTGTATTTACAGCATGGAATATTCTGTCACAAATGGATAAAACACAACACTAGTCACACCCTACAATGAGACGAACAAGTTAATTACCTTCGGTAACGCTCTTTCTTGTAGAGACTTTATAGAGCCAGCCACAGATTCCTCGCCTTTGAAATATTCCCCACGTGTCAGACTGGATCCGTAAACTTCTCAGCAGCATCTCAGCGTGCCATAATGTAGCGCCATGCGGCTCTGCACTGATGCCGATCTGCCCTGAACATGAGTGCGGGGCCTATATAGGCACCACTTCCGCGCACTAACATCAGTTGCTTTTGAGGCTTTCCGTGCCCCCAGACGCCAAGCCCCAAGAGCAAATTGTTAGACAGCGTGCAGATTCCTAGACTTGGGATTTTATTAATTGATAGAGTTCAGTCACAGAAAGGGGAGGAGGGAAGGGTGAGTGAGGATTCTGCGGCTAGAGTCTCTAACAGAAAGAGCGTTACTGAAGGTGAGTAACTTGTCCTTCTGATAGAGACTTCTAGCCGCAGATTCCTCACCTTTCCAATAGATACAAAAGCAGTGCCTATTTGGAGGTGGGTCTGTGAATGAACACAAACCAGAAAGTCCAGAGGGACCGAGAGGGTGAAATGCCCCCCTCAGTGAACCGGACTGTCCAGAAAAAAGTGCTTTGTGAACATATAGAGGAGAGGATGTAGCCTAATGGTTAGAGCGGTCGGCTTCGAAGATGGGGAACAGGGGTTCGAGTCTCACCAGCGATGCTCAACATCCTGTGATTCTGGGCAAATCACCTAATCTCCCCATGCCTAACAAAATGAATGTGTTCGTCTGTAATTCAACTGGTGCTCATGTAAAACACTGATGCCCTTGAGTCGCGTTCGCGCTATATAAAACTCTGACAAATGTCCAGGACAGGGATTTTGCGTGCCAACGCAGTAGTAGTAACTTTCGCCCAGGTGGAATGGGCACGGAGTTCTTCCGGAGGCTGTTTTTTGGCCAATGTGCAGCAGATCTTAACACAGAATATGATCCAGCAGGAGATGGTTCTCTTCTGCCTTACCTTGCCCTTTTTCGCTCCAGAGATCCCCACAAAGAGCTCATCATCTACCTGGTGGTCTTTGGTACAATCTATGTAGATGCTCAGTGCTCTCTTGGCATCCAAGAGATGGAATCTATCCTCCTCCTTAGAGGGGTGAGGTGCAGCCTAAAATGCCAGCAGGGTTATGGCTTGACAGATGCAGAACGGCATCAAACTTATCGGTAGGAAGAAGATCTGAGTCCACAGAACCAGTTTGTCTGGGAACAAGGAAGTGTATGATGGATCGACACAAAAAGCCTTGACCTCACACACATGCAGCTCCGAGGTGATGGTGATGAGGAACACAGTCTTGATAGTAAGGAGCCATAGAGGCCAGCTAAGAAGTGGCTTGGACGGAGTGCACATCAGATAAGTCAGTACTAGATTATGGTCCTATTGTGGCATGACAAAGGGAAAAGGAGAAAACATATGCTGAAGCCCATCACATCTGGTGACTTAAACAAAGAGGACTGATATGGCAAACGTAAGAAGGCCGAAAGGACCAAAACAAAAATTAATTTGCCCAAAGCAAAGCCTTGCCGAGAAAGAGGCTAAACAAATAACAGAACGTCATATGAAATGGCCTGCAGGGGGTCAATCAGGCGTGTCTTGCACCAAACCATGAATTTGTCCCAACAACAGGTGTATGCAGATTTGAAAGAGGAGCACATGGCTGCCAAGATGATAACAACCCCCTCCAGGGGAATGTTGACGATGTTGAGCTGTCTCCAAGAATGAAGTTGAGGAGTATGAAGGCCTGGGTGCAGAACCCTACCCTTGCTGCAACAGCAGGTCCTCCCAGAGAAGCAGCCCGATCGGAGGACATATGCTCAAACCCAGGAGTTCTGGATACTACACTGTCTGTGCCCAATCCAGAGCCACTATGATGACTTGGGCCTGATCTTCTTGAGAAATCTGGGCAGGAGTGGTACAGGCATCCAGGAGTCCTGAATTCCATTCAAGGTGGAATGCATCTCCGAGCAACACCGGTCTTGGAAACTGCAGCACACAGAAGTGCTGAATTCAGCGTTCTTGGTACCGGGGAAAAAGATCGAGCGAAGGTTCTCCCCATTCGCGGAAGAGACCTTCCATCACCTCCGGGTCTAACTGCCATTCGTGATTTGCTAGGCGTTAATGGCTGAGTTTGCCCGCCCTGGCATTCAAGGAGCATGCCAGGTGGTTCATCACCAGAAAAATTCCTTGGTGGTCCAATCATTTCCAGTGGAGGAAGGCTTCCTGACACAGGATCAGTGACCCCACCCCGTCCTGTTTCTTACAGTACCACATGGCTGTGGTGTTGTCTGTGAGCACTTGTACCAGCCTCTCCTTGCTGGATGGCAGGAAGGCTTTTAATGCCTTGCAGATGGCCCTCAGCCTCAAAAAGGTTGCTGTGGAGCCAGAACCTCACCGGAGATCCGAGGCCTCCGATTTCCATCCCTCCCAAATGGATGCCCAACATAGAAGCGATGCATCGGTCACCACTGTCAGTTCCGGGTGGGGAAGGGAGATGGGTCTGCTGCTGACCCAATCGTGGTCTAATAGCCACCACTGCAGATCTTTTCCAGATTCCTCCGAAACAAAATCTGAACATGGTAGGAGAGGTCAGCTTTGAGCTGGGCCCAATGGGACTTCAGATCCCATTGTAGAGCCCACATATGCCACCTGGCGTGCTCAACCAGCAGGATGCAGGCGGCCAACAGTCCCAACAGTCTCAGAGGCGACCTCACTGAAATCCAAGACAAAGGCTGAAAGACCATGATCACAGCCCGAATGTCCAGGACTCTCTTTCCCGGGGGAATGGCACAAAACCGAAAAGTGTACAGAATAGCTTAGAGGAACTGCTTTTGAAAACATGGTGACTGTTTCCATAGCAGTACAGGATGCTCCTTCAGCTCTGCAATGACAGTAATTGGTTTTGCATACATGGTGCCCATTTTATTGGCAGCACAGGATGCTCCCCCTGCTCTGCACTGAAAGTAACTGATGAACAAGTTACTTACCTTCGGTAATGCTATATCTATAAGAAACATAGGTTAGTTATAGATTCCTTACCTTAGAATTACCCCCAGGCGTCAGACTGGATCCGGAAAGCTTTTTCGTCAGCAGTACCTCTGCGCGTCAGAAGGTGGTGTCGGTCGGCTCCGCGTCCGTAGTTGGCGTCGTGGTTGCTGGGATGACGTCGCGGTAGCTACTTAGACGCCGCCCTCGCCCGCTGACGTCAG
This sequence comes from Calotriton arnoldi, assembly GCA_963921515.1. NCBI lineage: Eukaryota > Metazoa > Chordata > Amphibia > Caudata > Salamandridae > Calotriton > Calotriton arnoldi. The sequence continues at coordinate 277,763 of CAWUFW010003961.1, forward strand.
TTCTGTACACGACTTTCCGCGCCAGAAACTCAGATCCATGCAAGACACTGAACACTGGTGCACAAAACTAGGGCCCTGAAAGGATGTCCTTAAGCCTAGAAATTAGTTTGCAGAACGGGGAGGATGGGTGGGGCGGTAAAGAATCTATAACTAACTAATGTTTCGTACAGATATATCGTTACCGAAGGTAAGTAACTTGTTCATCTGAAAGAAACAATTAGTTATAGATTCCTTACCTTAGAATAGATACCCCAGCAATACCAACCCCGGAGGTGGGTCTGCGAACCAAGATCACACCAGAAAGTCCTGGAGAACAGAACGGCCAAAGAAGCCATCTCTGCGGACTTGGCTGTCCAGGCAATAGTGTTTCGTAAATGTGTGCAGCGATGCCCACGTAGCTGTCTGACAGATGTCATGTAGAGGAACTCCTCGTCCCAAAGCAGTAGTGGCAGCCGTCGGCCTGTGGAATGGGCGCGTAGCCCCACTGGGGGCTCCTTTTTAGCTAGAGAATAGCAGGCTTTAATACACAAAATGACCCATCTAGAAATGGTCCGCTTGTGTACGGCCCGACCTTTCTTGGCGCCCACGTAGCCAACAAAGAGTTGGTCATCCACCCAGAACTGTTTTGTGCGATCCAGATAGAAAGAAAGCGCACGTTTTGGGTCCAGAAGGTGGAGCCTCTCTTCCTCTTTGGAAGGATGCGGAGGCGGAAAGAAGGTGGGCAAAGTGATGGTTTGCCCGATGTGAAAGGAGGTGACCACCTTGGGAAGAAAGGATGGACGAGTCCTAAGGACAACCTTGTCCGGATGTACAGCCAGAAAAGGAGGTTTGGATGAAAGAGCCTGGAGCTCACTCACTCTTCTGGCAGATGTGATGGCCACCAGGAATGCAGTCTTAAGAGTTAAAAGTCTTAAGGGACAGTTGTGAAGCGGCTCAAAGGGAGCGCACATCAAATAGGTCAAGACCAGATTCAAGTCCCACTGAGGCATAATGAAGGGGATAGGAGGAAAAAGATGAGTTATGCCTTTTAAGAAACCGGAGACTAGAAGAGAGAAGGCTGATCAGGAGGCCGAAGAAAGGTATAAATGGCCGAAAGATAGCCCTTGATAGTGCCCAGAGCAGAGCCCTGCTGGGCCAAAGAAAGGAGGAACAAGAGGACCTCAGAAAGGGGGGCAGAAAGGGGATCCACAGCCAGTGCACCATGCCACAAATTTGTTCCATCTGCAGGCGTATACCGTCTTAGTGGAGGGACGCCTGGCTGTCAAGATTACATCACAAACTTCGGGAGGCAAGTTGAATGACGTCAACTGCTGCCGCTCAACCTCCACGCAAGGAGGTGGAGGCCCGTCCCCTGCTGCTGCGACAGAAGATCCTCCCGAAGAGGCAGTCGGATCAGAGGATCGATGGCCATGTTGAGCAGCTCGGGATACCACACTCTCCGTGCCCAATCCGGGCCCACAAGAATGACTTGGGCCCGATCGCGCTTGATCTTCTTCAGCACTCTGGGTAGTGGTATAGGCGGAAAGGCGTACAACAGACCGCAACTCCACTCGTGACGAAAAGCGTCGCCTAGCGAGTGCCGGCTTGGAAATTCCAGCGCGTAGAATTGCTGACATTGCGCGTTCTCTTCGGTGGCGAATAGATCTAACCAAGGCTCTCACCACTGTTGAAAGAGACCTTGCACCACCTCCGAGTGAAGACGCCATTCGGGATCCATCATGCATCTGCAGCTGAGTTCGTCCGCCCTGGCGTTCAGGGAACCTGCCAGGTGTTGAACCACCAGGGATATGCCCTGATGTTCCAGCCATGTCCACCGCCTTGTTTGTTGCAGTACCACATGGCGGTGGTGTTGTCCGTGAACACCTGCACTACTCTTCCCCGGACAGAGGGAAGGAATGCTTTCAGTGCAAGCCGGATCGCCCGCAGCTCCAGAAGGTTGATGTAGAGTCCGGACTCCGCTGGAGACCAGAGGCCTCTGATCTCCGTCTCTCCCATGTGGCCGCCCCATCCCAGAAGGGACGCGTCTGTCACCCTGTGTGTTCTGGTTGGGGAAGGGAGAGGGATCTGCCATTGACCCAATCCTGGTTCATGAGCCGCCACCTCAATTGGCGTGCAGTGCCCTCCGAGATCTGGATGTAATCGGACAGATTCCCCTGATGCTGCGCCCACTGGAACTTCAGGTCCCACTGCAGAGCCCGCATATGTCACCTGGCATGATCGACCAGTAGGATGCAGGAGGCCATGAGGCCCAGCAGCCTCAGGGTCATCCTGACCGAAACCCGGGATAGAGGCCGAAAGATCGGAATCATAGCCCGAATATCCCAGACTCGCTGTTCGGGAGCATAAACCCGAAACTGCACCGTGTCCAGAACCGCTCCGATGAAGAGGAGCTTCTGAGAGGGGGTCAGGTGTGACTTCGGCACGTTGATGGAAAGCCCCAGCGAATGCAGGAGGTCGGCCGTAGTCTGGAGGTGGGAAACGACTGCCTGGGGCGAGCCCGCCTTCAACAACCAGTCGTCGAGATAGGGGAAGACTGGAACCCCTGATCTGCGCAGATAAGCTGCGACCACAGCCATCACTTTCGTGAACACCCGAGGGGCGCTGGTAAGGCCAAAGGGGAGCATGGTAAACTGAAAGTGCTCGTGGCCTACCGTGAACCGCAGGTAACGCTGGTGGGCTGGCAGGACGGGGATGTGGAAATAAGCGTCCTGCAAGTCCAACGCTACCATCCAGTCTCCAGGGTCGAGGGCAGACAAGACCTGAGCCAGGGTCAACATTTTGAACTTCTCCTTCCGAAGGAAGCGGTTGACATCCCTGAGATCCAAGATAGGACGCAGGCCCTTGTCCTTCTTGGGCACCAGAAAGTAGTGGCAATAACAACCACAACCTACTTCTGGGGCAGGGACGTGCTCAATGGCTCCCTTGGCCAAGAGAGCCGTAACTTCCTGTTGGAGAAGGGTCAGATGATCCTCCGACATGCGATGGTACTTGGGTGGCATGGAGGGAGGGGTAGTCTCGAAGGGGAGGGAGTAGCCCCTTTGGACTATTTGCAAAACCCACCTGTCCGACGTGATGGTGCGCCAGTGGGGGAGGTGATGTCGGATCCAGCCGCCGACTGGCGTTCGGTGGCCCTGATAGGTCGGACTATGAGGGTTTGGAGGCTGCTGCAGAGGGGTCGGTGGTGGACTGGCCCGCTTGCTGGCCCTCAGAACAACGGCGGTGGTTCCCACGTCCTCGGCTTTGCTGAGGTGGAACAGCTTGCGCTGGCCTGTGGCTCTGAAAGGAACGTGGTGGGGCACCCCTTCCGTGGCCACGAAAGGACCGAAAAGCAGACCGTGCAGGGCGCGTGGTGGAGAGGCCCAAGGACTTGGCCGTAGCACGAGAGTCCTTGAAGCGCTCTAGCGCACTGTCTGCCTTGTCGCCGAACAGGCGACGACCATCAAAAGGCATGTCCATCAAGGTGTTCTTGACATCCCCAGTAAAGCCAGTCGTCCTCAACCAGGCGTGACGGCGAAGCGCCACCGACGTTGAAATGGTCCTACCCAGTGAGTCGGCAGTGTCCACTCCACAACGAATGGCGAACTTTGCTGCGTCTCTCCCCTCGGCAACAGCACGGGAGAGCTCCGGACACTGAGGCAGCACTTGCGCCACCGTATCCCACACAGAGTGGGAATAACGGCCCAAGAGGCATGCGGTGTTCACCGACCGCAGCCCTAAGCTGGAGGAAGAAAACAACTTCTTCCCAAGCTGAAAAACTCCCAAAAGCTTAAACAGCACACCCTTACGTCTATTTATCAGTCCAACTCTAGTACAGGATGAATTCAAGACCCTAACAAAATGCACTAATTAGTACAATTCCTTCTGATAAGTAAAGATCAATCAGTATTGTTCGTATCCAACAAACAGTCCAAAAACAAGTTAAACAATTTTCAGATCCTTGTCTTTATTAATTCTTTTTTTAAAAGATTCCCAGCACACGATCTAGCCTACACGTGTTTCGTCTGTACTCAGACTTTTTCAAGGCGGTATGGGAATATAGTAACAGTTGAGTCCAACAGCGAAAAGGCACGAAGGTGCATCAGACTGCGTGTGAAGTTTCCTTGCGAATGTCTTGTAGAATAACCGTAGATCTCAATCAACTGAGTTCAGTATAGGCTCGTAATGTTGGTGGCTCATGGGTATCAAATACCCCCGTTCAATGCCGAACTGGTCTCATTCTCTTAAAAGGCTAGGGCCTCAGTAAGTATATAACATGTGGAAAGTTTAAATGGGTATGTAACTCCAAATGATGGTCGGAAGTACAGGTACAAATCTGTGGTAAGAATGTACCCCTGTGGTAGGATAGTCCACAGTGACTAACAGCACAGCAGTCCGCTCGCACGAGACATTTTATAAGGAGGTGACTGTGACAAACACCAGACCCATCAAAGAGAATATATGGTTTGATACATCTTGTAAAGCAGCAAGAAGCTCTTTGAGGTTGGATATTATAGAAGGGGATAGATCTAAAATTAGCACAGCCAGAAGCACTTATAAAGCTCGACTGAAGCAGGCTAAATGGGATTGGGAGGAGAAATATTGGCAGCATCTGCTTATCGCCAGTAAAGCCAAGGACAATAGAACATTTTGGGAATTGGCAGCGTTAAATAGACCAGGTGGTGCAAAATCCCCCTGTTACAACATATCCCCAGAAAAATGGGTAGCACACTTTTCCACACTCTATACTGTAGAAGATAACAATGACTATGGTACAACTAATATCCAGATCCGCACTGCATTATCTCAACCCGTGGATTGGGAAGTAGATATTATTCCAGTCTCCTTTAGCCTTGAAGCAACTACTAGTGCAATTGATTCACTAAAACTGGCTAAGGCACCAGGCCCAGATAAATTCCGGGAGATCTTTTCAAGACGGAGCGGCAAATCTGGTCGACCTATTTTAATATGCTAGCCAATGCTATTTCTGCAGGGGGAAAAGTACCTGAATCTTGGAAGGGGCCGAGATTATAACTATATATAAAAAAGTTGATGCAAGTAACCCTGCCAACTACAGGCCTTTAAGCTTGATAGACAATGTGTAGAAAATTTTTGCTAGGCAAATTCTGAATAAACTGATCAACTGGATAGATGCCAACAATATAATGTCACCTTTCCAAGCTGGTTTTAGGCCTAAGGTCAGTACTACTGATCTGATTTTTAGATTCTCGATCCTATATTGGAAAATACTCCTATTGCAGAAACAAAAGCTCTATGTGGCCTTTATAGACCTTAGAGCAGCATTTGACCTTATCCCACGTTCAAAGTTATGGTATGTCCTATTGAATCTTGGAGTTCCCTGCAATCTAGTACAACTCCCAAGTAAATTGCATGAGAATAACTTTGCGCAGGTTTGCTGGGGTCAAAATGACAAACTAACTGAATGCATCCCGATTTAACGTGGGGTGCGCCAATGCTGAGTTCTTGCACCTACGCTGTTCTCCATGAACATGAATGACGTAGTTGAAGTTTTAGAAAACTGCGTAACGATTCCCCAACCCTGAACAATGGGAAGATACCCATTTTATTATTCGCTGACGACTCCCTCCCAATCTCGAAGACACCCCTGGGCTTGCAGACCTTAGTTAATAGATTCTTAGAATTCTGCAAGTCTAGGGGCCTTGAATTAAATGTCAACAAGACTAAATTCATGGTGCTGGGCAAAAGGGTGAGGAAGAAAAAAACGGTTATTCGGGTTGACAATGAGGTATTAGAAAGGGTAGATAACTTTGATTACCTAGGGATGCATCTCATGGAGAACTTTAAGTGGTTGGGCCAGATGAACAAGTTACTTACCTTTGGTAACGCTTTTTCTGGTGGATACAGTATCTGCCTGTGGATTCCTCACCTTATGAATATCCCCTGCACCAGCATTCCACGGAAACTTTTTCCTAGCTCTCCACGCTGACGAGGTCGTCACAATGCCATGGCTCCGCACGCGGCTCCGCATGACGTCACAGGAGCCATAAGAGGACCACGTCGGCGTGATGACATCAGTTCCACCCATTTTTTCCGTGCCTCCGTGGCAAACGGGCGAACCGACCATAGAGACAATGCATACATAGTATACAATATTCACACAAATACACACAGAGTAAAGTGAAAAAGGAAAGCAAAAGAAAGCAAGCGTTTCCTATAAGCCTACACAAAGGCAAACAGAGGAAATACAAAATGACAATATGAAACAACCATATTAACCAATACCACTTTTAAGGTATAAAAGGGTGGACAACGGGGAGGCGGGTGGGTCAGTGAGTAATCCACAGGCAGATACTGTATCCACCACAAAAAGCGTTACCGAAGGTAAGTAACTTGTTCTTCTGATGGATACATCTGCCTGTGGATTCCTCACCTTATGAATAGAATCCCACAGCAGTCCCACTCCCGGAGGAGGGTGTCCACCCTTCTATACCAAAAAGTCCTGCAAAACAGAACGCGCAAAATGGCCGTCCCGCCTCACTTCGGAGTCTAAGCAGTAATGCTTCGCGAAAGTGTGGAGGGAGGCCTTGCAGATGTCCAGCACAGGAACACCTCTTAACAAGGCAGACGTAGATGACTTAGCCCTGGTGGAATGAGCTCTAATGCCTTCAGGAGGCTCCTTACCAGCCAAAGCGTAGCAGATTTTGATGCACAAGATGATCCACCTGGATAGAGTGCGCTTGTGCACCGCCTTGCCCTTCATGCGTCCAACGTAGCCCACAAAGAGCTGATCGTCCACTCGCAGGTCCTTCGTTCTATCCAGATAGAAACTAACCGCCCTCTTAGGATCCAAGCGGTGCAGCCTCTCCTCCTCCTTAGAAGGGTGAGGGGGAGGATAGAAAGTAGGGAGGGTAATGGACTGCCCTAGATGGAAGGGAGTTACCACCTTAGGCAGCAAAGCAGCCCTGGTCCTGAGAACCAACTTTCAGCATGAATAGTAAGAAAAGGAGGCTTTGAACTCAAAGCCTGGAGCTCACTCACCCTCCTAGCCGAGGTGATAGCCACAAGGAAGACCGTCTTGAATGACAGCAGTCTCAGAGGACAACTATGCATAGGTTCAAATGGGGAACCCATTAAGAAAGTTAAGACCAGATTTAGATCCCATTGGGGCATAATGAAGGGAGTGGGCGGAAACATATTAGTAAGCCCCTTAATAAACCTTAAAACAATCGGAGATTTAAAAAGAGACGGCTGATCAGGCAAACAAAGAAATGCCGATAAAGCAGACAAATAACCTTGAACAGTAGCCACAGCACAACCCTGCTGGGCCAAATGCAACGAAAAACAAAGGACATCAGAAAGATGAGCTTTTAAGGGATCAATAGATCTCTCTGCACACCATTTAACAAATCTTGACCACCTGTATGAATAAATAGACTTGGTGGAGTGTCGCCTGGCCGATAAGATAACATCCACCACGTCAGGCGGGAGAGAGAAAGAATTCAGGTTGCCCCGTTCAATCTCCAGGCATGAAGGTGCAGGTTCTGGAGGTGGGGGTGCAGAACTTCCCCTCCGACTGCGAGAGGAGGTCTACCCTGAAAGGGAGACTGAGCGGAGGGTGCGATGAGAGGTGAAGAAGATCTGTGCCCACACCCTTCTTGGCCAATCCGGGGCGATCAATATGACTTGGGCCCGGTCTTGGCGAATCTTCCTCAGAACCCGAGGAATCAAGCGTAAAGGAGTTGAGAGCTCCAACTCAACTGAAACGCGTCCCCCAACGCTCCCTGCCTCGGAAACTGGAGACTGCAGAATGACGGGCAGTGCGCGCTCTCGAGAGTGGCAAACAGGTCCACCCGAGGAGTTCCCCACGTCCGGAAGATGTGTCGAACTACCTCTGGATGAAGCCTCCACTCGTGGTCGGCGGAGAACTGCCGACTGAGGCTGTCCGCACGTACATTCAGCACCCCGGCCAGATGATTTGCCATCAAGCAAATACGATGGTCCTGAGCCCAGGACCAAAGCCGCAACGCCTCCTTGCAGAGAAGGTACGACCCTACTCCTCCCTGCTTGTTGACATACCACATCGCGGCAGTGTTGACCGTTAGGACTTGAACCGACTGACCGTGAAGGGAAGGGAGAAAGGCCATGAGCGCCAAACGTATCGCCCGCAATTCCAGAAGATTGATATGAAGCAATCTTTACTCTGGAGACCAAAGACCCTTGATCTCCAGATCCCCCAGATGAGCACCCCACCATAGAGTAGAGGCATCCGTTATCACTGTGGCCACCGATGGAGGAAGATGAAAGGGCTTTCCTTGAGACAGATTGCCCTCCACACTCCACCAAGACAGATCCGCTGCAGCTTCTCTGGAGATCCTGACTGTCTCCCTGAGATCTCCGTTGTGCTAATACCACTGCCTGCGGAGACACCACTGGAGCGCCCTCATGTGCCAGCGTGCATGACTGACCAACAGAATGCAGGAAGCGAACAGACCGAGCAGGCGAAGGACCTCCAGAACTGGAACAACCGCTCCATTGTGAAACAAAGGGACCATTTCCTGAATGTCGAGAATCCTCTGCGGAGGAGGAAAAGCTCGACACACAGTGGTATCCAGTACCACCCCTATGAACAGGTTGCGCTGAGAGTCCACCAGGTGAGATTTGGGCACATTTATCGAAAAACCCAATTTGAACAACAGCTGGGTTGTTACCTGCAGATGACAACGCACCATCTCTGGCGACTCTGCTTTCAGAAGCCAGTCGTCCAGGTAGGGGAAAACCGGGATCCCCGACCTCCTGAGATGGGCAGCCACCACCGCAAACACCTTGGTGAAGACTCGAGGTGCAGTAGTAAGACCAAACGGAAGGACCGCAAATTGGTAATGTTGCGTACCAACCGTAAATCGGAGATACTTCCTGTGCGACTTCAGGATTGGGATGTGAAAAACGCATCCTGCAAGTCGATGGACACCATCCAGTCTTCTTGTTGCAGCGCCTGAAGAACCTGCGCTAGGGTGAGCATCTTGAACCTCTCCTGTTTGAGGAACAGATTCAAGATCCTGAGATCCAGGATGGGTCCTAACCTGCCATCCTTCTTGGGAATCAGGAAATACCGGGAGTAGCACCCCTGACCCCTTTCCTGCTCCGGAACCACCTCTATCGCACCTTTTTGTAACAGGGCAAGAACCTCCTTCTGAAGAAGAAGTAAATGATCCTCCGTGCAAAACCCTTGGCAAGGAGGGTAATGGGGGGGGGGGGGGAAATTCCCTGAAGGGAAGGGCGTACCCATTTTCTACCAGATCTAAAACCCAAAGGTCCGAAGTGACCGATTTCCAATCCTGTAGAAAATGAGTAATCCGGCCTCCCACAGGACCTGCATGATCCAGGATGGCGGATCTAGGGCTGCTTTCCTGCATTACCAGCAGGGGTTGGGAGGTAGAGGAGGAGGAGGAAGAGGGCTGATGACCCGTTCCACAAAGACGACCTCTGCCTTTACCCCTGTAGGACTTGTACAAGGGGTTTTGTTGCTGTTGCTGCTGCTGTGGCTGTCGGAAACCACGAAAGGAAGACTTCCCAAAGCCACGGTATCTTCTATAGCCATAACCCTTTGCCTGAGTCTGCAGACCCAAGGATTTTGCTGTAGCCTTACTGTCTTTGAACCGTTGCAGGGCAGAATCAGCTTTTTCACCAAAAAGTTTAGTCCCATCAAAAGGAAGATCAAGTAGGGCAGCCTGTACGTCAGGTGAAAACCCAGAAGACCTTAGCCACGCATGTCTTCTAGTAGCAATGGATGAGCCCATCACCCTAGCAACGGAATCCGCTGTATCCAGGCCAGACTGGATGACCTGGCGAGCCGCAGCCTGTGAGTCTGCCAACACCTCACTGAGATTTCCTCGATCTTCTTCAGACAATTTTGGAAGAAGCTGTTTGGCAGAGTCCATAAGGACATGAATGTATCTGCCCAACAAACAGGTAGCATTTGTGGACTTCAAAGCCATACTCGCCGAAGAGAAGACCTTTTTTGCAGATTGTTCCAACTTCTTGGAATCCCTATCAGCAGGAGCCTGCGGAAAGGCGCCCGTGGACTGCTTCGAACAAGACGCCTGCACCACCAAACTCAGGCGAAGGATGCGACGAAAGGAACACCGGATCCCCTGGAGCAGGCCTGTACCTTCTGGACACCGACATTGAAACTGCAGGAGCGCCACACATCAAGGATTGGCTCAGACAAGGCATCATTGAATGGCAAAAGTGGATCAACCACAGAGGACGGAGAATGAAGCACCTCTGTAAGCAAGTTAGGCTTATACTCAGCCCCAGGTAGCTGAAGATCCAAGAGCTCTGCAGCCTTCCTTATCACTGCATGGTAAGATGAAACTTCCTTCGAGGGGGAAGCCTTCTGTGAAGCAAAGTCCCACTCCGGGGAGGTATCAAGTCCACTTGCCTCACACAGACCCTCAAACATATCTTCAGTATCATAAATTTCACCTTCCTCCATCTCTTCAGCCTGGTACTGCTCCTCCTCAATCAACCTCTGCGCTTCTCTCCTCGGGCGCAACTTGGGCTGCGGCGTCGGTGGCGCCACACGCGGCGTCGATGGATCCGGGAGCGGCGTCGAATGAGGATCCGCAGCAGCAACCGGCGTCGAACGAATCCGAGAAGAAGGTTCAAGGGATGGAGCCGAGGACTGCACATACGGCGTCGACATCCTCGGTGCCGGAAATTGCCAGGACGGCGACGTCGGCATGAATGGCACGAAGGGTGCCTGAGGATATTGGTGAGGCACACCCAAATTAAATGCCAAAGGACCCATGGGACCCGAAGGTGCACCAGAAGGGTATGAGGCCCTGGCAAAAACGCCATACAACGTATTTAAAAAATGCGAGGGATCCGATCCCGGTGCCGGAAATTGAGGATACTGAGCAGGCTCGAGATCCACTCAAGGCACCTCCTGAGTCGGAACCGCTGGAACCACAGGCGGAGCCGCTGGAACCGAAGGATCCTCAGCATCAGCCGGATTCGACAAACCTTCCGGAGTCGGAGAAAATCCCGGCGTCGGTGACTGCGCCGGAGTCCCCTTGAACGAAGGGGAATGGGTCGGAGTAGCTTCAGGAGACACCGAAGGTGAAGGAGAGACAAAGTCCTTTTCACGACGCCGAGGAGCCGGAGAAGGCGACCTCGAAACCACAGCCTTCGAAGAACGGCGCCGAGATCCATGTCTCTTCTTCTTCTTGTGCTTCCTCTTCGAGTCACGCGAAGTCGACAACCTCGACTTCGAACGTTTTCGACCCCTTTTTTCTTTTCTCACCTTAGACATGTACAGCTTGGCTTCCCGCTCCTTCAAGGCCTTAGGGTTCATTTTCCTACAGGAAGAACAGCCTTCGACGTCGTGATCTGATGATAAACACCACAGACAGTCATCATGGGGGTCAGTGATCAACATATGAGCCCCGCACTCTTTACAGGGCTTAAAACCCGACTTCCTCGGAGCAGACATGGCAAAACCACAGATAGAAACAATCCAGAATACAAAGTATCTAGCAGAAAGCATGGAGAGTCCCAGAAAAACCGTTAGCGTCGACAGCGCGGAAAAAAGGGAACTGACGTCATCACGCCGACGTGGTCCTCTTATGGCTTCGGTGACGTCATGCGGAGCCATGGCATTGTGACGACCTCGTTGGCGTGGAGAGCTAGGAAAAAGTTTCCGTGGAATGCTGGCGCAGGGGATATTCATAAGGTGAGGAATCCACAGGCAGATGTATCCATCAGAAAACCAAGAGCAGTATTTTAATTGAGCCTAGATCTAATGTTATTATTATCACACACGCGAACAGTGTCAAACGTAGTTTTGCCAGCTTTGGAAATATACCGTGCCAAGGCACAAGGGGATGCGCTCTATAGGGCCGAAATATGGGGCTATTTGGATGTCCAGCCACTGACTAGTGCGGAAAATAATTTTGCTAGTAAACCAGTTTGTATTCCATCCATAGTACTATTCCGTTGTATTTTGAATTGGGGTTAAAGAGAATAGCAGATGTGGCTGTATTAAAAATCTTAGTCTACTGGGTCCGCCTTTGGAGTATGCCCGAGCTAGCTGACTATAGGGATTCACTTGATGAAATATTAAAATTGCCAGGTGCCAGATATCTTCCTTGGGTCGAATTTGCATGCACTTGGTTGGGGAAGTTGGGTTTACACAGTTTCTGGGTGGCTCCCATTAGATTAAATAGAGCAGACAAAAACCTATTGAAAGGTACTTATTGGGCGTACATCAATGAAGAACTTCCAAACAGATGCCCAATGGGATCCCTGACTAATGCGTTTCTTGACCATAAATTTTTTCCATCTTTTGAACAATACCTAATACCCTCTTCCCTAGCCAAGAGCCTGTTTTTACGATTTCGTTTTGGGACTCTTCCCTTAAGATCTTTCACCCAGAAGTGGGGCAAAGAACAGATAACCAAGGTCTATGTGCAACCGGGGAGATGAGAACAAATCACATTCATTATTTTTTTGTGCAGAGTATTTGATTTCTCGTCGTAAGTTGATTCTCCCGATTTGTCGTGAATCGGGAATTTCTCGATACCAGGTAGCGCTTAGGATTTTAAAAACTGATACCTCTTTTAAAATTGTCTAAGCGGTTAGTAAATATTTAGAGGCAGCTTGGTATAAACGAAGAACAATTCTAAAAGCTGATGTATAATGATTTATGGATTTACCTTGTCTTTTTTTATGCTTCTAAACTGTGACAATGTATTTTATATTTATTTTGGCATCTGATCCTAGCAATGAGACTTTTATCCTGATCTCGTGTACCCTTTGTGGGTGTCTGTTGCTGCAACCCATGTTTTGCTCTGACTCTGGTAATGAATTATGGACCTATTTTATTTTTATTTTGGTATCTGACCCTAATGATGAGACTTTTATCTTGTTCTTATTGTATTTTCAGTGGGTGTCTATTGCTGCTATACTTATTTTGCACTGATACCGACGCACAGGTCACTTTAATCCTTTGCATGATCCTAATACTGGGGGTTTTAATTAAGTATTACCATAGGCAATCGAATGTATGTTGCATGTTTTTTTCTAATTTTTAACCTCTTTATCTTTTAAATATCTGATTCCGCACTCATGCTTACTATGTAATTTTTACAAGTGCTTTTATATATGTTGTGTGTCTTAATTATTTTATAATTGATGTAGTTTTTAATGTTCTGGATGTATACTTTGACGGTTGTAATAACTGAATAAAGTTTAAGAGACTACAGGTGTTATTTCACACACGTTTGCACTTTTTGGGTAAAAGCATTTTTGTTTACAATATGAGGAAAATTCACTCCAGCAACCTTTCCCCTCTGATGGCTAGAATATGACAAATGAATTTAGAAGGTGCTACCTCCTTTGTTTCGGAGTCAACAATTTAATTTTTTTGTGCTTCCCACCTCTTTCAACTACTTGTATGGCTTATTCTTCCTTTCTTCCATTTCTATTTCCTCCTTCTTTTGCTTTTCTTTCTTTATTTTTCTTCCTTGTTATGTAACATCTAAATCCTCTATGCAAAGTATATAAGCATATAGCCAATAATCAGTATAGGTTTTAGTATGGTTCTTAAAAACCCACTCCCTATAGTTCCAAACCAACTGCTTATAGCAGTAGCTCCTTTTACTAAGGTTACTTACAAACTACATGTTCCTAAAGTTTCTAATTCAGGCTTTAGATAAGAAATGTTATTTGCATATTCTTCTATCATCTTACTCTCAACAGGTATGTATGAACAAAAATGAGGAGCCTGCAACATCTTACAGACTCTGCCTTTTTCAGCTAGCAATATGTCTAAAATAATCAATCTTACAATACCATTGATCTAATAGCTACTTATTCTGTGTTAACTGCTAATAATTTACTAATTGTACTAGTAGTCAAATTATCTACTACTGTAGAACGTTTTCCGATTACGCATTGTTAGAACTGGGGGTCTCTAGTTGGCAGAGGTAGGTACCTTTTTCCAAATAGGGACCCTTGCTTCTAGTCAGGGTAAGGGGGATCCACTACTAAAATAACCCCTGCTCACCCCCTTGGTAGCTTGGCACGAGCAGGCAGGCTTATCTCAGAGGCAGTGTGTAAAGCATTTGTGAACACATACAGTAACACAGTGACAACACTACAGATGGACACCACACAGGTTGTATTATAAAAATAAGTATTTTTATATAGACTTAACACAAGACCCAAAACGACAAAAATCCACAATACACTATGAAAAATATGACTGTCAATGGTAGAAAATAGTTTAGTTCAAATGCAGGTGATAAATGCGACACTCTACGTTCAATGTCCCTTGGGATGCGTAACGTGATACAAACAAAAGAGTTGCAGGTAAGGTGATGCGTCGGTTCCTTGCTCCGGGGGAGGTGATACGTCGGTTCCCTACTGCTGCGTAGGGGACGGTGATGCGTCGGTTCCTTACCGGAGAGGAAGTGATGCGTCGGTTCTTCACTGCGTGGGGAGGTGATGCGTCGGTTTCTTACTGCGCTTCTGTGGCGATGCGACCAGCAGCGCCTCGATGACGACCCGGTGCAATGAAACAAAATGGCGTCTTCTTCTCGATGCGGCAACGAAGGGGGCTATGCGTGCACGCCCGACGGCCTTGCGGCGACTCAGTGAATCTTCTGAGCCGCGACAGGCCCTGCGACACGCTTTTCCGATGATGCGACGGCGTCTGCTGCGACGGCGACACTCTTCTCCGGTGATGCAAGGCGCTTTGGTGATGCGATTGCGACAGCACGCTTTCTCAGCGATGCGACGACAACTGCTGCGGCGGCGACACGCTTCTTCTTCCTGAGTCGCAAATCCGGCTCCCAGCGACACGCAGTCTCTCAGAAGGCCCAACACAACAGTAGGCACTTCAAATTCCCAGCAAGGGAATTCAGGGGAGCTGGTTGGTGAAGTCTTGTATCCCTGAGACTTCAGCAGGAGGCAAGCTCAATCTTCAAGCCCTTGGAGATTTTCTGCAAGATGATGAAAGTAAGCACAAAGTTCCTTTCTCCTTTTTTGGCAATCAGGCAACCATTGCAGGCCAATCCCTCAAACAGCACACAGCACAGGGATAGTCTCCTCCTTCAGTTTCTCTGGTTCCTCTCCTCAGCAAAGGTTCTTCTTGTTTCCCAGAAGTGATCTAAAATCTTGGAGTCTGGGCCCCAGTATTTATACCCATAAATCCTTTGTCCTCTGCAGGCAGAGGGTCCTGTACCTAGTCCAAACCAGTTCTGGGTGCATTCTGTCAGTGCACAACTTCTTCCTTTGTCAATGTGGGCCAGGGACATCAGACGCACCACAGGAGGTGGAGCCAGCATTGTGGAAGGCAGGCACAGCCCTATTCAGGCCCAGGTGAAACTCCTCCAACCACTCTACATGCAGATAGGTCTATTCAGCCCTGTGCTGACTCACCCTGTCTCCTGGAGTCCCCCAGCCCCTGTCACTCACAAACCCAGACATACAATACACAAGCTAGCAGAGGCAGGCTGGATGGTTAGGCAAGAAAATACCTACTTTCTAAAAGTTGTATTTTCAAACACAGAATGTTAAAACCAACTTCACTAAAAGATGTATTTTATCATTCTGTGTTCAGGCATACTAAATTCGTTTATCTACCATGTTCCCTGGGTCAGTTAGGATTATAAGATGTTATAATCAAACTGCCCATTCTGGCCTATGGGGACAGGTAGCCTTGCAATAGTGAAAAATGAAATTGGCTGTAATTCACTATCAGGACATGCCACACACACCAGGGCATGTCCTACCTCTTACATACAATGCACCCTGCCCGCAGGCCTACCTTAGGGGTGACTAACATGCAGAAAAGGGAAGGTTTGGGGACTGGTAAGTGGGTGCACTTACCAAGTCGACATGGCAGTACCAGACTGCACACAGGCTCTGCAATGGCAGGCTTGAGACACACTTTACAAGCTGCTCCTGTGGGTGGCACAACCAGTGCTGCAAGCCCACCAGCAGCATTTGACTCACAGGCCCTGGGCACAAACAGTGCACTGTACTAGGGTCTGACAGTGAATCAAATAGGCCAATCATGGAGTCACTAATGCATACATCAATTTACCATAGGGAGCACTTGCACTTTGGCACTGATTAGCAGTGGCAAAGTGCCCAAAGCATCTAAACCAGCAAAAACATGTCAACAACAGAGGAGGCATAGCGAAAAAATGGAAGGGAGGCCCACGCCAAGGATGCCAGGTCTAACACGCATCATTTAGGACTACTGGAGGAATGTCTTTAACTATGTCCCATCAATGGTATTGCGTGTATGTCTGTAAGAAGGAGTCATTGTTAGAGCATCTATGCTATTTACATGATACATCTTGGGGAACAAAAAAGCTAAATAAAAAACCCTCCCAATCAGTGGGCAACTGGAAAAATGCATCTTGCCCACAAACAAAATACACTCCAGGAATAACTGATTTTTCTCCAGTTAATATTCAAACAGTTGCTTCTTTAATTTGCCTCAAATGTGTGGTCACAGCTACTTATCCCAATGTGTTGTTTTCTCAAAGGATTTCTCCTGTTATAAACACATAATTTTCCTTTCTGCCATTTATCGAATTTTAGCTTTGGATATATGATTTTCTTTTTATATTCATCTTCCAAACATTCTTCAATACATCCTCTTCTTTATTAGCCTTATGAAACACATCAGCTCTCTCTTCCTGTAATGCTAGAATACATTTATTTTCTAATGACCTCATTAAACACGTCTGATTTCATTCGTATGCTTTAACAGTGTCTATATTTGTAGGGGATCTAAAAGAAATACCAGGCTACTTCCATATTCTTAGCCTGTGGATGTTGGTTCATTCTTTTCAAAAGCAGAACTTTATAAAGGATCATATCATAATTAGAGAAGTAATATTCAAAATGTTCCTGTCTATAAAACCCTAAGTAATAAACTGTATAGGAAAGCAGAATATGTTGTGTTACATATTCGGCAGCTGAAGAAGGTAAGTGTGCAGAAACATAGCAGTCTTAAGAATCCAAAGCTTGTGTGTATTCCTGAACTAATCTAGAATAAACATTTGACATGAAATCTTCATTTGGATCATTTATGAATGAAGCTTTTAACTTTCACTCATCTAATGCTTGTGTAATTAATGCAGGTGTAGATCTAAATGTTTTTGTCTTAGGGGTAAAACCCACACCAATTAAAAGAACTATAAGTGCTAACATAATAATAATTAGTGTGACAGCAATTACTATTCTAGAGTTAGCCTTGGTAAGGAAACACATGTTTGTCTACAGTGAGACCTTTAGTAGAATATAGCAGCAGGCAGATTTAATATTTTGTGTTGACTTCTATTTGTACAAAATGAGCAGATCGTTTGTTAACTAACAGCTATTGCATTGAGCTTATATACAATATTTGTGAAGCATCACTAGCCCTGCTCAGTCTTCTTCTAACTGTTTACCCTACTCTTCTACTGCAAACCTGGCCCTAGGGAATTCTTCTTAATTCTTTGTATTTGTTTTTGTTAGAAAATAGTTGTCATGTCCATTTATCACAGTCTTTACATCATGATTTAGACACAGTTCATTATTTGTAGATTCAGATCTCGCTGGATTGATTCAACTAGATATCACTTGTCAAGTCTTATTTTGTAGTATTGTCGCAAGGGTTTGAATCAAATGCTGTTTTAGTGTGGCATATCACTGAGGTTCAACGAACTCTGATTTCAGTTTATTAAGGATTCTGATCCATTGTATTAGGCATGTCCTCTATGTTCACTCAGGTGTTGAATACCTAAGAAAGGTACTCTCGCAGATCTCCCTAGTGTTTATCTTCCTCTGTGTCACTTATGCCACTGGATGCTGCTTGTTTGGTGACGGCTTGTGGTATACATTTAACTGATACACTAGATCTCAATTGTCTCCTACTACTTGGCCATTCCAATCTCAATTGTGGTCTTTCCCTCCTCACACTTGTTCCCTTACCAGGATCATTCATTTGTTCTGGTGGCAGCTCAACTGCTCCCCTATTTTCAGTTCTCAGATCTCCATCTTCAAGGGATACTCCCACACCACTTTGCGAAATTTCAGGAACTTGGACAAGTTAGGAATTCTGTTGAATCACACCCACTCTGATACTTCAGGCGTTATGGACACAGGAGGTCCCGCACTTGGTTCAAATATCACCACTTCATCAAACGGACACCTCACTCTCTGGGTCTGCGAAGCATGCACCCAAATAGCTATCCCAGCACTCTCAAAGGCAGTTTTGATATGGACCCAGTGCTCCTGGCTTGGAATGGCAGTGACAGCGCCAACCTGGTGAGAAACAGAATGCACCACATTAGCTAACCCCTTGAAATAGTTGAGTATCATGTCACCTGTGATGCTTACAAGTGCATTTGCAGGCACAGCTGTCAATTGCATAGCATGTCCAATGAGTATTTTGTGTGGCGATAATCTTGCCCTTCAGTCAGAGGTGCTTTGGAGACTCCTCAACATTAATGGCAAAGCATCTAGCCATTTCAAAGAGTAGATGCACAGACTTTGGCCAGATGTGATTTCAAAGTCCCATTTAGTTCCTTACCTATACCCGAGGTTTCTGGATGATAGTTACAATCATTCTCGGTTCCACTTGAAGTGCTGCAAACAGCATTCAGGACCTAATTGTGAAACTTGAGTCCTCGGTTTGACTCCAGAGAAACCGGAAATCCAAACCTCGGTAAGAGTTAACTTAATAGCAGTTTGGCTACAGTGAGACTGTCATTTCTCCATATTGGGTAGGCTTCCACTCATCGGGAGAACATGCACACTTTAACCAGGATATATCTCAGCCTGTTACAAACAGGCATTCTGATAAAATCCAACTAGATCCTATAAAGGATCCTCCTGACCTTCCTATGTGACTCAATGTTACAAGGGTTCTCCTCACTACATTCAGCTCCTGAAAGGTCACATACCTCAATCAGGGTTTGTAAAGCGCGGCTACTCACCCGTGAGGGTCTCAAGGCACTGGGAGGGGGTGGGGGGGGGCTGCTTGTACGTCTGCGCTTAGGTCTTGAGGTACTTCCTTAATTGGGTCAGCGATGGGGATTGTCTGATGTGGGTAGGCTTTGAGTTCCAGGTCTTGGCAGCAAGATAGGAAAAGGCTCTACCTCCGGATCTTGTCTTATGGATCCGAGGGACGGTGGCCAGAGCCAGCTGGGCGGAGAGGAGGTGTCGGATGGGGACGTGGAATGAGAGGCAGTGGTTCAGGTATGCTAATCCTGCGTCGTGGAGGGCTTTGTAGGCGTGAGTGAGGAGCCTGAAGGTGATTCTTTTGTTGACTGGGAGCCAGCGGAGTTCTCAGAGTTGTTTGGAGATGTGGCTGCAGCGAGGGATGTCAAGGACCAGTCTGGCTGTGGGGTTTTCAACATTCTGAATATCCTGAGGAGTTTCAGGGTGACGCCGGCGTAGAGTGAGCTGCCGTAGTCGAGTCTGCTGCTGCTGATGAGTGCGTGGGTGACTGTTTTTCTGGATTCGGTGGAGATTCATCTGAATGTCTTTCGAAGCAGGCAAAGCCTGTGGAAGCACGATGAGGCGACAGCATTGATCTGATGGTTCATTGAGTGAGGAGTCCAGTATGATGCAGAGGTTACGTGCGTGGTCTGTGGGGGTTGGTGGGGTTCCCAGTGTGGAGGGCCACCAGGAGTCGTTCCATGCTGAGGGTCCTGGGATGAGGACTTCGGTCTTGTCTGAATTTAGTTTGAGGCAGCTGCTCTTCATCCAGGTGGCAACAGCCTTCATTCTGCTGTGGCAGTTGTTTCTGGCGGTTGCTGGTTTGTTGGTGAGGGAGAGGATCAGTTGGGTGGCGTTGGCATAGGAGAAGATGTTGAGTCCGTGGCTCCTGACGATGGTCGCGAGAGGGCCCAGGTAGACGTTGAAGAGGGTGGGGCTCAGGGAAGAGCCCTGGGGAACTCCGTAGCTGATATCTCTGGGTTCAGAGAGGAACGGAGGTAGTCGGACTCACTGTGTTGCCCGGTGAGGAAGGAGTGGATCTGGTCCAGGGCCTTGTAGCAGATGCCGGCGTCGTGGAGTTTCTCGATTAGGGTGCGGTGAGAGATGGTGTTGAAGGCGGCCGATAGGTCCAGGAGGATGAGGGCTGCGGTTTCGCCACGGTCAAAGAGGGAGCGGATGTACCTATGGCACAGTTCTTCAGCTGGAACTCTGAATCAGAGATTAAACCAGTTCTACCTGAGCAATCTCACCACTGCATCCCTTCCGGTGTGTGCAGGGCCAAGAAAATGTTGTGTCATAGGAAAGAACAGGCTATCTGGTAACATGGGTCTTGCATCAGATGAAACCTAAATGTCATTGGGGATCTTAACATATCCTGCCCTGATCCATTCTTGTTGTTCGGCCTCTGAAACTTCTTCCTGGAATCTCTCGATTTCCTCCCATGTATCTGATGCAAGACCCAACAGATTTGAAAAGGTGGTGTTCTCATCAGATTTATTTGTATATTATCTGTTAAATGCACATGCCACAATCGCACAATACCGCGCAACTTGGTCGGCATATCTGTTTCCAGCTGTTACATAATTATTTCTGCTTCTGTGGGCTAAGCATTTAACTACTGTAATTTCTTGTGGCAATTGTAATGCTTCCAAAAAACTCATCACATATTCCCACTTCTGAATTGGAGATCTGTAGGAAGTCATGAATTCCCTTTGTGACTACAACTATCCAAAGTCACGTACCACACCAAAGCCCTTCTGACTATCTGTAAATATAGTCACTTGTAAATGAGCTGAAAGATAGCTGGCTTGTGTAAGGGCAATCAATTCAGCTACTTGTGCAGAGGTAACACCTCAAAGCCATGAGGCTTCCACCACTTCCTGAATTTTACAAACAGCATAAGCTTCTCTCAAATTCCCATCACTGACTCTCAATCATGAGATGTCTACAAAGATTACATAGTCAGGCTCATCAAGGGGTTTATCCTTGATGTCAGGCCTTGGCTTGGTCCATAGTTGCGTAACATCGAGACAGTCATGCTTAACCTGTTCCCCATCAATTTCATTTACAGGCAATAGTAACAGTGTATCTGGATTGAGAGCTTGACATCTCTTTAACACACCTTTTTCAGCAGGAAGAATCAACTGTTCATATGTTGTATGTCTGCTGTTTGTCAAATATTAAGTCTTAGTACAAGTGAGCACACTTTCTACTGAATGTGGGACCGTCATGGTAAGAGGATGTCCC
Organism: Calotriton arnoldi; assembly: GCA_963921515.1. Taxonomy (NCBI): domain Eukaryota; kingdom Metazoa; phylum Chordata; class Amphibia; order Caudata; family Salamandridae; genus Calotriton; species Calotriton arnoldi. The sequence goes on from CAWUFW010003961.1 coordinate 298,973, forward strand.
AAAACAATGCTCATGTTTCTCTCATACTGACACCAACCGTCGCAATCACTTTAAGACAGCTGGGCAGTCCTGCGGCAACAGGGTCAAGAGTAATTGAAAAATCTGCTGCAGTACTTCAAAAGTCATCATGCAATTGAGTAAGCGCTGAGAGAGTGCAGCCCTCCCTCTCACTGCAAAACAAAGTGAATATTTTACTGCAATCATGCTTTCCCAGTCCAGGGTACAATAGAGACTTTCACCTCTAGGAATACTTTTAAGCAATCGTTGCAACTTGGAAGTTGGTCAGGCACATCTTTGTATGTCAGCCTTGCTTGGCAACTATGGAAAAGTTGAGTATCCACTGTCTACAGTAGCCCACCATTCCCAAAAACATCCTGACATCTCTGTGTGTTTTGGATGGATGCATTTTCAGAATTGCTTTGATTCTCTTTTGTGACACCTTTCTCATTTCCTTTTCAATGAGATGTCCAAAATACAGGGCCTCTTTTTTGCAGCATTGCAATTTAACTGAGGATACTTTATATCAATTTTCAACCAAATGATTCAGAAAGCAATTGTGCCCTGTTTACGGGCTTCTTATGTACTTGATGCCACAAGTAGGTCATCAATGTACTGCACAAGACCTGAGTTATATGGCATGTGTAAAGTCGCAAGAATCTTTTTTAAGATCTGATTAAAAATCAAACAGCTTTCTGCATACCCTTGTGGAACTAGGCACAATGCAAAACTCTATTTCTAAATACAAAGGAGAACAGGAACTGAGTGTCCTCATGCAGTGGAATAGAGAAAAAGGTCTGTCAGAGAGCCACAACAGTAAACCATTCTGCATCGCAAGGAATGAAATAGTATTGTAGCTGGATTTGGTCCCATGGGACAACATGAAACAACTATGTGCCTCATTACGATGTCGGTCGGAAAGGCTCCGAACGGCATCTGGATTTTCCTAACCCGTGTCGAAGCCCTTGTTTCCGACCGACTCAAAAACATTTCCGACCGATTACGATGGAAGGTAACCGTTCGGTCTTTCCGACTCGGTTCTGACTGGCATTCGGAGACTCCGAGTAAGTCGGAGATGAATCGTACAGCTCTACGGACTGCGTTTCTGACCGACGTATTCGGACAGCCTTTCCGACTCGGTTTGTCAGACACGGAACAGCTGTCGTAAACAGACTTTAGGGGCCAGTAGCAGGCCCCCCTTCACCTGGAGGCCTCCGATTGGGGCCCATGAGGGTACCCACGGGACCCCTCTTTACAACCATGCACAGTGTGGCAGGTACCATGGGGTGCCACCCACAGGGTGCAAGGTTTTCCGCAACCACCCCTTTTTTCAATGGAAGCCTGTGTTGTCGGTCGGAACACAGGCTCCTGTTGAAGTCAATGGGAGTCCGACTGAACAGTGTTCGGAACCATCCTAATCGGTTGGTTCGGACTCCCCGAACCTGAGTCGGTCGGAAATGATTCCGACAATGGGTCGGTAGGAATGCTTTCCGACTGACATCGTAATGAGGCCCCTATATTGTTAATTTTCCGAAGATCCTGTACAATTCTATACTTGCCGTAGGGCTCCTGTAAACATATAATCGGCAAACTGCAAGGACTTCCAACTATTTCTCTCGAAATTCCTTGTTGTAACATGGTCTCAATCACCAGAGTGATTCCAGTGATTATTTCAGGCATGAGATTATATGGCAGTGTTCCCAGAAACTGCATTCTGTTTTATGGTGATTCAGATTGGTTCTATAACTTTGATTAGTCCTATCTCTTTCCCTGAAAAATCCCAAACTTCTGATTTTAGTGTCTCGTAATTTGGGAGGTAAATCCTCTACTGTTGTTACAGGGTACAATCCAACAGCTGGTTCCTATCTTGCCATTTTGAATTCAACATCTTCATCATGTGTTTGAAATTCAACACCATCCGATGAGCATAAATTAGTAAATTGTGCAATTTAACTTGCATATCAATTCCTAACAGATTTATAGGACTTGAGTCACACACAAAAATTGGTAATCTCCCTAAAATAAACCTATTTTTACAGGAACCTTCTTTGACAAAGAGTTAGTTATTTACTTATTTGTAATACCTACAGCTTGGATCTTCTTACCTGAGAGGGGTAGTTCTAGGACTTGGTGTTCTAACAGTGAAAGGGGTAGTGCCTGTGTCGATGAGAAACAACACATGGTGGCCATTTACGGTTCACTGACAACATCGATGTTAAAAATATTGTAAAAAATATCGATGTTAAAAATATTGACTAAAAAATATAGACAACAAAAATATCGACTCCTATACTTTTTTTTTGGTTTAAATTTGTTTATTGGGTTTTAGCATTCCGTCATACAGATTGACATATTGCAAATATGGGATATCAACATACATTTACAGACAGCTGTAGAGGTTCGGGTGCACATTATCTTTGTGTACAAGTATATATTACACATTCATCATTGGTACATTCTGTTTACAACCATCATGATAGGGCTGGTTGCCTTCTATAACAGGACTGGGTTAATTTCCCCGTAATTACAGAACTATGTCCATCCCCCGCATCCGGTTATAGATACAATGCAATGTTATGTAGAATGTGTGCAGTCCCTGGAGATTACCTCCGGCTACGGAACCACCGGTTAACAGTAGTAACTACGAACATTGGGGGTGAACTGGGAGAAGCTTCAGGGGGGCGGCGGGAATTTCTGGTATTGAAAGTGGCTGTGCGGTTGGTTACAGTGTGCCTACACAGTTTGGGTGGGTGCCTATGGGGGATCACTACGGACAATCCCGGCTTAACGTATGAGAGTAACAAATATGAACTCTGTGGTGCATCAGCCTCAGGCTAGTTTGCTAGTTCCGTTACATATATCTAGTGTGCTGTTCTAGGATACGTGTGGTGTCTGAGGTTGTGACGTCACAGGTGCCTCCGCCTGTGCGGTTTCATGACAGAATAGGTGTAGCAACTGCACCCATTCCATAGAGATGTGGTGCTTGCGGATACCTCTCACTTCCTCGTCTCTCAGTGCCTCTTCCTCTGCAGCACCCCACTTTTTATCGACTCCTATACTTAAACAGGTGAGTACAAAAATATCGACTCAAAAATATTGATGAAAAAAATATAGATTTATAAAATATCGACTTTTATATAAATATAAAATAAAATAATATATATTACATTAATTAAATATTAAATATAATATTAACAAAATAAAATACATTTATTATACATTTTAATAAAATATAACAAATGAAAAAATAAACACACAAACATAATTTATAGATATATATTTACTTTAAAACAATTAATAAACTATTATTTTTAATTTATGTTAAAAGTTTAAAATAATATAAAAAATAAAAATATATATTAATGATTTAAAATATAAAAAAACAAAAATCTATAATAAATTAAAACATTAAACTATTAGAAAAAATATTTAAACTTAAATTTCACAATACAATCAGTGCAAAAGTAGGGTAAGTGTTGGATAGCGGAGGAATTAAACTTACTATTACAACTCCAGTGAGTGCAACAGTAGGGAAAGTGTTGGATAGTGAAGGGGTAAAAATTACTATTCCCACTCCAGTAAGAGCAACAGTAGGGAAAGTGTTGGATAGCGGAGGGGAAAAAATTACTATTCCCACTCCACTGAGTGCAACAGTAGGATAAGTGTTGGATAGCGGAGAGGTAAAAATTACTATTCCCACTCCAGTGAGTGCAACAGCAGGGAAAGTGCTGGATAGCGGAGCGGTAAAAATTACTATTCCCACTCCAGTGAGTGCAACAATAGGGAAAGTGCTGGATAGTGGAGTGGTAAAAATTACTATTCCAACTCCAGTGAGTGCAACAGTAGGGAAAGTGTTGGATAGCGGAGGGGTAAAATTTACTATTCCCACTCTAGTGAGTGCAACAGTAGGGAAAGTGCTGGATAGTGGAGGGGTAAAAATTACTATTCCAACTCCAGTGAGTGCAACAGTAGGGAAAGTGTTGGTTAGGGGAGGGGCAATAATTACTATTCCCACTCCAAAGAGTGCAACAGTAGGGAAAGTGTTGGATAGCGGAGGGGTAAAAATTACTATTCCCACTCCACTGAATGCAACAGTAGGATAAGTGTTGGATAGCGGATGGGTAAAAAATGTTATTTCCACTCCGGTGAGTGAAACAGTAAGGAAAGTGTTGGATAGCGGAGGGGTAAAAATTACTATTCCCACTCCAGAGAGTGCAACAGTAGGGAAAGTGTTGGATAGCAGAGAGGTAAAAATGACTATTCCAACCCCAGTGAGTGCAACAGTAGGGAAAGTGTTGGATAGCAGAGAGGTAAAAATTACTATTCCCACTCCGGTGAGTGCAACAGTATGGAAAGTGCTGGATGGCAGAGGGGTAAAAATTACTATTCCCACTCCAGTGAATGCAACAGTAGGAAAAGTGCTGGATAGCGGAGAGGTAAAAATTACTATACCCACTCCAGTGAGAGCAACAGTAGGGAAAGTGCTGGATAGCGGAGGGGTAAACATTACTAATCCCACTCCAGTGAATGCAACAGTAGGTAAAGTGCTGGATAGCGGAGAGGTAAAAATTACTATTCCCACTCCAGTGAGTGCAACATTAGGGAAAGTGTTCAGTTAAAAAAAATATATATATTAAAAACTAAAAAAATCATAAAAATAAATAAACAATATTTAAAAAATAAAAAATATTAAACATATAAAAAGAACACATATTATAATATTAATTACATATAACAAAAACCTACAAATATTATATAAAATAAAATAATAAATAAATAAAAAATCTTTTAAACTAGAAAATATTTACAAACAATAAAAAAAATTATTAAAACATAAATGTATTTATTTTATTTCCTACCCTATAACACCACACTAACAAAACACTTCAACCTTTTTAATTACATTTATTTCCATAATTAATAATACATTAAAAAATATTAATAAAAAAACGAATAAACATTAATTGACTACACACACTTTAACACTGTAATATCCACAACACACACCTAAATTAAACTATAAAATGATAAAACACAATTAAAACTTATTTTTAAATTAAAAACTATTACTATTAACAACTAATAATTAAATAATTAAAATGTATTTAATACCCACCCTTTACCCCTTTAAAAGTAAAACCAACACACAAAAAAATAAACAATTACCCAAAATAAATAAATAATTAACATTAACATCTATATATTAATTAAACACAAATCACTTCCCACCCTTTACTCCTATAAACACCACAACACACACCTAATATTAATTACACAATAACCATAATTAATTACCAATTAAATTAAAATTAATTAACAACCAATTATTAATTCAATTAAAAATAAATTACTTCCCACCCTTCACACCTATAAATACCACAACACACAACTAAAATTAATTACACAATTACCAACATTAATTACCAATTAATTTAAATTAATTAACAACCAATTATTAATTCATAAATTAAAAATAAATTACTTCCCACCCTTTACACCATTTACACCTATAAATACAACACACACCTAAAATTAATTACACAATTACCAAAATTAATTATGAATTAATTTAAATTAATTAACAACCAATTATTAATTCATAAATTAAAAATAAATTACTTCCCACCCTTTACACCTATAAACACCACAACACACACCTAAAATTAATTACAAAACTACCATAATTAATTACCAATTAATTATTTAAAAATAATTAACAACCAATTATTAATTCATAAATTAAAAATAAATTACTTCCCACCCTTTACACCGATAAACATCACAACACACACCTAAAATTCATTACACAATTACCATAATTAATTACCAATTAATTAATTAAAATTAATTAACAAGCAATCATTAATTAATTAATAATAAATTACTTTACACATTTAACACTATGAATCGCAATTAAACAAATATTAATAAATAAAAAATAATCAATACATTTCATATAATTAAATTACTTCCCACCCTATTCCCCTATAAACCCACAACCCGCTATGGAACTAAAAACGCAAAACTCAAATAAAAAATAATTAATACATTTAATATAATTAAATTAATTCCCACCCTATTCCCCTATAAACCCACAACCCAGTATGGAACTAAAAACGCAAAATTCAAATAAAAAATTATTCATAACTACTAAAAATGTAACACATATATTAAAAATACAAACAATTCTTATACAAAAAAACATACATCACATACATATAAAATATATACTAAAATACATAACATTAATAAAAAAACGATATTTTTAACTATATTTTTGCAAACGATATTAAACACATTGATATTTTTAAAATCAATATTACTTACCTTAAGCCTTAAGTTGATATTCTTGACCACGATTTTCTTGCTGTCGATATTTCTGACCCACGATATTAATGACTTGATATTTGTGCAGCTCAATATTTTTTACTCGATGTTCTGTCTCTGCACTGCCATTTACTTCTCTTTCTACCAATGGTTCACTCAGGTCCACCTCCAAGAATGTCTCAAGTACGCAATCTTTCTCCCCCAAGGCACAGTGATTGTGAATTGTCAGAATCAAAGTTCTCGCCTCAAACATGGGTAACTGTTGAAATGGGTTCTGATTTTGGAATGGATTTGAGTTTGTTCTTGATGCCTGATTTGTGTTAAATCTGGGGTTGCCCATATTTTGTGAAGCCATTTGAGCTGGCGGGACTTGCATCATAGGAACCTGTGACTGATCTGATGTCTGCATTCGCTGGACTGGAACCTGAACTGGAACATTTTGCATCTGCATTTGATTCAAACCTTCCATTTACTCATCACCACTGTCTACAGTGCCTCTTCCAAAGCCCGAGCCTGTTACAATAGTAACAAGGAGTCGACGTTTTCAATGTTGCAATATCTACCCCTGAATTCGGATCAATTGAAACACCTTAACCTCTTCCTTGTAAAACGCCAGCTCCACCTTGTGCCATCTGTCCTCCATTCTGAAAATCAATACCTTACATTCCACTAACATTACCTAAATGTGGCTGACTTTGAAACCCTTTCTGAGCCAGCTTCGTTTGTGCCAACATAAACCTTTCTTTAAGTCTTTCCTGTTTCATCTCTTGTTCATCACTACAGTATTTGAACACCTCACAATCTCATCTAAAGGTTTTGTCTGCCAACAAATCACATTCTGTTGTATTTGCATACTGATTTCTGGTCGTAACCCAACGACAAACTGTGACACAAAATTTCCCATATCTTCCTTTTCGGGACTTTCTTATCCACTGTGCTGTTTGAATACCTGTAACAATCGTTCATAATAAGCATGCACTGACTCTTTAGCTTCTTCAGTAGTTCTAATAATTTTTAGCCAATGAATATCCCTCACTGGAACGTCTCCCTTCGGAAAGGTAATTGCCTCATCGTACGGGTATGTACATCTCTTGGGGGCTCTGTACGTGGCTACTGTAGAGCTATCTTACATTCAGTCCATAAATCACTCTGTACCACAAATTCAAAGTAAGTGTTCAAATCCATCCACGAAACGTTTGAAATTTTTACAAATTTATCAATCTGTGTATACCACTGAGCAGGATTCTCTCTCAATTTTGGGAAATTGTTTGTGAATGTAGCAAGATCACCCCTGCTCCACGGTACATGAACATATCCTCCACTTGGTATCTCTCTCATAGGGAATGCTGGAGCCTCAGCTACATCTGGGGGTACTGGTGGTAAGATCAGTTTGTTTCATTTTCTTTCCTTGTTTCTATGCACACTTAGGGCCCGATTCTGATGCGGGTTGGAAAAGCTTCCCGACCGAGGGCCTGATTCTGATGCGGTTAGGAAGGCCTCCTAACGGCATTTGCTCCTTCCAAATCGGATCGGGAACGTGTCTTCCCGACCGAGGGCCCAATTCTGATGCGGTTAGGAACAAATGTTCCCATTGAAGTCAATGGGAGTTCAACCAAATCGTATCTGGAAGCATCCGGATGCATCCTACTCCGCTGGTCGGACTTTCCCGATCCGAGTGGGTCGGACACCATTTCCCAACCGATTCGGTCGGGAAGCTTTTCCAACCCGCATCAGAATCGGCCCCTTGCTCTCTAAACTGTCAAAATCACTCAATTTCTGTATATACTTCACCAATTCAGTAATGTGCAATCTCATTCCTGAGGATCACATGGTCACAATTGCTCATCCTCTAACTGTGCCCTGAAACTTTTCTGTAAAGGAATACTCTTGGAGAGGTCTACTTCCTATTTACTTGCCAACTCTGCTAATTTATTGTGTGTGGCAGCTGCACATCTTGTGATTTCCTTACTCAAGTAAATCAACTCATTCTCTTGATACTGGTTCAAATGTGAAATGTCTAAACATCACCTAATAATTTCTTCCAGATCCATCTTCAATTTTCTTGACTAGTAAATGGTATATATGTATCTCCTGCCATTTTACTTTAAGGAGCTTCCTCAAACCATGGGGGAAAACAATTCCATCATTAAAGGCTCTGTCTCTCCCTGTGCAAATGGTGTTGTAAAAACAATTCTTCTCCCTTCACTCAATGACTGAACATTCTGAGGTGCGGTCCAAGCAACAATTTGTGAGCTTTGCGACGTCGGAATAAACCCTGTCGCGGCTACTCCTCCTACAGCGCCTGGAACAGGATTCGGAGCAATATGTTTTTGGTGTGGTTGCTATAGGAATTGCTAATGTCTGCGATGATAAAACGTGCAACACTGGTGTTGTGTGGATGCACAGGCCCTGGGCACAAACATGTCCATTTTACATGCTCAAGTTGAAAGTTAACATCTTTTTAAACAGTGACCTTTGTAACACGTGTTGTCTGCACATCAGCGTGCTCAGAAAATAGTTGTTTACATATACATTTCTTCGTATGCATATTATCGACTTATTGGAATACTCTGTACAAGGTTCCCGGGACTCCTCACAAAATGTGTTCAGGGTTGTTATGGATTATTGTGTGTTAGGCGACAACCCTGGGTGGGTAGAATAAACAAGATGCGGCCGAACCAGAGCTCAGGCCCTGACTGCATGGTTTACTTTAATATTTAAACTGCGTGATCCTTTGTTTAGGCAGCGGAGCATTTTGACAGGATTGTCGAGGTCACTCGGTACCTGAATTCTAGCCCAGCTGGATTCCATCCTTATCGTGAGAAGGACTACGGTCCGCTCTGCATCAGACCTGGCTGACGGATGATACACATACACAGGTAAAGGGGGAATTAGACCGCTCTGAGGGATCTGGCAGATTAGCACACCTATGCTCATTAGGATAGGCAAAGTTAGGTACGAGTACAATTACATGTATTGATGGACAAGTTACTTACCTTTGGTAACCCTTACCTGGTAGAGACATGATCTAGCCGCAGATTCTTTACCTTTGAACTTCCAGGCGTCAGGCTGGATCTGGAAGATTTTTCTTAGCAGTACCCCTGCGCGCCGGTAGATGGCTTCGTCAATATAACCGCCACTCAAGCGCGCTGACATCAGTACTTTTCACGACTTTCCACGCCAGAAGTGCAAAGCTATGAAGTGACTGACCATGGTGTGTGAAAAAATGAGCATCTAGGGCCCTGAAGGGGGACATCCCTGACACTTAAAACCAATTGCGCAGTGGGGGGAGGGTGGGTCAGTAAGGAAATCTGCGACGAGATCATGTCTCTACCAGATAAGGCGTTACCGAAGGTAAGTAACTTGTCCATCTGATAGACATCTAGCCGTAGATTCCTTACCTTTGAACAGATACCCAAGCAATACCATCCCCGGAGGAGGAATTGCGGAACGGCTTAGGCCAGAAAATCCTGTAAGACAGAGTGACCAAACAGGCTTTCTCTGTGAACCTGAGAATCCAGGCAGTAGTATCTGGCTAACGTGTGCAGAGATGCCCACGTGGCAGCTTGGCAGATATCAGAGACGGGAACACCACACTGGAAAGACATGGTGGCTGCTTTTGCCCAGGAGGAATGGGCCCTAAGCCCTTCAGGAGGATCCTTCGCTAAGGCATTACAGATTTTTATACAGACGATAACCCATCGGGATATAGTCCTCTTCTGGAGAGCACAGCCTTTCTTTGCACCCACGTATCCTATAAAGAGTTGATCATCCACCCGGAACGCATTGGTTCGACCGAGGTAGAACGATAACGCTCTTTTTGGGTCCAGACGATGCGGGGTGCATAGAAGGTGGGCAGGGTAACAGACTGTCCCAGATGGAAGGATGTTATCACCTTAGGCAGAAAGGATGCACTAGTCCGGAGTACTACTTTGTCCGGAAAGATCGTCGGGTAAGGAGGCAGTGAAGACAGTGCCTGCAGTTCACTAACCCTCCGGGTGAGGTTATTGTCATCAAAAAAGCTGTCTTGATGGTGAGCAACCGCAGAGGACAGTTATGCAGTGGCTCAAACGGTGCACACATCAGAAAAGTGAGAACCAAATTAAGGTCCCACTGTGGCATGATGAAAGGTGAAGGAGAAAACAAATGGGTTAACCCCTTCAAAAATCTCTGAACCAGAGGAGATTTGAACAGAGAGGGCTGATCAGGTAGCCGAAGAAAAGAAGAAAGAGCCTAAATGTAGCCCTTCAATGTGCCCAGAGCAGAGCCCTGCTGGGCCAAAGAAAGTATGAACAGAAGGACTTCAGATAAGGGAGCAGATAAGGGGTCGATAGACCGGCCTGTACAATACTTACAAAATGTGTTCCATCGGCAGGCATATACCGATTTTGTGGAGGTACACCTTGCTGCCAAGATAACCTCACAGACTTCGGGAGGGTGGTCAAAACCTGTCAACTGTCGCCACTCAATATCCACGCAAGGAGGCGGAGAGTGGACAGGCTCGGGTGGAGAACCCTCCCCTGCTGCTGCGACAGAAGATCCTCCTGAAGGGGCAGCCTGACCGGAGGATCGATGCTCATGTCTAGAAGCTCGGGATACCAAACTCTCCGTGCCCAGTCCGGAGCCACAAGAATAACTTGTGCCCGGTCGCTCCTGATCTTCTTGAGCACTCTGGGCAGGAGTGGTATGAGAGGAAAGGCGTATAGGAGGCCTGAGCTCCACTCGCAGCGAAAAGTGTCACCGAGCAAGAGCCGCCTTGGAAACTGCAACGCGCATAACAGTTTACATTGCGCGTTCTCTTCGGATGCGAACAGATCTAACCAAGGATCTCCCCACCGCTGAAAGAGACCTTGTGCCACCTCAGAATGGAGACGCCATTCGTGACCCACAAGGCACGTTTGGCTGAGCTCGTCTGCCCTGGCATTCAGAGAACCGGCCAGGGGTTGAACCACCAGGGAAATGTCGTGGTGTTTCAGCCAAGTCCAGAGACGCAGGGCCTCTTGACAAACAGTCCACGACCCCACTCCGCCGTGTTTATTGCAGCACCACATGGTGGTAGTGTTGTCCGTAAACACCTGTACAAGCCTTCCCTTTATTGATGGTAAAAAGGCTTTCAGTGCCAGTCGGATCGCCCGAACCTCCAACAGATTGATTTGGAGCTTGACTTCTGCCGGAGACCAGAGTCCTCTGATCTCTACCTCCCCCAGATGGCCACACCATCCCAGAAGGAACGCATCCATCACTACTGTTAGATCTGGGTGGGGAAGGGAGAGGGGTCTGCCCTTGAACCAATCGGGGTCTGTTAGCCACCACTGCAGGTCTTTCGCAGTGCCCTCTGAAATCTGAACCAGGTCGGTGAGATTTCCTCGATGCTGTGCCCATTGGAACTTCAGGTCCCACTGCAGAGCCCGCATGTGCCATTGTGCATGGGTCACTAGCAGGATGCAGGAGGCCATGAGGCCCAACAGCCTCAGAGTCATTCTCACCGGAATCCAGAATAGAGGCTGAAACATCGGTATCATAGCCTGAATATCTTGGACTCGCCGCTTGGGAGGATAGGCCCGAAACTGCACCGTATCCAGAACCGCCCCAATGAAAAGGAGTGTCTGATAGGGAGTCAGGTGTGACTTCGGTAAGTTGATAGTGAACCCCAGCAAATGCAGGGAGTTCGCCGTAGCCTGGAGGTGGGAGACAACTGCTTGGGGGAGCCCGCCTTCAACAACCAGTCGTCGAGATACGGGAAGACTGGACCACCTGATCTCCGCAGATGGGCTGCAACCACCGCCATCACCTTTGTGAACACCCAAGGGGAGTTGGTGAGCCCAAAGGGGAGCACCGCAAATTGAAGGTGCTCGTGACCCACCGTGAACCGCAGGTAATGACGATGGGCAGGCAGGATGGGAATATGAAAATAGGCATCCTGCAAGTCCAGTGCTACCATCCAATCTCCTGGGTCCAAGGCAGACAGGATCTGAGCAAGGGTGAGCATCTTGAATTTCTCCTTTTTGAGGAAGTAATTGAGGGCTCTGGGGTCTAGGATAGGACGAAGGTCTCCGTCCTTCTTTGGGACCAGAAAGTAGCGGGAATAGCAACCACTGCCTACTTCGGGCCCGGGAACCCTCTCTATAGCTCCCTTGGCCAAGAGAGTTGTGACTTCCTTGAAGAGCACAGCAAGGTGATCCTCCGTCAGCCGATCGTACACTGGAGGCATAGATGGAGGAGCATTCACAAAGGGGAGGGAGTAGCACCTTTGGACTATTTGCAACACCCACCTGTCCGATGTAATGTGTTGTCAGTGGTGGAGATGATGGTGTATTCTGCCACCGACTGGCCGATAGTGATCCTGAGGGATTGGACTAGGAAGGTTTTGCAGTGGAGGAGGGGATCGTGGCTTGGCTTGACTTCTGGTTTCCAGACCCACGAGGCCGGGGTGAACCACGTCCACGGCTCCGCAAAGGTTGCTTACCTTGTCGGGCCCTCTGGCCGGAATAGGGTTGGCGCGGCTAAAAGCCCCTTCCGTAGCCACAAAAGGAGCGAAAAGCGGATAAAGCCCTACAGGGCGGTGGTGAGGTCCAAAGAATTGGCTGTGACCCGCGAGTCTTTAAAGCGCTCATAGGCAGCATCCACCTTGTCTCTGAAGAGACGGGAGCCATCAAAGGGCATGTCCATGAGGTTAGCCTGGACATCCCCTGAAAAACCAGACGTTCTCAACCAGACCATCGTGGAAATCGCTCTAACCAGCGAGTCCGTTGTGTCCAAGCCACATCTGATGGCGAACTTAGCTGCGTCCTTCCTGTCTGAGATAGCTTGGGAGAGTAGAGCCTGGTTCTCCTCCGAAGAGACGGGAGCCATCAAAGGGCATGTCCATGAGGTTAGCCTGGACATCCCCCGAAAAACCAGACGTTCTCAACCAGACCATCGTGGAAATCGCTCTAACCAGCGAGTCCGTTGTGTCCAAGCCACATCTGATGGCGAACTTAGCTGCGTCCTTCCTGTCTGAGATATCTTGGGAGAGTAGAGCCTGGTTCTCCTCCGAGACTCTGGGCAGCACCTGCTCTACCATATCCCATATCGAATGGGAGTAAAGGCCCAAAAGGCATGCAGTGTTCACCGACCGCAATGCTAGACTGGCGGAAGAAAAACTTTTCTTGCCGAAGTTCTCCAGTCTCTTGGATTCCCTGCCGGGGCTGTGGAAGGGAATGCGCCACGAGAAGTGGAAGCTTGGACCACCAAGCTTTGAAGGGTGGGGTGGGTGGTGAGGAAAAGTGGGTTGCCCTGTGCAGGGCGATGGCAGCGGACGATCGTCCTATTCACAGGAGCCCGTGCTGGGTTTGGACCAGGCCCCTAGAAGGACGTCTGTTAAGGCCTCATTGAAAGGCAGTAGGGGATCCGAGCTCAAAACCCCAGGCTGCAGGACCTCTGTCAAGACATTAGTCTTGACCGCCACTGTAGGAAGCTGCAGGTCGAGGACCTCTGCAGCCCTACGCACCACCATGGCAAAAGATGCTACCTCCTCCGTAGCCAGGGTAGGAGGGGAAGCATGCCAGAGTCTGGGGAGGTATCCAGGCCACTAGCGTCACCCAGTTCCTTGACCCAGTCAACATCTTGTGGGTGCAGGATTTCTAGGGGATCCTGTTCCCCCTCCCAATCCTCTTCCTCCATCCCTAACCCTTCAGAATTGGGCAGGGTGAAAGGCATGGAGCAGTACGGCTCCATAGGCGCTGGTCTTGGTGTCAGAGGAAGCCCGACCGGCTCCGTATCGTCGGGAATGAGGATCGGGAAGGTGCCGCTGGTGGGTGCCGGCAACGCCAAAGACCTCAGCGCCGGCGATGCCGAAGACCTCGGCGCCGGATGTGATGCCGGGGAAGTTCGCTGTGGAGGTACGACCAGCGTCGGTCTGGACCCGGGAATAGGTCCACTCGGATGCCGTGGCGACGGAGCCACCGGCATGGCACCCACCGGGGCCCCTCTGTCCTCTGAGCCTGCGGGGCCCAAAGGCACGCCAGCAGGGTCAGGCCCTCCATTGCTCGACATGACTCCTAACACACCAACAAAGACGACAAAAAGTTAAAAAAAAAGTCTGTCATAAAATTACAGGGGGTAGCTCTCTTCAACGGATCAGCGCTGATGGCGCAGAAAGAAAAGAACTGACGTCAGCGTGCAGGAGTGGGGGTTATATTGACGACGCTGATGTCACGACAACGACGAACAGGACGCCAACGACGAAAAATCTTCCGGATCCAGCCTGACGCCTGGAAGTTCAAAGGTAAGGAATCTGCGGCTAGATGTCTCTATCAGATATAATCTAATGCAATTGCACAATGGTTAAATTATTTATCCTGTTCTCCATTCTTGTCATGCTGGTGACTTTGGTTTGCTTCATTCTATTGATCATTGCAGCTCATCTATTTTACACAAGATACCATAAAGATGGTGTAAATATTTGAAAAGCCACTTGGATATTTCTTGTGTACCTCTTTGGGCATGCCTTAGTTACAAATGAAAGGGTGAGATTTGTTTCCACAAGTTCCTTGGGTGAATTAAGGTGTTCATGTTCAGAGGTTGCAGGCACCATCTGGTACCAATGTAGGTTTATGGATCCGGATGGAGCATTGTGAGCTAGCCAGGAATCAGGTCAACATATTCTGATAATATGTGTGAAATCAGTCCCCATACTTTTGATGCTTATGATGCCCAAACGCACAGTCTTACTGAGAAAGTAGGAACTGTACGACATGGCGCTACCAACGTTCTAGTTTGGGTACAAAGTTAATGAGCCCCTGAGTAGTTTTCTTAAGTATGGCCAAAGGCCCTAGTCACCTTTAAAGGAGAAGTCCATGGTGTTAGGGAACAAATCCTCCTCAGCTAAATAGGGAAGTCCTATTTTTGACTGTAGGTTGTTCAAGCCTAAACCTTACAAAGGATTACCACACTATAGTTACCTTCTCTGAATTCCATACATCAACATAGCTAACCCACAACTAATTAACATACTTGTAAATTGTAGATATGCAGTAACACAAATGTTACTACATCAAGGGCTCTAACAA
Source organism: Calotriton arnoldi (assembly GCA_963921515.1). Lineage (NCBI taxonomy): Eukaryota > Metazoa > Chordata > Amphibia > Caudata > Salamandridae > Calotriton > Calotriton arnoldi. The sequence continues at coordinate 314,347 of CAWUFW010003961.1, forward strand.
GCAGGTGGAGATGTTACCTTTGTGGTAGGGGCTCACAAAGCGTATACAGCAGAGGCGTTCTATTCATGGGTAACAGTTCCGGCGATCAACAGCCAATTTAGACAGTTGGATGAATACACTGTACAAGCAGTTCCAAACATGTATGCGGCTTATGCGGATTTAGAAATACCGCTCACATACCAGCAACAAGGCAATTGGTTCAAAGGCGCCCTCCCACATAAAGCAGCTAACGTCAGACGGGGTCCCCTCAGCAATGAAGGGGCAACATGGCCAGTCTTGAACGGCCACCAACTGTATCCATAAATAGCAAACCTAAACGACACAGCATGCCATGGAAACAATGGCACTAAGCCCAGCGAGGAATGCTCAAGCTGCACAACCGCATTTAGGAATGCAGGTAATTAGTCCAGTAAATATATTCAATAATAGGAAAGATTCCCACCAGACGGGAGAAAATTCAGTTCTGGATTGCACAAAAAAAAAATCAGCTTAAGCAGTATTTCCCTAAACGGGACCTTAAGAAAAACATAGAATTCTCACAAATCCTTCCTTTTTAGGAATGGTTCTTTCAATAGAAGATTGTGCCACATCGGGCACATTGTTTGCTGCGGTGTATACCAGAACCCATGATACACCATCTTTTTCTGTTTTGCCTCATGTGCCAAACCATATTCAAAATGAATACAGGGCAGCCCCGGCCCTGGACTTGAGGATGAAACTGATTGACAAGTTTTCCATGGTCTCCTAAATGATTTTAAGTAATAATAAAGGGGAAGAAGCAACATTGGCAGTATGTCAACGTCTTGCACAAGTTCCATTAGTGAATCAGGAGCAGGAGCTATAAAAAATTATTTCAGGAACCAACACATCTATAGGTCGAGATAAGTTGGGCGTCAAATTTAATAAACCTCAAATTAAGGGTAATTCTGAAAAGGAAAACTCCAAACAGGTACCTGAGTTTTCTAAAAAAAACGCTGGGATAATAAAAAAGATAATAAAGAAAAATTTAAACCACAGGGTGGATCTCTTCCACTGGAGTCCTCTGAGATGTGCTACAATCTGTGCAACCATGATACAATTAAACAGCCTAACAGGTATCAGTATACTGATCCATGTCCTTCTCGTTCCTTTCAGAAGTCATCAGAAAAAAGCTCAGAGAGAGGAGGACAATCAGAGCGCAGGTCGGAGGAGTACGTGAAACCAAAGGAGTCACAATGTTATAATAATAATAATAATGCGTTTTGTAAAGTGCCTGGTTACACCGGATGGTGTGTCCTCGCGCTAAGGTCCAGACCGACAGACAGAGAGAAGAGATCAAGATGAAGCAAACCAGAAGACATCAGGGTGGTCATCAAGAGGAGCGAAAGAGCCAGGTTTTCAGTTTACTTCTGAAAAGTTTCTCCGATGGTGCTGCTCTCAGATCATAGGGGAGAGAGTTCCACATTTTGGAGGCCAGAAAGGAGAAGGAATGAGCCCCCAGTCTGGCTTTCAATGCCCTAGGCATCCTGGCTAGTTTTGGCGAAGATGATCTGAGATCGCAACCAGGGATGTATGGTTGAATCATGGAGTGCAGATATTTGGGACCTTGCTGGTGAAGGATGTGTTGGCAGAAGCACATGGCTTTGAACTAAATTCTTTTGATTACTGGAAGACAGTGCAGTAGATTACGAGCTTCTGGGGTAGACGATCTTCTAGGAAGATCGAGCACAAGCCGACTCACAGCAATTTTGTGCTCTCTGAAGCAAGTTTAAAGATAAAGGACGGTGCAATAATCTAGTTGGGAATGGTTTTACGAGACTTTGTCTGGATTAAGTCTAAGATTTTTCTAAGGGCCTTAGGGTGCCCAAAGCACTTGCCCATGGTGATTCTGATCTGATCCTCAAAGGTGAGTTTGGAGTCAAACCAAACTCCTAGATTTTTAACTTTGTTTGGGTTCCGGGGGCTGGCTAAGGGGGACAGGCCACCAGGCTGAGGTCCAGATCGAGGGAGCTCTCCCTACTATCAGAAGTTCCGTTTTATTTGCGTCAATTTCAGGCAGCTGTCAGACATCCAAGTGGCGATCTCTGGCAGACATGATCTGAAATGATTTGCTGAGATATAGTCGGGTTCAGAGAGGGTGACAATCAGTTGGGTGTCGTCAGCATACGACACCAATTGCACCTTATGTTTATCAATAATATCCGCTAGTGGTCGAATTTAAATAATGAACAGGGTCGGACTTAGGACAGATCCTTGTGGAACTCCTTGGGACAAGGTAAAGGTCTCGGAGACGTACGACTTTTGAGTGACCTGAAAGGTTTGATCCTGGAGAAAAGACTTAAACCATTTGAGCACCTTTCCACCGATCCTGCACTCCTGTAGCCTGTGAATTAGGAGGCCATGGGCTACGGTGTTGAAGGCTGCGCTTAGGTCCATTAGTATAAGAGCAGAAGTCTGACCTTTGTCAGCATTCTGCCTAAAGACTCCCCCCGACAGGAGCAGAGCCGACTAGGTGGAGTGACTGACCCTGAAGCCGGATTGAGATGGGTGGAGCAATTCTTTAGATTCTATAAAAGTGGTCAGCAAATTGTTCATGTGTTTCTCTAAAATGTCTGCACAAAAAGACAGAAGAAATATAGGCCTGAGATTCTCTAAGACGGAGGGATCAAGTGAGAGGTTTTTCCAGAAGGGGAGCATCATGGCATGTTTCCATTTCTTGGGAACTGAGCTTAACTTAATAGACCTGGTGATCAGTTGTAAGAGATCGGGGAGAATGACGGCCGTGCCCAAGCGAAGGATTTTGGGCGGGGCAGGGTCAAGCGGCGAACCTGATTTAATTGTCAGGAGAGAATTGAGTTCATCCAGAGAAGGGATGTCAAAATCAACCATACCCCCGGGGTGGTCCAAGGCAGATGGATAGTCTGCCTTTTGTGCTGCCATAGGAAAAGTATCATAGATCTTGGCACCTTTTGAGGAGAAAAAAGAGGCAATGTTATTGCAATTTTCTATAGAAGGTGTTGCAATGATGCATACTCATTCAAGAGAGGATAAAGATTTAAGTAGAGAAAAAAGTTTTTTAGTGGGTTTGATCGCTGAATCAATTTTTAGGGCATAAAACTCTTTGCGCGAGCTTCTAATGAGCTTGTGATACTGCTTTATTGCTACTTTGTGACAGGAGTGGCTAATCGAGCTATAATCTTTTCTCCATTCTTGTTTGAGGCATTTGCAATGTTTTTTGCCAGCCGCTAGCTGTTCAATAAACCATGGTGCCAAAGGGATTATTCTAGTGTTGCGTCTGTAAGGCCAGGGTGCTATGCCATCTATGGCCGTGGTTAGCCAGGAGTCAAAGTTATAAACCGCAAAGTCGAGGTCAGTATCTTCATTTATAAGGAGGTTAGAAGCCATCTGGGTGGTGAAAAAGTTCTCAGAGTTGATCCTGACCCATTTCCTAGAAAGGGAGGAGTGGTCGATGTGAGTACCGGGTGCTCTTTAGACATTGTAATAAAGGGAAAAAAACATCCACAACAAAAGCCTCTATTTTAAAAGAAGAAAGTGACAAGTATTTCAGTTAGACATGCCACAAATACTGCAGACACTGCTTCAGAACATGGAGTGGGCTCTGACTCTTCTAGACAGCGTGGCAGAGGTATTAATAGTTCAACAGAATCTTCAAGAGTTTCTGGTGGACAGAGCAACTGATGAGTTTGTTCAGGTGGAAACCCCAGATCAGAGACTCAGCTGTCCAAGCAGATTATATGTTTTGCACATCCAAATGCATAGCTGCCAAGGTTTCAGATTGCTTATGTGTGACATTTTCATAATTTGTGTAATTATGAGTGACATAACGACTATAAGTGACACTTTCTCGCGAGCAAAATCAAGCAATATAAATGCAGGAACAATGGATCCACATGTATTCACACTCACCTAGCAATTATAAGGAGAATACATTGAAAGGGAACTAAGGTAATTTCTGTCGCTGGGGTTTCCAAAAAGAATGTAAGGCCTAGGTACATACAGTCATATAATCATAACATTTCTTAAATAGCACTTCAGCATTTCTATAAAGAATGGATTTTGGTTTAACAAAACATAACAATGCTCAATATACTGGCCTCAGGAGGAAGGACACTTTAATCTGCCTCCCTCGGATTGGAGGTAGTAGTGTTTAAATTACTCTAGTGTTTACAAGCGAGCTGTAACTCATGAAGCTACTGTACAAACATGCCTGTTAAATAGTCAAGCTCTGACTAATATGTAGAATACCAGAATCCCTCTAATGTTTGCTGCAGTATTAAACTCAGATCTGTTACTCAGCTTTGAAAATATGGTGCCCTGGGCGGGGCAGTCCTTGTAGTACTAGCCCAGTGCACAGAGGAGTGCGTTACCAACAGTGCTATGGCCCCCAACCTAGCCTGTTCTATTGCTTGATGCTGGTCGCCTACTGCTTGTTTCTGATGTCCGGGGCCTGGGTCTTCTCGCTGCTGGAGCAGTCTTGCGAGGACGATGTGCGAAGGGCCCTGAGCGCCGCTCACAAAGCGTTCCTCACCGATCATCTCTGAGTGACCGAGGCTGAGCTGGAGCCATTTCTGGTGCAGGTGTTGGAGGCCCACACCATGGGGGTGTCGATGCTGGGCAACGTTTCGGGCGGTGTGCAGTGGCCTCGGCAATTTAATTTGCGACACCGGGGTCAATTATGCATTGGCCTAAGCGGTGGGGATTGGAAGCTTTTACTCTTTCTGCAGATCGTGTTGCATGGAGCGTAAGACTTTAAAATCATTGCCCCATCTGTGAGTTTAAATATTTACTGAGTATGTAAAATGCTACAACGAACACAAACACTGATGGCTTGACTGAAAACAGGAGTTGGCAAACATGGGCGGCACTATGTTCACATTTGGAGCACACACACACTCGGGTGACTGCAGCACTGCACCACTCTGTCTTACTTCAACATCACTTGTTGCAGCTCAAGCCGCAAGCCACCACGCAATTACTATTTGGTGCCCACCTGCTCACAGTCAGTGAGTCCTCAAGTCGGCAAGGCCTGCCGTGTCCAATCCAGTAACAGTCAGTCACTCCAGTGTTCCTCTTTGCAATAGAGTTCGCCGCAGCGAGGCCGGAGCATGCCCGGGTCAAATTTACTGTACCTCCTCAGACAGCTGAGCTACAGGGCGGCCTGTGGGAGCAGGTAGCGCTGCCGCGCCATGATTTGCTGCAATTTAAAGTACACATTAGATGATTTACCACGCCTCCCACCAGTGAACACTAGCAGGACTGGGCAGTCATGTCTCGGAAGTAGCCATTGAGCACTACCTCGACGTGACGGGTGATGTTAATCTGAGAGCCGCGCCCAATGAATCTCCGCCTGAGAGAGTCTGAACTTCATGATGATACATTGTAGCAAGCAGCCTGCCAACAGAGCTGCTCCTAGCGCAAGTATGCCACGGTGAGCTGCAGCTGCCTGCCATTCCCATTTAACAGTTTTAGGCAGCGCTAACAGCTTCAGTAACAGCTGAGGCGCTATGCCTATAATGCGTGACAATACATTTCAGTGCTGTGATGCGGGGCACCACACTGAAATGCATTAGTCTAACGCCTGATGCGTGGTACTTGGCAGGACTGCAAATGGAGAGTGATAAAGAATGCCCCATTAAGGTTCTCTTTTGGGAGAACATGATATTTGGCTATGACATTCTTTTAGCTGAAAAAGATTGGCCACCTGAGTTTGTAGTAGAAGCCCCAAAAGGGGAAACTGTGGGGGCCTGAAGTACGCAGGAGGAGCAGCATCTGCCGCTGTCGCACCTGGAAACGCTGAGTGCAACACAAGAGATGCGGACTTGCAGCAGTGAGGCATGGCAGGGGAGAGCCATTCCTGCTTGAGCTCCATTCTGCTGCTGGGAAAGAAAAAAACACCGAGCATCAGTGCCTCAGCACTCTGGTCATGCTGGCGGAGGAGGACTGATCTCTTTTCAAGGTGGAGGTCTGCAACTGAGACGATGCCGCGAAGGAGGCTCGAAAGAGTCCGGAGGTGAGAGGAAGGGGAGAGGATTGCAGCCGGAGGTGCGAGTAGAGACGTGGAAGCGGATGGCTGCGCTTATGCCCTCCCAGGCCTGGGTCACGATCTTGTAAGCAGTCAGGGATCCGGCCACGCTGGAGGGCGGTGCCAGGTCTCGTTGTCTCTGGTTTGGTTTGTGGAGAGGTAGGTAGAAGGCGGTGAGGTTGCCAGTGTGGTTTGTGGCTTGTAAGCTCTATTAAGCCTCAGAGAGCCCCCACACTGACTCTTGGAGGACTTTGCACTCCGCAATTTTTCTACACCACCTACCAGCTGATCAGCTCCCAGCCCACCAGCTCCCCAAACCTCTGAGCAATCAGACACTGGTCTAGGAGCCATGTGGGTTGTGAAGAGGAACCTTACTGTACATCAGGTGGTTTAATATGCCTGAGAGCGGATAAGGGGACAGGAGCAGCCACTTCTTACCCCTGCGCGACCTGTTGGTGGCCTATTAGCCTATTGGAGGTTTTACTGAACCCTCATCAGATTGTATCAACGTGAATGGCTGGGCCCCTATTGGAAAGGTGACAGGCAATAACAAGAGACACTCTTATTGCCCTGTGCCCGTTGTTTGCACCCCGGCCTCCCAACATGTCTCAACTTACCTCAACTCGCCTCAGCCTATTGCGTCAGGGAGGAAAAGCAGCTTTTATGTGGCATTTTCACTCCCTTGCCACTAAGCAGACTACACAGACTATAGTACACAGGATACAGAGCACACATCCCGCACAGACACCAGGTTCACATTTGTTGCTATTGAAGTTTGCTTCCTTCCTCCTGCTGGCTTTGACCTTTAACTACTGCGCACATTAGTGAGACAGCCATGGGCAAACATAAGTGTGCTGGAAGGCCACAACAAAAGCCTCTATTTAAAAATAAGAAAGTGGTCATTACTTCCCACACCAAAGCCACCTCAATCGACCAGATGCTGCAGAGGGCGATAGGGGTGGTATCAACAGAAATAGAGTTGACAGAAAGAAGACTGTCTCTGGGTCCAGCGGCATCCAATCATCTACCAGATGGGTCACCGGGATCAAGACCAGCAATTGATGATCGAGAGGCCGTATATAGCAACGATGCTGGGGGCCTTGCTGGGGGTTCTGGCACATCTCCGAGTGCAGGCAATGGAGGCAACTTTTTCGGAGCCCTGCTACACAGAAAGTCATCAAGCTCCAAAAAAATCACGGACAGCAGTTTTGAACAAACAGAACAAGGTGGTCACAAACGAAGCTTCTAAAAGCAGGCCCTGCCATACCTGCGCAAGAGCCTTGTGAAAAAGTGGGAAGGGGCCCTGACACACCTCCTAGCTGGTTAGCCCATTTAGCAGAGGAAATAGTGGAAAGGGTCAAGGACATCCTGTGTACAGAACTCACACCAGTACTGGCACGGCTGGTCGCGATTTGAACAATCATATGAAACGCTAAACAAGCAGGCAATCATGAGAGGACTTTAGGACGTTTGTTGCAATCCCGCTATTCCCCCTAGAAGTCTAGCAATGAACTATGCGAGTAGAAGCCCTACCCCCACTATCCCTGCACTAGCACCCGGAGCCATTACATCAACCTCTGGGCATTCAATAGGACATCAAGGGGACTAACTGTGCCTAAATGGGAGCTCAAGTAGGCCATTGGGCCCACCTAGCAGCATCAGTAACAAGCTACCTGTTATAAACTTACCACCTGCAGCATGCCCCTACGTGACCATCCTTGCAGGAGTCCCTGAACTACGGGAAGGGCAGAGAGAAACCCAAGAGGAACTTTCCAATAAATGCCTGAATTGGTTAGCAAGAAATAGGAACTTTCCATTTTCTATGGAAAACAGCATCCTCCTAAAACGCAGAGTGGGGTGGATTGGGCAGGGCCGGGCAGATCACCCTAGGGACTGCATCATAATTAATTTTAAAAATCCGAATGTGGTGCATAAGCTTCTATCCAACACTGCATATAGGCCAACAGGGTGTCACAAATCGCCCTCTTACCACTATGTTATTTCTACAAGCCAAGACCGTATGCAGAACCAAATGGCATAATGGTGCCTCAAACAAAAACCAGAGGAGGGGTGAGGACTACTACACCATACCGACCTACAACCATTTTGCCTGTTTGGAAGGGGTTGATTGACCTTTACCGATTGGGCAAGGTCCACAAGACAGTTCACTCATATTTGGTTCAAAATTAAGCGGGTCTCTACCCCCAGGGTGTTGCATGGCTCCGAAAGGGAAAATGACCCGAGGGCCAAATCCACCAGGGCTGACCCTATAAGGAATACCACGAAACCTTATACCGGCAATGGAGAGGGAAATTGCTGACAGGTATACCCTGGCTTGAGAGAACAGCATTTGGGCCAAAACGAGATTCTATCTACTGCCACGGTTGGCAGCAATATTAGAACATACAGCCCAAACCCCACAGGAGGCAGTAATCCCATTCCTGAATCAAACATCACACTAAGAACAGAGGTGGCACTCCGACACATCATTCGAAAGCAAAAGAGCAGCATGGAGGGGTTACTATAACTACAACCACAGGAACCCAGACTAATCTTATTTCTTGGAATGTGGCAGGTTTGGCACCAAAACTTGATCGCCCTGAGTGGTGTGAGTTTATTGAGCAGTTCAATTTTTGCCTCTTTCAAGGGACCTGGTCCATGCAGCCACTTTACCACGCAGGCTATGTTCATTTTTCAAAGGCAGCTATATCACCCATGGGGAAGGGAAGACCCTCAGGGGGACTTACAACCTGGGTAAGTACCACAGTGGAGGGGGTATTAAGAGAGGTCAAGGTGGACCCCCCCAAACTTATTGTGTGTCTTTCAACCCCCGTGGGCGAAACCTTTTTTTTCTTTATAATATCTACTGTAGGTGTGCCGTGAATAACTACGAACCCATAGTACTGGAGTATTTAAACGCTCATTTAGTTTCATTGCCCGCTAGTGCCAGCAAAATTGTAGGGGCTGATTTTAATTGTCAATTTGAGCCCCTGAGTATAGGGTCCTCAAGCCTTCTGATAGACAAGGATGAACTGTAGTCTATTCCAGCTTTGGAGATTGAGCCAATTACGAAATGGACAGCCACAGCAATAAAAATCAATGCACTGGTCTTAAAGCAGGGGCTGCGACCCTGCAATGGCAGATCTACCTTTACGGCAGAGGGTCGCACACCTTCAATCGCATCAGATCGACTAGCCTAATAGATTATTTTTTGTTGGATCTTAAATTATGGCCCTGTTTGGACGATATGATGGTTTTACCCCGGCAGGACAGCGACCACAATGCCCTGTCTCTCAAGTTAAGATTAAATGTTAAAGGTTCAACTGACATCTCCGGAGAGCCGTTGGACAGAAGATTGAGAGTCTCCAGTAAAAAGGGCAGGGCCAAATGGAGTAGCGTGGAGAACTCACAGAAGACCTTGGGACAGATCTATGGAGTGGTAGCTGATGGGATGGAGGGAGTGCAGTTGAGACTCCAAACAGGGGAACATGGTCCATCACTAGGGAGAATTGCTGAAATTCACTGAGGGACGTTCGAAAAACTAAAAAGCTTATTTTATATTGAGGCCAGGCAGACGACAGAGAGAAAGCGACCCCTTCCTGGTACAACAAACAGTGTAGAGTGGCAAAACATAATTTAGTCCTAGCAATAAGCAACCATTACAGGGCCCTAATTCAGGCAGCATGTGGTGCCACAAACAGGCTCTCAATGTAGCCAGAAAAGAGTGGGAACAGGGAAGGTGGGAGAGCCTCTTATCCACTGCCAAGAGAAAGGACCATCGTGCTTTCTGGAATTTAATGTCCTTTGGTTCTAGGGAGGGACACTGTACCATAGCGACAAATATTGCAGCGAGCGACTGGGTAGCACACTTCTATGACCTATATGTACAGCTGGGTAAAACCACCATTTACTCAGCAAAATTATTGAACACAGGACCTGCAAAACAGATACTCGGAAGCCGAGGGGAGATAGAGGATGATATTGGGGGACGTCTGCCACAATCCCCATAATTGGTAATGACCATAGAGTTTTTGAAATATCTGTAGCGGAAATTTGTACAGCCATTAAGGGCATCGTCCCTAATAAAGCGCCAAGATTGGATAAAATCCCGGGGAACCTCTTCCGAGGTCAGGCTGAAATTTGGGGAGCTTATTTTTGACCATTGTTCACAGCTTTCCTGCATGTGACACCTCTGCCCCCAACGTGGGCCAGGGCAGAAATCGCCCCCATTTATAAAAAGGGACCCCGTGAACTTCCAAATAACTACAGACCTCTTATTCTGCTCGATAGCTCTCAAAAGTTATTTTCCAGCATCCCCCTTGGCTGACTACACGATTGGATGACAGATAATAACATTGTGTCCCCGTTGCAGGCGGGGTTTGGGAAGGCCACAAGTACAGTTGATCAGGTGTTCAGACTCCTTATGTTAATTTGGAAAACAGTCACCCTGGGGGGAGGTTGTCTGTAAATCGTATTTGTGGACCTCTGCTCCGCCTTCGATCTAGTCCCTAGGTCAACTCTATGGCGTGTGTTGCAGGAGCTGGGGGTGCCAAATTATCTACAAGATATCATACCGAGGCTGCACAACAATAACTATTCACAGGTCAGATGTGGGAATGCGGGTGAGCTTACAGAGCCATTTCCAGTCAATAGAGGGGTCAGGCAGGGGTGCGTGCTTGCCCCCACGCTATTCTCACTCTACATCAAAGGCCTTATAAAGCACCTAGATCAGGGTGACAATGATGCCCCTAAATTGGCAGACATGAGGATCCCTGCTCTCACGTTTGCCGACAATACTCGCCTCATTTCCAAATCACCAATGGGCCTCCAAACACTACTGTACCATTTTGAAGATTTTTGCATAGCACGGGGCCTTGAAATAAACGTGGCCAAAACCAAGTATATGGTAATCAACCCGGGTCGCACAACCAGGGCAAATCCGACATTGCCAGGAAAATCTTTGGAGAGAGTACATACATTCACCTATCTGGGCATCAAAGTAACAGAGCAGGGCGGGGGGCAGGCACACATTATACAGCATAGATTAAGACTAGAGCAAGTAGCAGGTAGCATTACAAAGCTGACCCGTAACTCTGACTTCCGACCGGCACAGCCGGCACTACAGGTCTACCACCATCAAGCCCTGGGGATGGCCACTTATGGTGCAGAACTATGGGCCCATCTAGACGTCTCCTCGTTAGAATTGGTGGAAAACCGATTCATGCGAACGCTAATTGGTGTCCCGATAAGTACGCCATCATTGCCACTAAGACTTGGTTTGGGGTTGAGACCTCTCTCGGACAAAGTTGGTCTCTGTCCCATTCTCTTTTGGAGGAGGATCTGGGCTACCCCAGAGCTCCGTCCATACCGGGATGGATTAGAAGAAATACTTAGGCTGAGGGGATCAAGCAATATACCTTAAATTAAGTATATTAAAGTCACCCTGGGGGAGATAGGGCTACCATCACTGTGGTGTGCCCCAAGAGAGGTTAGATCAGTTTCCAAGAATAATATCAAATTAGCATACTGACAGCATCAAGAGTCGTTAATACATTCAAATGCGCAGCACGGCTCCATGACTGATGCCTTCCTCTAAATTAAAGGCTCATTCAACAGAGAAGATTTCATGGATGAGATCGAACCTGCCCCCCCAAGCGAGGCGTCTATTCCAGCTATTTTGCTATGGAACCCTGTCCCTCTACTAATTTACCACCAAATGGGCTTAATCAGCTTTGGCGGATGAGAAGTTGTGCCCAGGTTGTGGGTCCTCCAATGAGTCTCTAGAACATGTAAGCCTATTCTGTCCAGCCTACCTACTAGGTGTAGTTGGATCCTACGTCTCTGCCGAAATTTGGAGATTAGAGAATAAAAGTCTGCCCTAAGGATATAAAAAACTGACTGTAGTAAACCAATGTTTTTTGCACTCTTCCGCTACTTGTTGGCTATGTGGATAACAAGGGCCAAATTTAGGGCCTTAAATGGCTAAATATCTGGTGCAATGTTACTAATGAGCTTACTCGTAAAAAAGTGCATTTTAATGTTTTATTTATTCTGTGTTCTTATTCTCTGTCCACAAGACAGTTTTTAATATTGTTTTTAGTCACATTTACTTATAGACCATGAATCTACTGCATTATGAGACTCAATGTTTCATCATGTTTATTTATGTGCTTTTATGGCCTTGAGCCGAAATAAAGCTTCTATGATGATGATACAGCCAGCTTTCTCCTGCCTTGTTCCAGAATCAGTTAAACACGCTAATGCCAGGGAGCGGGCACAAGCCCCAGCATTATATCGCAATCATGGTGGCTGGCATGAGGATTCGCCTTATCACACAATACCCATAAGGTCCAGCCCCGAAGTGCAACCTCAGTCTACTATTAAACATGAGGCTAAAAAGCAGTTAGAGAAATAATAACACAACTTGAATTCAAAGGTGTAATAGAGCCTTGTAACTCCCAATTAATAATCTCCTTTTCCCTGTAGCGAAACCAGACCACTCATACAGATTAGTCCTAGACTTTTTACAATTAAACAGTCTCACTGGCACATTTGCAGTACAAAATGCGCACAGCGTACCACTAATGAATAACATAGTGAGCAAAAAATATAAAACAACATTAGACGTACCAAATGGCTTTTTCTATCAAAACATAGCACCTAAAAGCAGGTATTTGACAGCATTTACAGCCCTCGGGTCACAAAAAAACTTCTGCCGAATGACACAAGGGTAAAAGAACAGCACCAGGTTTGTTCGCTGCTCGTGTAACAGAACTGTTACAAAGAATCGACAACGAACCATTGTCCTATATCTATGACATATACATCACAGATGATGACCTAACATCACATCTGGTCAGAGTAGATCACATAATCCTGGGATTTGCTATAGTTGGATACAAATTCAATTTTAAAAAAATCAGAAATTGCCTATCTCATTCTCCTGTTTTTGGGATAAGCGTTGTCAAATGAAGGCAAAAGCTTAGCATCACAATTCTAAGAGAAGAGCGATCGCCAAACACAATCAAAAGGCTACAATCGCTTTTAGGTTTTCTAGATTTTGGAAGAACATACATACGAGATTATGCACATCGGGTGAAACCGTTTTATGTACTGATCCGTCCAGACTACTCAAGCGCACACTGGACACCAGAACACACACAGATTCTGCTTGCTGTACAAGCAGACCTGCTTGCTGCAAAACACTTACACATACACATGTTGTAGGAAAGTAGGATCTGCTTTCATGGTTACCCCCACTTTTTGCCTGGTGTTATGCTGTTTCTGACTAGTCTGACTGGGATCCTGCTAATCAGGGCCCCGGTCTCTGTGCTTTCTCCCCTAAATTGGTTATGGTGAGTACTTGGGTACATCCCAGATTGGCTACTGGTGTACCTTTATACGTCACTAGTATATGGTACTGAGGTACCCAGGGCATAGGTACACCAGGGGCCCACCATGGGCTGAAGCATGTATTATGACACCCATGGGAGACCACTCAAACTGTGACTACAGGCCTGCCATTGCAGCCTGTGTAAGCTGCTGCTAGCACCACTTACAACAGATATAGGTTTGCTTATATCTGAGGTCACTACACTTAAAACCTATAAGTCACCCCCCTAAGGCAGGTCTTTCAATCCTGAAGGCAGGGTGCTCGGTTCTAAGTGTGAGGGTGTCCCTGCATGAGCAGGACACCCCTACAACCTTCGGAGTCCATTCTCCCGGGTTGTAAGTGCATAAGCCATTACGATATATAGAGGGGCCATGCATCATTACGCGATAACCATCTCTAAACTGGCTGTAATGAACCCTGTCATGTTTGGTATCATACATGTTGGAATCATACCCCCACACTGTAAAAGGTGTGGGAGGTATGATTCTAGGCACTGTAAAGCTCCTCCGAGAGGTCCTCAGTGCTCCCAGTACTAGTCTTCCAGAACGGGACAGCAAACTAGGGCTGCTGCCGACCAGAGACAAGTTTCTTCCCTCCTGCTCCTGAGCCAAGCTCGAGCCGGGGAAGGCAGAACAATAGATATCCTGTCACAGGGAGGTGTGACCACCTCCTAGACAGGGTTTAGAGTATCGGGCAGGGTGGGGGCGCTTGCCAGCACCACTGAGACTGCTTGAAGAGCACACTTGGTGCCCTCCTTGCATACTCCAGTTCAAACCGCTCTGGCGCGAAACTGGACAAAGGACATGGGAGTATCCTCCCCACTGTCCAGCCCCTCCTCTGGGAGGGACTTCTGAATCGTCCCAACCCTCTTCTTAGGGTACTTAAGGGCTTACCTGTGGGTAGGTCCCTAGATTTGTCATGGGACAAGATTCAGATCAAGACACCACTTTATCTTCGACCGTCTGGGCACTCTGGACTTCGCTGGACTTTGCTCGGGGCACTGAGTCTGCAACTGGGAAGACTTATGCTGCTCCTGGTCTTGTCGACCTGCTCGTACGCTTCAACGTCTGTGCCTTTGCTACATACAGGATCCTTCCAAGGCCTGTGGGCATCCAAGAGAGCTGAAGGAATCTCCCTTGAAGTGAAGGAGTCACTTCCCTGCATCTGCAGGCACCGCAACCAAGCTGACCGGTCTGCTGCTCCTGGGCTCCCACGGACTCCGAAGAACAAGTTACTTACCTTCGGTAACGATATATCTGTAAGAAACATTAGTAGTGATAGATTCCTTACCTTAGAATATCCCCAGGCGTCAGACTGGATCCGGAAAGTTTTCGTCAGCAGTACCCCTGTGCGTCGGTAGGGGCGTCTTGCGGCTCCGTGTCCGTCGTTGGCGTCGTGGTCGCCGAGATGACGTCACGGGCGCTACTTGGACGCCGCCCACGCGCGCTGACGTCAGTTCTGTACACGACTTTCCGCGCCAGGAACGCAGAGCCATGCAAGATATTGACCAATGGTGCATTGAAACTAGGGCCCTGAAAGGGATGACCTTAACACTAGAAATCAGTTCGCAGAACGGGGAGGATGGGTGGGGCGGTAAGGAATCTATCACTACTAATGTTTCTTACAGATATATCGTTACCGAAGGTAAGTAACTTGTTCATCTGAAAGAAACACATAGTGATAGATTCCTTACCTTAGAATAGATACCCCATCAATACCAACCCCGGTGGTGGATCTGCAAACTAAGATCACACCAGAAAGTCACAGAGAACAGAACGGCCAAAGAAGCCGTCTCTCCGGACTTGGCTGTCCAGGCAGTAATGCTTGGTAAACGTGTGCAGCGAGGCCCACGTGGCTGCCTGCCATATGTCTTGCAGGGGGACACCACGTCCCAATGCAGTAGTGGCTGCAGTAGCTCTGGTGGAATGAGCACGCAGCCCCACCGGAGGTTCTTTTTTAGCCAAAGAGTAACAGGCTTTGATACACAAGACAACCCATCGGGAGATGGTTCTCTTATGGACCGCCCTACCTTTCTTGGTGCCAACGTAGCCAACAAAAAGCTGGTCATCCACCCGGAACTGCTGTGTGCGGTTGAGATAAAAAGAAAGCGCACGTTTTGGGTCCAGACGGTGGAGCCGCTCTTCCTCTCTGGAAGGATGCGGAGGCGGAAAAAAGGTGGGCAAGGTAATAGTCTGCCCAATGTGAAAGGCCGTAACCACTTTTGGCAAAAAGGAAGGACGGGGCCTGAGCATAACCTTGTCCGGATGGACTGAAATGAAAGAAGGCTTACAGGAAAGAGCCTGGAGCTCACTCACTCGCCTAGCGGAAGTGATGGCCACCAGGAAAGCAGTCTTTAAAGTCAAAAGACGAAGAGGACAGTTGTGAAGTGGCTCAAAGGGAGCGCACATCAAGTACGTCAAAACCAGATTCAAGTCCCACTGAGGCATC
Organism: Calotriton arnoldi; assembly: GCA_963921515.1. Classification (NCBI taxonomy): domain Eukaryota; kingdom Metazoa; phylum Chordata; class Amphibia; order Caudata; family Salamandridae; genus Calotriton; species Calotriton arnoldi. The sequence goes on from CAWUFW010003961.1 coordinate 330,210, forward strand.
ACGAAGGGAATAGGAGGAAAAAGGTGTGTAATGCCTTTAAGAAACCTATTTACAACAGGGGACTTGAAAAGAGAGGGCTGATCAGGGAGCCTGAGAAAGGCCGAAATAGCAGAAAGGTAGCCCTTGATAGTGCCCTGAGCAGAGCCCTGCTGGGCCAAAGAAAGAAGGAACAGTAGAACCTCAGAAAGAGGGGCAGAAAGGGGTTCCACAGCCTTTGCTGTGCAGCATGCCACAAATTTGTTCCACCTGCAGGCGTATACCACTTTAGTAGAGGGACGCCTGGCTGCCAGAATAACGTCACAAACTTCAGGAGGCAAGTCGAAGGGAATCAACTGCCGACGCTCAATGTCCACGCAAAGAGGTGGAGGCTGGACAGGTTCGGGTGGAGGACCGTCCCCTGCTGCTGCGACAAAAGTTCCTCCCGAAGAGGCAGTCGGATTGGGGGATCGATGCTCATACTGAGTAGCTCGGGATACCATACTCTTCGAGCCCAGTCCGGAGCCACAAGAATGACTTGGGCCCAGTGGCGCCTGATCTTCTTCAGCACTCTGGGCAGAAGTGGTATAGGCGGAAAGGCATACAACAGACCGCAACTCCACTCGCGACGAAAAGCGTCGCCGAGCGAGTGCCGCCTTGGAAATTCCAACGCGCAGAACTGATGACATTGTGCGTTCTCTTCGGTGGCGAATAGATCTAACCAAGGCTCTCCCCACTGCTGAAAGAGACATTGCGCCACCTCCGAGTGAAGACGCCATTCGTGATCGAGCATGCACCTGAGGCTGAGTTTGTCTGCCCTGGAGTTCAGAGAACCTGCCAGGTGTTGAACCACCAGGGACATGCCCTGATGTTCCAGCCATGTCCAGACAGAGGGTCCACGACCCCAACCCGCCTTGTTTGTTGCAGTACCACATGGCAGTGGTGTTGTCGGTGAACACCTGCACTACTCTCCCCTTGACAGAGGGAAGGAATGCTTCAGTGCAAGCCTGATCGCCCGCAGCTCCAATAGGTCACCACTGTGAACTCCGGTTGGGGAAGGGAGAGGGATCTGCCGTCGACCCAATGCCGGTTCGTGAGCCACCACTGCAATTGTTGAGCAGTGCCCTCCGAGATCTGGACGTGATCGGACAGGTTTCCCTGATGCTGTGCCCACTGGAACTTCAGGTCTCACTGCAGAGCCCGCATATGCCACCTGGCATGATTGACCAGCAGGATGCAGGAGGCCATAAGGCCCAGCAGCCTCAGAGTCACTCTGACCGAAACCCAGGACAAGGGCTGAAAGATGGGAATCAGAGCCCGAATGTCCCGGACTCGCTGTTCGGGAGGATAGACCCGAAACTGTGCCGTGTCCAGAACCGCTCCAATAAAGAGGAGCTTCTGGGAGGGAATCAGGTGCGACTTCGGCACATTGATGGAGAACCCCAGCAAGTGCAGGAGGTCGGCCGTAGTCTGGAGGTGGGAGACGACTGTCTGGGGCGAGCCCGCCTTCAACAACCAGTCGTCGAGATAGGGGAAGACTGAGACCCCTGATCTGCGCAGATAAGCTGCAACCACCGCCATCACCTTGGTGAACACCCGATGGGGCGCTGGTAAGGTCAAAGGGGAGCACAGTGAACTGAAAGTGCTCGTGGCGTACCATGAACCGTAGGTAACGCCTGTGGGCTGGCAGGACGGGGATGTGGAAATAGGCGTCCTACAAGTCCAGCGCCACCATCCAGTCTTGTGGGTCGAGAGCAGACAAGACCTGAGCAAGAGTGAGCATCTTGAACGAACTTCTCTTTGCGGAGGAAACGATTGACGTTCCGGAGGTCTAAGATAGGACGCAGGCCTTTGTCTTTCTTGGGCACCACGAAGTAGTGGGAATAACAACCACGACCTACTTCGGGCGTCGGAACGCGCTCGATGGCCCCCTTGGCCAAGAGGGCCGCAACTTCCTGCTGAAGAAGCACCAAGTGATCCCCCGACATGCGGTGGTATTGAGGAGGCAAGGCTGGGGGGGTAGTCTCGAAGGGGAGGGAGTAGCCCCTCCGGACTATCTCTAAAACCCACCTGTCCGAAGTGATGGTGCGCCAGTGGGGGAGGTGATGGCGGAGCCTGCCGCCCACTGGCGTTTGATGGGCCTGAAAGTTCGGACTAGGAAGGTTTGGAGGCAGAGGTGGCGGGGGTGGTGGTGGTGGTCTGACCCGCCCGCTGGCCCCTTTGTCCGCCACGGCGGAAACCGCGTCCGCGCTGGGATGACTGCTGCGCTGGCCTGTGGCTCTGTTGCGAACTCTGCGGGGTGCCCCTTCCTGTGCCACGAAAGGAGCGAAAAGCGGAAGGTGGAGGAGGGCGGACTGCTGAGAGTCCCAAGGACTTGGCCGTAGCCCGTGAGTCCTTGAACCGCTCCAGCGCGCTGTCCGCCTTGTCGACGAAGAGGCGACGGCCATCAAAGGGCATGTCCATAAGGGTGTTTTGGACATCCCCTGAAAATCCAGTCGTCCTCAACCAGGCGTGGCGGCGAACCGCCACCGTCGTTGCGATGGATCTGCCCAGTGAGTCGGCGGTGTCTAGACCACAGCGGATCATGAACTTGGCTGCGTCTCTCCCCTCTGCAACAGCCTGGGCGACAGCAGGCCGGGCCTCCTCCGGACACAGACAGCACGTTCGCCACTGTATCCCACAGGCAGTGGGAATAACGGCCCAAGAGGCATGCAGTGTTCACGGACCGCAGCGCAGAGCTGGTGGAAGAGAAAATCTTCTTCCCAAACTGATCCAGCTTCTTGGATTCCCTATCCGGTGGTGCGGAAGGGAAGGCGGTTGGGGAAGCAGAGGCTTGGACAACCAAGCTCTCGGGAGTGGGGTGTTGGGAGAGGTAAATGGGGTCACGCGGAGCCGGGCGATGGCGTCGGGCCATGTTCCTATCCACAGGAGCCCCTGTGGTGGGCCTGGACCAAGTGCCCAAACGAACGTCCGAAAGGGCTTCATTAAAGGGCAGCAGCGGCTCCGCAGAAGTAGCTGCTGGCTGAAGCAACTCTGTCAGGAGGTTAGTCCTGACGGCCACAGTAGGGAGCTGGAGGTGTAGGACCTCCGCCGCCCTACGCAACACCACTGCATAACTGGCTCCCTCCTCCGTAGCCACGGTAGGAGGAGACAGCATGCCAAGGTCTGGTGAGGTATCCAGACCACTGGCGTTACCCAATTCCTCAGCCCAGTCCTGTTCAGACTCGCAGGCTGCAGCGAGAGGGTCCTCAGACCCCTCCCAGTCCTCCCCTTGCTCCTCAGGCTGGTCAACAGGCCTAAAAGTATAAGGAGCAGGGACATGGGGATAGAAATCCCCAAACGGCGTCGAGAACGGCATCGACCGATGCCGGACCGACGTCGCGTCCACCTCAGGGCTGAAGCGGAGGTCGACGTCGTCCCGAGGAGCGGGCGGCGTCAGGATCGGTGCTGGCGGAGTCGACGTTGGTGGAGGCGTAACAAGGTCAACCGGCGTAGACCAGGATCTAGGCCTGGATCCGAGGGTGCCCTGCGGCGCCGGGGCCGGAGCCAACAGAGACGCCGGGGCCGGAACCGCCGGCAAAGAAATGCGAGGACACCCATGCGGGACCGCGGGGCCCGAAGGCGCACCGGCGGGACCCGTCGGCCCAAAGAGGCGAGCCATGGCCGACAGGAAGTCCTGTATCTGGGCCGGAGTCGCCGATGACCCCGGGAAGGGCGGGTAGTCAGGCGGCGACTCCATGGACTGCGCCGGAGCCGCGGGGGTGGCACCACCCATACCCTCAGCCGCGTCGCGCGACCGGCGAGGGGAAGTCGAAGAACGATGACGTTTCTTCGACTTCTTGTGCTTCGACTTACCCGACCCCGAGTGCGAAGACTTGGATCCCGACGATCGTCGATGATGACTCCGCGCAGGGTCCCTCGACCTCCCTCTGGACCGGGACCTCTCACGGCGCGGAGCCGACTGCCGGGCTTCTAGCAGCTTTCGGGACCGCTCCCGCAAAGACTTCAGCACCATGGACCGGCAGTCGGACCACGACTTGGGGTCGTGGTCGCGCCCCACGCAGAAGAGACACATGCAGTGCGGGTCCGTCACCGACATCATGCGGTGACAGTCCTCGCAGGATTTAAACCCGGGCATCCCTAACTGCACCAGGAGTCGAATCGACTCGAAAAAGAGTGAGAAAAAGATCTCAAAAAACTTAGCCAAAAAAGACAAGGGGTACCGCTCTCACCGGATCTGCGCTTGCTGGCGCGGAAAAAGAAAGAACTGACGTCAGTGCGCGTGGGCGGCGTCCAAGTAGCGCCTGCGCCGTCAACTCGGCGACCACGACGCCAACGACGGACGCGGAGCCACACGACGCCCCTACCGACGCGCAGGGGTACTGCTGACGAAAACTTTCCGGATCCAGTCTGACGCCTGGGGATATTCTAAGGTAAGGAATCTATCACTATGTGTTTCTTTCAGATAGGTTCAGCAACACTGGTGGTGGTTTAGCTCAAAACAACATATTTTGTTCCACCTTGGATTTATATTTGGATCTCACTCGCAGTGCTTTTTCTTTCAATTTGGATTGGCTTTGTAAATGTATACTTTTTACTATTAAATGGACACTATCTCCCAGAATACTCTGCGGTTGAATCTGTAGTCGAGGTATTGAAGCCTCATTCGTCATCTCATAAAATGCAAAGAGACCTCTCCCTTGTGAACATTTCAGCGGTTCCTATACTTGATGGAATTGTTTGGGATGAGGTACCTTTTGAAATATTTGGGTTTCAGAAACACTACACATTCTTTATGTTTTTAAATTAACACTTCAAGATGTTATTACTCCTGGCACCATCTCTGATGATTGGGACTTAAAGAACAAGCTACTTACCTTCGGTATCGATGTATCTGGTAGAGACGTATGTTAGTTGTAGATTCCTTACGTTAGAATTACCCCAGGTGTCAGTCTGGATCCGACGATCTTTTCTTCAGTACCTCTGCGCGTCGTTATGTCATGTCGGTCAGCTCCACGTCCATCGTCGGCATCAGGATGATGTCGCAGGACCTACATGGACGCCGCCCATGTGCGCTTATGTCAGTTCTTAACACGACTTTCCACTCCGGAAGCGCAGAGCCATGAATGACACTGACCACTGGTGCATCAAAACTAGGGCCCTTTAGGGGAGTCCCTATCTCTAGAAATCAGTTTGCAGAGTGGGGAGGATGGGTGGGGGGGTAAGGAATCTACAACTAACGTATGTCTCTACCAGAGACAACGTTACCGAAGGTAAGCAACTTGTTCATTTGATAGAGACAGCTAGTTGTAGATTCCTTACCTTAGACTAGATACCCCAGCAATACCATCCACAGAGGAGGGTCCGCGAACCAAGATCAAACCAGAAAGTCCTGGAGGACCGAACGGGCAAAGTGCCCATCCCTATGGGCTTGGCTATCCAGGCAGTAGTGTCTGGTAAATGTGTGCAGGGTTGCCCACGTTGCTGCCGTACAGATCAGCAGCCTAGGCTGTGCACCATGCCACAAATTTGTTCCATCCACAGGCATTTCCCGTTTTAGTGGAGGGACGCCTGGCTGCCAAGATAACATCACAGACTTCGGGCAGAAGGTCGAAAGCTGCCAACTGCCGCCGCTTAATCTCCACGCAAGGAAGTTCGAGACTGGACAGGTTTGGGTGAAGAACCCTCCCCTGCTGCTGCGACAGAAGATCCTCCCGAAGGGGCAGTCTGAACGGCGGATTGATGGCCATGCTCAGGTCGGGGTACCAGACTCTTCGTGATCAGTCCGGAGCTACAAGAATGACTAGAGCCCGGTCATGCTTGATCTTCTCGAGCACTCTGGGCAGAAGTGGTACAGGCGGAAAGGAGGCCGAAGCTCCACTCATGATGAATAGCATCGCCGAGGGAGTGCAGCCTTGGAAACTCCAGCACATTGCGCGTTCTCTTCGGAGGCGAACAGATCTAACCAAGGCTTTCTCCACCACTGAACGAGACCTTGCGCCACCTCCGGATGGAGACGCCATTCGTGATCGACTAGGCACCGACGACTGAGTTCGTCTGCCCTGGCGTTCAGGGAGCCTGCCAGGTGTTGAACAACCAGGGTCATGTACTGAGGTTTCAGCCATGTCCAGAGGCGGAGAGCCTCTTAACAAAGGGTCCACGACCCCCCCGCCCTGTTTGTTGCACTACCACATGGCGGTCGTGTTGACAGGGAACACCTGAGGGAGGGAAGGAATGCTTTCAGTGCCAGTCTGATGGCTGGGGCCCCCCAAAGATTGATATGGAGGCCGGAAACCAGACGCCTCTGATCTCCGCCTCTCGCAGGTGGCCACCCTATCCCAGAAGTAACGCATATGTCACCACGGTTAGATCTGCTTGGGGAAGGGAGAGGGATCAGCCTCTGATCCAATCTTGATTTGTGAACCACCACTGCAGTTGATGCACAGTTCCCTTAGAGATCTGGACGTAGTCGGAAAGATTCCCCTGATGCTGTGCCCACTGGAACTTCAGGTCCCACTGCAGAGCCCGCATATGCCATCTGGCATGATCCACCAGCAGGATGCAGGAGGCCATGAGGCCAAGCAGCCTCAGAGTCATTCTCACCGAAATCCGGGATAGAGGCTGAAACATCGGTATTATAGCCCAAATTACCCAGACTCGCTGCTCGGGAGGATAGGCCCAAAATTGCACTGTGCCCAGAACCGCCCCGATGAAAGGGAGCGTCTGAGAGGGAGTCAGGTGTGACTTCGGCACGTTGATAGTGAACCCCAGCGAATGCAGGAGGTCCGCCATAGTCTGGAGGTGGGAGACGACATCCTGGGGCGAGCCCGCCTTCAACAGCCAGTCGTCGAGATAGGGTTAGACTGGAACCCCCGATCTGCGCAGATGAGCTGCGACCACCGCTATCACCTTTCTGAACACCCGAGGGGCACTGGTAAGGTCAAAGGGTAGCACGATGAACTGAAAGTGATCGTGGCCCACTGTGAACCGAAGGTAACGTCTGTGGGCCGGCAGGACGGGGTTATGAAAATAAGCGTCTTCCAAGTTCAACGCCACCAGCCAGTCTCCTGGGTCGAGTGCAGACAGAACTTGGACTAGGGTGAGCATTTTGAACTTCTCATTCTGGAGGAAGAACTTGAGGGCCAGGAGGTCTAAGCTAGGATGCAAGTTTTTGACTTTCTTGGGTACCAGAAAGTAGCGGGAATAACAACCACAACCTACTTCTGGCACAGGGACCCTCTCTATTATCTCCGTTGGCCAAGAGAGCCGGTACTTCCTGGCGAAGTGCCAAATGATCCTCCGTCATGCGATCTTAAGAAGGTGGCATGGAGGGGCGGTAATCTCGAAGGGGAGGGAGTAGCTCCTTTGGACTATTTGCAGAACCCACCTGTCCGATGTGATGGACTGCCAGTGGAGGAGGTGATGGCGGATCCTGCCTCCAACTGGCCATTGATGGACCTGAAGGAAGGTTTGGAGGCTGTGGCAGGGGGGAAAGGGTGGACTGGCCCGCCCGCTGGCTCCCTGACCCGTGAGGACGCTGGGTCCCACGTCAGCATCCATGCAGAGGCTGGACAGTTTGCATGGCTCTGTGGCTGGGCTGGGCTGGACAGGACGTGACTGGGCACCCCTTCTGGAGCCACGAAAGGCAGACTGAGATGGATGTGAGGTAGCCGCGAGGCCCAAGGATCTGGCCATAGCTTGAGAATCATTGAAGCGCTCAAGCACTGAGTCTGCCTTTTCGCCAAAGGGCATGTCCATCTAAGAAAACTTGACATCCCCTGAGAAGCCAGAAGTCCTCAACCAGGAGTAGCGTCTAACAGCTACCGACAAGGCAATCGTTCTGCCCAGTGAGTCAGTTGTATCCAGTCCACATCGTATGGTGAATTTGGCTGCGTGTCTCCCGTCTGTCACTGCTTGAGAGAGAACGGTCTGGGCCTCCTCCGGGCACTGAGGCAGCACCTGCACGACCATATCCCAGATAGTATGGGAGTAGCGGCCGAAGAGGCATGCAGTATTCATCAACCGCAATGCCAAGCTGGAGGAAGAGAACATTTTCTTCCCAAGATGGCCAAGCTTCTTGGATTCCCTATCTGGGGAAGCAGAAGGGAATACACCTTTTGATGAAGAGGCTTGGACTACCAAGTTCTCAGGGAGTGGTGTTTGGTCAGGAACGCTAGGTCGCCTGGAGCGGGGCGGTGACGGCAGGCAATCGTCCTATCCACAGGAGCCCCTGTGCTGGGCTTGGACCAAGTGCCCAGAAGTACACCCTTGACGGCTTCATTGAACAGCAAAAGGGGTTCCGAAGAGGAAGCAGCAGACTGAAGCACCTCTGTTAGGAGGTTAGACCAGACTGCCACCGTAGGGAGCTCGAGGCCGAGGACCTCGGCTGCCCTCCTCACCACCACAGCATAGGAAGCTCCCTCCTCTGTAGCCACGGTAGGGGGAGAAAGCAGGTCAGTGTCAGGGAAAGTGTCCAGACCACTGGCATCACCCAGGTCCATTCTTCAGTCCGGTTCCTCAAGCTGGTCAGTTAAAGGGTCCAGCGGCCCCTCCCAGTCATCTTCCTCACCTTCTGGCCCAAAAAGAACGCCAGGAATGAACAGAGGGACAAAGGTCCCTTCCGGAATCGACGTCGGTCCGGCTGCGTGTCCACTTCGGGGATGAGGTCGGTGCCAACCGGGCACAAGGTCGACACCGGGAGCATCGTCATTGGGATCGACGTTGGAGAAGATCAAGTGAGATCGACTGGCATCGATCCGGATCCAGGCCTGGATCCACGGGGATCCGCCGGAGCCGAAGTCCCAGGGCCCATGACCGACTCCGCGGGGCCCGAAGGCGCGCCGGCAGAGTCGGGCTGCCCATATATGAGGTACAAGGTATCAGGAGCTCCCCGTCCTTTTTGGTATGTCAGCACCCTCAGGGTTCCCTGCTTGCTCACATTTCTGTCCACTAAGTTGTTTTGTTTTTTCCTTTTCTTGCCACTGCCATTGTTTGTTTCTTTTCTTTGTATTTGTTGGTGCCAGTGCTTGTTTTGCCGTGCTTGTTTTGCCAATGCTTGTTGTGTTTGGGTGCTAGCTACAGTGTCACATTATTGGACATGTGCTGTTGCTAAGCACCTGTCATGCTTATGGGCGTGGCTAAGGCACCAGGCATGCTTATGGGCGTGGCTAGCCATGTGTGGTTAACTGCCACTGAATTGACTATAAAAGTCCAAGCCTCGCACCTGTCAGTGCTTGGCTTAATCTCCTGGTTCCCGCTTCAGCTGGAGAATGCTTCTGTCACTGCTTCAGGATTTCCTTCTTCACCATTGGACAGAAGCACACGCTGGTCTGGAACTGCAGCAAGCATCAGACAGCTAAGTGCAGCGCGCTTTAAGGCTGCATGTGAAGTGAAAGGCTGTGTGACTTTGACATTTTCTGTTGGTATTGGAAGACTCGTCCTTGCATATTTGCCATGTGAATAGGCCATCTGGTATTTGGCACAAGTGACTTTTAGATTCAAGCCTATGGCATTTACATGTTTGTTTCGCGCTTAGCGCTTGGGGCCATTTTATGTCTGAACTCATTTCATATTTGTATTACGCTTAGCGCTTGGGGTCATTTTATGTTTGAAATCATTACCGACTTCTGAGAGTTTTGTTTCTACACTATTTGAATAGAACTCAGTTTTAAGATGAATATTGTGATCTCGATACCGTGCCTTGCGCATGAAAGCATCCTGTTACCCCTCTGATCTTCATATTGTATGGACACTGGTTTATGTAGCCCTTTGGGCCTGTTCCTAGATGTGAATATTTGTTTATGGGTGTTTTGTGCAAACGAAACGTCGTGTCTAGGTGCCATTCGTTTACCTGGCTGTAGATGACACATAATCATAGCCAGTGACTCCTTTTTGGCAGCATTATTCTTAGTGAACTATTATTTGGATTGTATTCTCCTGCAACCTACAGACAAAGGCTAAGAGAGTATCTCAGCTCCTCTTGAGAACCAGGTGAATAACATAACTTGCTTATTATGAATGTCCTGTGTTGAGTGCGCCTGGGTGGCCCAGAAGTGTCTCTGTATTCATCTGTTGCATTTCTGCTGGGACTTGAACCTGGTTCCTCAGTTCCAAAGTCGGCAGCTCTATAACACATTCCCCATTCTAACTGTCCAGTAAGATTTCAATTAACCCCTGGGAGCAGGTATACTCCCTAGTTTCTCATGTCTTCACAACCGGCTACAGAAATTAGTCCTTCAAAAGAAACTTCGTCCACATCTTGTGGTTTAGACAGTTCTTACCATGAGTCATGTTTCCTGCCATCTCCTCTGCGCCAAATGAGAACCTCACTAGCAGGTGTCTAATACATAAAAAAATATTGATTCACTAACAGAAGGCTTCTGGAAAGTTACAGCTTCTGCACTGGAACAGAAAAACATCTTGTGCAAAACAACAGTTCAACATGGAAAACAGGCCTTTCAATTTTAGCATACAAGTCACTATTAATAGGACATCTGTAGTTAGGCTAACTTAAGTTAATGTTACTTCATTTGTTTGTTCGCAACATCTAGATATGTCTACCTGCTAAATAATTTGCACTTATTATTAAAAGTGTTCTTTTGCACACAGGTTTGCAGATTTTGTTTAAATGCGTGTTTGCTTACAAAATGAGGAAATTTGCTCCAGCAAGTTTCAGACCAAGCCTGGCGCCTGAGGGTATAATCACAAGATGTGGCATCTGTGAAGTATCTATCAGAGCTAAATTTATTATACAAAATAAATAACCACACTTTACAACTGAAAAGAAAGGCGGCATTGGTAAGCAGATGTTAACAATATGCACAGGCTGTGAGATGTCACTCGAAGTGTTGCAAACCAATGTGTAAAGTGGACTGACTCATTGCCCCATGCTGCATGCAGAGGTGGGCGGATGCAAAATGTGTATGACAGATTAACAGATCAATGGATGAAAGCTCCTGACCAAAAGCACCTATATCTATGTATACTATGTGTGCTTGTTATCATAACAAGCACACATAGTACACATAGATATAGGCCTCACTATTAATCAATGTTATGGTAAAAACGATATTCTGGTGAGACTAAAACGGTCTAAAAGGCCAGACTTAAAAATAGGGCGAATGGCTGCCACAACATGATGGGCAGACAGCATTCCAGTTTTGCAGAAAGTGCTTCTACGACGGTGGTTGAAGCATTATGGTCAAAACAATCCCTGTCAAGCCAGAGGAGATGTCTTAATGTATTAATGCAAACCCTTTTCGCGTTTAAAACCTGAACAAGGTTGTGGCTTTTTCTGGTACCTAGTGAAAGATAACTGACATAGGGTGACTGCACTGTGGAGAGACCGGAGGTATGACAGGCCAGGTAGATGCCACCAGACCTCTACCTGGCATAAGTGGTCAGTGATATCCCCTTCCAGAACTACAATAAACGGGTTGTTTTGGCTTATGTTTCATTTTACATGTGACAATGGCTTTACACTGATAGAGGGAGTAAATGAGCTGGTCACATATATTTATGAAAATCATACTCAAATACACAAGTTTTCCTAATATATTCTGCACCTTTAAGAACTACAGATGTTTTTACGTGTACACTTTCAGCATTGATACAGGCAATGCATTTATATGTAGTATTGTTTGTAGCTAGGCTGCATGTAAATTACCTGCCTTGCTTCTTCACACAATGAAGTAAAAGCCCAAACATACAGCAGGTACTCTCTCCAGGATGGTACTTCATGGAAATCCATCATGAGAATGTAGGCAAACAATAAGAGGAAACAAATGAATGTAACAGCATTCCAGTAAAAAATCACCACAGGAGCAGTATAGAAATTCGCAAGGCGCTGCAAAAAGCTCAGTGCTGGTGGTTTCCTTTCTTCATTTTCAGAAGACTTCTGTGTCCGTGTCCTGGAATGAGATTAGCATTGAGCATTGTGTAGGATTGTTCAATAGAGATACAGTTACAGACGTGTAACATCTGCTTCCGTTAACTAGAATGAGACTAGCATCAAGCATTCATCAATGTAGCGCGTAGGGTTGTTCAAAAGAGATACGTTTACTGATCTATAACATCTACTTAGTTGTACTAGAATGAGACTAGCATCAAGCATTCATCAATGTAGCGCGTAGGGTTGTTCAAAAGAGATACGTTTACTGATCTATAACATCTACTTAGTTGTACTAGAATGAGACCAGCATCAAGCATTCATCAATCTAGCGCGTAGGGTTGTTGAAGAGAGACACAGTTACTGACCTGTAACATTTTCCTCCGTGTACTAGATTGAGACTAGCATCGAGCATTCATCAATTTAGCACATAGGGTTGTTCAAAAGAGACATTGTAACAAACCTGTAACTTCCTCTTCTGTGTACTAGAATGAGACTAGCATCGAGCATTCATCAATCTAGCGCATAGGGTTGCTCCAAAGAGACACGGTTACAGACTTGTAACATCTGCATCCGTGTACTAGAAAGAGACTAGCAGCAGGCATTCATCAATCTATGGCTTAGGTTTGTTCAAAAGAGACACAGTTACTGAGCCGTAACATCTGCTTCCGGGTACTAGAAAAAAATAAGTTACTAACCTGTGACTGTAGTTCTCCAGTATTGGAATCTGACATAGATTCACATGCTTGAATCATTCCCCATCATCGAGATGGGAGTCCCCGATACATTAAAATAGCAATGCAAAGCTAATACAAAGCAGAAAGCAGGCACAGGCCCATTTCCGTTTTGTAACTTATCTCCATTGTTTTGTAAAAGAGACCAAAAGTCAATCCTGAATCAATCAGGACCTCTCAACCTCTAGAACACTCCTGAGAGAATCTTAGAACCTCAGATTTTCACAGCACGTGTGCAACAGGTACACCTATAAAACTCCAATGGTGAGCCTCTCAGGGGAGGAGGGTGGATCGCATGTGAATCTATGAAAGATTCCAATACTGGGGAACTACAGTTACAGGTAAGTAACTTATTTTCTTACACCAGTATTGGAACTTTCATAGATTCACATGCTTGAATCAAAGTAGCTAGCAGTCAGCAGCACATTTTTTCTTGTATCTCTCTATGTGTGTCAAATTCATATTGTCAACCTTTAGAGGAGCAGATATAACTTAAACCACCACTCTTAAAACTGATAGCGATTGCATACAGAAAGATTTGTATAATTTAAACATAATATAAATAAGAAATGATAGGGGTAGAAGATAAAGACCATGTACATGTGTATGTTTATATACATATATATATATATATATATACATATATATATGTATATATATTTATTTATATGGAAGGGTGAAGGAGAGAGCTCACCGTCACTGGAAAAGGTTCCTCAGAACTGCCTGGCCTACTGGGTATTCTTCAAGGTCGCAGTTCTGCAGATGTCCTGGATAGGTACTCCGGAAAAAAGAGTAGCAGACGTAGAGATTGCCCTTGTAGAGTGAGCACGCACAGGTTTTCCTGCTGCTTGATGTCAATATTGGATTTCACTCGCGATCCAAAGTGCAACCCCCCTTTTTGATAGAGGATAGCCCTTCCGGGGCGCACTGAAGGATACAAAGAGCTGGGTTGATTTGCGAAATGTTTTGGTTCTATGCAGATAAAATTTGAGACAACCCTGAATATCTAGCGAATGAAGAGCTCTCTCCGCAGCAGTTGTTGATTGTGGAAAGAAGGTCTTAAGGATAAGAGGCTCATTCAAATGAAAGTCCAACGGAACTTTGGGGATGAACTTGCGTTTAGTACAAAGAACTACTTGGTCATCCCTAAACTGCAGGAACAGTTCCTGTATTGTCAGAGCCTGAATTCCCCTAACTCTTGTGGCAGATGTCAAAGCCAGAAGAAGGGCAACCTTCCATGACAGGAACTTAAGGTCCGCCTTGTGTATAGGTTCAAAAGGATGTTTCATGGAGATGAATACTGAGGGAACTAGGCGAGATACTGGGAACCTGCCTCCAGAGGGATGCCAAGTACGCATTGTTGGGTATTTCCGCAGATGTAGACCTCCCCCGGTGTAAACTCCTACTCTGTAATCTGGGATTGGTAGTGGCTAAAAAGGACATTGCCAAACACTGGGGAGCTCCTGACCTCCCCATTCTAGCGGAATGGAGGGCGGGCATTGACCTATATATCGTTGCGGAAAAAGTGACATATGAGGCTCGGCTGCCCTAGAAAATTCACATGGCTGAGGCACAATGGTCTTGAGATCGAGTCCGAAGTAAGGACAAATGGCTGCACACAGACCTGACCCAGAGGGTAGGAAGGGAAGAGATCATAGCCACACCCCCCGATCCGGGGACTGTGTGGTGGGAGAGGAGGAGATATACAGCTCTTACCCCATTTCCGGTTTATTTTTTAACTCGCCTGTACTGTATAACTTGTATCAGAAATGTAACTTTGCTGCGTGTAGTGTACGTGTCCCTAAATGCTAGCTGTTATGTTAATAAAAATACAAATATTTATAAAAAAAAAGGATGTTTCATGAGTTGTGACAATACTATATTAAGATGCCAGAGAGGTGGAGGAGGCTTGACAGGTGGAAAGGTGCGAAAAAGATCTCTCATGAAATGCCTAATGATCCTTGCGGACCATAATGATGGTCCTGAAGATGTCCTCCTAAATCGGGATATAGCAGCTATATGGACTTCAATCGAGGCGTGTGCTAATGTGGATTTTGCTAACCGCAGGATGTACGGAAGGATCTCATGGGGTGAGGATAGCAGAGGAAGAACTTTTGAATCCTGACACCATCCACAGAATCTTCTCCATTTCATTTAGTATGTTCTATTAGTGCTTTGTGCCTGGGCATTGGAAAGTACATCTCTACATTAAGATGGGATTTCTAGATGCTGAAATTCAAGGTATTCAGGAGCCATGCCGCTAATCGAAGCGATTTGGGATCTGGATGTAGCACCTGTTCCTGGAACATCGTTAGAAGAGATGGACTGGGATGCAGAAGAAAAGGTTGTCTCTCTGAAAGAAGGAGAAGTTCTATGAACCAATGTTGACGTGGCCATGATGGGGCTCTTAGGATCATTCTGCAGGTTTCTGCTTCAATCTTCATTAGTAGTTGTGGTAGGAGGGGAATCGGCGGAAAAGCGTAGGCAAAGATGCCTGACCATGTCTTTAAAAATGCATTCCCCCAGGATCAAGGTTGGTGATGCCGACCTGTGGAATACTTCAACGTCGCAAAGAGCTCCACCGTTGGTCTGACAAAAATGCTGTCAAGCGTCTCTTGATGGATCTCACACTCGTAGCAGGTCGATTTGAGCCTGCTTAATGTGTGTATTGTCGGTTCTGATCGCCCAGAAGATGTTCCGCCTTTAGAGAGATTTAGTTCTGCATCGCCTACTTCCAGATGTACTGAGCCTCCTGAGAGAGGAGGTAGGATCTGGTGCCGCCATGCTTGTTGAGATAATGCATTGCTGTAGAGTTATCCGTTCTGACCAATACCGCAGTGTTCCTTACTTTCAGCAGGAATGCCGTCAATGCCAATCTCACTGCCGTGAGCTCCAGCAAATTGATGAGAAGATGCTGGTCCTGATGCTGCCAATGGCCACTGACCTGAAGGTCTTGCAGGAAAGCTCCTTCCAGGGAGGCATCGGTGGTAATCACTTGTGGAGCTGGCGTGGTGCGAAAGGAGAGACCTATGGAAATATTCTGATGCCGGGTCACCAAGAGACGGAGTTGACCATACCTGGAGTCACTGTAATGACGTCCTCGAAAGAACCTACTGCCTGATGCCATTGTAAATCCAGCTCTTGACGCAATGGCCGCATTCACAATCTGCAAAAAGGAATAAGAGGAATGCAAGATGACATTGTACCAGGAGGGAATTGTAATGGCAAACTGAAGGTGACTTTCTTCTTGTGAATGATGGAGCCAGTGATATTAGTTTCACTTGTCTATAGAGAGAGAGAGAGGGAAATGCTATGTTTATTGTGGTGTCCAATATTGCTCCTAAGAAGGTGATGCTTGTGGAAGGGCGTACAGTCCATTTCTCTTCTTTCAGGGTTAGACATAGCTCGGCGAATATTCTTGTACACGCCTCTGTGGATGACTGGACTGCTGAGTGTGAGGGTGCCTTGATTAGCCAGTCGTCCAGGTAAGGAAACACTTGATGCCTTTGTTTCCTTAGAAAGGCTGCTACTGGAGTCAGGCATTTGGTGAATATTCTTGGAGCCGATTTCAGGCCAAAAGGCAGCACCCTGAGTTGGTAATGGCTGGGGCTACGACAAATTGAAGGTACTGCCTGTGGGAGGGATGGATGGGAACGAGAACATATACATCTTGTAAGTCTAAGGTGGTTATGTGATCCCCTGGGTTTAGGAGTAACAAAATGTCCTGAAGACTGGCCATGTGAAGGACTGCTTTTTGCGGTAGGTGTTGAGAGTCCTTAAATCCAGGATCGGACGCCATTGTCTGAAATGTTTCCGCACCAAAAAGAAATGGGAATAGAATCCTTTCCCACTCTGGGACTTTGGAACTTGTTCTATCGCTCCTTTTCGGAGCATTGCAAGAATTTCCAAATGCAGGACATGTAGGTGTTTTACTTCTTGTCGACCTGGTGGAGTACAAGGTGGGATCTGAAGGAACTCTAAGGTATGGCCAAATTGTATCAGGTTGAGGACCCTTCGGTCCGTAGTTCTTTTTTGCCATTGATGAAGGTGTAATGAAATTTGCCCCTCAAGGAAATCTGAGGATGAGTTGGGAAAGAGATAGCCAGGGCCTGAAATTCGTCATTGGCGTCATGAGGTATCTTTTCCCTGACGCCCCGCTCTTCCTCTGGGGGTAGATTTTGAATACGCCCTTGATTGTGGTTGTGGTTGAACATACTGGGGTCGATAAGGCTGGAAAGAGGTAGTGTAGGAGGGATACCTATACTGCTGATATCCGCCTCAATAGGAAGGAAGGCCCCCTCCTCTCACTCCCCTAAAGGGTACTTTCTGGTATTGAAGCGTCCCCAATGCCTTCGAAGTGTCAGTATCTTTCTTTATATCCTGTAGTGCATCGTTGATGTGCTTTCCAAATAACGCTTCTCCATCGAATGGAAGGTCAAGATTCTTGTTTTGAACTTCAGGCCTAAACGAAGTGGCCCTGAGTCATCCTTGATGGCTCAACAGTGCTGCCCCCCCAGCAACCTGAATGCTGTAGTGACGATATTCATCGCACAATCTATTACCTCCGCAGATGCTCTCTCTCCTTCTTGGACGATTTTCCCAACCTCAGATATACTGTCCCCAGGAAGTTGATCCACACATGGAGCTACGTCACACCACATTTGTTGATCATATTGACCTAAAATGGCAAGAGCATTGGCCGCTCTGACTACTAGAGCTGACAATGAAGAAAAAAGCATACCAGTTTTTTCCAAGCACCTGTCTTCCTTGTCTGGAGGTGTGGTGATGGGTGCAGATGGGTTCTTGGACTTTCTCTGCGCTGCCTGAGAAATCACAGAGTCTGGTTTGGGATGACCCACCAGGCAGGAGCATCCTCCGGAGCCTTGTATTTGTTTCTCCAATCTGGATAACACTGGCATCACTGTCGCTGGCATTTTCATGACCTTGAGTCCTTCCTCCCATATATGAATCACAATAGGGAAAGCTCTCACCGATTTTCTAAAGGGCTCTTTAAAATCATATAAAAAACAGTCAGTTTGAGATGTTGGCATTGGCCGATCAAACCTCTTGGCCGCCCCTTCAGGTAGGTTGAGAAAACCACCAATATCCTCTGGTGGCGAGTCAATGGGCACAGAGATGGAGAAGATGGTGTGGGAATTAGGTACTCGTCCCATTCTCGATGTGGATCCCTGAGTTCCCCCTCTTCCTGGTCATCATCTGTAGTTCCTGGATCTAGTTGAGGAAGTGATGGTGGTGATTTCTGAAGAAGCTGCGACTGTAAATCATGAACCCTCTTGTGGGTAGAAGGGATAGATTGTGGCATAAGAGCAAATGTAGACTGTTTGGGAGGCTTAGACGCTGGCGGAAATCTCTTTTTATAGTCAGCCAACATGAATAACAGGTCCGTTAGCAACGATGGCGGCATGCAAACTACTTCCTCTTGATAGTCACAATGGTTTTCCTGCTGAGGAATATAATACTAATGCTCCACATATTCCTCGTCAAAATCATCTTCGTGGCACTTAATGTGTGATTGCGGGGGCTACTCGCATAACCAAAGGACCCTCACCCTCATCATCTTACTCAGAATCTTGCTCTTCCAACAGATGAGATGACAACAAAGGGGTAACCTTGCTGGATGAAGTAACTTCTGGTGTAATCTGCCTCGTTCTAGGTTTCTCTCTTTTCCGGTGCTTTTTCCTTCGTCGACGATCCCGTCAATGGTACCGCCGACGACACCACTGTCGGTGAAGTGGATGTCGGCGGTAATTCAGAAACCGTAACTGACGGTGTCGTTGCTGTAGATGTTGTCGTTACCATCGTCATCATTGCTGCCGTCAATGTCGTCATCAGTACCGTCATTGTCGTCGGCGTCTTCATAGTCGCCGTAAGCGTCGTCGTAGCCGTCACCGTTATCCCCGGCTTAGTCGACGATTATGTCGTCAACGGCGATGAACCTGAAGTCTTCACTGACGACTTCTGTTTAGAACCTGAAGACTGGCAGACCTCTATATAGGTTCACTGTTCACAGATTAGGTCCTGAAGAATTGCCACGGATTATTCTTACCACAAGGCAAGAAACATGTTGACCCCAAGAGATGAGCATAGCTTTAACTGAACCTTCACGTCAGGGAAGCTGCCACTCTTCATGCTTTTACTGAGGTGGATAACCAGCCTGAATAAAAGTGTTATCTGGATTATCCAACCTTTTTAACCCACTCACTCCACTTTATCTACACTAACACGGGCCACACACCCCACTTCATCAAACGGCAAGGAACAAAAGATCTCCGACAAAGAGCCCCTTCGCGGGTGCCCGTTGGGTATTGCAGCGCCGACCCAACGAGGAGCAGGTCCAGATGATGAAGCATGACACCTAGCTTGCTGGGTGTGTGAGGACCCTAGTTCCGAAAAAGCGGGATCCCCTCCGAATCCCTCTCCTTGAGTAGGTTCCACCTCCACTATTATTTCCAATGATCGCGGGTGGTTCTCTGACTTGCATTGACTAGGCACCACCGTATGAGGAACAGCATTCCACTAGTTTTTAAGACCTATATACTCGTTGATGACGGTGAGGGCTTCTTCATCGACGGTCTCGTCGACGTTGGACTTTTCGTCAACGGTTTTTCTTCAGGAGGCACAGAGGAAGGCTTCTTGAAAGAGTGCCTGCTTTGAGGGGGTGCTCAGAACTAGCCTTTTTTGATTGTCTGTCTCCCGAAGAATGCCCATTTCTCTCCTTTTTAGGTTTGTGTGGAGATTTTGAGGGACTCCGTCCATGAGACGTATGAGAGGCCTTTTTGAGGGCTTTCTTAGGACTCTCGCTAGAAGAATGAGAGTGAAGAAATCTGCCCCTCTAATGCGACCTCCTAGATGAAGAGGACGCCTCATCACTGTCCTCACTCAAAATCACTTCCTTCCTGGCCTTCAGTTTTTGAAGCCATATAAGAAGGCGGCCCTCACGATCCCTCAGAGTTGTTAGAAAAGGTACAATATACCTTACACTCCTTTGCCTTATGGTTTGGATACAGGCAATAAATGCAGTCACTGTGAGGGTGGTCTGTATGAAGTCTTTCCTTACAGCAAGTGGCACATGCTCTAAAAAGAGTCTTTTTTTCTTATCTGGCATGACTATGTCAGAAACCAGCAAATCAGTACTGAAGAAGATGGTACTGTAGTAAAAATTGTTGACTGAAGCAAAGAACTATCAAAAATCACTGAAGTAGAAGAAAGCTGAGCAGAGCTCTGAGGAGACTCCCTCGCACAACGTGCAGTAGAAAATCTGAGGGTCTAACGTTCTCTCAGGAGTGTTCTAGAGGGTGAGAGGTCCCGATTGGTTCAGGATTGACTTTTGGTCTCTTTTACAAAACAATGGAGATAAGTTACAAAACAGAAATGGGCCTAGGCCTGCTTTCTGCTTTGTATTAGCTTTGCATTGCTATTTTGATGTATTGGGGACTCCCATCTCGACGACGGGCAAGGATTCAAGCATGTGAATCTATGAAAGCTCCAATACTGGAGTAAGATGTCATGAGCAATGTAATATGGGGTAATTAGCAGTACATGGCGAGGGCGCAAGTTATAGATACCTTAGGGCACAAGTTATAGTTACTTGACGCGCCACATACCTCGTTGCCTGCTGCTGTTGCTGCCTCTGTGGGGGACTACTAATCCCTGCGTGCAGCGCTCTCCCTGGAGGGAGGAGCGCCTTGGTTTCCCGGCGCTTTAAGCGCGATACAAACCCCGCGGCGCGGGACGCGCCACATACCTCGTTGCCTGCTGCTGTTGCTGCCTCTGTGGGGGACTACTAATCCCTGCGTGCAGCGCTCTCCCTGGAGGGAAGAGCGCCTTGGTTTCCCGGCACTTTAAGCGCGATACAAACCCCGCGGTGCGGGACGCGCCACATACCTCGTTGCCTGCTGCTGTTGCTGCCTCTGTGGGGGACTACTAATCCCTGCGTGCAGCGCTCTCTCTGGAGGGAGGAGCGCCTTGGTTTCCCGGCGCTTTAAGTGCGATACAAACCCAGCGGTGCGGGACGCGCGCGGGCAAAGCCCGGGCCAAGGGCGGGCCCGTCATCGCCTGGATGAGGCTGGGCTGGGCCCCTCCCTTGACGCCGCAGGGTTGGGGGTACGGGTCCTCTCCACCTGCCGAAGGTACTGCTGCTGGTGTTACCCTCACCCCTATTACTAAATCAACTGTTGGATACACAGCGGGACTATTGTGGACCCCTCCTTGGATCTTTGTTGGTGTATTGGTCTTTGTAGCACCGCTGGCTGAGCTCTAGTCGTGCCCCACATCGCGGAGTTTTGGTATTATTCTTGTTTGTGATCCGCTGTAATGGGAAAACGGAAGGGGACTGAGGTAGGGCTGGGAGGGTCACTCAGGAAAAGATCTAGAAAACGAGTACGACCAATAGCGCAGAGAGTTGGAAGCAATGGGAGTGTGGTGGGTGAAGGGGGGACGGGAGAGGAAATCCTTGGTCGTATTGAGAGCATTGTTGCAGATTGCGAAGAGTTACTGACAGTACCGGTGCCTGTCCCCAAATCACCCCCTGTTGGAAATACTCAATCTGGATCCTCCTGCTCCAGCACTGCTATTGGGCCTATAGCTATAGGGTATGGGAATATTCCTAATTTGTTTAAGCGCGCTGCTAGGAAAAGCAAAAAACTCATAGCTGTAGAAGATCGTAATAGACCTGCTCCAAGTACTGCGCATAATACAAGTTTAGTAAGTCCCTCTGAATCTGGTATAATAGAAGAGTTCCCCTTGAGTAACTGCTATGCCCCCCTAGTTGAGGATGTTGACTCACTTGGAGATGAGGTATATACCAACTTGGGTAGTACACTTCCAGCAGGTAAAGACTCAATCACAAATTCTTTACACGGAGAAGGGGAAATCAGTAATGGGCCCACATACTCGAATCTTGATCTCCAGAGAGAAATCGTAGCCCTAAGAAGTAGAATCGAGGTGCTAACCACTCTGGTATCTAAACTTTATCTGATAATAGATGGAACAAATGGACCACAGTTACCATCGCCTCTACCTGCTCTCCCCATTCAGGTCGGATCTAAGACGAGGCCCACAACGTCCCTTGGGAGACAAATTGGTCGTAACATCTCGCCTTTGCATTTTGATTACCAACGGCTCTGTAGCACAGGTGTTATCCAAAACTCATCTATGGAACACGGTGGGCCAGATCTTGATCTTGATAATGGCAGGGAAATTGTGGGCCCGACTAAGGATCTGGCTGGGTATGGCTTAACGATAAAGCCAATTACGATGGCTTACAACAGTGCACCCCCTTTTTGTAAACCATTATTGGCATCTCACCGCAAACCAAATAACCCTACACCGATACCGATCTACCTGACTAATGTCCCTAAAATAGATGCTAACTGCCTTAAGTATGAAAGAAGTGAAGTCTTAAAAAACAAAGCCATTCACTGGCTAAGGCATACCAAGGGATGTAGATCGATAATCAGAGAAGATATTGCTTATGCAAATAGGTGTATTCTGAATCAGAGTCCAGTTGATGCAATTGAGCTAACCTTAGTTTCAAACCACCTTGTGCACGACCTAATCGCCCTGGAAGCCAGATCCTGCCCATCTCCACCTAAAAAAATTAGGTTGAGATTAACTATCCCCCCATCACTCAATCAGGTTAATAAAGTGTGCCAGATCCCTATGGATACTCCTATTTGATCTTTGTCGCAGAACGATTGACTGGCTCCAGTGCTCACTAAGGATCATTCAATTTATTCTAGCTTAGATCCTATGATCATTACTGATTTAATATATACCGGTCAGAGTGTCGCACAGAGTGAGCAAGAGTGTATGTCCTTCTCTATAGAGGCGTCCAGAGTTGCTGATCCTATAATAATAACTACAGATAGTATCCAGGATAGTGTACTAACTACAATGACTGGTAGCCAAGTTGCACCCAACGCGACTGCCCTACCTTCCACTCAGGTCCTTTTTGACGAAGGGAGGGGGGAGAATTTGAAAATTGTGTCCTGGAACCTGGCGGGCATAAATGGGAAACTTGATTGCTCGCACTGGTTGGACCTTGTTGCCCAGCACGAGATATGTATATTCCAGGAAACGTGGTGTCTGTTCCCCACGTTTATCCCGGGGTATGCGACGTTTCATAGGCCAGCAATACCTTCCAAACATGGCCGGGCGTCAGGGGGGCTCCTCACACTTGTAAAACTTACTGTAAACTGTAAAGTTAAGGAGCTGGTTACTAATAGTCCAGACATTCTTGGGATTAGGGTCATTGACGGCAAAGGCAAATCTGTTGATATCTTTAATGTATACGCCAGGAGCACTAGAGGAGGTAGTTCACCTACCCTTTATGCCTTTGACAATTTATTGGGTGCCAGAGATGATAGTAGCCCACTAATAGTTGGTGGTGACTTTAATGTCACCTTTGAGCCACTCGACTGGGCAGAGTCCGCTGACGTGAGTGAAGAGGACAAAGCCTGGAGGGTCCCATCCCTGGAACTAGCTCTGATTAAAAAATGGTCGCAAGCTGCTCTCCAACTGAACGCAATATCCCTAGAACATAGACTAAGGGCTACCAATGGTCGGACTAATTCTGACAGAGGTGGGGGAATGACCTTTTGTGGAACTAATGGGTCAAGTAGGATTGATTATATACTAGTGGACTTGACCCTCTGGTCCTTGGTACGGGATATGGCTATAATCCCTGCCTGTGAGAGTGATCATAACTTCTTAACACTAACTATTGGTCAACTCTGGGGGATCACTGGAAGGGAACCCGCAACCTCATTAAGCACAAGGGATTTAATTCCAACAAATGACAAGCGTCGGCTTAAATGGCCAGCGGTCATGGCCGATGACTCTAAGATCCAAAGGATTAAAGATGCTTTAGCTAAACATTTAACAACATCTACAGCAGTGACGAGGGACCGGCCCCCACAGAACAGTTATAGCACTCTCCATAGGGAATTCTTTGACCGTCTTGCCTATTTTTTTTATGCCCCTATAGATAAGACCAGGTCCCAACAGGGAAGGCCATTGAGAAACCATTCTTGGTTTAACAAAGAGTGAAAGGTCTCAAGAGGGAGGCTGACTATGGCGATCAAGAGCAGGGACTCATTAAATATATGTAAAATGAGGAAAGAATACAAACAGGCACAGGACAAAGCCAAAAAGGAATGGGACGAAAGGAGATGGGAAGATCTAGGGGAAGCTATTGGACACCCGGATAGCAGGTTGTTCTGGTCTCTTGTGTCGAAAACCAACTTTGAGCGTTCACCTCCACTGGCTATTAACATTCCGGCTATTGAATGGCACAAACACTTTAGTGAGTTATATTCTACCAGTATCACATATGACAGTCCTCAGATGACCCGTGATTTGGGTGTTCCAATAAGCATCCTCACATTCACCAGGGAGGAGATATTGTGCTCTCTAGACGCCATCATCCCTGCAAAAGCCCCAGGCCCTGATTGCATTCCTGGAGATCTTTTCCGTGCTGACAGGAAAACTGGGCAACATACTTTGTGAAATTGGCCAATGACATCGCGGGAGGTGGGAGCATCCCAGATTCCTGGAAGGGGGCCGAAGTGATACCCATCTTTAAAAAGGAGATAGGTCAAAACCCGCCAACTATCGACCAATCAGCCTGATAGACTGTGCCCAAAAGGTCTTCTGCCGCTCGCTCCTAGCTAAAATTCAGTCTTGGATGGATGAGAATGACATCCTCTCTCCGTTCCAGGCGGGCTTTCGGCGGAAGACCGGCACTGTTGATCAGGCATTTCGCCTTGTCATGCTGTATTGAAAGGTAGTTGTGCTGGGTAAAGGCAGTTTATATCTTGCCTTTATTGATCTTAAAACAGCTTTTGACCTAGTCCCTAGGGATCTACTTTGGCAGGTCCTTCGGAAAATGGGAATGCCCACAGAAATCCTCGAAATACTGGTCAGGCTTCATGATGATAATTTTGCACGCGTGAGGTGGGGAAATCAGGGGCAAACCACCGAACTATTTAAGATCAGGCGGGGGTGCGTCAAGGGTGTGTCTTGGCCCCCACCCTTTTCTCACTCTATGTAAACCAAGTCGCTGACCATCTGTGTTCCATTTCGGCTGATGCTCCCACCTTGGCTAACAACAAAATAGCTACATTGTTGTTCGCGGATGATACCCTTTTGGTATCTAAAACCCCTATGGGCCTTCAAAAGCTCTTGAATCATTTTAAGGCCTTTTGTGACTCGAGGGGTCTAATTATCAACACAACTAAAACTAAAATGATGATGCTGAACCCCCACAAGTCTTTCAAAGGCAGATTGGTTTTAGACAATGTCCCGCTCGAGAGGGTTAGTTCCTTCGAGTATTTGGGCATTAAGTTGTCCGATGGAATGACTTGGAAGAGTCATCTTGATAAAGCGTCTCTGAAGTTTTCACAGTTAACCTGAGCATTGCGGCAGGAGCACTGCCTATCATATACTAAGCCTGTAGCCCCTGCCCTTAAACTGTATAGCTCCAAGGTGGTGAGCAGTGTGCTCTATGGTGCAGAGATGTGGGGAATAGCTAATGTAAGCATGTTAGCCTCAGTAGAAAATAAGTTTCTTAGGAGCTTGGTCTCATTGCCCCAAAGTACCCCTCTTCTTCCTTTGAAACTCGATTTGGGCATTAAGTCTATTAATGACCAAGCGAGTTTACACCCACTGCTTTACTGGCATAGACTCATTACCACCCCTGACTTGGCCCAATATGCTGCTGCCTATAGTGAAGTCTCTATTTTGGATAAACACAAAAAAATCGGTTGGATTAAACATGTGAACACCATCCGGGCATGCATAGGCCTCCCTAATGAGAATGAGCCTGCGGGCCCACTGCCCTTATATTCTAAGGACCAAATAAAATCTCAGTATTGGGTTTGGGTGGAGCAGAACAATCTACAGAAAATACGCCACGGTAGCCTAACCGATATTTTTCTAGATATAAAATGTATTAAACATTTAGAATGCTTTCTTGACATCATTAGGGTGCCGACTGATAGAAAATTGTATATCCAGTTCAGATATGGCTGCATACTGATCAATGCTTTTACTGAATCCTGGCAGACCAAAAACCCACAGTCAAAGGCCTGCCCCGCATGTTTAAGTCCCCACGAAACCATAGGCCATGTGTTTTTTACCTGTCTTGCTTATGCTAGGCCCAGAAGGAATTGGCTGGCCCCCGTATGTAGATCACTTGGGACACGTAGCCATAATGAAGCCCTACGTATTTTAAAGACAGACACAAGACCACTTTTTGTCTGCGCAGTTGCGAAATTTTTAGGCCAGTTCTGGGCTATCAGAAGAAGGTCTCTGTCTGGCATGGTACTTGTCTCCTTGTAATTTTAATAATCAGCCCAGACTGGTGTGTTCTAAATTTTAAGATTTACATTTTAACTGGCTCTAAGGCTTTTTAAGTGCTTCATATTATTTTTAAGTGTTGAATGTCGAATATGGATTTTTAACGTTGGATGAGGATTAGTGGGGACGCATATTGTAGAAACTGTGGTACAATATTATTTACTCTTGCATTAGCACTTTAGCATTGTCCTTTCTGTAGAAATATGAAATAGTGAGTTTTGCTTAATGCTGACCTCTCCTCGTGTTTATATACCGTAACATGTATATTATATTTGCCATGATCCTGTGTATCGAGTATTTTATAATATTCTCCCCTTGAATACTGTCGACAAGGATTTATGTGTTTGTATCTTTTATGGTATTTTAAACCGAAATAAAGATTTATGAATGAATGAATGAGTTACTTGAGATAACTATAACTGCTGAATTTCCATGGTTTTGTATGTGTAAACTCTGAACCCGGATTTGGTCCTAGGTACACCATCCCCGGGGCTCAGCACTATATTTAATGGGGAGGGGTGCACGCGCCCCCCCACCCTGGGCCAAATTTGGCCCTGGGAACCCCATCCCTTACGGCCCGGCACATTTTGTAAGGGAAAGAGACACGTGTTCCCCTCCCTGGACCAATTTTGGCCCCAGTGAGACCATCCCCTGGTGTCCGGTGCACTTTTTTAGATATGGGGGTATGTGGACCTCCTCCCGGGTTGTTTTTGGCCTCGGGGAACCCCCACTATATTTACGGGGAAAGTGGCACGCAGCTGATTTCAGCCTTGGGGACCCCATCTCCCGGGGCCCAGACATTGCTCCTGCCCACAGGTAGCAGCTAAAAAGGCTGCTCACTGACGACAGGAGCATTTGTTTTCTTCAGTGTGAGCAGAGAAACAGATGAAAAGTCCAAGTTCCACCATACATATTGTTGGAACTGGCACTTTCGGGTTGGCTGAGGCAATACCCCAGCCAGGCAGAACGTACCACTCTTGTCAGGGGCGGGTGATTACACACACTGTATAACTTGCGCCCACCCTTGTATAGCTTGGCACTGATCAGTCAGGCTTACCACAGAGGCAATGTGCAAAGCATCATAAAAGAGACTCCACAAGTGGTGTATGTAAATAACGTTTGTATTCAACACATATAATAATCAACACAACATAAACATAAGGTATTTCTGGGCATAAACCACACTTGGGATTATTACTAGCAGTATTAGACATAACTGTGATCGAATGACATCAGCAATATGCACACTTGGGAAAGATCCTATTTTACACCATCCCAGCGCCCTAATGTGGTGCAACACGTTGTCCACCCCAGGCCCACCTTAGTAATTCTTATATTTGAATACCACACAGTTAGAGGGTGCACCCCGGGTCACAGAGAGATTAGAAATATGTACATATACAGATTTATACCACTTTTTAGCAGCACCGCGAGCCAGGGCCGCATGGGTAAAACCAATGTCAAACGTAATGCTCTTCTGGCAAGAAATCAACGTCTAAGGCAAACCGCCGGCCAGTGTTGTGAATCACAGGCGGTTCACTGACTGACACTCACACACTCACTCTGCACCGATACGCAGTGCAACAGATATCAGGAAAGTCTGTACAGAACATTCTCGCACACATATGCACTCAGCACCCTAATGTGGTGCAACTGATACCCAGCAGGTCAACTGAGAGCACACTGCAGACTCCGTGGCCCCAAGCCTCCGTCCACCCTCCAGCTCACCCCAACTAACTATCCTACAACCACTGATTGGAGACAGCCTGTCCCCTCCCCCCCCGGGCACTAGGCCACACGCGGCCGAGGTCACTCTTAATCAGGGTCCCAGGGAACCAGGTGGGGGTAGGTAACAGGATTAAATAGGAGGCAGTCATCAAAGGAGGGTTTGGCAGCCACTCGAGAAGTTCACCCACAGGATGCAGAGCAGGAACAGGCGGAGGGTAATAGTCGGTCACACCAAAGGTGTCCACAAGGGCCTTACGGCACCAGCCCAGTTCCCCGAAGACTGGGTGGGGGTGAAGCAGTCTCTTGACCCACTTCCGATCATTCTCGGAAGCATTCCTCCCTGCCCAGTCAATCACTCTCACCAACCAGGCCCGAGCCAGGCAATACTGCCTGGCAATACAATGTCGTCGGGGAAGGCTGGGTGAGGAGAGGGCAGTTGGTCTGCCGCACTGAGGGCACACAAGGTACAATCAATGAAGGGGGAATGAAGTGGGGGGCTCTCAGAAGGAGGAGGCATCCTGTCAGGTACACGTCGATAAGAGTCGCACCCAGGTAATCCAGGAACAACATCTGATATAGGTCGCACCAGACCACTCCGGTCACACACAACGAAGAGTTCCAAATTCCATACCTTCCTGGAAATGTGTGAGGCACAACGTCTGGTGCACGTTGATATTGGTCACACCAGACAGTTGCGGTCACACACACACACACACACAGGTGCAAGTTCAGCAAGGCCTCATGAGGTAGAATGAGGCACTACTACGATTACACCCACACCTCCTAGGGTCGCAACCTGTGAATTGGACACCGCACGAAATGAGCATGCAGTCGGCGTGTCGCACGAGAGAGATGCAGCACAATCGACGAAGCGGGCCAAGCAGGATCCCGCAACCGGTGAATCCACTCACCATCAACAAGACGTTTATGAGTGCCGAGGTTTCCACGATGCGGGGGCCACATGCCTTAGATGTGGGCAAGATTCTTGGCTCTGACAAGGCCATCCGGTCTCCAGGCACAATTCTTCGTTCCACGCTCATGCCGTGCTACCAGTTGGGATCCAGCAGATGGTGTGGGCACTTGTGGGGACACTGCTCTCCAGGTGTCACCGGAAGACGGTGTGTGTCCCTCATAGGAGATCTTTGATGTCCATGAGCCCTCCAAAATAGCAGGGAGCAAGCTCTACAAGCCCTTGGAGAGCACACTTCAGGGTGCCACACAGCAGCAGGTAGTTGGCCCAGGCCAGCCACTATTCAGGAAGGACAAGCAGTCCCTTTAATGGCAGTAATACTCCTTGTGCACAACAGATTCCTCTGGCAGTGTGCATCACATAGTTCCAGCTTCTCCGGTCCCACGTCCCCACAAGCGTATCTCTCCCCTGCTGAAGTATGGCACCAGTAGTTATACTGTAGTGTGCCTTTGAAGATGGGGGTGTTTCAAAGGGTCTCCCTTTGAACCACAGATGTCTCCCCTAAATTTCAGTCCTGTCTGCCTTGAGTCCTAGGAATGCAGATCTTAATCTTTAGTGGGCCATGATCAAAACCTCTTTCTCCAGTCTTTCCAGCCAAGCCCGCAAATGTAAGAGGTCTGTCATTCCAGTTGCATGCCCAGTGTTTTATAGCTGTAGCTGGGGAATGCCTAGATGTGCTCCCCCAACCTCCAGTGTGGACTGGAGCCAAGCACAAAGGCACACAAAGAGTTGTAGAGCATAGAAATGCCCACTTTCTAATAGCGACCACATGTTTAGAAACACCATTGTTGCAAAGCGCACACCAGCCTGCAATGGCAGGCCTGCCACATGTTTAGAAATATCATCGGTACCCGTGCGCCCATACACTTAGAAACACGAGGTAAGTACCACTTTCTAACATGCATAGGAAGGCACCCGCACATTCATATTGCATTCACAGTGGGAAAGTGTCTCAGGCCCTAAGGCCAGCACAAGAGAATCAGGAAAACCCAGGAGAAAGCTAAATGTTAGGGGAAATGCTACCTGAAGGGTGTGCGTGTGTGTGTGTGTGTGTGTGTGTATGTATGTGTATATATATATATATATATATATATCAGAGAACTCTGTGTTGTTCCCAAGTTTAGATGGAGAGCACACTACAACACCTGCGACACTCTGAATCTGGTAACTTCAAATGTAGCAAAGTTTTTAAGCAGAGGATTAGAACAGTGCCATCCACCCCGAGCTAGAAAGGGACAGAGAGCCCGATTTAGACCTTGGCGGACGGGTTACTCCATCACAATGGTGACAGATATACCGTCTGCCGAAACTTAAATCCCATAATATCCTACAAAATTTATATTTCGGCAGACGGAATATCCGTCACCAGTGTGACGGGTAACCTGTCCGCCAAGATCTAAATCAGGCCCAAAGTCTTTTGCCATTCCTACAGCAAAGTCTTTAAGCCTAGGATTAGCACAGTGCCATCCATGCAGAGCTGTAAAATGCCAAAAGCCTTTTACCACTCGAGCAACATATATATATATATATATATATATACACACACACACAGACACACACAAAGACACACATGCACACGTGTATATGTGCTTATACATTTTATTGTATGAATCAACTTTACCCTTTACCTTTTTTTATTCTGACATTTATTAGATTTCAATATTTGTGGGCTGACATTTTAGTGTCACCAAGATATGGCATCCTTTTCTAAATATTCTGTCAGGAACCTACTCTATAGGGGACTCTGGTAATCTTGTTCAGTCTAGGAAGTAAGTCAGCAAGGCATGCTCGAGCTGCACATACTAATATACATGGGTTGTGAAACTCAGCATATACATTTAGGAAGATTGTCTATATTTAATAAAATGCAGATTACTTTGCTTCTATAGAATTTTACCAGAATAACAGTTGCCACAAAGGACTTCACAATAGTTTAATGGAATTTACATGTGAATATTACCTGAAGATGACGAGATCAGTGTAAATCAATGGTAAAAACAGCACACACAGGATGACAGTGAATGTACTATTAATTGTAGACAGCTTGCCCCACCAAATCTTTGTCAGAAACATCTGTGAGAAAATAGTACAGCATTTTCTTAGAAATATTTCTCTCATACATTTACTACTTTAACAGGTCTAAGTCAGCGGGAATAAAGCATCCAGAAACAGAAGAGGACAAATAGAGAAAACTAATTTTCGCTTTACAATGAAAGGCTGACATTTGTGGGACACTAAATAGGCATGCTAGAGGAAGGGAATGGCAGGAAAATAAAATAAATTCGAATTGCATGCTTCTAGAAGTCAATGGCATACTAATCAACTATAGACTGATTACCCTTAATTTACTAAAGAAGGGGAAAATCGAATATCACTCATTCCCTATCATAAGGTGATGGTACAGTGCTGGCATAAAGATCTTTTAGCACACAAAGGACATTCCTCTACATCTACTTTACTTCTTTTTAGTGCCAAAGCCTTCCACTGCAATCAGCTTCTTGTAGGCTTTGGGTGATGCAGAAGAGTAAAAGGAAGAGCCTTCGACACATTCAACCGATTGACATAGAATGACAGTAGATAAAATGTTAGTGCACTGGTAGATGCTGCTGTCAATGCCAGTGAGCCTGAAAATCTCAACAGTTAGTCCATGGCTCTCTTTCTCTATGGGGTAGTGGGAAGCAGAATCAGTTGGACGCGACAGATTGACAAGTATACAACTAGGAAGCCGCCTTCCGCCCTTCATTGCAGGAGGGGTCTCCACTCCTGTTTCCTGCCTGCACCAGCCAGAGGGCGCCTCAAGAACCCCTACTACTACTCGATTACGCCAGCCAGCCGGCCTGGACTGCATCTCCCAGCAGCCCTGGAGGCGGGGCCAGCTGGTCGTCACTTTGCACCTCCCTGTGCAGGATAAAGCTCACCTGCACTCTCTTCATCTGACCCCCAGCTTAAGGTACTGTACCCCTCTGCCCCTGCGCTTCCTGCTGTTTCTGCCCCTGCGCTGCCTGCCCATGTGCTGCCTGCTGCCCCTGCGCTGCCTGCTGCCCCTGCGCTGCCTGCTACCCCTGCGCTGCCTGCTGCCCATGAACACCTCAACTTTCTACTGCAAACTGACACGAAGACCACAATAAGAGGCACCCTCATCTACAGATCCCCGGGACCCCGAGCAACATTTTGCAAAACCATCCCCAACCTCATCACCCACCTAGCAATCGACTCTCACCACTACGGCCTACTCGATGACGCCAACTCCATCACCCTCCCAGAGAACCTGAACAACATTGGCCTCTCCCAACTGGTCACCGAACCCACGCACAAAGCTGGATACACACCCAACCCATTTTCACCCCCCAGAGACAGAATTAAATTCAGCCACACCACAGAACTCACCTGGACTGACCACACCATCGTACGCTTCACCATCACCGATGCCCAGCACACCATCACCAGGTGTCAGATCTCCTCCCACCGCAGCTGGAGCAAGGTCACAGGAACTCAGTGGTCATAGGCCCTCACCACCTTCCAACCAAAGGCTTCAACAGATCTCAACCAGGCCGTCCAGAACTTCGCCACCTGAATCACTGACAGCGCCGACGAAGTCGCCCCACTGAAACCTACAAAAACTCCAAACATGCCAGCTGGTACACCCCAGAACTCAGGACCACAGAGCACAACTGCCATCAACTGGAGAAACGATGGTGCACCACTGAGAACCCCGTTGACTGAGAGGCTCACAAAACAGCCCTCAGCAACTATCACAGCACATCAAAGAAGCCAAAAAAGCAGCTGTCACCATCCGCATCAACTCCGCAGCCAATTATACAAAGGAACTCTTCAAGATAGTCAAATAATTGTCCAACCCGACAGCCATAGAGAACACCATCCACCCCTTCCAAGAACTCTGCGACACCCTCTCAGACTACTTCCACAGCAAGATCACCAACATCTACAACAATTTCAACATCCAACCCGCCACCCTCAACACCGACGACCTTAACCATCCACCGAACACCAGCCAAACCATCAGCACCTGGTCACCGCCCTCACCACCTCAGCCATCATGTCTTCCATCCACTTTGGGGTGCGCACCGACCCCTGCCCCCACCACCTCTACAATCTCACAATGAACCCAATCAGCACGCAACTCACCAACATCCTCAACACCTCCATCTCCACAGCAACCTTCTCGGACAGATGGAAGCATGCAGACGTCAGACCCCTCCTAAAGAAAGCCTCAGCTGACCCCACTGATCTCAAAAATTATCGTACTATCTCCATGCTACACTATCCGGCCAAAGTTCTCGAGAAAGCCATCAACCAGCAGCTCACCAAATTCCTGGAACAAATTCACCTACTGGGCGCCTCTCAATCAGGATTCCGTGCCAACCACAGCACGGAGACCATGTTGATTGCCGCCACAGACGACGTCAGAACACTCCTCGACCATGGAGAAACGGTGGCCCTGATCCTCCTCGACCTCTCTGCGGCATTTGAAAAAAGTCTCCCACAACACCCTCATCAACAGACTCTACAACATACAGGTATCCAGCAAGATGCCCTCAAGTGGATCGCCTCCTTCCTTACAGGATGCACACAGAGCATCCGAATGCCTCCCTTCACCTTCGCACCCAAAGACATCATATGCAGCGGGCCACAAGGATCATCCCTCAGCCCCACGCTGTTCAACATCTACTTGACCCCCCCTCGCAGACGTCGTCAGATCCCACGGACACAACATAATCTACTATGCAGACGACACTTAACTGATCCTCTCGCTCACTGAGGACCCATCCAA
The DNA here is from genome assembly GCA_963921515.1 of Calotriton arnoldi. NCBI lineage: Eukaryota > Metazoa > Chordata > Amphibia > Caudata > Salamandridae > Calotriton > Calotriton arnoldi. The sequence continues at coordinate 363,677 of CAWUFW010003961.1, forward strand.
CGCCAGAACCAATGTCTGAAGCGCAATGACCAACATAGCCAAATGGATGAGAGACAACTGCCTCCAACTCAACCCCGACAAAACTGAGGTAATGATCTTTGGGAAGAACACCTCTGTATGGGACCACAGCTGGTGGCCTGCAGAACTCAGACCCACGACCACACTAACTGACTATTCACGCATCCTCTGCATCATCCTCAACAGCCAGCTGGCCATAAAACGACAAGTCAACACAGTCGATACTTCTTGCTTCCGCACACTTCGCATGCACCACAGGATCTTCAGATGGATCCTAACCAATACCAGAAAGACCGTCACACAGGTCCTCATCACCAACTGCCTCGACTATGGCAACACCCTCCACGCTGGCATCTTCACCCAGGTCCTCACAAGACTACAGACAATACAGAACTTTCCTCCCAGACCCCTCCCGGACCTCCCCAAACGAACTCACATCACCCCCCACCTGAGAGACCTCCACTGGCTCCCCATGCAGAAAAGATACCAGTTCAAGATCCTCACGCACGCCTACAAACCGTCCACGACCTAGGACCTGCCTACCTCAAACATCAACTGAACTTCCACCAACCTGCTAGACACCTGCACACTTCTTCACTCACCCTCGCACACACCCCTTGCATCCGTCATAGCCACAGCGGGAGGCGCTCCATCTCCTACATCGCTGCCAAGACCTGGAACGACATTCCTCTCCCCCAGCTCCGTACAGTCACCATGCTGGCAGACTTCAGAAAGAGACTCAAGACCTGGCTCTTAAAAGAAAACACTGCACCCAGATACCTCTAGGTGTGACAGTGTTGAGCTTTACAAATGCTGTTTGATTGACATGATTGATGATGAATCAGCTGGTTGATGAACAGCAACATCTAGAATTTTAAACAACTCTCTATATGTTGGGTGAGACATGCGAGGCAAATCAAATCCCACTGGAGCAATGTATGTTAGAATGTATGAACACTGACATAACACTGAATGAGGATGATGTGGATGTATTCAGGGGAGAAGTAATAAAAGACTTAAGCAAAATCGTATCAAGATACAAATGAAAGAATATTGATAGGCAGCTATATAAAGCTATACAATCATTTAGTAAAGATCACAAATCTCATAGTAAAACCATCAGAAAAGTATTAACATAATATTGATAGAAAAAGAACAAGCATTTGCAATGCAATCGGTCTCACATTTGTGAAAGTTTGATCTCTTGGCGTTGAAAACGACAATGTTTTTTACTTTTGTTTTTTATATGCGGTGGAGTGATGATATTTGCATAGTGCTATTGCCATTGGTATGACCTCACAGCATTGGAGAAGCGGAAAATGGAAAAAAGGTAATGAGGGAGGGGAGACAAGAGTAATATGCTAGCTAAAAACAAAAGTAACAACATCCTGGGAAAATAAAACACTCATAGGGAATGCTGCGCTTCCCCACTCAGGGAAAAAAATGAAAGTGGAGCTAATGTGTGGTGCGACGCCGGGTCACAGTAGTGTGCCTTTAAGGGGGGTTTGTAGTGGACTAGTCCATTTTATAGGACGGGCAAACAGGAAAGCGGGCATATGGCCTGGTGCAAATGATTGGGGGTCTCCGCGCTCTGGCAGACAGCGAAACAAGCACAGGACCTAGTGCAAATAATTGTCCACCTACATTTAACTAGGATCAAAAAAGCTACTGCATGTCACCAGAACTCAAATTTAACCGATGTGTGTTTTCATTCGAGAAATTGGTGCATTCTGGGATTAGTTGTCTTGACTCAATTGAAATAACGCAAATGACTTCTTGAAGGACCCCCCCTAACCCAACTTTGAAAAACTGTGCCTTGGTGAGAGATGTGCTCAAATACCGGTGCCTCTAGTAGAGTAGCAAGCCACTACACCATCTCTGCAGCGCAAGTCCTGGAAGAGACGCCGTCTCTGGGAAACCCCTTAGCACACAGGTTTTTCCAACAACAAAGGTGCGCCGGAGAGGATGGGGGGAGTAGGGCTTAGAGCGAACTCGGACACAAGGGTGACAAAAGGAAGTCTTAAAGAAAACTACTGATGACCAGGGATAGACTTGGTGGCAGAGTACTGGATAGAATATTGCCCAGAATGTAGGCTGAGCAAGAATATGCTTACTTTTTATGAGCACCTTTCAACAGGGGAACATGGTGGCTGGCCAGTCATTGGTCGAGGGACCCAAACAGGAGGCTTCAAGAGCTCAGCTTTCCTTTTAAGATTAATATAGCATGTGTAATAGGATGATAACCCATAATCATATCACCTCATTAAAATGAGGAATGTAGCAAATACAATTTTAATATAAAACTGACTCTAATGTCAGCAGCGCTTTCCGGCTTGTCAACTCCACTACCAGTCTCCCACTGGGGCTGAGAGGGCTCCTCTCTACAACGCTGAAGAGTCTTTATAGCCAGGATTCCCCTCTAGGGGAGAGATGGTAGAGACAGTACTGGCAGCGCTCATGGCTGCTGCAACAAACAGAAAAGAAGCTTGAGGACTAAAAGGCACACAGACAGCCTAGCGAAGCAATAATAATGCACCAGAAGGAGCCACCTCAAAATTGGCGAAACAGCCCTTGATGTTCTGTTATCTCAACAAAAACGTAGCTAATCAGTCGCACATTTCATGGGCAAATTCGACATAAGACAATATTAAAGCAGCACGAACAGATTCAAAAACTATACCACTGTAGAAATATGCATGCTTACCTGCTAATAAACAGAAAGCATCATTTCTTCATGCGTTGCTTACATCAAATGAAAATAATTCATGCCCGGAGTTTCTGCTTTAAAAGCAGACTTCTCAATGAAACCCATCAGCTTGTAAACTTTTACAGACACTATCGCTGCAGATCCTACTTTCTTTCACCAATCTGAGCTTACGTCCGCAAATGCTTCACTCCTATCAGCTGCCTGCCACACATATTACGCCGCTGATAGTGTCACTATAGGCAACTCACCCAACATGAAGAACATAGCATGCACATCAATAAATAAACACACAAGACATGTTTGTTGGGAAACATTTTGCTGCAGGTTTTATTTCATACCAGAAATATGTCAACGTGGTGGGTTAACTTACGGGCGATCCAAAAGCAGGCAGCGGTGACTAACCTAATCTGCCCTTCCCGCCTGATGAGCCAACTGCACCGTAGCCAACCCAATTGGTGCAACCATTTTGTGGGAATTATCCCCCATAAATACGGCGGACCACCAGTCCATCCCTTTACTCACGCCTTTTTAGGGCGGAGAGTGTCCAGGCAAACCCCCGGTTGCTCAGGCTTACAACTGCCTGAAGGACTAGCAGGGCGCTGTCACTTTCCTCCAGGGTCCTGCCGTAAAGACTCCTGGGGTTGTTTGGCTTCTGCACCCATATTGTGCTCCTGAAGAGGGTACCCCTATGTACCATTCAGCCTCTGGATCGCCCTGTAACTCCGCCTGCAACACAAATGAACAAGTTACTTACCTTCGGTAACGATATATCTGTAAGAAACATTAGTTAGTTATAGATTCCTTACCTTAGAATTACCCCCAGGCGTCAGACTGGATCCGGAAAGTTTTTTCGTCAGCAGTACCTCCCGCGCATCGGAAGGTGGCGTCGGTCGGCTCCACGTCCATCGTCGGCGTCGTGGTCGCAGGGATGATGTCGCAGCAGCTACTTAGACGCCGTCCTCGCGCGCTGACGCCAGTTCTGTACACGACTTTCCGCGCCAGAAACGCAGAGCCATGCAAGACACTGACCACTGGTGCACAAAACTAGGGCCCTGAAAGGACATCCTTAACCCTAGAAATCAGTTCGCAGAACGGGGAGGATGGGTGGGGCGGTTAGGAATCTATAACTAACTAATGTTTCTTACAGATATATCGTTACCGAAGGTAAGTAACTTGTTCATCTGAAAGAAACACATTAGTTATAGATTCCTTACCTTAGAATAGATACCCCAGCAATACCAACCCCGGAGGTGGGTCTGCGAACCAAGATCACACCAGAAAGTCCTGGAGAACAGAACGGCCAAAGAAGCCGTCTCTCCGGACTTGATTGTCAAGGCAGTAGTGTCTGGTAAAGGTGTGCAACGAAGCCCACGTAGCTGCCTGACAAATGTCACTCAGAGAAACTCCACGTCCCAAAGCAGTAGTTGCTGCCATCGCCCTGGTGGAATGGGCGCGCAGCCCTACTGGAGGCTCCTTCTTTGCCAAAGAATAACAGGCTCTGATACACAAAACGACCCATCGGGAGATAGTCCGCTTGTGTACGGCCCGACCTTTCTTGGCGCCCACGTAGCCAACAAAGAGCTGGTCATCCACCCGAAACTGTTTGGTGCGATCCAGATAAAAGGAATGCGCACATTTTGGGTCCAGATGGTGGAGCCTCTCTTCCTCTTTTGAAGGATGCGGAGGCGGAAAGAAGGTGTGCAAAGTGATGGTCTGCCCGATGTGAAAGGCAGTCACAACCTTGGGCAGGAAGACTGGACAAGTCCGGAGAACCACCTTGTCCGGATGGACAGATAGGAAAGGAGGCTTGGATGAAAGGGCCTGGAGCTCACTTACTCTTCTGGCAGATGTGATGGCTACCAGGAATGCAGTTTTAAGCGTCAGAAGCCGCAAAGGACAGTTGTGTAGCGGCTCAAAGGGAGCACACATTAAAAAGGTTAAAACTAGATTCAAGTCCCACTGAGGCATAACGAAGGGAATAGGAGGAAAGAGATGCGTAATGCCTATCAAGAAACAATTAACAACCGGGGACTTGAAAAGAGAAGGCTGATCTGGGAGCCGAAGAAATGCAGAGATGGCCGAGTGATAGCCCTTGATAGTGTCCAGAGCAGAGCCCTGCTGGGCCAAAGAAAGGAGAAACAAGAGAACCTCAGAAAGAGGGCCAGAGAGGGATCCACAGCCTTGGCTGTGCACCATGCCACAAATTTGTTCCACCGGCAGGCATATACCGTCTTAGTGGAGGGACGCCTGGCTGCCAAGATTACATCACAAACTTCGGGAGGCAAGTCGAATGACGTCAACTGCCGCCGCTCAATCTCCACGCAAGGAGGTGGTGGCTGGACAGGTGCGGGTGGAGGACCGTACCCTGCTGCTGGACAGAAGATCCTCCCGAAGAGGCAGTCGGATCGGAGGATCGATGGCCATGTTGAGCAGCTCGGGATACCATACTCTTCGTGCCCAATCCGGAGCCACAAGGATGACTTGGGCCCGGTCGCGCTTGATCTTCTTCAGCACGCTGGGCAGAAGTGGTATAGGCAGAAAGGCGTACAACAGACCGCAACTCCACTCGCGACGAAAAGCGTTGCCTAGCGAGTGCCGCCTTGGAAATTCCAATGCGCAGAATTGCTGACATTGCACGTTCTCTTCGGTGGCGAATAGATCTAACCAAGGCTCTCCCCACTGTTGAAAGAGACCTTGCACCACCTCAGAGTGAAGACGCCATTCGTGATCCATCATGAACCTGCGGCTGAGTTCGTCCACCCTGGCGTTCAGTGAACCTGCCAGGTGTTGAACCACCAGGGAAATGCCCTGATGTTCCAGCCATGTCCAGAGGCGGAGGGCCTCCTAACATAGGGTCCACGACCCCACCCCGCCTTGTTTGTTGCAGTACCACATGGCGGTTGTGTTGTCTGTGAACACCTGCACTACTCTTCCCCGGACAGAGGGAAGGAATGCCTTGAGTGCAAGACGATCGCCCGGGCCTCCAGACGGTTGATGTGGAGCCCGGACTCCGCCGGAGACCAGAGTCCTCTGATCTCCGCCTCTCCCATGTGGCCGCCCCATCCCAGAAGGGATGCGTCCGTCATCACCGTGTGCTCTGGTTGGGGAAGGGAGAGGGATCTGCCGTTGATCCAATCCTGGTTCGTGAGCCACCACTGCAACTGTCGAGCAGTGCCCTCCGAGATCTGGACGCAATCGGACAGATTCCCCTGATGCTGCGCCCACTGGAACTTCAGGTCCCACTGCAGAGCCCGCATATGCCACCTGGCATGATCAGCAGGACGCAGGAGGCCATGAGGCCCAGCAGCCTCAGGGTCATTCTGACTGAAACCCGGGATAGAGGCTGAAAGATCAGAATCATAGCCCGAATATCCCGGACTCACTGTTCGGGAGGATAGACCCAAAACTGCGTCATGTCCAGAACCGCTCCGATGAAAAGGAGCTTCTGAGAGGGAATCAGGTGTGACTTCGGCACGTTGATGGAGAACCCCAGCGAATGCAGGACGTCGGCCATAGTCTGGAGGTGGGAGACGACTGCCTGGGACGAGCCCGCCTTCAACAGCCAGTCGTCGAGATAGGGGAAGACTGGAACCCCTGATCTGCGCAGATGAGCTGCGACCAACGCCATCACTTTCGTGAACACCCGAGGGGCACTGGTAAGGCCAAAGGGGAGCACGGTAAACTGAAAATGTTCGTGGCCTACCGTGAACCGCAAGTAATGCCGGTGGGCCGGCAGGACGGGGATGTGAAAAGAAGCGTCCTGCAAGTCCAACGCTACCATCCAGTCTCCAGGGTCGAGGGCAGACAAGACCTGAGTGAGCGTCAACATCTTGAACTTCTCCTTCCGGAGGAGTTGGTTGACGTCCCTGAGATCCAAGATAGGACAGAGGCCCTTGTCCTTCTTGGGTACCAGAAAGTAGTGGGAATAGCAACCACAACCTACTTCTGCGACAGGAACGCGCTCAATGGCTCCCTTGGCCAAGAGTGCCAAGACTTCCTGCTGGAGAAGTGCCAGGTGATCCTCTGACATGCGGTGGTATTGAGGTGGCATGGCCGGAGGGGTAGTCTCGAAGGGGAGGGAGTAGCCCCTTTGGACTATTTGCAAAACCCACCTGTCCGACGTGATGGTGTGCCAGTGGGGGAGGTGATGGCGTATCCTGCCGCCCACTGGCGTGTGATGGGCCTGAAAGGTCGGACTAGGAGGGTTTGGAGGCTGCTGCAGAGGGGGGGTTGATGTACTGGCCCGCCCGCTGGCCCCCTGAACCACGGCATTGGTTCCTACATCCCCGGCCGCGCGAAGGGTGGGTAACTTGCTGCGGCCTGTGGCTCGGGGCGGAACGTAGTGGGGCACCCCTTCCGTAGCCACGAAAGGGGCGAAAAGCAGACTGCGCTGGGCGGCTGGAGCGGCCCAAGGACTTGGCCATAGCCCGTGAGTCCTTGAAACGCTCTAGAGCGTTGTCCGCTTTGTCAACAAAAAGGCGACGGCCATCAAAGGGCATGTCCATCAAGGTGTTCTGGACATCCCCCGAAAAGCCAGTCGATCTCATCCAATCTCTAACTCTACTTTGGACATATTTCGAAATAAAGAAAAGGAAGAATCTCTACAGATACCACAAGTGCTCTTTCCACAAAATATTAGAACAAATAAGAGAGGGAAAATGCTTATTGATGAATTAACGAAGGTTGATGGCATTATAGTAAATGGAAGATTGCCTTCGGATATACCGGCTACCTTTACTTGTAAAACTTATAGTGGAGAATCTATTTTAGACTATGTGGTAGTGGGAAGTACCTCCTTCTTCTTATTGAAAGATCTAAAGGTCTCTAATTCTCCCTATAGTGACCATAAAGTACTAACTCTTACCGTAAATTTAAATTTATTTTCGAACGATCCATGGGCACTAAACGGTGAATTTGTTAGTTTTGCTAAGAAAACAGGGAGATGTCATTGGGATAACAAAGCTGTCTTGGGCCTGGACAGTGTTTTAGAGGCCACTGTAGAGAACTTGTCTAGTTGGAATGGAACAGAAATTGCCAGTTTTAATGCATTTATGATTAAAGCGATAGAAATTGCGAAGAAGTCGAATCAAAGAAAAAGTACTAATGTAGTCCCAAGATCCCTCCAGCCTTTTAATCTTGAAATAAATAAACTAATTAGGGAACAGTACTTGAATTACTCCTCGGAAGCACAAGTTACTAACTTGTGTAACGATATATCTGTAAGAGACAGTAGTTAGTGACAGATTCCTTACCTTAGAATATCCCCAGGCGTCAGGCTGGATCCGGAAAGTTTTTTGCGTAGCAGTACCCTTGCGCGTCGGTAGGCGGCGTCGTGCGGCTCCGCGTCCGTCGTCGGCGTCGTGATCGCCGGGATGACGTCGCGGGCAGTACTTAGACGCCGCCCCTGCGCGCTGACGTCAGTTCTGTACACGACTTTCCGCGCCAGGAACGCAGAGCCATGCAAGAAGCTGACATAGGTGTCTGAAAAATACTAGGGCCCTGAAAGGGATGTCCTTAACCCTAGAAATCAGTTCGCAGAACGGGGAGGATGGGTGGGGCGGTAGGAATCTGTCACTAACTACTGTCTCTTACAGATATATCGTTACACAAGTTAGTAACTTGTGCATCTGAAAGAGACACGTTAGTGACAGATTCCTTACCTTAGAATAGATACCCCAGCAATACCAACCCCGGTGGTGGGTCTGCGAACAAAGATCAGACAAGGAAGTCCTGGAGGACAGAACGGCCAAAGAAGCCATCCCTCCGGACCTGACTGTCAAGGCAGTAATGCTTTGTAAACGTGTGCAGCGAGGCCCACGTAGCTGCCTGACAGATAACCGGCAGCGGAACACCGCGGCCCAAGGCCGTGGTAGCAGCCGTTGCCCTGGTGGAATGGGCACGCAGCCCAACAGGAGGCTCCTTTTAGCCAAAGAATAGCAGGTCTTGATGCACAAGGTAACCCAGCGGGAGATGGTCCTCTTGTGCACCGCCCGACCTTTTGGCGCCCACGTAGCCAATAAAGAGCTGGTCATCCACCCGGAAGTGTTTTGTGCGGTCAATATAGAAGGAGAGCGCACGTTTTGGGTCCAGACGGTGGAGCCTCTCTTCCTCTCTGGAAGGATGCGGAGGCGGAAAGAAGGTGGGCAAAGTGATGGTCTGCCCAATGTGGAAAGCAGTAACCACCTTCGGCAAGAAGGACGGACGCGTCCGAAGAACAACCTTGTCTGGATGAACAGACAGAAAGGGAGGTTTGCAAGATAGAGCCTGGAGCTCACTCACCCGCCGAGCGGAGGTGATGGCCACCAGAAAGGCTGTCTTCAGAGTCAGAAGACGAAGAGGACAGTTATGTAGAGGCTCAAAGGGAGCGCACATTAAAAAGGTAAGAACCAAGTTTAAGTCCCACTGAGGCATCACAAACGGAACAGGAGGGAAGAGGTGAGTAATGCCTTTTAAGAACCTGTTAACAACAGGGGACTTGAAAAGGGAGGGCTGATCAGGGAGCCTGAGGAAGGCCGAGATAGCACAAAGATAACCCTTGATGGTACCCAGGGCAGAACCCTGTTGGGCCAGAGAGAGAAGGAACAGAAGGACCTCAGAAAGAGGGGCAGAAAGGGGATCCACAGCCTTTGCTGTGCACCATGCCACAAATTTGTTCCACCTGCAGGCGTATACCACCTTAGTGGAGGGACGCCTGGCTGCCAGAATCACATCACAAACTTCGGGAGGCAAGTCGAAAGGAATCAACTGCCGCCGCTCAATCTCCACGCAAGCAGGTGTAGACTGGACAGGTTCGGGTGGAGGACCGTCCCCTGCTGCTGCGACAGAAGATCCTCCCGAAGAGGCAGACGGATCGGGGGATCTACGCTCATATTGAGTAGCTCGGGATACCAAACTCTTCGAGCCCAGTCCGGAGCCACAAGAATGACTTGGGCCCGGTCGTGCCGAATCTTCTTCAACACTCTGGGTAGAAGTGGTATAGGCGGAAAGGCGTACAATAGACCGCAACTCCACTCGTGACGAAAAGCGTCGCCGAGCGAGTGCCGCCTTGGAAATTCCAACGCGCAGAACTGATGACATTGCGCGTTCTCTTCGGTGGCGAATAGATCTAACCAAGGCTCTCCCCACTGTAGAAAGAGTCCTTGCGCCACTTCCGAGTGAAGACGCCATTCGTGATCCATCATGCACCTGCGGCTGAGTTCGTCCGCCCTGGCGTTCAGGGAACCTGCCAGGTGTTGAACCACCAGGAACATGCCCTGGTGTTCCAGCCATGTCCAGAGGCGCAGAGCCTCCTGACAAAGGGTCCACGACCCCACCCCGCCTTGTTTGTTGCAGTACCACATGGCAGTGGTGTTGTCTGTGAACACCTGCACTACCTTCCCTTTGACAGAGGGAAGGAATGCCTTGAGTGCAAGTCGGATCGCCCGGAGCTCCAGAAGGTTGATATGGAGCCGGGACTCCGCCGGAGACCAGAGGCCTCTGATCTCCGCCTCTCCCATGTGACCGCCCCATCCCAGAAGGGACGCGTCCGTCACAACTGTGTGCTCTGGCTGGGGAAGGGAGAGGGATCTGCCCATGACCCATTGCCGGTTCGAGAGCCACCACTGCAACTGTTTTGCAGTCCCCTCCGAGATCTGGACGTGATCGGACAGGTCGCCCTGGTGCTGCGCCCACTGGAACTTCAGGTCCCACTGCAGAGCCCGCATATGCCATCTGGCATGAGTGACCAGCAGGACGCAGGAGGCCATGAGGCCCAGCAGCCTCAGGGTCATCCGTACCGAAACCCAGGATAAGGGCTGAAAGATCGGAATCATAGCCTGAATATCCCGGACTCGCCGTTCGGGAGGATAGGCCCGAAACTGCGTCGTGTCCAGAACTGCTCCGATGAAAAGGAGCTGTGGAGAAGGAATCAGATGCGACTTTGGCACATTGATGGAGAACCCCAGCGAGTGCAGGAGTTCGGCCGTAGTCTGGAGGTGGGAGACAACTGCCTGGGACGAGCCCGCCTTCAGCAGCCAGTCGTCGAGGTAGGGGAAGACTGAAACCCCTGCCCGGCGCAGATGAGCTGCGACCACCGCCATCACTTTCGTGAACACCCGAGGGGCACTGGTAAGGCCAAAGGGGAGCACGGTGAACTGAAAATGCTCGAGGCCTACCGTGAACCGAAGGTAACGCCGGTGGGCCGGCAGGACGGGGATGTGGAAATAGGCGTCCTGCAAGTCCAACGCTACCAACCAGTCTCCGGGGTCGAGGGCAGTCAAGACCTGAGCTAGGGTGAGCATCTTGAACTTCTCCTTCCGGAGGAAGCGATTGACGTTCCGGAGGTCCAAGATAGGACGCATGTCCTCCTTGTCCTTTTTGGGCACCAGAAAGTAGTGGGAGTAGCAACCACGCCCTACTTCTGGGGTCGGAACATGCTCGATGGCCCTCTTGGCCAAGAGGGCCGTGACTTCCTTCTGTAGAAGCACCAAGTGATCCCCTGACATGCGGTGGAATTGAGGTGGCATGGCTGGGGGTGGTCTCGAAGGGGAGGGAGTAGCCCCTTCGGACAATGTCCAAGACCCACTTGTCCGAGGTGATGGGACGCCAGTGGTGAAGGTGATGGCGGACCCTGCCCCCGACTGGCGTGCTGTGCACCTGAAAGGAGGGACTAGGAGGGCTTGGAGGCCGCGGACGGGTTGGAGGTGGTGGCCTGACCCGCACGCTGGTTGCCCGAACCGCCACGGCGGTATCCACGTCCTCGGCCACGCGAAGGCGCTTGCTGCGCGGGCCGTTGGCCGGGCTGTGGACGTGACTGGGCGCCCCTTCCGTGGCCACGAAAGGGGCGAAAAGCAGACGTTTGCGTAGGGCGCACAACAGCAAGGCCCAGGGACTTAGCAGTAGCCCGTGAATCCTTGAAACGCTCCAGCGCATGGTCCGCCTTTGAACCAAAGAGACCGACTCCATCAAAGGGCATGTCCATGAGAGTATTCTGGACATCCCCTGAAAAACCAGTGGTTCTCAGCCAGGCGTGGCGACGCAGCGCCACCGTCGTTGCAAGCGATCTGCCCAGCGAGTCGGCGGTATCAAGGCCACAGCGGATGGTATACTTAGCCGCATCACGCCCTTCCGCAATAGCGCGGGTAAGCAGTGTCTGGACCTCCTCAGAACACTGCGGCAAAACATCAGCCACCGAATCCCACAGGGAGTGGGTGTATCGGCCCAAGAGGCAAGCGGTATTAACAGACCGCAAGCCAGCACTGGAGGAAGAGAAAGCCTTCTTCCCAAAGTGATCCAGGCGCTTGGATTCCCTATCCGGAGGGGCGGTAGGGAAGGCTGTTTGGGAGGCAGAGGCTTGGACAACCAAGCTCTCAGGGGTGGGGTGTTGGGAGAGAAACAGGGGGTCGCCCGGAGCCGGGCGATGGCGTCGGGCCACGTTCCTATCCACAGGAGCCCCTGTGGTGGGTTTGGACCAGGCACCCAAAAGAACGTCAGTGAGTGCATCGTTGAACGGCAGCACAGGCTCCGAAGAGGAGGCCGCCGGCTGAAGCACTTCAGTCAGGAGGTTAGTCCTGACGGCCACTGTAGGCAACTGGAGATTTAAGGCTCCAGCAGCTCTACGCAACACCGTTGCAAAATTAGCCCCCTCCTCCGTTGCCACGGGAGGAGACAGCATGCCAGAGTCGGGGGAGGTATCCAGCCCACTGGCATCCCCAAGTTCCTCAACCCAGTCCGGGTCAAACTCGCACTGTTGTGTGAGAGGGTCGTCAGACCCCTCCCAGCTCTCCTGGTCCTCCTCAGGTTGAAAAGATGGAGGAGGAGGGACATAAGGGACCCAAGGCCTCATCGGCGCCGGAACCGGCGTCGGGCGACGCCGGTCCGGCTCCATGTCCGGACCCGGGGAGAACCGGGGAACGACGCCGCCCGGAGCCCCGGACGGCGTCGGAAACGGCACCGGGGACATCGGCGTCGGCGGAGGCGTGGTTAGGTCAACCGGCGTCGATGGAGGTTGCGGCACCACCGGAACCGGGGTCGAGGCCGGGGCCGGAGCCGAGGCCGGGACGAAGGCTGGTGGGACAGGCGACGCCGGGACCGGAGTCGACGGCGACGCCGGAGCAACCCTATCTGGGCCCGCGGGGCCCGAAGGCGCACCGGAGGGACCTTGAGGCCCGAAGAGGCGGGCCATGGCCGGCAGGAATTTCTGTACTCGGCCGGAGTCGCCCCCGAACCCGGGAAGGACGGGTAATGCGGGGGCAACTCGACAGGCACGTCCGGGGCCGCGGGGCGGGGACGGTGCCGACAGGGACCTCAGCCGAGTCGCGCGACCGGCGAGGCGAAGTCTTAGAGCGATGACGCCGCTTAGACTTCTTGTGCTTCGACTTACCGGAGGAGCGCGAAGACTTGGATTCCGACGAACGGCGGGGACTCCGCGTCCGGCCCTCGACCTCTCCCGGGACCGGGGCTTGCTGCGGCGCGGAGCCGACTGCCGGACTTCAAGGAGCTTTCGAGACCGCTCTCGCAAAGCCTTCGGATGAAGTTTCCGGCAGTCAGGGCACGACTTCGTGTCGTGGCCTCGGCCGAGGCAGAAGAGACACTCGAGGTGGGGGTCCGTGATGGACATCATACGACCACATACCTCGCAGGGCTTAAAGCCGGGCATCCCTACGACACCTTAGGAGTCGTGAAGACTCGTTGAAGAGAACAGTGAAAAATTTCACAAAAAGATAGTCAAAAAGTGACTAGGGCACTGCTCTTCCCGGATCTGCGCTTACTGGCGCGGAAAAGAAGAACTGACGTCAGCGCGCAGGGGCGGCGTCTAAGTACTGCCCGCGACGTCATCCCGGCGATCACGACGCCGACGACGGACGCGGAGCCGCACGACGCCGCCTACCGACGCGCAAGGGTACTGCTACGCAAAAAACTTTCCGGATCCAGCCTGACGCCTGGGGATATTCTAAGGTAAGGAATCTGTCACTAACGTGTCTCTTTCAGATAGATATCATAGAATATTACTATCAAAAAGGAGGAGGACTAGGGTAAAGGTTAAGTTAAGAAAAGTGAGGGAAGATAACATCTGGATTAAACTGAGAGAAGTAGCGTTTAAAGGCCAAGTAAGAACGTTTTGGTCTCTTATCGGAGAGGGATGTGGAGCTAGATCTCGACCACTCCCCGTTGCCATTGAGGAACATAAATGGGTTGGCTTCATTCAGGACTTATATGCAGATAATGCAATGGCAATTAATTATATCGCATTAAAGGAAGACCCCTCATCGTATGGATCGCCATCTGAAAAAGAAATTGAAATGATGATCAAGGGGATGCGATCCTCCAGAGCGATGGGCCCCGATGAATTACCAATCACAGTTTTAAAACAAAATAGTACACTGTGGAGTAAAATTCTTTATCCGGTGTTTAATTATTGCTATGCAAATAAAATGGTTCCCCTCTCTTGGAAGGGGAGTATATTAGTCCCCTGTTTAAGAAAGGAGATCGAGATGCCCCACACAATTACCATCAAATTGCACTTCTTGACGCAGTGGGTAAAGTTTTTGCTAAATGCCTCTTGATCCAAATTAATGATTGGGTGGATGTGGGAAAAATTTTACCATTTGAACAAACCGGGTTTAGGACAAAGCATGGAACTATTGATAATCTAACTGCACTACAGGTAATAAACGAAAAATATGTTAAAGTTAGAGGAGGAAGAGTGTACACAGCCTTTATAGACTTCTCCACAGCATTCGATAAAGTAGATCGTCTCTTGCTGTGGAGAAAACTGTCGGACCTGGGTATGCCGGCCATCCTCTTGGAGTTAGTTCGTGCTCTTCATACAGAGACTTGGTGTAGAGTTTTAATGGGAGGGGAAAGAGGTCTCTCCCTAACTATCCTTACTGCAAAGGGTATAAAACAAGGATGTTTATTGGCTCCTCTACTTTTCTCCCTATATATATCTGACCTTCCTCACGCTTTGGCTCAAAGTGAGACCAAAGGGGATGATGGACGGAGCGCTAGAGCAAATCAAACACTCACCCCCAGTCAAATGATCTGGGTTTAATCCATCATCATTCTTTAGCTCACTCCACCACCCCAGTTCAGACATGGCCATATGCAAATCAGTCTGACCCTGTGCCTCATGGGAACAGTCCAGCCCGAACTGCCAAGCCAGGTCCTCCCCTCACCCCGAGTGGGACGGGTATGCCCAGACGTGGGTCCCGTGCTCTCCATGCCACTGGAATCAAGCTATCCTGGCTGAAGAGGGGTGAAACCCCGAAACCGGTCCTAGGATGCTTGTTTCCAGTCCAGGGAGGACCTGGCTTGGCAGTTCGGGCTGGACTGTTCCCATGAGGCACAGGGTGAAGACTGATTTGCATATGGCTGGGTTCAAACTGGAATGGCATGGTGAGCAAAAAAACGATGGATTTAGGCCCAGATCTCTGTACTGGGGTGAATGTATGACATTGTTCTGCATTCTGTCCATCAACTGTTGTTTTTGCATTTGTCACCCCGAGTGGGACGGGTATGCCCAGACGTGGGTCCTGGGCTCACTGTGCCACTGGAATCAAGCTATCCTGGCTGAAGAGGGGTGAAACCCCGAAACCGGTCCTAGGATGCATGTTTCCGGTCCAGGGAGGACCTGGCTTGGCAGTTCTGGCTGGACTGTTCCCATGAGGCACAGGGTCAAGACTGATTTGCATATGGCCAGGTCCAAACTGGGGTGGCATGGTGAGCAAAAGAATGATGGATTTAACCCAGATCTCTTGACTGGGGGTGAATGTTTTGATTTGTTCTGCATTCCGTCCATCAATTGTGTGTCTTTTGCTTTCTCGCCCTAAGTGCACCAGGTATGCCCAGACGTGGGTCCTGGGCTCACTGTGCCACTGAAATCAAGCTATCCTGGCTGAAGAGGGGTGAAACCCCGAAACCGGTCCTAGGATGCATGTTTCCGGTCCAGGGAGGACCTGGCTTGGCAGTTCTGGCTGGACTGTTCCCATGAGGCACAGGGTCAAGACTGATTTGCATATGGCCAGGTCTAAACTGGGGTGGCATGGTGAGCAAAAGAATGATGGATTTAACCCAGATCTCTTGACTGGGGGTGAATGTTTTGATTTGTTCTGCATTCCGTCCATCAATTGTGTGTCTTTTGCTTTCTCGCCCTAAGTGCACCAGGTATGCCCAGACGTGGGTCCTGGGCTCACTGTGCCACTGAAATCAAGCTATCCTGGCTGAAGAGGGTGAAACCCCGAAACCGGTCCTAGGATGCATGTTTCCGGTCCAGGGAGGACCTGGCTTGGCAGTTCGGGCTGGACTGTTCCCATGAGGCACAGGGTCAAGACTGATTTGCATATGGCCAGGTCTAAACTGGGGTGGCATGGTGAGCAAAAGAATGATGGATTTAACCCAGATCTCTTGACTGGGGGTGAATGTTTTGATTTGTTCTGCATTCCGTCCATCAATTGTGTGTCTTTTGCTTTCTCGCCCTAAGTGCACCAGGTATGCCCAGACGTGGGTCCTGGGCTCACTGTGCCACTGAAATCAAGCTATCCTGGTTGAAGAGGGGTGAAACCCCGAAACCGGTCCTATGATGCATGTTTCCGGTCCAGGGAGGACCTGGCTTGGCAGTTCGGGCTGGACTGTTCCCATGAGGCACAGGGTCAAGACTGATTTGCATATGGCCAGGTCTAAACTGGGGTGGCATGGTGAGCAAAAGAATGATGGATTTAACCCAGATCTCTTGACTGGGGGTGAATGTTTTGATTTGGTCTGCATTCCGTCCATCAATTGTGTGTCTTTTGCTTGGCTCAAAGTGAGGGCATCGCCCCATTACTGGGGGGAAAACCGATTGCTTGTTTACTTTATGCTGACGACATATTAATATTGGATCTAACACCTAAGGGATTAAATAGTCGTCTGCAGGCACTACATAAATTTGCAGAGGCCCACTATTTAAAGATTAATGTATCTAAAAGTAAAATAATGTGCATGCACGGAAGAAAAAAGCTGCAGTATGGGAATTTTGTTTGGTCTGTAGGTGGCCAAAAACTGGAACTTGTAAAATCTTACGTTTTCTTGGGAAAAACGGTGTGTGGCAACCTAAGTGACAAAGCCCATATAGAAAATAACATCTATAAAGCTACTACAGAGGGGAAAAGCTTGGGCTCCCTATATAGATCTACTGGAAAAAGACATTTTGCACTTTTATTAGAGGTATTTTGTGCAAAAATTCCTGCTTCCCTGTTGTATGGTATTGAATTACTTGATATAGAAAAATTGTTTTTTTTAAATACAACAGAAGGCAAAATTTTAAGGAGCCTAGCCTCAGTCAACTCTGCTTGCCCCGTGGCTGCACTAAGGCTAGAGTTTGGTTTAAGAAGTAGTTGGGTACAGGGTCTTGCAGGGATAGTGCGATGGGTTACAAGCCTGGTAAAGGGTGATCCTGGCACACTAAGATTTTTAATCCAGAAATAAATATTAGAAAGTTTAAAGGAGCAGTCATTAATTGTTAAAAATTTTAGAATTGCGGTTGACTTGCTACAACTGGATGAATCCCTACTTTTCACCCTATCGCCATATCAATTAAGGGCCACTTTGAAGCAGGCCACTTTGAAATTAAGTTTCACCAGGGATAGGGAAGCTCGTATTTTAAAGAGAGGTACCCACCCGGCCATAGATTCCTGTGTGATAAATAAAGTGCAGGTTTATATCTCTTGGAACCTGCCCCATGGAGTGCGCCGCTTTTGGCTATTATTGAGGCAGGGTATGCTCCCTTTAAACAACGTACTATCTAAATGGTATGGTTCTTCTCCAATTTGTAATCTGTGTAATAATTCTATCCAGGACGTTAATCATGTGCTATTTATTTGCCCCGCTCTATTATTGTATTGGCGTAAATGGATGAGACAAATTTGTCTACAATTATCTATCCTTTCGGCCTCTGCACTAACAGATTCTATCTATGAACCACCAAATGAAATGTTTTGTCATAGGATTTTTAACTTTTAAAGTGTTTTTTAAATATGTATTAATATACATTTATATGAAGGATATAATTATCAATTTTGGTTTTATCTGATGTTTTTATAGTATTTAGGGCATAAAGGATATTTGAACTTTTTTTTATTGTATAAAATATTCTAATGTTTTATATTTGGAGATTTTTTTTTTGTCGGCTTTCGCTAATGATTGTAGAAACCTTGCTATACAAATTTTTTTACTTATATGTTGTTGGCCTGTTAATTTATGTGGATCTCTATGGAGTTCCAAAATCATAAATAAATAAAACTTGAAAAACTTGAACTCATCCAGGCATAGCGACGAAGGGCTACTGACGTTGAAATTGTCCTGCCCAGAGAGTCGGCGGTATCCAGCCCACAACAGTTGGTAAACTTTGCTGCATCCCTCCTGGCGGCAACAGCCTGGGAGAGCACGGTCTGGGCCTCATCCGGACACTGAGGCAGCACGTGCGCAATCGAGTCCCACACAGAGTGGGAATAACGGCCCAAGAGACATGCAGTGTTTACCGACCGCAGTCCTAAGCTGGCGGAAGAGAAAATCTTCTTCCCAAGATGGTCCAGCTTCTTGGATTCCCTTTCCAGGGGAGCGGTAGGGAATGCGCTCTTGGAAGTGGAGGCTTGGACCACCAAGCTCTCCGGGGTGGGGTGTTAGGAGAGGAAAGTGGGGTGGCCCGGAGCCGGGCGGTGGCGTCGGGCAATCATCCTATCCTTGGGAGCCCCCGTGTTGGGCCTGGACCACGTGCCCTAAAGGACGTCGGTAAGAGCCTCATTAAACGGCAGCAGGGGCTCCGAAGAGCTTGCAGCCAGTTGAAGCATCTCTGTCAGGAGGTTGGTCCTGACCACCACCGTAGGAAGCTCGAGGTTGAGGGCCTCGGCCGCCCTACGCAACACCACTGCGTATGACGCTCCCTCCTCCGTAGCCACGGTAGGAGGAGACAGCATGCCAAGGTCAGGGGAAGTATCAAGACCACTGGCATCCCCAGTTCCTCTCTCCAGTCCTGCTCAGATCCTAGCTGATCAGTGAAAGGGTCACCTGACCCCTCCCAGTCCTCCTCCTCGTCCTCAGGTTGCCAATCTGACTGAAAAGGGACCCCAGGAGTGAACAGGGGCACAAAAACCCCACTTGGCGCTGGATCCGGCGTCGGACGACGCCGGCCCGGCTCCACATCGGGATGGAGGCCGGGGTCGACGCCGGCCGGGGACACGACCAGCGTCGGAGGATGCGGCGCCGGCGGAGGTGTAATAAGGTCAACCGGCGCCATTCCGGATCCAGGCCTGGATCCACCGGGGGCCTGCGGCGCCGTGGCCGGAGCCGACGGCGGAGTAGGCCCAGGCCCCCCAACCGAGTCCGCAGGGCCCGAAGGCGCGCCGGCGGGTAAGGGTCGCCCAAAGATGGCATGCATCGCTTCGTAAAATGTACAAAATTGGGCGGGAGTCGCTCCGGGTCCCGGGAAGGGGGGGAAACTCGGAGTCGACTCCTCGGGAGCCGCGAGAGGGGCACCGCCCGCAACCCTCGTCGCGTCAGTCGACCGACAGGGAGAAGTCGAAGAGCGACGCTGCTTCTTCGGCTTCTTTTTGTGCTTCGACTTACCCGACCCAGAGTGCGAAGACTTCGATGACTTGGACGAGAGGTGATGGCTCCGCGACCGGTCCCTCGACCTCCCTCGCGACCGGGACCTCGAACGGCGCGGAGCCGACTGCCGGCGCTCAAGCAGCTTTCGGGACCGCTCCCGCAAAGCCTTCGGCACCATCGACCGGCAGTCGGAGCACGACTTGGGGTCGTGGTCGCGCTCCAGGCAAAAGAGGCACACGCGATGCGGATCCGTAACCGACATCATCCGGTTACGGGAACTGCAGGCCTTGAAGCCGGGCATCCCTCGTGCACCAGGAGTCGTAGTCTCAAAAAAGAGGTCGACAAAAGTCGCTCAAAAAGTCAGTCAAAAAGTGACTGGAGGTACCGCTCTCTCTGGATCTGCACTGGCTGGCGCGGAAAAAGAAAGAACTAATGTCAGCGCGCGAGGGTGGCGTCTAAGTAGCTGCCGCAACATCATCCCGGCGACCACAATGCCGGACGCGGAGCCACCGACGCCACCTTCCGACACGCAGAGGTACTGCTGACGAAAAAACTTTCCGGATCCAGTCTGACGCCTGGGGGTAATTCTAAGGTAAGGAATCTATAACTAACGTGTTTCTTTCAGATTAACAAGTTAACATCTTCGTACCCTAGCTATGCACCCCAGCCAACATGCCGGGTATGCGGTAGGGAGGGAGACGGCATGACAAGAAGGCACAAAAGGAAAGCCAGATAGGCAGGGGCAGGTATAAGTACCATGCCCCCACCCTCTGATGTGCCGGACGTGACGCGAGGCCCGCGCCGGACTTAGGGGACTCCCGGAGGGTCCCAACCACTAGACATGTTGCTGTGCCTAATGTGGCACTAGGGTGGCCGCCCTCCTGAGTGGGCACACTACGTGTGCAGCGGGCAGCCTCGTAGTGCCAATATAGGCAACTCACCCAACATGAAGAACTTAGCATGCACATCAATAAATAAACACACAAGACATGTTTGTTGGGAAACATTTTGCTGCAGGTTTTATTTCATACCAGAAATATGCCAACGTGGTGGGTTAACTTATGGGCGATCCAAGGGCAGGCAGCAGTGACTAACCTAAGCTGCCCTGCCCGCCTGATGAGCCAACTGCACCGTGGCCAACCCAATCGGTGCTACCATTTTGTGGATATTATCCCCCTTAAATACCGTGGACCACCAGTCCATACCTTTACTCACGCCTTTTTAGGGGCGGAGCGTGTTCAGGGAAACCCCCAATTGCTCAGGCTTACAACCGCCCGAAGGACTAGCGGGGCGCCATTGCTTTCCTCCAGGGTCCTGCCATAAAGACTTCTAGGGTTGTTTGGCTTCTGCACCCCTATTGTGCTCCTGAAGAGGGTACCCCTATGTACCATTCAGCCTCCGTATTGCCCTGTAACTCCGCCTAGCCCTGGATGTGGTCGCCGTCATATCCGGGGGCCCCCCACCAAGGCAGGTTCCTTAACCTCCTGCAACCTGCAGATCCCAGTCCTTCCAGCTGGACCAATTCCCTATCAACCTCTGCCAAGTGTGCCCCACCCCTATTGGGGTACCCTGTTTGCGCTGACGAGGCCATGCCTAATTTACCAAGCCCTTCTATTTTATTTGATTTTGAATTTGGGTTGAACCAAGCCCACTTGCTTGGTGGGCTTGTACTTGGCTTAATTTTCCCTTCTGTAGGAAGTTCGATCGCCTCCTCAGAAGTTGGAACTACTGTTCTCCTCTTTAACACCAATTCCAAGATATGTCCCTCTCCCTCTGGCAAGTGTTGCTCAACCCTATTGGGTTGCCGTGTTGTGTTTTGCGCTAACAAGACTATGCCTAATTTACCAAGCCCTTCCATTTTTATATGATTTTGAATTTGGTTTGAACCAAGCCCTCCTGCTTGGTGGGCTTGTACTTGGCTTAATTTACTCTTCTGTAGGAAGTTTGATGGCCTCCCCGGAAGTTGGGAACTACTGTTCTCCTTAACCACAATTCCAAGATATGTCCCTATCCCTCAAGCAAGTGTGCCCCGTCTCTATCGGGGTACCATGTTGTGTTTGCGCTAAAGAGGCCATGCCAATTTTACCAAGCCCTTCTATTTTATTTGATTTTGAATTCAGGTTGAACCAAGCCCTCCTGCTTGGTGGGCTTGTACTTGGCTTATTCTACCTTTCTGTAGGAAAGTTTGATGGCCTCCCTGGAACTACTGTTCTCCTCCTTAACCACAGTTCCAAGATATGTCCCTCTGGTGCCCTCTGCGCTAATGGGTCTACTGATTAGGGGTTGGCTGGACCCTGTAATTACCCCTCACTGCCCAGGCCCCGGCTTCAGGATCCGCTGGTAAGGGTAGAGGTGTCCGCCTACAAGGCCATGAGAAGGTTTGTTTGAATAAACCATTATTATGGCAAACAAAATACCCTTATCTTTATCCGCTGACCTCCATTTGTTTACAAATACAGCACCGGCCAGGAATAGGCCCCCTTGGGGATATAAAACAGCTCTCTTCATAACCACAGTTCTGTGTGGTACAAACCTTAACGCACTGTATGTAGACATGGATCGAATTTAGGCTGCCTCATGTCCTTACAAGGACACCCGGTGAGCCTCCTCACCTAAACCAAGACAAAGGTGGATCTAACCACAGGGGAAAGGCCTGAGGTCCCCTAATGGTACTCCTAATATTCTGCTACATTTCATGTCCTTATTGCCTGCAAAACACATCCGTCTGCCTGCGATCACGGATGCTGTGTCGCCATGCTGGTGTCCCCCACCCCAGCATATGTAGCCCATAAACAGCTTTTGCTATAGGTATACCTGAGTGCCAAAAAGGTTAGCCAATGCTTTTGAATAGGAGGACAGGGAGTAAAACATGAGCAAATTTACCTGCACCTTCGTAAATTTGAATGCCAAATGTACTGGTAATTGTCGGCATTTGTGCTCCAACCTCTATTTTTCCACACTGTTGGAGAACAGCACACTTTTTAGAAAAGCTACTGGGATGGTGAGAACAATAAGTACAGATATCGTACCCTTTCTTAAATTGTGGACCTGCCGAATGTCCAATAAATTGTAGCCTTTGTGCTGTAACCCAGAGTTTTCCAAAAACTTTGGAACCCCAACACTTTTTTACTGACAAACTTACGCAACCCTCCAAGCTACAATGGCGATAAGGCGGGTGAACTTGGCTTATCTACCATTTCTGTTGGAATGACTAATACATTTGCACGGACAGTTTTCTTGATAAAACTATAACAAACAAATTAATAATGTGTCGAAACCGGTTTCAGTGAATGTTTGCCTTATGTGCATCTGCGAGTGCAACCGGCTTAGTGTGGATGGGTTATCAATGTTGCCGGGCAGTAGTGCAATACCTTTGCCAAAGCAACTCTTGACAAGATGTGCCATAGCAGGGAGAAGTCAGAGAAATCCAACCCACCTTACTTCCACTCTTCCAGTTATCTGTGTATAGTGCTTGTTGGAGCATAACATAATTGTATATTTGTGAAGCGAACGTGCTCCCGTAGGCAAGATGGCGCTGAATAACAGATGTTTGTCTAGATTCTGGCAACCTCAGAACATGACAACCCTGATCCCTCAGAATCGTGGAAACAATATACTACCTTTCGCTCAGTCACTCGTGCTCACTTAGTTTGTCTCAGAGAGATACACAGAATAAACAGGCTGGGCGTTTTCAAAAAGAATTTATTGAACAGTTGTTATTCTAGTGTAGAATAGATGAGCTGCAACAACCATTAGACAGTAGCAGAGATATATGATTAGAAGTACTATGAAAGTAAAGGGATGGTAAAGCTCTACCATCTTGCAATAATCATGATTACATACAAGTATATAAAACACATGAAAAAAGGTGCGTACTCCTACGATGCCTCCCTAACTAGATGTACCTAAATGTACCTAGCATCTGTGTAGGTGTTATGCCAAGAATCCCTCTAGGATCTAGTCAACCCCATTACCTGAGAATGAGAGAATATGGGACCCCATCCTGGTCTCGAGTTGGACACCCCGCGAGGGATGTTAGACCACTGCGAGCTGGAGTGTCTGCATGCAGGAACCTCAGCGTCTCTGGTCAGTGTGTCAGCCGGGAAGTCTCGGTCTCCTCTGTCCTTCTAAGCAAGATGTGATGTATATATACCCATAGGTCTCCCCAGGGGTCCTACCTTGCTGTGTTACTGTGTCGGCCTAAAGGACGACGTCGGGCCTAAACTTTATACAGAGATATTATACAGGAGATGTTAGTCCTGCTGTGCTTCCAAGAAGCCTCATGCATAATGTATGAGATTCGAACTAGGGGGAAACCTGCGTTCTGAATGCAGTGTCATATCTAGGTAAAAGGTCAGTCCCTAAGAACCATTATGTATGTAATGTAGGAAAGAATATAGGTGAAAGGTTGCAATGTTACCTGCGCCTATATAGGGTACCTATATGGAATATAACACCCACTGCTCTTCCGACTGGACGACATATGTAACTTATTACCGTACTACTAGCCTAACTAGATATTGGTACGCACAAAGTTTATAAAAACATTTGATATGCTAAAATGTTTAAAACTTCTAAAAAAATGTCAAAAAAACTTAAAAATGTTTTTAAAAAAATGTTTGCAAGCCATAGCTCTAAAGTGTCCGTAGTTATAGTCCGAACCACTATAAGCATTAGAAAGCCATGTATGCCCAATAAATAAAAGGAATGTCAATTTTGTTTTCGAGGTCCAAATTTTGAGCTTGTTTAAAAAAGGGCGAATTTCTTCCAGCACACGACGAGCCAAATGAGTCAAATGTTTATGTGTCCTGGCTGGTAGAAGCAACATTTTCGTTGCTTGCTTCCGCAGTAGACGGTCCCTGTAGCATCTTGCAGAGTATGTCAATTGAGCACAGATGGCGTTCCACACTGTCCGCAGCCGGTGCTGGAGCAGCCTGTGTGCCGTCCAAAGCCTGGGTGTCAGAGGAGGAGCCGGTGTCCATACCAACACGTGCTATTACTACCTGTGGGGGCTCAAGGAATGCTGCCATCAACATCGGAATACGCTGAGGACACTGCAGAACATGGGCCGTTATCGGGTCCAGTAAAGCATTCACGTCCGGTTGCGCACATGATGGGAGTGTCAAACAAAGATCTGACACGCATTCTTCTCCGCAAAACAGGCATCAGAGGACAGGTAAGATGCAGTCCATCCAGACTGGTCGAAATGACAAGAACCAAGATGCACTTAGTTCTCTTAGGCGAGGAGTGCCTAGATGTTGTACCATGCGATCACGGTATTTACGCTCCAGGAGTGCCTTTTCCATCTCCTTGGTGACTGGGACGTCCATTGCGTAGCAGATGGAAAACAATCAGGATACATGCTACTAGAAACAGGATTAGCGGAAGTCCTCCAAAGATGCTTCCGAATACGGAGTGTATGAAGTTTGGTATAACTCCCAAGTACCGTCTGAAAGGTGCCCAGAAGTCCAGAACATATGTTCTTAAATAGGTGGACTATGCCTATCGTATCAGACAATTAAAGATACGATTTACCATTTCTGTGAAATGGAAAGGGCAGTTTGTATGGATAACCGCCTGTATCTCTGCCGAAGACCTTGCGATCTGGAGATCAAAAGTCTCTCGAGCGGAGGTTAAGGGCACAGACTTCTGTAAAAGCATGGCTTTCATCCTGCTTAGAGTATCAAACCGTATTAAAGAAACATTCAGTGAAGGCCATAACGGCGCCTCCCTGACTGTATGTGTCGGTGGAAACAATACTTGCATACAACAAGTAACCCTGGAGCTCTAGGTTACCAGATATGGAATGCCCGGGAGCATTCTGCAGCAGCCTTGACTGTTCAGCATCAAGTAACTCCCATTCGAAAGTAGCCTGATGCTGGAGTAATCACTGCAGCTGGGGCACCCATCAAATGACAGGACAGGTTCGCTACAGAACCATTACAAGCCCCATGCAGCATTAAATCCTGGCATATGAGTGATCCACTTAAAGCGTTCCCACAGTTTGTACCGCTTAGAAACACTTCTCGATCCCCACTCCGGCATCGAAATCTGTATGGTAATACCCATGATTCCTTAATGTATTCCTTACCCATTTCTTCATATCTGCCTGCCTGCTTTTGTTCAAGGCAGAACTGAAACTGAAAAGTAGTGACCGGTAGAGTTATGTGGCCATGGATTAGCCATTCTGTGGACTGTAATTCTGCCACTGTAAATGCTAATCTATCCAGTTTTTCGATACGCAGCATTGTATATTTTGCTTCCCTTTGTGTCATTTCTATCTGTTTATCTGTTAGATTGTATTCAGAAAACAGAGACGTACTGTTGATATAACGCCAAGGCACATAGCCTGCACGCAAAGATTGCAGCGTCCAGCTTAATAACATAATAGAACGTAATTGAGATTGCCCGTGTTGTAATATGGCCAAATCTTGTTCTAGTATGTCTATTGCCTAAGGAATATATCCTGGAGGACAAAGTAGAGATTTTTCTAGATTTATACGGTCTATTTCATGTAATATCTCTGCGGCCTCTCGTTGGGATATTTTCCATATTTCATTGTAGACAGCATAAATGAAACGTCTCAGACGTGGTTTCCTGGGACATAGCAAAAAATCCCTGAGATCCACATCTTGTGACAGTAAGGATAAGTGTTGTTTCACCTTTGTGAGTGTTGAGGTTTTTAGCCAATAAAGGCACAACTTCCCAACACTGTAGGATGTCACTACCCCTGGATGTTCTCTCTGTACATAACATGGATCTGGCCTATGGATAGCAAACCCTTCGGTTTTACCCATGAATCTCTCCTGACAACTATTGGTGTCTGTGGGCCAAATCAACCATTTCTTCCAATCGGGGTCTGATCTGTTGTATTGTATAATGTCATTCAACGTAATCTCTTTCTGTGATGTTATGTTACCCTCGGTGTGTGATGGAGATGGCAGCCGAGGAATGTTCAAGTCTTTATTCTTGGCTAGTCCAAGGCAAGACGTCTGTTGCACTGTCTCATTCAAAAACATGATCTGTTGAGGGATAAGGCATGCTCTAAACAAAGCTTCCGTTCCCTGAACTTGCCATTCTCTAGTACCCCAGACTGATTTTAAGTCTATGGTGTCTTTCCATAAGTTGAAACCTTGTTCAGACAACTGGGCAATAAAGGAAGCAGAGTAAATCTGTTTGGTGTTTGTTAACATATTTTTCTATGCTGATGTTGGTGCAACCTTATAATAATATGAGACTGGGTCAGACATATTAAACCCTGATAAATATGGAAACTTTTGTGTAAATGTTTTTGAACTGCCTTTCGGCTGTGTTGGACAATGTTCCCACTGGTGGTATGTGAACACACTTCTAGGATTAGCAGATTTATGCAGAAAGTGATGACCATAGTGTTAATAACAATACATTGTTTCGAAATCTGATGTGCTTTCCAATGTTTCACTATTAGAAAATGCAGCAGATTTTTCTAAGTCAGACAACATATTATTAACAGTTCCAAAGTCCCAATCATCGGAAAATGTACTTGAGGTAATGATATCACTCAACGATATTTTAAATAAATGAGGAATTCTTAAAAGTTCAGTCGGACCAAATATATCGAAATCAACCTTGTCCCAAACTATACCATCAGGTATAGGAACTGCTGTAATGTTCACTGATGACAAGTCTCTTTGTTCTCGATGAGATGATTGGTGTGGTTTTAAAATTAAATTCACCTTTTGGGCTGCAGAGCTTTGTCGAAGGTATTTTCCATTAACAATCATGCTAAAAACTATTACTAAGCCTAACCAGAAAAGAAAGAAAAGTATCCCGGTGATTACCAATAGTTCTACCCAAGGTGACACCAGGTAAGTCTTTTTATGAAAGTTCAGAAAGTCTTTAACTTGCTGCGTGCATGATTGTTGGGCTGGCATCGTTTCAGGTTCACTTGGATCCAAAGAAAACGTATCAAAGTTTATGAAGTAGCCAGAAGCAGTTCGATCAATTGTTGGTATTGCATCAGGATTTGTGTAAATCGTAGTTTGCTATTGTTGAGGCATGTTGATGTAGACATCTGTATTTGGTCAAAGTGAAATTTGTCTTTCATGGTGATTCTGAATTTGAACTTCAGGTTCAAGGGGAACGAGTTCCATAGCATTATTGCATAGTTCATTATTCCATGCAGGGGACTCTTTAAACGTGATGAGTCTTTCTGTTTGAACTTCTTGAATTGTAGCGAGAGGCGGGCGTCTGCTACTTTGGAGTCCACGTGGCCTACTACTCAGTATCGGCCACATAGTGTGGTTTGATTAGGTCGATTGAGACAAATCTTTTCTCCTTTTTTCCGGCAATAGGCGGTAGAAGTACAGTTCTTGTTCCTTCAACTGCTAGGGCCTGTACAGGCTTTCTGTATGATGGCCCAAATTCTTTCTTGTCCGCTATTTTCTCTCTGACCAGATCCCCGACTTTTGGGATCCAGACAGGTCTTGCCGTGACTGATTTGACTTCCCCAGTGGCGGTCTGCTTCATATGGACATTACTTTGTTGTGTCCTGGATTCATTTAGAACCTGTAAAACAGCCAAACGATCATGGATGTCAAAAGGCTTTTCATCCGCCACTGCGCCTTCACAATCAAGATCAGGTACCCACATTCTTGTCCCAAATAGGACCTCATATGGAGTGACCCCCCTTAGAGAACTTCTTGGCGTGTTATTCAATGCTTGCTGCACTCCATACAGATGTTTTACCCAACTCTCACCCATGCCTAATTCTCTAGCTGTTAAAGACTGCTTTAAGTCTCGGATTTTCCTCTCCACGACCGATTTTCCCTTCGGATGGTACGGAGAGGAGTACCGCAATGCTACACCCAATCCTCGCATGGCCTCCTTGTAGGCCCGAGAGCTAAACGCAGGGCCCTGGTCAGAATGTAATGTGCCAATTGCGTATGTCCCTATAAAGACTCGCAAATCTTTTATAACAGTTCGAGCGTCAGCCGAGCGTTGGGGCCACACCCATAGGAATCTTGATCAGGAATCCACTGCAACCATGATATACCTGTAAGCCCCATCTCTTTGTAAGGGGCCGCAGTGGTCCAAGTAAACACACGCTAGTGGTTTGTCTGATATTAATAATGGTGTCTGTGCTGGACGTGTTACGGTGGAACCTTTCATCTGCTGGCAGATGTCGCATTTCAAGACATAGTCTTTAGTCTGCTTTGTTAACCCAGGCCACCAATAGCGTTGTTTCAATAAAGTAACTCCTGCATGTGCAGAACCTATCCCTTCGTGTGCTGCTAGAATTAAACCTAACCTACGATCCATGTTTGGAATTACTCTATCCCCCACTCCAGGAATCAGAGCAAATGGATTGTTATTTGCATTTAACTTGTAGGAGTACTTGAGTGGAAACCTTTTTGGTACTGCTTTGCTGTTTTTGCGTGAAGCAATGACAGCCACCATAATCTCACCATCTATTCTCGTTTTAGAACGAGTGATTGCAGCTACGGAAGCTGTGCGTACAGACCCCTTTGCGGCTTCATCAGCCAATAAATTCCCTACAATGTGAACGCCATCACGCTGATGACTCAGTGTATGTATCACGTCAGCTCTCGGAAGTTCGGTTTTCAACTCCACTACCTGTTCCCATAGCATTTTATGCTTAATTGTGCCACCTTTTGCATCTTTGAACCCGTTTTGAACCCAGTGCTGCAAATATTAATTATATGACTGTACCAGTAAAATGAATCGCACATAATTAGTGTGGGGAATTCTCGATCCGTATTTACGAGTGACAGTATCAAGGCTTTTAACTCTGCCAGCTGTGCCGTGCAGTCTCCTAGAGAATGCGTTTTTGTGCAACTTGGGTGGAACTTTCCATCCCGCATGCGACCTTTAACGATTGCGCATGCTGCGCTATATTGTTGATTACTTCCTATGGCCGGTTGAGCAGATCCGTCAGTGTAAATTATATATTCATACTGATCTAGAGGCATTATTTCGTTTGGTAGAGGATATTCTTGTTCGTATTGCAGAAATGCTTGTGTCTTTAAATTTGGGTCGTACCTGTATTCTACATCTGTTGCAGTGAGAGAATTAGCCCATTGTATCCATCTTGGATGCAAGGCTTTAGCATTAGGAACGCTTACTTTTGTCGCAGCCTTTAAGGCTGGAACTGGAGTCACTACTATTATTCGTTTCCCCTGAGCCAGTGCTCTTTCTCTCACTATAGCAGTCTGTACTGCTGTTAGAATCTTTTCTGTAGGTGCGAAGCGCATCTCAGCATTTGTGTACAAATGTGACTTGTATGCAATTGGTACTGTTTCACCTTCATTATATGTTAGATAGGGGTACCCAGATTGACCCGCAACTATACGGATCACCAGGTTGCGTGCGTTTACGTGTGTCTGTAAGTGTTTGGAAGCTATCATGTCAGCTTGTAAGGAACAAAGTGTATCTGTGTGTTCCTGTGTCCATTGTCTAACTGAAAAATCAGGTTTTATTAAATCGTAGAAAGGTTTTACTCTTTCTGTGTAATCTAAAATGTATTTCCGACCAAAATTTAGGAATTCCAGTATTGATTGCAAATTTTTCAATGATTTAGGAGGTTGGAGGTGGGCAATTTTTGATTTTTTAAAGTTGAATTTGTAGCCCTCAGATGCAAATCCCAAAATTATGGAATTCACTCTGTTCAAGTGCTCCTCTAGGTCATCGTCCGTTAGATAAATATCATCCACATAGGACAATGCCTCTTCATCCAAATTTTGAAGTAATTCAGTTACTCTGGCAGAAAACAACCCCAGGCTGTTCTTATACCCTTGGGGGAGTCAACAAAATTGCCGCTGGGACCCCAGCGCTGAGAATGCTGTTAGATACCTGCTTTCAGCCGCTATATTTTGGCAGAAAAATCCATTTGAGATATCAAGTGTTGTTTTATATTTTTTCCGCACAATGTTATTCATTAATGCGGCACTGTGTGCGTTTTGGACTGCAAATGTCTTAGTGCAAATGTTTAAATGTCTATATTCTAAAACTAAACGATATGAATTGTCAGGTTTCATGACCGGAAACAAAGAATTATTCATCGATGAGGTGCAATTTTCGATCACCCCTTGGTATTCAAGTTGATCTAAGATCTCCCTGACCTGTTTTTTAGCTTCTTGCTTTATGGAATACTGCCTTTGTGCAGTTGGAGTATTTTTTAAAGGAATTATGTGGTGGGTTGAATCCTCATCCCATCCTACATGGTTTTTGTATAATGCAGGGGCTTGGCCTACTGCCCACTGCTGCGCATATGTGTGTTTTAGGTGCCTGGGAATATGGTCTGAGAATGCCGGTAAAATTACCATTTCCCCTTTAGGGCAATCCATGACGAATGCTGGCAGCCAATCTTGTTCAGCTAACAAAATGTCATAGCCAAACGACAGGTTCTCCCAAAAGAGACCTCTAACTGTCCTACATTTGTCCTCCTCCATTTGGAGTGTTATTTCATATAACTTATGTGGGACACTTACCCTAGTATCAGGTGTTTCCACAGTGATATAATCATTCAAGTCCACTGCCACCAGAAATTCCATCAGGTTCTGGCGAGCAATTGTTACTTCTGCCGCACTGTCTAGCATCGTCAGAGCCCATTCCCCGTCAGTAGTCGAGTCCTCAGAATTCTGGGCATGTCTGATCTTCAGATCTGCAACCTTCTTCTTTTTGAATTGTGGCTTTTGCTTTGGTTTCTCTTCTTTTTTCGAAGTTGTCTCTGGACTTTGTACGCTCTTCTTGTCTGTCTGACCGTCCTTCACTCTCGGAGTTTTTCGATGAACCCTCAAAGGAACGCGAGGAACGTGTATCAGTATCCTGATACCTGTCAGGTTTCCTAATATTATCCCTATTCCTAAGGTTATACCTCTTTTCGGAGGGCTCCTGTGGAGGAGATCTACCTCTGGATTGAGATCTGTTTTCTTTAAAGTTTTGTTGTTTCTTATTGTCCCACTTCTTTTTTATTGAAGCAGGTGTCTGCTTGGAAGTGTCCTTTTCAGGACTGCCCATCAGTTGTGGTTTTAAAGCTTTCCCACCCAAACTGTCTCTGCCTAATTCTGCATATGCAGTTTCAATTATTTTTGGTAGTTCGTGTTCCTGTTCTAAAGGACTGAACTCCCTTAGGCGTTGGCGGATAGCCATTGAAGCTGCTTCCCCTTTAATATTAGCTAATATTATAGCTTATACCTGTGCATAGTTACCTAGTAACTTCATCCCTAAGTTCAGGGCAGGCTCTGCTCCGTACTCGTTTTGTATTTGTCTCAATACGTCTGGTACTACTGCTAATGACGGGATACCATGAGTTCTGGTATAAATGGCAGCAAAGACTGTACCCCAAGTGGTACAATCCTCTATTTGTGGTGTTAGCCCATGGGCAAGCAGATTGTTAGCATTCTGTGTTTCTCATACGGGGTAGTATTCGGAAATACTGCCTCTAGCTGTGTTATTTTCTGAGCTACCCAGAATGGCATTTGCTCACATTTTGTAGGCATTTTACCCATCACCATGGGTAATGTTTGTGGTGGGATTTTAGTTGCTGTGCTCGGAGTTTGAGTTCCATTTATTGCAACCATTGCTGGTTGGACTGTAAGTGTCCTCATGACGAAGTGCGTCAAGTTTCTGTAGATTTTTATCAATTCTTTGTGTTGTGTGAGTAAGTCTCCTGGTGGCATTGTTTCAATTGATCCACACAACATGGACCAGGGACTAACAGGATCATAAATCGTGAAGGGTAATAGATAGGGGGGGTAGAAAGGTGTAGAGAAGGGCACAAGTAATGTGTGTAAAATTGCCCTCACACACAGCAAGCTGTGTCATGCTTCATCATAGGGCCTGCTAAACACACCTCCGCGCTAGCCAACGCTGGAGGTGGAGCAATAGGGAGGGGAAACAAACAAACACACAACATAACACGTGAACAAATTGTGTGGGATTTAGAAGGTGAAAAAATGTGGCAGAGAAAATTTAAAAAGCTGGTGACAGTGTATCCCTACGCTAAATTTAATGGTGGGTACACTGTCCAGACACAAAAACTGGTCCTCTTGGGACCGGTGGGTGGTGGTAATGGCTACTAGTAAAGAGAGCCCTACCCCCACTCTGCTAAAATGTCGACATGTTTCAGCCGAATGAAAATACTACCTCGGCTTTCTTCAGGACTTTCACCTGAACAATCCCAACAAGGATAAAAATCCCTACCTCCTTAAAAATCCAAGGGTAAGGGAAAGAACAGGCACCTTATTTTAGTGCGCACTCTGGTACAGGGAGTAGAGCCCCTTGCTCTCAATGAGGAACCTGTAAAGGATAAAATCAAAAAACAAGCACATAGAGAAGTAAAGTACAGAGTGCAAAAGTGCTGTGCCCCACCTCATAACCCAAACAATCAGTGTGAGAGGTGGCCCCCCCTAGGAAAAACATCTATACAAGATCCCTGGATAGTATAAAGTGCCCAAAAACACGTAGATGTATCATGATCCTTAATGCGTCTAGCCAAGTCGGCCAAGAACGAGTAGCACTACCCCTATAGAGTACTCGGTGGTTGTGCCCTGATAAATTAATCTTACAAACATGTTAAAAAGTAGACAAAGTGGAGGTATAATAAAGCGTCTAAATCCAACGCAATAAACTCCCCATAACTGTATCTAAAATAGAGACAGAGATTTCCTACGATAGAGAATACCAACCATCCAGTTCCATCGCAAGGGTCTTACCGAGTTTATTATAAAGTCAAACTCGAACTGGCGGGGGGGTGCAAGTAGCTCCCTGTTGTCACACTCTATATTTCGACAAGGGAAAATACAAAAAGAAAGGGTTCTAATAATACAGGTAAACTAAAAACACAAAGGGAAAAATACAGGGAAAACTTGTGAGTGGTAGCGGGAATCACCAGTCAAAAACACAAGCCCTCCGAGACAAAAGTTTTGAGTCCCATTAGTTTCAGAAGGCGCAATGGGTCATAAGACCCTGCTCACTAAACCACTCGATCCCACTTACTTCATCAAGGTAAGCTAGTATCCGCAATCTGTACACGCTCCCAACACCGTGTAGAGTGATTCATGGGCGTTCTAAACGTCATTACATAGGCGGTGAGGGAAAGACGTCCATCACGCACTCGCGTCAGCGCGGAGTGCGTACAACTACTAAAACGTCACCCTTTCGGCCATGTTGGAGATAGCAAGTGACGGATAAACACAGCCGTAAGACGCTATTGGGACTCAGAGAAAGAATGTAAGGTCAGCACTGAGAGGAAAGCAGTACAGCCATGAGGGAGGTTAATGTGCTCTCGTGAGCTACCTAAAAAGTAATTAAACTTTACCAAGTTCAAAGAAGGGGGCATTCTAGAACATAATGCATGTAATAAGACCCTCCAAACAAAACCGACTCAACCCCACTCACTGCATCTAGGTGAGCTGATAAACGTCATCTCAACACATTCCCAACACCGTGTAGAATGTTACATGGGCGTTCCAGCCGTCATTACATAGGCAGTAAAGGAAACGTCCACTACGTACACGTATTAGCGCGGGGTGCGTACAACTACTACAACGTCACCCTCACGGTCAAGTTGGAAATAGCAAGCAACGCATAAATACAGCCGTGGAACGCTGTTAGGAGTCAGAGGGAAGGATAAAAAGCTCAACATTAAAGACAGGGCGGTATAACAAGGACAGATATTCAATGGGTACTTAAAAATTTAGGCTGTTCCAGGGAATATCATCATTCAAGCCGCTCACATGACTACGTAGCCTGTAAACCCATCGTTGTTCCCTCATGAAAAGCACTCTCTCTGGTTTATTCTGCGTCCTGTCAATAAAGGGCTTGTCAATGACAGTCCAGAAAAAATCATCAGCCGAATGATTTTTTTCTTTGAAGTGTGTAGTAAGTCGACTCACAGATCTCTGGCATCTAAAGGTAGACCTATGTTCCATTATTCTAACCTTTACCTTCCTTGTGGTCATACCTATGTAAATGAGCTCACATGCACATTTGATCAAGTAGATAACATACATGGAGTTACAATTTGTATGTTTTCTTTGTTCCCACGGATGGGGAAGCCCAATGTCAATGGTTTTGGTATTTGCAGTCAGATGACATACATCACAAGACCCACATCTCGTGTGACCAATAACGGGTGGTAAAAGAAGTCCAGATCGACTAGCCCGGGCCGCGATGTTAATACTCTGAAATTGGGGCCTGGGTCTGGTATGAACTAGGAGATCCCTGATGTTATTGCTCCTTTTGTAGGAAAACAATGGTTTATCCAGGTTAACCCCATTGGAATTCAGGATTCGCCAGTGTCGTGTGATGATTTTCTGAATATGATTGGAGGCTGTGTTAAAAGTAGTAACACAGATGGGTCTAACAGTAGATGGTTTAATGACTGTTTCTAACAGAGCCTCACGGTTACAATTGGCAGCTCTCTTGTTAGCTCTCTTAACAATCCTGCTGGGATAGTTCCTCCGAATCAGTTTATTGTGTAAAGCCCGGGATTCTGATCTAAAATCATCTATGTCAGAACAGTTCCGGCGGAGACGTAGGAACTGTCCCACGGGGAGATTCTCCCTTAGGGATCTGGGATGAAAACTGTTAAATGATAGTAGACTGTTTCTATCGGTGGTTTTGTGAAACATTTTAGTCTCAAGGCCGCCCTGATGAGGAAAGATGGTCAGGTCGAGGAAAGGTAGGCTCTCTTTTGTGATGGTGGAAGTGAACAGCAACAAGGAATTCCGGCTATTAAGCCATAACATAAAGTCATCAATAGATTGTCTGTCCCCCTTCCAGATGAGGAGGACGTCGTCAATATAACGACGCCACATTTTTACATTGTTAGTCCAGATGTTGTTGGGAGCATAAATATACTGGTCCTCAAAAGCTGACATATAGAGCCCTGCCAAACTGGGGGCGAAACGCTCCCCATGGATGTACCATGCGACTGTAGATAGTATGTGCCCTGAAACTCAAAATAGTTTTTGGTAAGGGCAATTTCTGCCAAGTTCAGAATGAAAGGTCTGGGTGTGGTATATATCCAATCTTCCGAGTAGATAATCTCTTCCACCACCCTCAGGGTTTCCAACTGGGGAATGTTAGTATACAAAGACTCTACGTCCAGACCCACCAAGAATTCACTCTCCGGATCAAAGGATAAGTCTTTAAGCAGGTTAAGGACTTCTGTAGTATCCTTGAGATAGGCACGCCTAGATTGTACAATGGGTTTGAGGAAAAAAAATCGCAAAACTGCGATAAAGGTTCCAACAGAGAACCCATACCCGACACTATAGGTCTTCACGGTGGTGGACGTGTGGGTTTGTGCACTTTGGGGAGAGTGTAGAAGTAAGGGGTCACGGGTTCGTGTTGGCAAAGAAAAGCCCCTTCTTTGTCAGTGATCCAATCATTTTGTACGGCTTCTTCCACCATGAGGTAATCTCTCTTCTTAGTGTTTCAGTGGGATCTTCTCTCAGAATAGTATAATTTCTTCTGTCAGCCAGGAGTCTCAGACATTCTGTCTCGTAGGCGGTTTTGTCAAGAACCACAATTGCACCACCCTTATCAGCTGGCTTAATAACCAACTCCTCGTTGTTTCTCAGTTCTTCAAGGGCTTTGGTTTCAATACTCGAGAGATTCTTGTAAGGGGAGCGGTGTAAGGCAACCCAAGTTTCCACCTCGTTAACAACTGCTTGTTCAAAAGCCTCAACCTCCACTGGGAGACCACCCAGTGCAGGGGTGAATTTGGATTTGGGTCTGAAATCGGTATCCCCTTCAGAGATAGGACGCTCCTCTTGGTGACCAAAGAAAATCCGAAGTCTGATGTTCCGGAAAAAGGATGCTAATTCCTGGCGAATTTTGAAAATATCAGGTAGGTGAGTCGGGACAAAACCCAGGCCTTTATTCAGGAGTGCTAACTGGGTGTCCGTGAGAGTAATGTCAGAGAGATTCATTACCAGGGAAGTCAGTCCCTGCTCGTACTCGGGGATTGATCCTCCCCATACTCCTGGTTACCCTCTGTTCCAAGTCTTCCCACTGGACACCCCTAGGGCTCCCTTCTGTTTTCCTCTGCCTCGGCCTCTCCCTAAAAAGGTTGTGGTACTTGGGGAAAGAGTTGTGTGGGACCACCCTGCATCCCTTGAAATTGTTGTTGGTATAAAGGGGGCCAAGCAAAGTTATTATTGGGAAAGTTAGGATACAGTGGGTTGAATTGAGGGCGGTTAAAGGGTCCCCCACAGAAACCCCTGCCTCGTCCTCTCCTTCTGGGTTTCCTGACATAATCACTATCCTCACTCCTGGAACTAGACCCTGATCTATCTGAGGTCCTATTGTCCCTAACCTGGCCTCTTTTCATATCTTCCATTTTCTTAGTCACATAGTCATCTGTGATATAGGGATACACTTTTTCTCTAGAGAACTTTTTCAGATCTTTCTGTAATTTATCTACTTTAGATCTTAAAAGGTAATCTTTGTATTACCCAATTTCTGTGTTAGTTTCCTCTAATTTCTTTTTGAAAGTGGCCAGAATGATACTCGTTTTAATTCCATGCTCATTAGCCTGGATTTTGATGTACAGGGCATCGGCAGTCCTTTTAGCCGTGTTTATAATTAGGATTAGCCAATCCCTGGTGCATTTCCAGGCGATGAGAGACCAATCCTTTCGAAAAATGGGGTCATCCAGGAAAATTAGAGGTTCATTAGAAACAAGGAGGCCTCTAGGAGCTGCATTGCCCCTAAGGTATTCCGTTAAGATTGCCCCATGCAGTATGGTTTTAACATGAGACTTTTTAAGTTCTAAAAGAGTGTCCCAACCTTCCCCTTGCGTAAGGACCTGGTTGATAGAGGTATCTCCTAAAAGTGAAGGGCCTGCGAGGATATCTGCCGCCGCATCATCCCCGAAAGCTAGTCCCTGTTCTGTTGCCATAATTCCTCAACACAGAATTTTGTGTGGGAAAACCCAAATAGGTGTCAAACAGACAGGGATCGTAATAAAAACGTCCTCTGCGGCTCAGCGGCCGCTCGCAGCAAAATAACACAAAGAGAGGTAAGAGGATAAATCCCTGGTCACCCTCCTACAAGCTATAGATCCACACAACATGGACCAGGGACTAACAGGATCATAAATCGTGAAGGGTAATAGATAGGGGGGGGTAGAAAGGTGTAGAGAAGGGCACAAGTAATGTGTGTAAAATTGCCCTCACACACAGCAAGCTGTGTCATGCTTCATCATAGGGCCTGCTAAACACACCTCCGCGCTAGCCAACGCTGGAGGTGGAGCAATAGGGAGGGGGAAACAAACAAACACACAACATAACACGTGAACAAATTGTGTGGGATTTAGAAGGTGAAAAAATGTGGCAGAGAAAAATTTAAAAAGCTGGTGACAGTGTATCCCTACGCTAAATTTAATGGTGGGTACACTGTCCAGACACAAAAACTGGTCCTCTTCGGACCGGTGGGTGGTGGTAATGGCTACTAGTAAAGAGAGCCCTACTCCCCCACTCTGCTAAAATGTCGACATGTTTCAGCCGAATGAAAATACTACCTCGGATTTCTTCAGGACTTTCACCTGAACAATCCCAACAAGGATAAAAATCCCTACCTCCTTAAAAAATCCAAGGGTAAGGGAAAGAACAGGCACCTTATTTTAGTGCGCACTCTGGTACAGGGAGTAGAGCCCCTTGCTCTCAATGAGGAACCTGTAAAGGATAAAATCAAAAAACAAGCACATAGAGAAGTAAAGTACAGAGTGCAAAAGTGCTGTGCCCCACCTCATAACCCAAACAATCAGTGTGAGAGGTGGCCCCCTAGGAAAAACATCTATACAAGATCCCTGGATAGTATAAAGTGCCCAAAAACACGTAGATGTATCATGATCCTTAATGCGTCTAGCCAAGTCGGCCAAGAGCGAGTAGCACTACCCCTATAGAGTACTCGGTGGTTGTGCCCTGATAAATTAATCTTACAAACATGTTAAAAAAGTAGACAAAGTGGAGGTATAATAAAGCGTCTAAATCCAACGCAATAAACTCCCCATAACTGTATCTAAAATAGAGACAGAGATTTCCTACGATAGAGAATACCAACCATCCAGTTCCATCGCAAGGGTCTTACCGAGTTTATTATAAAGTCAAACTCGAACTGGCGGGGGGGTGCAAGTAGCTCCGTGTTGTCACACTCTATATTTCGACAAGGGAAAATACAAAAAGAAAGGATTCTAATAATGCAGGTAAACTAAAAACACAAAGGGAAAAATACAGGGAAAACTTGTGCGTGGTAGCGGGAATCACCAGTCAAAAACACAAGCCCTCCGAGACAAAAGTTTTGAGTCCCATTAGTTTCAGAAGGCGCAATGGGTCATAAGACCCTGCACACTAAACCACTCGATCCCACTTACTTCATCAAGGTAAGCTAGTATCCGCAATCTGTACACGCTCCCAACACCGTGTAGAGTGATTCATGGGCGTTCTAAACGTCATTACATAGGCGGTGAGGGAAAGACGTCCATCACGCACTCGCGTCAGCGCGGAGTGCGTACAACTACTAAAACGTCACCCTTTCGGCCAAGTTTAATTAAAGTTTAATTACTTTTTAGGTAGCTCACGCGAGCACATTAACCTCCCTCATGGCTGTACTGCTTTCCTCTCAGTGCTGACCTTACATTCTTTCTCTGAGTCCCAAAAGCGTCTTACGGCTGTGTTTATCCGTCACTTGCTATCTCCAACATGGCCGAAAGGGTGACGTTTTAGTAGTTGTACGCACTCCGCGCTGACGCGAGTGCGTGATGGACATCTTTCCCTCACCGCCTATGTAATGACGTTTAGAACGCCCATGAATCACTCTACACGGTGTTGGGAGCGTGTACAGATTGCGGATACTAGCTTACCTTGATGAAGTAAGTGGGATCGAGTGGTTTAGTGTGCAGGGTCTTATGACCCATTGCGCCTTCTGAAACTAATGGGACTCAAAACTTTTGTCTCGGAGGGCTTGTGTTTTTGATTGGTGATTCCCGCTACCACGCACAAGTTTTCCCTGTATTTTTCCCTTTGTGTTTTTAGTTTACCTGCATTAATAGAACCCTTTCTTTTTGTATTTTCCCTTGTCGAAATATAGAGTGTGACAACAGGGAGCTACTTGCACCCCCCCCGCCAGTTCGAGTTTGACTTTATAATAAACTCGGTAAGACCCTTGCGATGGAACTGGATGGTTGGTATTCTCTATCGTAGGAAATCTCTGTCTCTATTTTAGATACAGTTATGGGGAGTTTATTGCGTTGGATTTAGACGCTTTATTATACCTCCACTTTGTCTACTTTTTTAACATGTTTGTAAGATTAATTTATCAGGGCATAACCACCGAGTACTCTATAGGGGTAGTGCTACTCGTTCTTGGCCGACTTGGCTAGACGCATTAAGGATCATGATACATCTACGTGTTTTTGGGCACTTTATACTATCCAGGGATCTTGTATAGATGTTTTTCCTTAGGGGGGGCCACCTCTCACACTGATTGTTTGGGTTATGAGGTGGGGCACAGCACTTTTGCACTCTGTACTTTACTTCTCTAAGTGCTTGTTTTTTGATTTTATCCTTTACAGGTTCCTCATTGAGAGCAAGGGGCTCTACTCCCTGTACCAGAGTGCGCACTAAAATAAGGTGCCTGTTCTTTCCCTTACCCTTGGATTTTTTAAGGAGGTATGGATTTTTATCCTTGTTGGGATTGTTCAGGTGAAAGTCCTGAAGAAAGCCTAGGTAGTATTTTCATTCGGCTGAAACATGTCGACATTTTAGCAGAGTGGGGGGGTAGGGCTCTCTTTACTAGTAGCCATTACCACCACCCACCGGTCCGAAGAGGACCAGTTTTTGTGTCTGGACAGTGTACCCACCATTAAATTTAGCGTAGGGATACACTGTCACCAGCTTTTTAAATTTTTCTCTGCCACATTTTTTCACCTTCTAAATCCCACACAATTTGTTCACGTGTTATGTTGTGTGTTTGTTTGTTTCCCCTCCCTATTGCTCCACCTCCAGCGTTGGCTAGCGCGGAGGTGTGTTTAGCAGGCCCTATGATGAAGCATGACACAGCTTGCTGTGTGTGAGGGCAATTTTACACACATTACTTGTGCCCTTCTCTACACCTTTCTACCCCCCCTATCTATTACCCTTCACGATTTATGATCCTGTTAGTCCCTGGTCCATGTTGTGTGGATCTTTAGCTTGTAGGAGGGTGACCAGGGATTTATCCTCTTACCTCTCTTTTGTGTTATTTTGCTGCGAGCGGCCGCTGAGCCGCAGAGGACGTTTTTATTACAATCCCTGTCTGTTTGACACCTATTTGGGTTTTCCCACACAAAATTCTGTGTTGAGGAATTATGGCAACAGAACAGGGACTAGCTTTCGGGGATGATGCGGCGGCAGATATCCTCGCAGACCCTTCACTTTTAGGAGATACCTCTATCAACCAGGTCCTTACGCAAGGGGAAGGTTGGGACACTCTTTTAGAACTTAAAAAGTCTCATGTTAAAACCATACTGCATGGGGCAATCTTAACGGAATACCTTAGGGGCAATGCAGCTCCTAGAGGCCTCCTTGTTTCTAATGAACCTCTAATTTTCCTGGATGACCCCATTTTTCGAAAAGATTGGTCTCTCATCGCCTGGAAATGCACCAGGGATTGGCTAATCCTAATTATAAACACGGCTAAAAGGACTGCCGATGCCCTGTACATCAAAATCCAGGCTAATGAGCAGGGAATTAAAACGTGTATCATTCTGGCCACTTTCAAAAAGAAATTAGAGGAAACTAACACAGAAATTGGGGAATACAAAGATTACCTTTTAAGATCTAAAGTAGATAAATTACAGAAAGATCTGAAAAAGTTCTCTAGAGAAAAAGTGTATCCCTATATCACAGATGACTATGTGACTAAGAAAATGGAAGATATGAAAAGAGGCCAGGTTAGGGACAATAGGACTTCAGATAGATCAGGGTCTAGTTCCGGGAGTGAGGATAGTGATTATGTCAGGAAACCCAGAAGGAGAGGACGAGGCAGGGGTTTCTATGGGGGACCCTTTAACCGCCCTCAATTCAACCCACTGTATCCTAACTTTCCCAATAATAACTTTGGCTGGCCCCTTTATACCAACAACAATTTCAAGGGATGCAGGGTGGTCCCACACAACTCTTTCCCCAAGTACCACAACCTTTTTAGGGAGAGGCCGAGGCCGAGGCAGAGGAAAACAGAAGGGAGCCCTAGGGGGTGTCCAGTGGGAAGACTTGGAACAGAGGGTAACCAGGAGTATGGGGAGGGATCAATCCCCGAGTACGAGCAGGGACTGACTTCCCTGGTAATGAATCTCTCTGACATTACTCTCACGGACACCCAGTTAGCACTCCTGAATAAAGGCCTGGGTTTTGTCCCGACTCACCTACCTGATATTTTCAAAATTCGCCAGGAATTAGCATCCTTTTTCCGGAACATCAGACTTCGGATTTTCTTTGGTCACCAAGAGGAGCGTCCTATCTCTGAAGGGGATACCGATTTCAGACCCAAATCCAAATTCACCCCTGCACTGGGTGGTCTCCCAGTGGAGGTTGAGGCTTTTGAACAAGCAGTTGTTAACGAGGTGGAAACTTGGGTTGCCTTACACCGCTCCCCTTACAAGAATCTCTCGAGTATTGAAACCAAAGCCCTTGAAGAACTGAGAAACAACGAGGAGTTGGTTATTAAGCCAGCTGATAAGGGTGGCGCAATTGTGGTTCTTGACAAAACCGCCTACGAGACAGAATGTCTGAGACTCCTGGCTGACAGAAGAAATTATACTATTCTGAGAGAAGATCCCACTGAAACACTAAGAAGAGAGATTACCTCAGTGGTGGAAGAAGCCGTACAAAATGATTGGATCACTGACAAAGAAGGGGCTTTTCTTTGCCAACACGAACCCGTGACCCCTTACTTCTACACTCTCCCCAAAGTGCACAAACCCACACGTCCACCACCGGGAAGACCTATAGTGTCGGGTATGGGTTCTCTGTTGGAACCTTTATCGCAGTTTTGCGATTTTTTCCTCAAACCCATTGTACAATCTAGGCGTGCCTATCTCAAGGATACTACAGAAGTCCTTAACCTGCTTAAAGACTTATCCTTTGATCCGGAGAGTGAATTTTTGGTGGGTCTGGACGTAGAGTCTTTGTATACTAACATTCCCCAGTTGGAAACCCTGAGGGTGGTGGAAGAGATTATCTACTCGGAAGATTGGATATATA
Organism: Calotriton arnoldi; assembly: GCA_963921515.1. Lineage (NCBI taxonomy): Eukaryota > Metazoa > Chordata > Amphibia > Caudata > Salamandridae > Calotriton > Calotriton arnoldi. Next base: position 406,214 of record CAWUFW010003961.1, read on the forward strand.
CCACACCCAGACCTTTCATTCTGAACTTGTCAGAAATTGCCCTTACCAAAAACTATTTTGAGTTTCAGGGCACATACTATCTACAGTCGCATGGTACAGCCATGGGGAGCGTTTTCGCCCCCAGTTTGGCAGGGCTCTATATGTCAGCTTTTGAGGACCAGTATATTTATGCTCCCAACAACATCTGGACTAACAATGTAAAAATGTGGCGTCGTTATATTGACGACGTCCTCATCTGGAAGGGGGACAGACAATCTATTGATGACTTTATGTTATGGCTTAATAGCCGGAATTCCTTGTTGCTGTTCACTTCCACCATCACAAAAGAGAGCCTACCTTTCCTCGACCTGACCATCTTTCCTCATCGGGGCGGCCTTGAGACTAAAATGTTTCACAAAACCACCGATAGAAACAGTCTACTATCATTTAACAGTTTTCATCCCAGATCCCTAAGGGAGAATCTCCCCGTGGGACAGTTCCTACGTCTCCGCCGGAACTGTTCTGACATAGATGATTTTAGATCAGAATCCCGGGCTTTACACAATAAACTGATTCGGAGGAACTATCCCAGCAGGATTGTTAAGAGAGCTAACAAGAGAGCTGCCAATTGTAACCGTGAGGCTCTGTTAGAAACAGTCATTAAACCATCTACTGTTAGACCCATTTGTGTTACTACTTTTAACACAGCCTCCAATCATATTCAGAAAATCATCACACGACACTGGCGAATCCTGAATTCCAATGGGGTTAACCTGGATAAACCATTGTTTTCCTACAAAAGGAGCAATAACATCAGGGATCTCCTAGTTCATACCAGACCCAGGCCCCAATTTCAGAGTATTAACATCGCGGCCCGGGCTAGTCGATCTGGACTTCTTTTACCACCCGTTATTGGTCACACGAGATGTGGGTCTTGTGATGTATGTCATCTGACTGCAAATACCAAAACCATTGACATTGGGCTCCCCCATCCGTGGGAACAAAGAAAACATACAAATTGTAACTCCATGTATGTTATCTACTTAATCAAATGTGCATGTGAGCTCATTTACATAGGTATGACCACAAGGAAGGTAAAGGTTAGAATAATGGAACATAGGTCTACCTTTAGATGCCAGAGATCTGTGAGTCGACTTACTACACACTTCAAAGAAAAAATCATTCGGCTGATGATTTTTCTGGACTGTCATTGACAAGCCCTTTATTGACAGGACGCAGAATAAACCAGAGAGAGTGCTTTTCATGAGGGAACAACGATGGGTTTACAGGCTACGTAGTCATGTAGCTTGAATGATGATATTCCCTGGAACAGCCTAAATTTTTAAGTATCCATTGAATATCTGTCCTTGTTATACCGCCCTGTCTTTAATGTTGAGCTTTTATCCTTCCCTCTGACTCCTAACAGCGTTCCACAGCTGTATTTATGCGTTGCTTGCTATTTCCAACTTGACCGTGAGGGTGACGTTGTAGTCGTTGTATGCACCCCGCGCTAATACGTGTACATAGTGGACGTTTCCTTTACTGCCTATGTAATGACGGCTGGAACGCCCATGTAACATTCTACACGGTGTTGGGAATGTGTTGAGATGACGTTTATCAGCTCACCTAGATGCAGTGAGTGGGGTTGAGTCGGTTTTGTTTGGAGGGTCTTATTACATGCATTATGTTCTAGAATGCCCCCTTCTTTGAACTTGGTAAAGTTTAATTACTTTTTAGGTAGCTCACGAGAGCACATTAACCTCCCTCATGGCTGTACTGCTTTCCTCTCAGTGCTGACCTTACATTCTTTCTCTGAGTCTCAATAGCGTCTTACGGCTGTGTTTATCCGTCACTTGCTATCTCCAACATGGCCGAAAGGGTGACGTTTTAGTAGTTGTACGCACTCCACGCTGACGCGAGTGCGTGATGGACGTCTTTCCCTCACCGCCTATGTAATGACGTTTAGAACGCCCATGAATCACTCTACACGGTGTTGGGAGCGTGTACAGATTGCGGATACTAGCTTACCTTGATGAAGTAAGTGGGATCGAGTGGTTTAGTGTGCAGGGTCTTATGACCCATTGCGCCTTCTGAAACTAATGGGACTCAAAACTTTTGTCTCGGAGGGCTTGTGTTTTTGACTGGTGATTCCCGCTACCACGCACAAGTTTTCCCTGTATTTTTCCCTTTGTGTTTTTAGTTTACCTACATTATTAGAACCCTTTCTTTTTGTATTTTCCCTTGTCGAAATATAGAGTGTGACAACAGGGAGCTACTTGCACCCCCCCGCCAGTTCGAGTTTGACTTTATAATAAACTCGGTAAGACCCTTGCGATGGAACTGGATAGTTGGTATTCTCTATCGTAGGAAATCTCTGTCTCTATTTTAGATACAGTTATGGGGAGTTTATTGCGTTGGATTTAGACGCTTTATTATACCTCCACTTTGTCTACTTTTTTAACATGTTTGTAAGATTAATTTATCAGGGCACAACCACTGAGTACTCTATAGGGGTAGTGCTACTCGTTCTTGGCCGACTTGGCTAGACGCATTAAGGATCATGATACATCTACGTGTTTTTGGGCACTTTATACTATCCAGGGATCTTGTATAGATGTTTTTCCTAGGGGGCCACCTCTCACACTGATTGTTTGGGTTATGAGGTGGGGCACAGCACTTTTGCACTCTGTACTTTACTTCTCTATGTGCTTGTTTTTTGATTTTATCCTTTACAGGTTCCTCATTGAGAGCAAGGGGCTCTACTCCCTGTACCAGAGTGCGCACTAAAATAAGGTGCCTGTTCTTTCCCTTACCCTTGGATTTTTTAAGGAGGTAGGGATTTTTATCCTTGTTGGGATTGTTCAGGTGAAAGTCCTGAAGAAAGCCGAGGTAGTATTTTCATTCGGCTGAAACATGTCGACATTTTAGCAGAGTGGGGGGGTAGGGCTCTCTTTACTAGTAGCCATTACCACCACCCACCGGTCCGAAGAGGACCAGTTTTTGTGTCTGGACAGTGTACCCACCATTAAATTTAGCGTAGGGATACACTGTCACCTGCTTTTTAAATTTTTCTCTGCCACATTTTTTCACCTTCTAAATCCCACACAATTTGTTCACGTGTTATGTTGTGTGTTTGTTTGTTTCCCCCTCCCTATTGCTCCACCTCCAGCGTTGGCTAGCGCGGAGGTGTGTTTAGGAGGCCCTATGATGAAGCATGACACAGCTTGCTGTGTGTGAGGGCAATTTTACACACATTACTTGTGCCCTTCTCTACACCTTTCTACCCCCCCTATCTATTACCGTTCACGATTTATGATCCTGTTAGTCCCTGGTCCATGTTGTGTGGATCTATAGCTTGTAGGAGGGTGACCAGGGATTTATCCTCTTACCTCTCTTTTGTGTTATTTTGCTGCGAGCGGCCGCTGAGCCGCAGAGGACGTTTTTATTACGATCCCTGTCTGTTTGACACCTATTTGGGTTTTCCCACACAAAATTCTGTGTTGAGGAATTATGGCAACAGAACAGGGACTAGCTTTCGGGGATGATGCGGCGGCAGATATCCTCGCAGGCCCTTCACTTTTAGGAGATACCTCTATCAACCAGGTCCTTACGCAAGGGGAAGGTTGGGACACTCTTTTAGAACTTAAAAAGTCTCATGTTAAAACCATACTGCATGGGGCAATCTCAACGGAATACCTTAGGGGCAATGCAGCTCCTAGAGGCCTCCTTGTTTCTAATGAACCTCTAATTTTCCTGGATGACCCCATTTTTCGAAAAGATTGGTCTCTCATCGCCTAGAAATGCACCAGGGATTGGCTAATCCTAATTATAAACACGGCTAAAAGGACTGCCGATGCCCTGTACATCAAAATCCAGGCTAATGAGCAGGGAATTAAAACGAGTATCATTCTGGCCACTTTCAAAAAGAAATTAGAGGAAACTAACACAGAAATTGGGGAATACAAAGATTACCTTTTAAGATCTAAAGTAGATAAATTACAGAAAGATCTGAAAAAGTTCTCTAGAGAAAAAGTGTATCCCTATATCACAGATGACTATGTGACTAAGAAAATGGAAGATATGAAAAGAGGCCAGGTTAGGGACAATAGGACCTTAGATAGATCAGGGTCTAGTTCCGGGAGTGAGGATAGTGAGGATAGTGATTATGTCAGGAAACCCAGAAGGAGAGGACGAGGCAGGGGTTTCTATGGGGGACCCTTTAACCGCCCTCAATTCAACCCACTGTATCCTAACTTTCCCAATAATAACTTTGGCTGGCCCCCTTTATACCAACAACAATTTCAAGGGATGCAGGGTGGTCCCACACAACTCTTTCCCCAAGTACCACAACCTTTTTTAGGCCGAGGCAGAGGAAAACAGAAGGGAGCCCTAGGGGGTGTCCAGTGGGAAGACTTGGAACAGAGGGTAACCAGGAGTATGGGTAGGGATCAATCCCCGAGTACGAGCAGGGACTGACTTCCCTGGTAATGAATCTCTCTGACATTACTCTCACGGACACCCAGTTAGCACTCCTGAATAAAGGCCTGGGTTTTGTCCCGACTCACCTACCTGATATTTTCAAAATTCGCCAGGAATTAGCATCCTTTTTCTGGAACATCAGACTTCGGATTTTCTTTGGTCACCAAGAGGAGCGTCCTATCTCTGAAGGGGATACCGATTTCAGACCCAAATCCAAATTCTCAAAAGGAGGGGGGGGGAATCGATGTAATGAAGGGCGTGGATTAAAACATTTAAGCTGGAAATCTTTGCTTAGCATAGTGTGCCGCCTAGTTCTGCCTCTTCTGTCATTGTAGCCAGATATATAATCAACACGTAACATTACACCTACAGCAAGCCAAGACTATTGACTTTGTCAATGGTTGTTAGTTTCCTAAGGTAAATAAGCAACAACTTATGGCTTCGTTGTAAGGGTCTTGCCAATGACCCATGAGAGGGTCTGTACCCAACCCTGGCCCCCGCTGAACTGCAGAGCGAGACCACAATGCGCACAAGAGAGGCCCTTATGTGGAACACGTATGCCCAAGAACCTGGCCAGTATAAAAAGACACAAACAGAGCTAAGGAAGCCATGATCAAGCTTCAGGAGTGCTACTCCAACCGGATCCTTCACAAGTATTGGATGCGAAACCGAACATGCAATAAACCATACTTACCAGTATCACCAATTAACTACCTGCACTCACCCCACTGCTCAGTCATTCTACTGGCAGCATTCAACAAGACATCGGCCGATAACCCGTGCGAGGTAAAAACCCATCTCAGCGCCTGCCTTTTACAACATCTGGTGCCCAGCACCAGCAGGACACGGGCCACTCAAAGCCTAGCCTGTAGCCCTCTCTCGCGTGAGAGACAAACCCCTTCCAGTGGCCACCGCACAGGTGAGGGGCATCATCCGGACATTTCATGCGCATGATTTTTGTGCTAAATGATCACCCAGTGTCACTCAGAAGGCCCTTGAATGTCACATGAACACGCAGAGAACACGGAAATGTCATGGGTCAGCAGTGCGAAAACTCGGCAGGCACTCAAATCTCCCTGTGAGCACACGAAGCCCACCCCAGACGTCCACGCAGCCCCAGCACGAATGTCGGCGACATGCCCTCAGTACAGCATGGGTAGTGCGACGGGACGGGTGGAGGGGGGGGGGCCTGGATCCCATACCCAAACCTGTCCAGGAACGCGAGAAGGCCATACCCCGTGACAAATGACTGCTTCCTTCATCCCAAACCCTGGACTGGCAATTCAGCCTCGTGGAAAGACGGCAAGGATGGCGAACGCCCAGGTCAAAAGCCCTCCCCACGAGTGCTTACCCTCAGGCCCGCACTATGTGCCCTGCATCGAGGCCCCCATGAGGTACCATGGGTCTGGGGGGCCCGCCCCAGAGAGAGGCAATGACGTGTGTCCCACATGCTCGGATGATCCATGGTGCATTTTCGAACCATGTGGGCAACACAACAAGCGTGGCGCTTCCTCCACTGCTCCTCCCGCACACCCTCTCCAGTGACGCTGGAACACTTCTCAGACATGCAACTCCCCTTACAAAACTATATAACGCACCAACTACCCGACCACTGTCTGCACATCACCAAGTGCGATATCTCCGTCACACCTCAGAACCTCGTTTGTGCCTTCTCAACTGCCGGTATACCATGAAACATTTGTACATTACATTTATCCAAATTACCCCGTGCTAGAAAAAAGTTGACTTCCTACAAACAGACCTCCCCTCCACACCTCCAGCATTCCCGCCAGCAAGACCGCCACACAGTCCACCGTACAAAATCCTCTCACCTTGCAGTCAGAAACTGAAAAGAAAATACAAATCTCCATGTCAAACACACACGCAGCAACCCGTCAGATAGCCCAGCCTGACCTCTGACCTCCGGCCCGAACACACAGCAAATACAAGACAAACACAACGTTTCAAGGCATCTCCACGGCTCATTCACCTTTCGAACTGTAGCACATGTCTGGGGGTGCCGTGCAAGCACTCCCCCACCCACCGAGTTGGAGCCGCGACAGACGAAGGCCTCTCTCATGCCCACAACACACAACACAGTTCAGGGGCCCGGCAGGCTCTTCACTGTTGATGTTTGAAACGGGCACCCGGTGCGCCCGTGTCTTGCATGGCGAGCACGCGCCGCCCCCCCATGACCATGAGGACACCAGTAAGGTTTGCGGTATAAGCAGGCAGGGATAGATCTGCGGGTTTGTGCAGTTGCGGCGGAGACGTGCGCAGACTCCAGAGACAGTACCTCTGGCAGTCGTTTCTATCACACGTGTGATGCGGAGTTTTCCTACCCCCCTTGGACCCGGCATGAAACCTGAACTCAGCGTGTACCGGAAATGGCGAGGAAGAGGAACACAATTAACCTGTCTGCGGTCTTAAACAGCAGTCGAGTAAGGTGTTAACAGCGACATTTACTACATTGGGCTGGACATTTAAATATACAGACCATATCTAGACTGGTCCTAATAGAAGTAGGTGGGCGCCCAAACTCACCAAAGGATACCCCGCAAGCCGATCTGCATACCCGCTCCGACACGGGACAAAAAGAAATAAACCGCACAACAATACCCTGGAAAACAATTGCATGTGCTGCAGACTGCGTCCAAGCCTGAAAATACACGCCCAGTCTACCTTGTTGTGAATATTACAGGGACAACAGGCCCCAGAAGCCCCAATTCACCACGACCAAAGGACGCCCGCGGTACCTCCGGACCTGGGAATGCGACGATACACGGCAGACGGCGTGGCCAGAAGGCACAAAAATGAAAGCCTGATGGGCGGGGGCAGGTATAAGTACCTTGCCCCCACCCTCTGATGCTCCGGACATGACGCGTGGCCTGCGCCGGACTTATGGGACTCCCGGAGGGTCCCAACCACTAGACATGTTGCTGTGCGTAATGTGGCACTAGGGTGGCCGCACTCCTGAGTGGGCACACTGCGTGTGCCGCGGGCAGCCTCAATCCTCCCTGCCACCAAGCTACTTTAGTTCTCTCAGAAGAAGTGGACGCACAGGTTGTTCGTTATTCAGGAAGTAAATGTAGCTGATGTAGGGCTTCAACCCTTTTACGCTGGAGGACAGTTTCCCTGTTGCCACTGTAAAACTATTTATTATTTCAAGCAACAAGCCATGCAATTCAGTTTTATCATGCCCGAGACGCAGAAGCGTTGAGCAGGAAATCGGATAAGAAAGAACAGCACTTCCCAGCAGACAGGGCCTTGTGGTGCCCTTTGCTTACAGGAGGACGTTCGTTACATTAGTGTGCATAATCACACACATAAAAACCTGCAACTAGCAACCCTGCTGGGATAACACAGGAAAGAATACCAATTCTAGAAACATTCTCACGCCTGACAAACTCATTACATTGGCACTGTTTATGGGATTCATTTATAAAGAAGGACGTGGAACACCACCTCCTTAAGAGCAGGCTATGCTAGGTATAAATACCTCTACAGCTATTCAGCGTTCCATGCTCTTGCGGATGAGGAAAATTACTCTGACCCGGAAGAGGAAACCAGGGGTCCAACTATCACCAGTTGAGAAAACAAGTTCATAAAAATGGTAATATCGTGCCGTAATAAATGAAGAGCACTGATAGGAAACAATGACAGTACGTCTTTGGACAGATACTCTAAATTAAACATGAATATTATTGCTAGAGGTTTGCTTACTATATATATATATTGCAAATTAAACAGCATTATTGCCACATCCTTTCCAGATACTTGAAAAGCTTCAAGCAATCTGTTAAAAGGATTCACTGTGGCCTGGGATTGTCCCGCAGTACACACTTACTGGGGCAAGGTAGTTGAGACAATGGAGTGGGTTTGGGGAATAACAATAAAACCAGAACCCACGGCTTGTCTATTGGGGATGTTTAAGCAACGTAAGAGAGGAAAAATGCAATGGCGATTCTCACAATTGGCGCTATTACTAGCGAAAAGGCGAGTAGCCATGACCTGGATGGGTACTGGAGGACCTAATTTGCTAAGGTGGAGTAAAGGTGTGAAAGAATGGGCTGTAGCAGAGGAACTAAGGCTACGCAGGTGTAGGGCAGAAGAGCACGCAGAAGAGGAATTGGCATTATGGAGAGAGGCTATAGAGGACTTTGAAACAACAATAGCAACTGAGCAGAATAAAGGGAATTCAGGCCCTGTTGCGGAGGGGGGTGCCTCGCCTACAAATAGTCTTGAACCTAATAACAAAGGAACTTCCTCTACGGACCGCACGTAGCACATGTACTGTATTATTGAAGGCCTTTAGAAAAATGGGAATGTACAAATAGACACTGCACGGGGAAAGGGTGGAATGGTTATAAAGTTTATTTCATGTTTATAATGGTTATATGAGATAACATCGTTTATGTCAACAAAGTAGAAATCTAAAATAAACAAATTCTTTAAAAAAAAAGGATTCACTGTAAAAACGACCGCTACGTTTTCTTCCTCGCTTAACAGTACACTCATGTCGGGACTGCGTGTCGCTGCTCGTACCCACGGCAATACTTCATGGGAGTGAACTTCTCAGAAAAGGTGAGACATGCCGCCACCATTAGCAGGCTATGATTTTTAAGTGACATACAAAAAAGCCAAACCAAAGTGTTGGAGGAGTCAGACCCCACAAAGTACAGACAACAGATTGCCAAACAGCAAATGCGATGTCTAGGCTCGACCTAAAAACTATGTTGAGAAGGTAAAGTCAAGTTATATAATCTACATGTTATGAGGTTTACAACTATGAAAACAGCATGATTGTCTTCACAAATGTTATCAAGGTGGACTATTGAAACTTGAGGAATATCAACATCTGAAGAAAGAACGTCCAACAATACCTACAATTAACTTTATACAAAGATCCATAACAGTGTCACTAGACCACCAGGATGACCTATAATCTCTCTGATTGATAGTCTTCTGGAAACCATGTCAAAATTTGTAGACCACTTCCTCCAAACATATCTACTTTCTCTTCTGCCCTATATCTGAGGCTGTACGATATCCCATGACATAAGGTGCATCTCATGATCACTATGGATGTTTCATTATTATAAACAAGGATTCATAATGAGGATAGCGGAGAAGGATCGAGCTATTTCTAAAAAGACAAACACTCTATTATTTGGAGCACAACAAAACGATACTAAGTTAAACCTTTGCCTCCATTACAATATATTTTTGTTTCAGAAGAACTGTAAATTAGAGGGTTTGAAGAACTGCAATAAACCATTATGTGTTTTATGCTCAGCTATGCAAAACTTCAGATGGGGTAGTGGGAAGGAGAATCAGCTGGAAACAACATAACGAGAACTATACAAATTATGTTGTTCTCTGGTAGAGGTATGTCAATGTTTTCTTTGTGATTTGGTCACATGCTCTAAAACCAGAACATGAATTTGATAAATTCTAATAATCTGCAACTATCTTTGACTACTAATAAGATTTATCATGAAATCACATTAATGGATTTTAAAATAGAAATGCAAAATGGTTAATTAGAGACCTCCTAGCATTGAAAGGAAAACTGCAGGCAGTAGCATCTTCTAGATAACTACCACACACCACTTCTATATGGAGAGCTACATGGAGCTAATGACAACTGCAGCACAACAAAAAAATTGAAATTGGGAAACAAATGTTAGGCCACTGCATATCAATGTGATACTTCGAATGTACTAGATACTGCCACAGAGAGAGCAGACCTTAGCCTTAGAAATTAATTCTTGGTGGGAACAGAGAGAAGTTGTAGTGAGGACGATCTATATAGTCTGAGGCTGACAAAAATGTACAGCCTTGAATCTAAAAAAATAAGAGATATGGGGTCAGATGTACAAATACACTGGTCACGAAAAGAGGTCGAAAGTTGTATGTCAACTCCCTGACTCTGCCACCATGATTAACAACCCAAAAGGGGTCATTCTTGGATCCCTTCCCCTTTGCGAATCAGTTATCATGCAACTTGGAACACTGCAACTTTTAAATGATTTGTGACTGTACTCAGTAGACATTTTTAAACCCATTTGAAGATTCAGAAAAAATAATAAATAGACTTACTACAGTCACTCTATTCTCTTGATATTTGCATTGTGGTCTTAAATTTTATAAGGGGAGCCCCTCTAATATGAAATCGATACGAATAACTGAGTCCATTAATTTATAGCGCATGATATAGCACCTTTTCTTCCTCCCTTTCGCATATGCACTCTATCTTTCTCGCAGGAGGGAAATGGGATTCTGGGGAGGCTATGACAGAGTTGCCAAGAAAAGTACATTTGAATAATCCTATCGTGTTGCTATTTTGCTTCTTATTTTATTTGTTTTTATTCCATGTGGTTTTATAGAATGATTAAAGTGGAAGGTGTGGAGGGTTGAGGAGAAATCACAGGCGTAGCCCCATTGGATAAATTTGAAGGACCCATTAGTCAGATGTGGTGCTCTGCCACTCCTGGAGGAAGTGGCGGATGCTGTCTTCTACAGGGCGGTTGTGTGCAACTAAGGAGGTAATAAAGAGGTTTTGAGGTTATTGCCAGAGGGACGGGGACTGAGACATGCGTTGTGCCTGATGGTTCGGCACTGTCTTTTGGGGCCACAGCAATGACTACAAAAGGAGTTGGGGCAGAAGATATACCAAGCCTCTGGCATTCCACAAAAAAGGGTGAAACTGTCTGGGAGATTGTGGAACATGCGCCCATGGCTCAGCTCTCGTTAAAACACTCTAGGACATCGTGGGAAAATAGTTGAATAGTTGGCAAGAGAATTGGAAGTTATTGCTTTTCATGGACAGAGAGGTGGTGGGCAGCGATGTTTAGGACCTGCCATGGCTAAACAAAGGGGGGAGACCCAAGTCCTTGTATATTTCAGAAGTAACAAAGTCTGCTTTTGCGATATGGGATCGCATTGCAGTCACACACAGCTTTTAAGGACAGCTAGGTCCACACAACTCTTTTCAGACAAAACCAAACTTAACACCTGGAATGGACAAAGGGAGACTTGAATCTTGGAAAACGAGGAGGGTGCCTTATGATAGGAGATAGGTTTCAGAAAAAGGAAATCAACACATTCAGAGACTATAAACGCAAGTTTTGAAATAAAGAGACAGAAAGGATGCAATACAACCAAATCCCTCACTGGGTTATGCACCCCACTATTAGAGAAGCTGCAATCAGACCATTAACATCTCTTTAAATAAATATTTCCAAGCACATACAATACTAAAGGATTCATGGAGAGTGCTGCCTGCCTATCCTGAAGCCAGTCTCCAACAGGAAGCAGGGGCAGGAAACAAAGGCCCTTACTAAGTAAGGAGTTGTTGTACAAACAAAAACAAAATACCCGACATTTTGGTTGGAAAAGAGAGCAGCAGGAGATGGGGGTCTTTAAGTGCTCAGCAGTGTATAATTAGTCAGCAGCTGTTGTACAACCAAAAACAAAATGCCAGGCATTCCGGCAGGAAAGAACAAGTTACTTACCTACGGTAATGCCTTATCTGGTAGAGACGCTATCTAGCCGCAGATTCCGTGCCTTAGAATTATCCCCAGGCATCAGATTCGATCAGAATCTGTTTTTGTGAGCAGTACCCCTGCGAGCCGGTAGGTGGCATCGATCGATTCCGCCGTGGTGTCGTCCACGCTGGATGGGATGTGAGTAGTGCCTATATAGGCACCACCCCAGCGCACTGATGTCAGTTTCTTTTTGTGACTTTCCACACAGAACACTGACCACTCGTGTGGAAAACTATGGCCCTGAAAACGGAACAGCCCTGTCCCTAAAAATCAGTTTGCAGTGAGGGGAGTATGGGCAGGTCGGTAATGAATCTGCGGCTAGATAGAGTCTTGTTCTCTGATAGAGACTTCTAGCCACAGACTCCTTACCTTAGAATAGATACCCAAACAGTACCTTCCCGGAGGTGAATCTGTGAAACAATTTCATACCAAAAAGTCCTGCAGGACTGAACGGCCAATGCGTAGCAGATCTTAATGCAGAGCACGCTCAATCAGGGGTTAGTCCACTTCCACACAGCCTTTTCCTTCTTCGCTCCAACATGCCCCACGAAGAGTTGGTCGTCTACCCAGAACTCTTTCGAGCAGTCAAGGTAGAACAAAAACACTCTTTTTGGCTATAGTTGGTGAAGCAAATCCTCTTCTTTATAAGGATGTGGCGGAGTGTAAAAAGTAGGCAAGGTGATGGAATGGCCTACATGAAAGAGATTGACGACTTTCAGCATAGAGAGAGCTTGAGTTCGAAGAACCACCTTTTCTGGGTAGATGTTCAAGTATGGAGACTTGGATTACAAAACCTGAAGCTCACTGACCCTCCGGGCAGATGTTATTGCCACCTTGATGGTAAGGAGGCTGAGAAGACAGTTGTGCAAGGGCTCAAAGGGAGCACACATAAGGAACATCAGGACTAGATTACGGTCCCACTGAGCCATGATAAAGGGAGAAGGAGGAAACATATGTTACAACCTTTCAAGAACCTATGTACAAAAGGGGATTTGAAGAGGGATGGATGGTCTGGCAACCGCAGGAAGGCTTATAAAGCAGAAAGATAACCCTTTCAGGTGCCCAGAGCAGAGTCCTGCTGGGAAAGGGAAAGAACAAATAGAAAACCTAAGAAAAGGGAGCAGAAAGAGGGTCAACCTGCTTTTCTGCACACCATGTCACAAAATTGCCCCCACAGCAGGCGTAAACTGTTTTGGTGGAGGGACAGTTGGCTGCCAGAATAACAATGCAGACTTCGGGCGGAGGTGGAAAGCTGTCAACTGTTGCTGCTCAATCTTCATGCAAGAAGGCGGGGCATTGATAGACTCGGGTGGAGAACCCTCCCCTGCTGCTGCGACAGAAGATCATCCCGAAGAGGCAGCCTGATTGGACATCAAATGCACTTGCTTAACAGCTCGGGTTACCAAACTCTCGTAGCCCAGTCCGGAGCCACAAGAATGACTTGGGCCTGTTGTTCCTGATCTTTTTGAGAACTCTGGGTAGTAGTGGTATGGGAGGTACAGGGTCAAGACTGATTTGCACATGGCTGGGTCTGAACTGGGGTGGCGAAGTGAGAAGAAGAACGATGATGGAATTAACCCAGATCTAATAGTGAATGGGGGTGAGTGTCTGAAAAATGTCAGCGCTCCGTAAATCATCTTATTGTATTTGCTTTGTTCGCCCTACGTTGGCAGGGTATGCCCAGACGTGGGTCCCTTGCTCACTTTGCCACTGGATTCAAGCTAGCCTGGCAGATGAGGGGTGTTACCCCAAAACCGGTCCCAGGATGCTTGTTTCCGGTACAGGGAGGACCTGGTCTGGCAGTTTGGGCTGGACTGTTTCCATGAGGAACAGGGTCAAGACTGATTTGCATATGGCTGCGTCTGAACTGGGGTGGCGAAGTGAGCAGAAAAACGATGACGGATTTAACCCAGATCTAATAGTGACTGGGGGTGAGTGTCTGAAAAGTTTCAGCGCTCCGTCCATCATCTTATTGTGTTTGCTATGGGTGGAAAGGAGAACAGGAGGCCTAAGCTCCACTCAAGACAAAAAGCATCTATGAGCGAGAGCCTCCTTGAAAACTTCAGCGCACAGAACTGCTGACATTGCGTGTTTTTGGTACTGGCGAACAGATCTAACTAAGGCTCTCCCCACTGCTGAAAGAGACCTTGCATCACCTGCCCTGGTGTTCAGACAGCCTGCCACGTGTTGAACCACCAGGGATATGCCCTGACACTCTAGCCATGTCCAGAGACGCAGGGCCTCTTGACAGAGGGTCCATGACCCTAGCCCGCCCTGTTTGTTGCAGTACCAAATGTTGGTTGGGTTCCGTGATCACCTGCACTAGCTTTCCCTTGATAGGGGGTAGAAAGGTTTTTAATGATAGTCGGATCTTCCGGAGCTCCAGAAGGTTGATGTGGAGTCTGGATTCCACCAGACACCAGAGGCCTCTGATCTCCACCTCTCCCAGATGGGCACCCCATCCCAGGAGTGATGCATCTGTCACCACTGTCAGATCTGGTTGGGGAAGGGAGAGGTCTGCCGCTGACACCTTTGCAGTTCGTTAACCGCCACTGCAGCTCTTTTGCAGTTACCTCCGAGATTTGGACCATGGCTGACAGATTTCCCTGATGCTGCTCCCTTCGGAACTTTAGTTCCCACTGCAGAGCCCGCTTTGCCAGCGGGTATGTGTCACAAGCAGGATGCAGGAGGCCCAGCAACCTTAGAGTCAGTCTTACCGAAATCCAGGAGAAAGGCTCAAACATCAGTATCATAACCTGAATATCCTGGACTTGCCGCTCAGGAAGAAAGGCCCAAAACAGCACTGTGTCCAGAACAGCTCCGATGAAAAGGAGCATCTGTGTGGGAGTCAGGTGTGACTTCGGCACGCTGATAGTGAACCACGACGAATGCAGGAGGTCTGCCGTAGTCTGGAGGTGGGAGACGACAGCCTGGGGCAAACCCGCCTTCAACAGTGAGACGTCGAGACAGGGGAAGACTGGAAACCCTGATCTCTGCAGAGGAGCTGCAACCACCGGCACCACCTTGGTGTACACCCAAAGGGCGCCGGAAAGGCCAAAATGGAGCACAGCGAACTTTAAGTGCTCGTAGACCACGGTGAGCTGCAGGTAACGCCTGTGGGCAGCCAGGAAGGGAATGTGGAAATATGCATCCTGGAAGTCCAAAGCTACTATCCAGTCTCCCAGGTCCAGGGCAGACAGGACTTGAGCAACCGTGAGAATTTTGAACTTCTCCTTCTTGAGGAAGAAATTGAGAGGGCACACGTCCAGGACAGGACGAAGGCCTCCGCCCTTCTTTAGCACCAGGAAGTAGTGGAAATAGCAACCACGACCTACTTCTGGCATCAGCACCCTCTCTATGGCTCCCTTGGCCAAGAGAGCCGTCACTTCCTTGTGGAGCAAAGAAAGATGGTCCTCCACCAGCCTGTCACAGGTAGGTGGCTTGGGTGAAGGGGTAGTCTTTAGGCAGTATTGGAGATATCAATATATGGTTACATTTCCAATGTGCTGAATTAACAAAAAAATAGAGAGGTTGAAGATGACAAATATGGCAATACGCTAAAACAAACAGAATAGGTGTAGTAAGTGAAGAACCTTGAACGGCTCTGAAAAGTGATACATAAGCTGTTATGTTCCAAAAACAACTACACCTCCAACTGTAAAGGAGGAGCTGCAGAAAGCTTCCAAAAACAAACTCATGCATCGGATGAGTGTGCACAGTTTAACCCCTTAGCTGCAGGGCCTTTCCCTTCCACAGCTAAGAGCTTTTTGGCTATTTGGGGTAGTTCGCGCTCAGGGCTCCATAACTTTTTTTACACATAAGGTATCCACGCCAAATTTGCTTCCTCTTTCCAACATCCTGGGGATTCTAAAGGCACCCAGATTTGTGGATTCCCCTGGAGAGGACTGAAAAATTAGCCAAAATATAGAAACATTTTGGATTTTTGGGGTAAAATGGGATAAAAGTGCTGCAAAAGAAGGCGTCTGTTTATTTAATGCAAAAGGCATCAACTAATGGTTTGCGGTGTTAAAATCACCATCTTCCCAGCTTTCAGGAACAGGCAGACTTGATTCAGAAAATCAAATTTTGAAACACAGTCTTAGTATTTTACTCGGAGATAGGCCATTTTTCCTGTTTTTTTAACTTTAAACCTCCTTCCTATTTGTGGTGGAAACAGGTATGAAACCCATGGTGGATCCCTGAAAGCTATACATTTCTGAAAGCTAGACAAAGTTCTGAATTCAGGGAGGGGCTCATTTGTGTAGATCCTTCAAAGTTTTCCTATAAAAAGTAACAGTTGAAATAAAAAATATTGAAATTGAGATAAAAAAACAGCCATTTGTGTCTACGTTTTCATCTTTAACTTCTTCTTACTATGGCAGATTTTCAAAAGCAATACACCGTTACGTTTGCAAGACCCTTCTGGTTGCGGCGATAAATAGGGCCTGTAGGGTTCTCCATGAACCCGAGGTACCCAGAGCCAAAAACCGAACTGCACCTACCAATGGTTTTTGATTGTGCACCGACTATTCAGCAATTAATATAGTAAATTATAAAGAATGGAAAAAGGGTATGAAGGAAACTTCTGCATTACTGAAATGTACACTAGATACTGAGCTGAGGAGCAGTGGTTGTTTGTACATCTCTGAACTTATGGGTACACATACTGGCATGTTTTTAAGAGGGCATATTTTAAAATGTCTTTTGTGTTACACAGTTGCTTACATTTGAAAGGCACAAAGGTAGAGGTATTAATTTGGTAATAACAAATGTTCTACTATTCTTTATTCCCACGTCTCCCAATATAAATGGTACCCCACTTGTGTGGCTGGGCCTTGCGCCTGCAACACAGAACACCTCAAAACGTGACCTAGGAGACATCATATTTACCCAGCAGAATGCATGTTATTTTACAAGGTGTCTAGCTGCGGATTTTGGACCCCCAGGTCAGCTGGCATCTAGGGAAACCTACCAAACCAGCATGCCTTTGAGAACTGGACACCCGGGGGAGTCTAGGGTGGGGTGTCTTGCGTGGCTCGCACTAGTTTTTTTTTTACCCAGAATCCCATGCAAAGCTCAAACTTTGCCAAAAAAATATATGTTCCTTTCATTTCTGTGAGGAAAAGTCCTGTAATCTGCAGACAGCCACACATTTCCTACCACCCAGCAGTCCCCCAAGTCTCCAGAGAAAAACGGTGCCTCACTTGTGGGTAGGGCTAGTGCCATTGACACGAAAGGGTGCCAAACGCAACGTACACACATCACATTTTTCCACTGAAAAACTGACGCCCATTGTCACCACCGTGCTTGAACTCCCATAGTAACAAGCTGGGAATCCACAGAATCGAAGACGGCCCTATTATCTCCTTAAGGGGAATGCTTGCATGTGACTCAAACACACCAAAGCAAGCTATTTCCCACCAGGAGATAGGAGTAAGTAGGACTGGAAGACCACATCAATTGGGGAATATGTCTATGCGTGTCACGACCCTGCACAACACTTGTTTCGCTCCAGAAAAGCCCTTGTGTTTTAGATAAACATGGTTCTATAAAGGAAGAGAAGAAAAAAACTAAAACTATTAAAAGTCCAATCATTAATAGCACTAATAACACTCTTCTCACTATGTGGATTCCTTTGTGTCAATACCCTATCAACACTCACTCCAAATTATCATCCTTTACGTATGAGGATGGTAAGGTAAAAAAAGCAAAAAATAAAAGTTCTTCCAAAAATAGCACTAGATATTACTGTTCCAAGAAGAGATATCTAAAACAAAAATACAGAACAGCTTTGTACCAACTAATGCAGTCTTTGTCAGTGCACTGACCTTTAAAAAAACATAAGGCTCAAATGTACAAAACTAATTTCCTAGTATAAACAAAACAGTAGACTAGACTCGTCTAACCGCTCTGCTGGAGTACCTTTTAGCGAATGTCCAAGACATCACAAAGCACTGACCAACGCCAACTTCGCAGCCAAAGAACCCCACAGATGGATCACCAACTGCACAGAAAAGATCGCCCCCCTCCGCAACCCCGACAGACAGCGCCCCATGAAGGCCACCTGGTTGACCCCCTCCCTCCAAGAATCCAGATGCACCTGCAGACGTCTCGAAAAATGATGGAGGAACAGCAAAACCACCGAAGGCCAGACCACCTACAAGAACGCCATGTCAGAATACCACCAACTCATCAGATCCACCAAAAGGACCTTCATCCGGAACAAAATCTTTGCCAACTCCAGCAACTCAAAGAAACTCTTCAGCATCATCCAACAATTCACCAAACCCCCCAGCGAAGCCACAGACGTCACACCCTACCAGGGCCTCTGCAACAAGCTCGGCTCCTACCTCTATCTGAAAATCAAGGCCCTCTACGACAACGTCAGCTAACAGACTCCAGAAACCACTCTTTCCACCAGCGACGGCAGCCAGCCTACCCTCGCCGCCTGGACCCCGGTCACCACTGAAGATTCCGCCACAACCATGAAGAGCACTCACTCAGGAGCCCCACGGACCCCTGCCCGCCACACATCTTCCACAGAGCACCTGAGCTACGACGCACCATCAACGCCACCTTCGAATCTGGCACATTCCCCGATGACTGGAAACGCGCAGGAGTGAAGCCCCTCCTCAAGAAACCCTCTGCTGACCCGACGGACCTGAAAAACTACCAACCCATCTCTCTCCTTCCCTTCGCGGCCAAAGTCACCAAGAAGATTGTCAACGCCCAGCTGACTAACTTCATCGAAGAGAACGCCATCCTCGACCCTTCCCAGTCCGGATTACGCAGCAACCACAGCACAGAGACTGCCCTCCTCGCTGCCACAGACGACATCCGCATGCTCCTCGACCAAGGCCACACTGCGGCCCTCATCCTACTAGACCTCTCTGCAGCCTTTGACACCGTCTCCCACCGCACTCTCACAGCCAGACTCCACGACGCTGGCATACAGGGAACCGATCTCAACTGGCTCTGCTCCTTCCTCGCCGGCAGAACCTAAAGGATCAGACTCCCGTCCTTCCTCTCCGAACCCACAGAAATCAACTGCGGAGTACCCCAAGGATCATCACTCAGTCGCACGCTCTTCAACATCTACATGGCCCCCCTCACCACATCGTCAGAAAGCATGGACTCAGCATAGTATCCTATGCCGACGACACCCAGCTCATCCTCTCCCTCACAAAGTAACCCGACGCCAACAGACTCAGCTTCCAGGAAGGAATGAAAGATGTCGCAAACTCCAGACCATCCAGAACACCGCGGCCAGACTCGTTCTCGGCATCCCACGACATGATCCCATCAGCCAACACCTACGAGTCTCCACTGGCTACCCGTTGAGAAGAAAGTAACTTTCAAGCTACTCACCCACACCTACAAATCCCTCCACAATAACATCCCAAATACCTCAACAAAAGAGTCTCCTTCCACGTACCCAAGAGAAACCTCCGCTCCGCCGACCTTGCCCTAGCAGAAACCCTGGGCATCTGCAGATCCAGAGCAGGTGGAAGAGCCTTCTCCTACGTTGCGACAAAGGCCTGGAACGAGCTCCCGGTCAACATCAGGCGCTCCCCCACCCTGCACACCTTCAGGAAGAGCCTCAAGACCTGGCTCTTCAGTTGACTCGGAGCTGCACCCCCCCCAACCCCAGCGCCTTGAGACCCTCACGGGTGAGTAGCGCTTCACAATTCCCTGATTGATTGATTGAGTTCAACGACTCAAATCCTTATCTCGGAAAGCTGCTCCTCGCTTGGAGTCTCGGAAGCATTCTCTTCAAGAAGGTAACTGGAAGGTCAGGAAAGAACAAAAGAAAGCTAGACCGCTTCTTCCAGGACACGGAAGTGGTGCGTGAATCAGAGTACCAAAACAATGGGGCATGGTCCTCCTACAATGCAGGAACTGCAAAGCCAAGCAGCAAGTTCTTGATGACAACCACTTATTTCCCGCTCCAGAGCTCCTCCTTCATTTATCATGATGCCTTTGGAGGCAGGCCCCAGGCAAGATTTACTAAAGAAAAAATAAACGTGTAACAAGGATTTCGACACAAAGACAACAGGTACAACATTGAAGTAGTAGGAGATGTATCTAACAGGAAAAGAAAACATGCACCTGAAATACGTGTTTTATATCACCTGGAGTATAGTAACCATGCAAGAAGCATAGGATGTGACAGTTCTCCCTCCCTGAGGCGACTCTCAGGGCGGTGTTTTGTAGGGTGTAATGCATGGAATCTTCATACCAGGGAGGGGGCATGTACCTGTTCTGAGGGTTCCCAAGATCTATCTTCAGGAGAATATCCAAGCCAATCAATCAGGTATTGTATTCTACCCCTCTTCCTTCTGGAGTCAAGAATACCTTTCACTTCGTACTCCGCTTCTCCTTCTACATTTATAGGCGGAGGTGGAGGTTTTGAATGTGACAAAGGATCATAAAGCTTCAGTACTGAAGTATGAAAAACAGGATATATTTGTAGTTCATGAGACAATTCTAGGTTTATTGCCACAGGATTGATCATTTTTTCTGTTCTATAGGGCCCTATAAAGCAGGTTTGCAGTTTACGTGGCCCTGCTAATCTAAGGTTTTTTGCAGCCAACCATACTTTGTCTTCTACTACATAATCTGGAGCAGGGTGACAATGTCGGTCTGCTTGTCTTTTCATAGTATCCTTTGCTTGTTGTAATTATTCTTGGGCTCTTGACCATACCTTCACAAGATTTTTGTGGTGTATTTTAACAGCAGGTATCTCTGTTAAGACCTGTGGTATTTGTAACTGTAGTGATTTTGGATGATACCCAAAGAGAAGAAAAAAGGAGAGAGTTTTGTAGCCGAATGTTTATTATTATTGTATGCAAACTCCGCTACAGGGAGTGCCTGTACCCAATCACTAATAGTAGTACTCAGCAAACACCGTAAATACTGTTCTAGTATCTGATTGGTTCATTCTGTTTGCCCATCAGTTTGAGGGTGACAGGCAGAAGACAAGCGGTGATCGATGTGAAGGGCTATTCAAACCCTTTGCCAGAACCTAGCAATGAATTGTGCTCCCCGATCAGAAATGACCACTGAGGGGAGAACATGTAATCTAACCACTTGCCCAATGAATATGTCAGTTAGTTCTTTAGCAGTAGACCGCTTTTTTAGAGGTAAGAAATGGGCCATTTTCGTCAGTAGGTCTACCACGACAAGAATAGTAGTACAACCCTGAACCCTAGGCAGATCTGTTATAAAATCCACACTAATGGAATGCCAAGGTACTTATGGAATAGGCAACGGCTGTAGTAACCCATAATGTGCACAATGCGTGGCCTTTTGCCTAGCACATGTGGAACAAGTCTTAACAAACATTTGTACATCTTTTGTCATCCCTTCCCACCAAAACCACCTCTGACATGTTTGCAAAGTTTTTTCTTCCCCTGGATGCCCTGCTAAAGGTGCATCATGGCCCCAATGTAATGCCTGTTGTTGTTGCTTTTGTGTAGAGAGTACTAATTTGTTAGCCTGATACAATAATTTGTCTTTATTACTATTAAGAGGATTAATCAACCCTTCATGTGTCACCACCTGTTGAGAAGTCTTAGCCAATTATGTTAGAAATACTGAGGATTCATCCTCTTGTTTATTTTCCAAACCAATTACCTTTTGTGTAGGTATTATGGGTACATGGCTCTCTAATGATGTTTGTGATTCCTTGCCCAAATGTGACAGTGCATCTGCCTTGCCTTGTTGTGAGCCAGGGTGGAAAGTGATGATGAAATCATAGTCACTAAAAAACAGAACCCATCTCATCTGGCGTGCTGTAAGTGCTCTGGCAGACCTAAAGAATTGAAAATTCCTATGGTCGGAATAGATCGTGATAATATGGGGTGACTCTAATAAGTAATGCCTCCATTCCTGAAATGCAAGTTTGACAGCCAGCAACTCTCGCTCTCCAATGGCGTAATTCTGTTCTGCAGGTAAAAGTGTTTTGGAGAAGTAGGCTATGGGATGTAGACATCCTGTCTTCTCATCTCTTTGTGACAAAACCCCTCCTACCACATATTGAGAGGCATCTGCTTCCAAAAAAATGGTTGCGAAGGGTTTGTATGTCTCAAGACGGGATCTGATGTAAACGTATCTTTTAATATTGAAAAGGCATGTTCAGCGTGTTCCGGCCAGGTAAAGATCTTCCCTTTGCGCAATAATGTGGTAATGGGGGCAATAATGTCAGAAAAGTGGTTGATAAAGCATCTCTAAAAATTGGCGAATCCAATGAATGATTGGAGTTCTCGTACCGAACTCGGGCTAGACCAATTCAGAATAGCTTTGATTTTCTTGGAATCCATGTGTATCCCTGCTGGACAAAGAAATTCTACCTGAGTGGTATGAAATACGCATTTGTTGAGTTTTGCAAAGAAGGTGATTATCTCTGAGACACTGTAAAACCTTTTTTACATGATCAACATGTTCTTCAGATTGAGAGTAAATCAAGATGTCATCTATATAGACTATAACAAAAACATCCAGGTATTCACGTAAGATCTCATTCACAAAAAACTGAAAAGCAGCAGGGGCATTACACAGCCCAAAGGGCATCACACAGTACTCAAAAAGACCAAATTTAGTGTGAAATGCTTTCTTCCACTCATTTCCGTCTCTAGCTCGGATCAAGTGGTAAGCCCCCCTTAGGTCCAACTTGGTATAAATCTTGGCCTTTTTTACTTGTTCTAATAATACGGAGATAAGCGGAAGAGGATACTTGTTTTTTTATGGTCACTTTGTTCAGTGCTCTATAGTCCAGACAAGCGTGCAAGCCTCCCTCCTGTTTGGGTATAAAAAACAGGGGAGACAAAACGGAAGACGAAGAATGACGAATAAACCCCTGAGCCAGCATGTCATCAATGTATTTTCGGAGATAATCGGTTTCAGGTTCTTTAAAGCGTATATATGGCTTACTTGTAAATCAGCTCCCGGTACAAGGTATATTCTGCATGCGATGTGGAGGCAACTCTGTAGCTTTTGCTTCATCAAACACCTCATGGTATTCAGCATACCAGGAAGGTATTCCTGATAAATTTGTGTTATCAGCTAGTGCACAACACAAAGGAGTTTTCTATTCGGTTGCTTACTGATAGCAATGTACCAAACAGTGTTGAGACCTCAAATTAACTGAGCGAGAAGCCCAATCAATGTGTGGGTTGTGCATCTGTAACCAGGGGACTCCAAGTATAGCCCCGAAATTAGGAGTGTCAATGAGATCAAAACAGATCACTTCAGAGTGCCTATTATCACAGAGCATAACCATGTCGTTTGAGTGATGCACAATTAATCCCCAGGAAAATTCGGATCCATCCACAGCTCTCACTGGTTCGGGGTGTTCTTTTTGAAGGAATTCAATATTTAGTGATTTGGCAAGAGTAATATCTAGGAAATTCCCAGTGGCTCCGGAGTCTAACAGAATCGGCATAGTTCTCTTTCGTTGTTTGGTGAGTATTAATGTGACTGTGATAGTGAAATGTTTGGGAATACTAGCCACCGTATTGGCCACATACTGTGAGATCTCAAAGTTTTTTATACTCGAAGGATTGACCTAAACTCCCTTCAAGCTACCTAGTTTTCTGAGACAGCGACAACCTTTATAGGGACTTAGGTCTCACAGGACATTCTCTAGCATAGTGTCCCCCTTTCCCACAGTACAGACAGGTTAATTTTCTGCCTTTTATCTTTCTCATCCAATGAAAGAGGACCACGAAGACCTCCTATTTGTATAGGTTCACTTTTGTCTAAGGGTTCTTTTTTATCACTGCGAAAAAACAATCACCCTTGGGAAATCACTTTGTGTTTTTTCTCCTTTAGGTTCTACCAACCTGTGATCCTTTAATCACCAGGTCAATGAATGAATGACAATCTTCTGGGGGGTCGACAATTTGAGAAAATATATTTTTAAGCTCATCTCTCAATCCTCAATAAAAAAATCAAGGTTCTCTTATCCTCTGGCCAACGTGTCTCTGCAACCGGTCTATTGAAATTAGTGATGTATGTAAGCACATCTTTTGACCCTTGTTTTAAGAATAGTAGTTTGTTATCGGTGGCCTGCATAAATGTATGTTTAGCAAATAAATAACGTATCTTTTCCTTGAACTGGCCAAAATCATACAGAAAGGGGTCATCAGTTTCCACAAGAGGGACAGCCCATGTAGCCGCATTACCAACTAAATAGGAAATTATCAAGGCCACTTTGGCCACATCATCCGGATAGGATGCTGTCCGACAAAGAAATTGAAGATGGCATTGGTTCATAAAAACACTATATTTCATGCTATCCCCATTAAAACATTCAGAAACTGCCAAAGAAACAGAACTAGGCGTAAAGACGAACAAGTTACTTACCTTCGGTAACAATATATCTGTAAGAAACATTAGTTAGTTATAGATTCCTTACCTTAGAATTACCCCCAGTCGTCAGACTGGATCCGGAAAGTTTTTTCATCAGTACTACCTCTGCGCGTCGGAAGGTGGTGTCGGTCGGCTCCGCGTCTGTCGTCAGCGTCGTGGTCACCGGGATGACTTTGCAGCAGCTACTTAGACGCCGCCCTCGCGCGCTGACGTCAGTTCTGTACACGACTTTCGCGACAGAAACGCAGAGCCATGCAAGACACTGACCATTGGTGCACAAAACTAGGGCCCTGAAAGGATGTCCTTAACCCTAGAAATCAGTTCGCAGAACGGGTAGGATGGGTGGGGCGGTAAGGAATCTATAACTAACTAATGTTTCTTACAGATATATCGTTACCGAAGGTAAGTAACTTGTTCATCTGAAAGAAACACGTTAGTTATAGATTCCTTACCTTAGAATAGATACCCCAGCAATACCAACCCCGGTGGTGGGTCTGCGAATCAAGATCACACCAGAAAGTCCTAGAGAACAGAACGGCCAAAGAAGCCGTCTCTCCGGACTTGGCTGTCCAGGCAGTAGTGTTTCGTAAACGTGTGCAGGGATGCCCACGTAGCTGCCTGACAGATGTCATTTAGAGGAACTCCTCTTCCCAAGGCAGTAGTGGCTGCTGTTGCCCTACTGGAGGCTCTTTTTTAGCCAGAGAGTAACAAGCCTGAATACACAACACGACCCATCGAGAAATGGTGCGTTTGTGTACTGCCCGACCCTTCTTTGCGCCCATGTAGCCAACAAAAAGTTGATCATCCACCCGGAACCGATTCGTGCGATCCAGATAGAAGGAGAGCGCATGTTTTGGGTCCAGACGGTGGAGCCTCTCTTCCTCCTTCGAAGGAGGCGGAAAGAAGGCGGGCAAGGTAATGGTCTGCCCAATGTGGAAGGCAGTGACCACCTTAGGAAGGAAGGATGGACGGGTTCGGAGAACCACCTTATCCGGATGAACAGACAGGAAAGGAGGTTTTGAAGAAAGGGCCTGGGGCTCGCTCACCCTTCTAGCAGAAGTGATGGCTACCAGGAAAGCAGTCTTAAGAGTCAAGAGCCGTAAAGGACAGCTATGAAGCGGCTCAAAGGGAGCGCACATTAAATAAGTTAGTACAAGATTCAAGTCCCACTGAGGCATAACGAAGGGGATTGGAGGAAAAAGATGTGTTAAGCCTTTTAAGAAACTGTTAACTACCAGGAACTTGAAAAGAGAAGGATGATCTGGCAGCCGAAGGAAAGCAGAGATGGCTGACAGATAGCCCTTGACAGAGCCCAGAGCAGAGCCCTGCAGGGCTAAAGAGAGGAGGAACAAGAGTACTTCAGAAAGAGGGGCAGAGAGGGGATCCACAGCCTTTGTTGTGCACCATGCCACAAATTTGTTCCACTGGCAGGCATATACCGTCTTAGTGGAGGGACGCCTGGCTGCCAAGATTACATCACAGACTTCAGGAGGCAGGTCGAAAGACGTCAACTGCCGCCGCTCAATCTCCACGCAAGGAGGTGGAGGCTGGACAGGTTTGGGTGGAGGACCGTCCCCTGCTGCTGCGACAGAAGATCCTCCCGAAGAGGCATTCGGATCGGAGGATCGATGGCCATGTTGAGCAGCTCGGGATACCAGACTCTCCGTGCCCAATCCGGGCCCAGAAGAATGACTTGGGGCCGGTCGCGCTTGATCTTCTTCAGCACTCTGGGCAGAAGTGGTATAGGCGGAAAGGTATACAACAGACCGCAACTCCACTCGCGACGAAAGGCGTCGCCTAGCGAGTGCCGCCTTGGAAATTCCAACGCGCAGAATTGCTGACATTGCGCGTTCTCTTCTGTGGCGAATAGATCTAACCAAGGCTCCACCTCCGAGTGGAGACGCCATTTGTGATCCATCATGCACCTGCGGCTGAGTTCGTCCGCCCTGGCGTTCAGGGAACCTGCCAGGTGTTGAACCACCAGGGATATGCCCTGATGTTCCAGCCATGTCCAGAGGCGGAGGGCCTCTTGACAGAGGGTCCACGACCCCACCCCGCCCTGTTTGTTGCAGTACCACATGGCGGTGGTGTTGTCCGTGAACACCTGCACTACTCTTCCCGGGACAGAGGGAAGGAATGCCTTGAGTGCAAGACGAATCGCCCGGAGCTCCAGAAGGTTGATGTGGAGCCCGGACTCCGCTGGAGACCAGAGGCCTCTGATCTCCGCCTCTCCCATGTGGCCGCCCCATCCCAGAAGGGACGCGTCCGTCACCACAGTGTGGTCTGGTTGGGGAAGGGAGAGGGATCTGCCATTGACCCAATCCTGGTTTGTGAGCCACCACTGCAGTTGACGTGCAGTGCCCTCCGAGATCTGGACGCAATCGGATAGATTCCCCTGATGCTGCGCCCACTGGAACTTCAGGTCCCACTGCTGAGCCCACATATGCCACCTGGCATGATCGACCAGCAGGATGCATGAGACCCAGCAACCAGGGATAGAGGCTGAACGATCGGAATCATAGCCTGAATATCCCGGACTCGCTGCTCGGGAGGATAGAACCGAAACCGCGTTGTGTCCAGAACCGCTCCGATGAAGAGGAGCTTCTGAGAGGGAATCAGGTGTGACTTCGGCACATTGATGGAAAACCCCAGCGAATGCAGGAGGTCGGCCGTAGTCTGGAGGTGGGAGACGACTGCCTGGGGCGAGCCCGCCTTCAGCAGCCAGTGGTCGAGATAGGGGAAGACTGAAACTCCTGATCTGCGCAGATGAGCTGCGACCACCGCCATCACTTTCGTGAACACCCGAGGGGCGCTGGTAAGGCCAAAGAGGAGCACAGTAAATTGAAAATGCTTGTGGCCTACCGTGAACCGTAGGTAACGCCGGTGGGCCGGCAGGACAGGGATGTGAAAATAAGCGTCCTGCAAGTCCAACGCCACCATCCCGTCTTGCGGGTCGAGGGCAGACAAGACCTGAGCAAGCGTCAACATCTTGAACTTCTCCTTCCGGAGGAAGCGGTTGACGTCCCTGAGATCCAAGATAGGACGCAGGCCCTTGTCCTTCTTGGGGACCAGAAAGTAGTGGGAGTAACAACCACGACCTACTTCTGGGACAAGAACGCGTTTGATGGCTCCCTTGGCCAAGAGAGCTGTAACTTCCTGCTGGAGAAGGGCCAGATGATCCTCCGACATGCGGTGGTATCTCGGTGGCATGGCTGGAGGGGTAGTCTCGAAGGGGAGGGAGTAGCCCCTTCGGACTATCTGTAAAACCCACCTGTCCGAAGTGATGGTGCGCCAGTGGGGGAGGTGATGGTGAATCCTGCCGCCCACTGGAAAGGTCGGACTAGGAGGGTTTGGAGCCTGCTGCGGAGGGGGGGTTGGTGGACTGGCCCGCCCGCTGGCCCCCAGAACCACGACAGTTGTTCCCACGTCCCCGGCCACGCGAAAGTTGGGTAACTTGCTGCGGCCTGTGGCTCTGGGCGGGACGTAGCGGGGCACCCCTTCCGTAGCCACGAAAGGGGCGAAAAGCAGACTGCGCAGGGCGGGTGGAGAGGCCCAAGGACTTGGCCGTAGCCAGTGAGTCCTTGAAACGCTCTAGAGATTTGTCTGCTTTGTCGTCAAAAAGGCGATGGCCATCAAAGGGCATGTCCATCAAGGTGTTCTCGCCATCCCCTGAAAAGCCAGTCGACCTCATCCAGGCGTAGTGACGAAGCGCTACCGACGTTGAAATGGTCCTGCCCAGAGAGTCGGCGGTGTCGAGCCCACAAGGTATGGCAAACTTTGCTGCATCTCTCCTGGCGGCCACAGCCTGGGAGAGCACCACCCGGGCCTCCTCCGGACACTGAGGCAGCACCTGCGCCACCGTATCCCACACGTGGGAATAACGGCCCAAGAGACATGCAGTGTTTACCGACCGCAGTCCTAAGCTGGCGGAAGAGAAAATCTTCTTCCCAAGGTGGTCCAGCTTCTTGGATTCCCTTTCCGGGGGAGCAGTAGGGAATGCGCTTTTGGAAGTGGAGGCTTGGACTACCAAGCTCTCTGGGGTGGGGTGTTGGGAGAGGAAAGTGGGGTCGCCCGGAGCCCGGCGGTGGCGTCGGGCAATCATCCTATCCACGGGAGCCCCCGTGTTGGGCCTGGACTAGGTGCCCTAAAGGACGTCGGTGAGGGCATCATTGAACGGCAGCAAGGGCGCCGAAGAGCTCGCAGCCGGTTGAAGCACCTCTGTTAGGAGGTTAGTCCTGACCGCCACCGTAGGAAGCTCGAGGTTGAGAGCCTCGGCCACCCTACGCAACACCACTGCGTACGACGCTCCCTCCTCCGTAGCCACGGTAGGAGGAGACAAAATGCCAAGGTCAGGGGAGGTGTCCAAACCACTGGCATCCCCCAGTTCCACTTTCCAGTCCTGTTCACTTTCCAACTGGTCGGTTAAAAGGGTCACCTGACCCCTCCCAGTCCTCCTCATCATCCTCTGGGTGCCACAGTGGTTGAAAAGGGACCCCAGGTGTGAACAGGGGCATGAAAACCCCACCCGGCGCCAGATCCGGTGTCGGGCAATGCCGGTCCGGCTCTGTGTCCAAGTCAGGATGGAGGCCGGGGTCGACACCGGCCGGGGGGCCGACCGGCGTCGGACGCGGTAGTGGTGCCGTCAGAAGCGGCGCCGGTGGAGGCGTAACGAGGCCAACCGGCGCCGATCAGGATCCAGGCCTGGATCCAAGGGGGGCCTGCGGCGCCGGGGCCGCCAGCAGCGAAGACCTAGGCCCCCAACTGAGTCCGCGGGGCCCGAAGGCGCGCCAGCGGGGTTGGTTCACCCAAAGGTGTTGTGTTATGTTACGGACATTTATAGAGCGCAACGGTTACCCAAGGGTGTCCTGGCGCTAGTTACCTATCCTTTCAACTAAAGCAGCAAAGGCAGAGTTACTTATCAAAAAGCCATGTTTTCAAACCCCTCCTGAAGGCTAAAAGATCTGTGGCATTTCTAAGGTGGACAGGAAGGTCATTCCAGGCTTTAACTGCCCCGAAGACAAAGCTTTGGCCTCCCCACGTTTCTTTTTTTGTAGCTGGAACTGTAACCAACTTGGCTCCTAGCGAACGAAGATTTCTTTTGGGTATGTACCATTTAAACTGTTTTTGTAGATAATCGGGTCCTATTCCTTGAAGTGCTTTCAATACGGTGCAAAGAGATTTGAAGCGCACTCGATTCCTCACCTGGAGCCAATGTAATTTTTTTGATTCCTTTGGAGATTGAGTCAAACTTAGGCGTACCCGTAAGTAGCCTGGCAGCCGCGTTTTGCAGCCTTTGGAGTTTGTTCATAAAACGTTCTTGAATATTTAAATAGAGACTGTTGCAATAATCCAGCCTTGATAGGACTAGTGCGGTGACCACTGTTTGCCGACTGTCAGCTGGTAAAAACGGCAATATTTTTTTCACAGTTTTAAGAACATACGAAGTTGAAGAAGAGACTGCATTTACTTGGTCACCGAAATTAAGTCTGTCATCTACAATTACTCCTAGGTTTTTCACTTTTTTCATGGGTAAAGGGAGAGAGCCCATGGAGGACGGCCACCAGTTTGGGTTCCAGAAATTGGAGTTATTCCCAAATAGTATAACTTCCGTCTTCCCTGAATTAAGCTTTAGGCAATTTTCCGCCATCCAGCTGCCAACTGATTCTATACAATTCTGGAAACGTTTATCCATGCCCACCTCCTGTCCTGGAAGCAGAGACACCACAATTTGGGTGTCATCCGCATAGGAGGTGAGACCAAAGGCACTAATGATTGGGGCCAAGAATGCGACATATACATTGAACAATGTGGGGCTCAGCGATTACCCTTGCGGGACTCCACAAGGCAAAGCAAAAGGTTTTGAATGGTGATCACCCAGAGATAAAATTTGTACTCTATCTGTTAAGAAAGATTGTAGGAATTTCCATGCTTTATCCTGGATACCACATGCCTTTAAACGGTCCATCAAAAGATCGTGATGGACCGTATCAAAGGCCGCGGAGAGATCCAGTAGGATCAAGGCGGCCTTGCCACCTTGATCCACAGCTTTCCTAATCTCATCAGTGGCCTTGATGAGAGCTGACTCTGTACTATGTCCCTCTCTAAAGCCATATTGGGTGGGATCCAAGGCTTGGGTCTCTCGGAGATGGCATGCATCGCCTCGTAGAACGTACGGAGCTGGGCGGGAGTCGCTCCGGGTTCCGGAAAGGGAGGGAAACTCAGAGTCGACTCGTCGGGCTCCGAGCGCGGAGCCACGGGAGGGGCACCACCCGCGTGCCTCATCGGATCGGCCGCCCGACGAGGAGAAGTCGAAGAGCGACGATGCTTCTTCGACTTCTTCTTGTGCTTCGACTTAATCGACCCCAGTGCGAAGCCTTTGATGATTTCGAACCGGAATGGTGGTGGCTCCGCGACCGGTCCGTCGACCTCCCTCTAGACCGGGACCTCGAACGGCGCGGAGCCGACTGCTGATGTTCAAGCAGCTTTCTGCGCCATTGACTGGCAGTCGGAGCACGACTTGGGGTCGTGGTCGCGCTCCAGGCAAAAAAGACACGCGGTGCGGATCCGTCACCGACATCAGTCGGTTACAGGAACTGCATGCCTTGAAGCCGGACATCCCTTGTGCACCTTTTCGGAGTCAGAAACTCGAAGAAAGAAGTCGACAAAAGTCGAGAAAAAAGTTAGTCAAAAAATGACTGAGGTACCGCTCTTCCTGGATCTGCGCTGGCTGGCGCGGAAAAAGAAAGAACTGACGTCAGCGCGCGAGGGCGGCGTCTAAGTAGCTGCCGCAACGTCATCCCGGCGACCACGACGACGGACGCAGAGCCAACCAACGCCACCTTCCGACGCGCAGAGGTACTGCTGACGAAAAAACTTTCCGGATCCAGTCTGACGCCTGGGGGTAATTCTAAGGTAAGGAATCTATATCGAACGTGTTTCTTTCAGATTGTAAGATTAACAGGTTGAGTACTACTAGGACTTGTAATGGAGCTATTGGAATCAGGTGCAGGCATTTTAAAGTGTGCTGGTTGTATGTATATTTTACAAATCGGTGGTAAAGTCCCTGTTGTGGTTGAGCTGGTGTCCTTGTGTACAGTGTTCTGTCCTAATTCAGTTTTTAATTGTTGGTTTTCAACTCGGAGGATTCTTACATCCGTTTGTATGTCTAATAATGCTTTAGCCAATTCCTCCATAGTGGGAGCGGACCCCAGTGGAGGGATACTATTGTGTACATCCATGGAGGCATAAGCTCCTCCTCTATCCATATTTGCTCGGGAGGATATATATTACATGGGCTTGGCTTTCTGTCACCTATTGTCACCACTGTGCTTGAACTCCCTTAGTAGCAAGCTGGGAATCCAAAGGAGCGAAGATGGCCCTACTATCTCCTTAAGGGGAATGCTTGCACGTGACTCAAAAACACCAAAGCAAGCTATTTCCCACCGGGAGATAGGACAAAGTAGGGCTTGAAGACCACATCAATTGAGGAATATGTCTAGGCGTGTCACAATTTTTCAACAAGGAGCTGAAGAGAGAAAATATACACCAGATCACCCTCCAATCATCAAATATTCAAACACAAAGAATCTGGCGTTCTAGTGCAATAACCGTATACACTACGTAAGACTGGTGTAGGGGGATTCTTTTTCTCTCCACCCAACCTCTGCTACTCAGTTATACAGTCTAACCCAGTCCTCTGTGCCCATTTCTCTAGTATTTTTTAAAAAAAAGGAAAAGGATGTAAGTCAGATCACTCGTAAAACAACATACCCTCTATAATTAAGTGTATGAGTACCACAAAAGAAAAAATGTGTGGAGAGATGAGAACGTACCTCACGTGCGCACCACCAGAGGAGCTACTGGCAGGTTCTCACCAGCTTGCCCACGTTTTTGTCATCATCGGTAACTTTCTCATATAGAAAAGAAACTGCGTGTCCAGTGAAAAAAGGTGTCAGAAAGAGTACAGTGAAAAGAAATGGAGACCCCGTGGAAAACACGAGACAAAGTGTCTCGAATAAAATTGAGCTACACTCACGTATATGGTTATACCCTTTTTAATCCGAAGTGTGAGTTTGCTCAGCATTAAAAACACAGCATGTTGTAAACCACTTCAAGGAAGGCCAACATGTTTCATTGCCTTTATCTCTTTGCGGCAAATTCGACAGGGCATTCGAGGTCAGCAATCACCTCCCTGGACAACTGACTTTGAATCACGAGTGACTGACAAACAAACAAATATTATTAATTAAAAAACACCCCCATTCGCAGCTTACTTTAGCGCAGGTATAGACAAAATCAGAACACGGATTGAGACAAGCCCCAAATCCTGTCCTATAAAGATCGTAATATTTACCTAGTGTGAGCCACGGGCCCACATACCAGCTCCCACTTAATCAAGAGGGTGTATAGCTCTTATACTTTAATCCCTCTTAAAGCACAGCCGTTGCTTATAGGTTCATCTGTGGAAATATACACATATCGTTATTTACATCTAAAAATGTCCCTCGATGTATCACAACATTGTCAATTTTAATTCTACGACTGGGACTTCACCCTGGTTTAATCATTGAGTACAACAGTATATGCCATTACTTCCCAATGTTAACTTGATTTCTTGAGGCACACATTCGATATCCCAAAATCATGCCATACCTCAAACCGTCACCGGCTATATACTCAGCCACACTTTGGCTATTATGCGGGGACCGGCCGGGATGCCTGAACCACACGGCACACTTTTATAAAAAAGGATGCTAGTGGGTTTTTTATAAAAGTATGCCGTGTGGCAGCATTTAATGGCTCAAATCCATATCTCGAAAAGCTGCTGCTCACCGGGAGCCTCGGAAGCATTCTCTTCAAGAAGGTAACCGGAAGGTCAGGAAAGAACAAAAGAAAGCTAGACCGCTTCTTCCAGGACATGGAAGCGTTGCGTGAATCAGCGTAGCAAAACAACGGGGGCATGGTCCTCCTACAATGCAGGAACTGCAAAACCAAGCAGCGAGTTCATGATGACGACCGCTTATATTACGGCTCCAGCGCTCCTTCTTCATTTATCATGACGCCTTTGGAGGCAGGCCCCATGCAAGGTTTACTAAAAAAATAAAATAAACGTGTAACAAGGATTTCAACACAGACAACAGGTACAACATTTAAGTAGTAGGAGAGAAATCTAACAGGAAAAGAAACCATGCACCTAAAATACGTGTTTTACATCACTGGGAGTATAGTAACCATGCAAGAAGCACGGAATGTGAAATAACGATGTGTTTTTTGCATGGGGTGAAGCTGTGGATTTTGGGACCTAGCTCAGCCTGCACACAGGTAAACCTGCCAAACCTGCACATTTTTGAAAACTAGACACCCGGGGGAGTCCAGGGTTGTTTTATTCCATATAGGTACCCTACATAGGCGCAGGTAACACTGCAACCTTTCACCTATATCCTTCCCTACATTACACACATAACGGTTCTTAGGCACTGACCGTTTACCTAGATATAACACTGCATTCAGAACGCAGGTTTTTCCCTGGTTTGATTCTCATACATTATGCATGAGGCTTCTTGGAAGCACAGCAGGACTAACAGTAGGATTACCATCTCCTGTATAATATCTCTGTATAAAGTTCAGGCCCTTTGTCATCCTTTAGGCCGACACAGTAACACAGCAAGGTAGGACTCCTGGGAAGACCTACGGGTATCTATACAGCACATCTTGCTTAGGAAGGGAGAGGAGACTGTGACTTCCCGGCTGACACACTGACCAGAGATGCTGAGGTTCCTGCATGCAGACGCTCCAGCTAGCAGTGGTCTAACATCCCTCGCGGGGTGTCCAACTCGAGACCAGGACGGGGTCCCACATTCTCAAAACTCTCAGGTAAAGGGGTGGACTAGATCCTAGAGGGATTCTTGGTATAACGCCTACACAGATGCTAGGTACATTTAGGTACATCTAGTTAGAGAGGCATCATAGGAGTCCGCACTTTTTATCATGTGTTTTATGTACTTGTATATATTCATGATTTCTGCAAGATGGTAGAACTATACCATCCCTTTACTTTTGTAATATTGCTAACCATATATCTCTGCTACTGTCTAATGGTTGTTGCAGCTCATATATGCTACACTAGAATAACTGTTCAATAAATCCTTATTGACAAACGCCCAGTATGGTTATTCTGTGTAACTCTGAGACAAACTAAGTGAGCACGAGTGACTGAGCGAAAGGTAGTATATTGTTCCCACGATCCTGGGAGATCAGGGTTGTCATGTTCTGAGGTTGCCAGAATCTATTCTCTCCGTGATAAGAGGAGATTATAGTGGCACTGTGAGCTAGCTAATACAGACAGGCTAACGTATCCGGTGGGGGTGCACGGAATCAGTCCGCCACCAAACCCACAGTTTATGTTATCCAAACGCGCAGATCCTGTATAGGTTATATAGGAACTACACAACATGGCGCCGCCAACGTTGGTTGGGTACTTATTTTACAGTAGAATCTGAGTAGTTCAGTCGTGCTATTCTCAGACACCCCTACTCACAAAACACCAGACGTCTGGAGTGGGTGGGCAAAACTGCGCCACAGCAGAGTAGGCTAAAAAACCCTATTTATTGGCTGTTGGTTAATCAAGCTTGAAGGACACATTGTTCCTAAATTGTGCAAAAACACCTTATCTTAGTTCCCTTGAAATACTTCTTCTTTACAAAATGACTGAGGACAAAGATAACGCAAGAGTAGATCTACACCTCTCAGCCAGAGAAGAAGAGGCAAACACAATACAAATTGCAGAAAAGTTTAGAAATACAGTCACCCTGAGACTGCTAGAGAATGGTTTATTATTTAGGGGTGGCATAGTAGTTTTCGTGATTGAGGCACACAAACCAAACAGAACAGAGGTATTTTATTTGTGGGTTACATTCCCAGCAGCAAATGCAAGAACAAAAACCTTTCACTCCTACATGGAAGGAGATGCACCAGCGGAATATTGTCTGTTTGAGGACACAGAGGTTCCGCACACATACCAGGAACACTTATACTGGTTTAAAGGCGCCCTACCCCATACAAGAAGAAGAGTAAGACTCGGCCCGCTCGGAGGAGAAGAGGAAACATGGCCGATATTAGCAGCCTACACACCACATCCTGGTATTGACACAATGCCATCAGGAGACTTACTCATACAACATAAAGATTTAATTAAAATCTATAGGAACTTGACGCAATTCGTCATGAGGACATTTACAGTCCAACCAGCAATAGTTGCAACAAATGGAACTCAAATTCAGGATACAGCAACTAAAATTACACCACAAACATTACATGCGGTAATGGGTAAAATGCCCACAAAACGTGAACAAATACCATTCTGGGTAGCTCAGAAAATAACGCAGCTAGAGGCAGTATTCCCGAATACTACCCCGTATAAAAAACACAGAATGCTAACAATCTGCTTGCCCATGGGAATAACACCACAATTAGAAGTTTGTACCACTTGGGGTACAGTCTTTGCTGCCATTTATACCAGAACTCATGGTATCCCGTCATTAGCAGTAGTACCTGATGTATTGAGACCATTACAAAATGAGTACAGAGCAGAGCCTGCCCTAAACTTAGGGATGAAGTTACTAGGTAACTATGCCCAGGTATCAGCCATAATACTAGCTAATATTAAACGGGAAGCAGCTTCAGTGTCAATCCGCCAACGCCTGAGGGAGTTCAGTCCTTTAGAACAGGAACACGAACTACCAAAAATAATTGAAACTGCATATGCAGAATTAGGCAGAGGCAGTTTAGGTGGGAATGCTTTAAAACCACAATTGATGGGAAGTCCTTAAAAGGACACTTCCAAGCAGACACCTGCTTCAACTAAGAAGAAGTGGGACAATAAAAAACAACAAAACTTTAAAGGAAATACATCTCAACCCAGAGGTAGATCTCCTCCACAGGAGCCCTCCGAAAAGAGGTACAACCTTAGGAATAGGGAAAATATTAGGAAACCTGACAGATATCAGGATACTGATACACGTTCCTCTCGTTCCTTTCAGGGTTCATCGAAAAACTCCGAAAGGGAAGGACGGTCAGACAGACAAGAAGAGCGTACAAAGTCCAGAGACAAGCAGCACGGTCAAGAGTACACTTCTAAAAAAGAAGAAAAACCAAAGCAAAAGCCACAGTTCAAAAAGAAGAAAGTTGCAGGTCTAAAGATCAGACATGCCCAGAATTCTGAGGACTCGACTACTGAACGGGGAATGGGCTCTGACAATGCTAGACAGTGCAACAGAAATAACAATAGCTCGTCAGAACCTGATGGAATTTCTGGTGACAGCGGACTTGAATGATTATATCATGGTAGAAACATCCGATACTAGGGTAAGTGTCCCACATAAAGTATATGAAATAACGCTCCAAATGGAGGGGGACAAATGTAGAACAGTGAGAGGACTCTTTTGGGAGAACCTGACATTTAGCTATGATATTTTATTAGCTGAACAAGATTGGCCGCCAGCATTCGTCATGGATTGCCCTAAAGGAGAGACGGTAATTCTTCCGGCCTTCTCAGACCATATTTCCAGGCACTTAAAACATACATATGCGCAGGAGTGGGCAGTAGCCCAGGCTCCGGCATTATATAAAAACCATGTTGGATGGGATGAGGATTCAACCCACCACATAATTCCTTTGAAAAATACTCCAACTGCACAGAGGCAGTATCCAATAAAGCAAGACGCTAAAAAACAGGTCAGGGAGTTCTTAGATCAACTTGAATATCAAGGGGTGATTGAAACTTGCACCTCACCAATGAACAATCCTTTGCTTCCTGTCATGAAACCTGACAATTCATAGTGTCTAGTTTTAGATTAGAGACATTTAAACACTTGCACTAAGACATTTGCAGTCTAAAATGCACACAGTGCCGTATTAATGAATAAGATTGTGAGGAAAAAATATAAAACAACACTTGATATCTCAAATGGATTTTTCTGCCAAAATATAGCGCCTGAAATCAGGTATCTGACGGCCTTCTCAGCGCTAGGGACCTAGCGTCAATTTTGTTGACTCCTCCAGGGGTATAAGAACAGCCCGGGGTTGTTTTCGGCTAGAGTAACTGAGTTACTTCAAAATTTGGATGAAGAGGCATTGTCCTATGTGGATGATATTTATCTAACGGACGATGACCTAGAGGAGCACTTGAACAGAGTGAATACCATTATTTTGGGATTTGCATCTGAGGGCTACAAATTCAACTTTAAAAAATCAAAAATCTGTATAGTTG
The DNA here is from genome assembly GCA_963921515.1 of Calotriton arnoldi. Taxonomy (NCBI): domain Eukaryota; kingdom Metazoa; phylum Chordata; class Amphibia; order Caudata; family Salamandridae; genus Calotriton; species Calotriton arnoldi. Next base: position 443,861 of record CAWUFW010003961.1, read on the forward strand.
CAGGTCAGTCTGGGTACACCTATCTAACATATAATGAAGGTGAGACAGTACCAATTGCATACAAATCTCATTTGTACACAAATGCTGAGATGCGCTTTGCATCTACAGAAAAGATTCTGACAGCAGTACAGACTGCTGTAGTGAGAGAAAGAGTACTGGCTCAGGGGAAACGAATAATAGTAGTGACTCCAGTTCCAGGCATAGAGGCTGCAACAAAGGCGAGCGTTCCTAACGCTAAAGCTTTACATCCGAGATGGATACAATGGGCTAATTCTCTCACTGCAACAGATGTAGAATACAGGTACGACCCAAATTTAAAGAGACAAGCATTTCTGCAATACGAACAAGAATATCCTCTACCAAACGAAATAATGCCTCTAGATCAGTATGAATATATCATTTACACTGACGGATCAGCTCAACCGGCCATAGCAAGTAAGCAACAATATAGCGCGGCATGCACAATCGTTAAAGGTTGCATGTGGGATGGAAAGTTCCACCCAAGTTGCACAAAAACGCAATCTTTAGGAGACTGCACGGCACAGCTGGCAGAATTAAAAGCTCTAATACTGGCACTAGTGAATACGGATCGAGAATTCCCCACACTAATTGTGTGCGATTCCTTTTACTGTGTGCAGTCATATAATGAATATTTGCAGTACTGGGTTCAAAACGGGTTCAAAGATGCAAAAGGTGCTATGGGAACAGGTAGTGGAGTTGAAAACCGAACTACCGAGGGCTCACGTGATACATACACTGAGTCATCAGCGGGATGGCGTTCACGTTGAAGGGAATTCATTGGCTGATGAAGCCGCAAATGGGGCTGTACTCACGGCTTCCGTAGCTGCAATCACTCGTTCTAAAATGAGAATAGACGGTGAGATTATGGTAGCTGTCATTGCTTCACGCAAAAATAGCAAAGCAGTACCAAAAAGGTTTACACTCAAGTACTCCTACAAGTTAGATGCCAATAACATTCCATTTGCTCAGATTCCTGGAGTGGGGGATAGAGTAATTCCAAACATGGATTGTAGGTTAGGTTTAATTCTAGCAGCACACGAAGGGATAGGTTCTGCACATGTAGGAGTTATGGCGACTGTTTCATTATTGAAACAACGCTATTGGTGTCCTGGATTAACAAAGCAGACTAAAGACTATGTCTTGAAATGTGACATCTGCCAGCAGATGAAAGGTTCCACCGTAACACGTCCAGCACAGACACCATTATTAAAATCTGACAAACCACTAGCGTGTGTTTACTTGGACCACTGAGGCCCCTTAGAAAGAGATGGGGCTTACAGGTATATCATGGTTGCAGTGGATTCCTGCTCAAGATTCCTATGGGTGTGGCCCCAACGCTCGGCTGACGCTCGAACTGTTATAAAAGATTTGCGAGTCTTTATAGGGACATACACAATTGGCACATTACATTCTGACCAGGGCCCTGCGTTTAGCTCTCGGCTTACAAGGAGGCCATGCGAGGATTGGGTGTAGCATTGCGATACTCATCTCTGTACCAACACAAGGGAAATTCGGTTGTGGAGAGAAAAAAACAGGACTTAAAGCAATCTTTAACAGCTAGAGTATTAGGCACGGGTGAAAGTTGGGTAAAACATCTGTATGGAGTCCAGCGAGCTTTGAACAACATGCCAAGAAGTTCTCTAGGGGGTGTCACTCCATATGAGGTCCTCTTTGGGACAAGAATGTGGGTACCTGATCTTGATTGTGAAGGCACAGAGGCGGATGAAAAACCTTTGGACATCCATAATCGTTTGGCTGTTTTACAGGATCTAAATGAATCCAGGACACAACAAAGTAATGTCCATCTGAAGCAGACCGCCACTGGGGAAGTCAAATCAGTCACGGCAAGACCTGTCTGGATCCCAAAAGTCGGGGATCTGGTCAGAGAGAAAATAGCGGACAAAAAAGAATCTGGACCATCATACAGAAAACCTGTACCGGTCCTAGCAGTTGAAGGAACAAGAACTGTACTTCTACCGCCTCTTGCCAGAAAAAAGGAGAAAAGATTTGTATCAATTGACCTAATCAAACCACACTATGTGGCCGATGCTAAACAGTAGGCCACGTGGACTCCAAAGTAGCAGACGCCCTTCTCTCGCTACAATTGAAGAAGTTCAAACGGAAAGACTTATCACGTTCGAAGAACCTCCTGCACGGAATAAAGGACTATGCAACAATGCTATGGAACTCGTTCCTCTTGAACCTGAAGTTCAAATTCAAAATCAAACTCAAAATGAAAGACAACTCGCTATTCGACCAAATACAGATGTCTACGTCAACATGCCTCAAAGTGAGCAAATCACGATTTCTACAAATCCTGATGCAATACCAACAATTGATCGAACAGCTTCTGGCTATTTCATAAACTTTGATACGTTTTCTTTGGATCCAAGCGAACCAAGCGAACCGGAAACGACGCCAGCCAGTCACGCGTACAGCAAGTTAAAAACTTTATGCACTTTCTTAAAAAGACTTACCTGATGTCTCCCTGGGTAGAACTATGGGTAATCACCGGGATACTTTTCTGGGTAGGCTTAGTAATAGTTTTTAGTATGCTTGTTAATGGAAGATACCTTCGACAAAGCTCTGCAGCCCAAAAGGTGAACTTACTTTTAAAACCACATCAATCATCTCACAGAGAACAAAGAGACTTGTCATCAGTGAACATTACAGCAGTTCCTATACCTGATGGTATAGTGAGGGACAAGGGACAAGGTTGATTTCGATATATTTGGTCTGACCGAAATTTTAAGAATTCCACATTTATTTAAAATATCGTTGAGTGATATCATTACCTGAAGTATATTTTCCGATGATTGGGATTTTGAAACTGTTAATTACATTTTATCTGATTTGGAAAAATCTGCTGCGTTTTCTAATAGTGAATCATTGGAAGACACGTCAGATTTTGAGGCTATGTAATGTTATCAACATTATGGTCATCATTTTTTACATAAATCTGCTAATCCTAGAAATGTGTTCACATTCCACCAGTGGGAACATTGTCCAACACCGCCGAAAGGCAGTTCAAAAACATTTACACAGAAATATCCATATTTTTTGGGGTTTAATATGTCTGACCTAGCCTCATACCATTATAAGGTTGCGCCAACATCAGCACAGAAAAATATGTTGACAAACACCAAACAGATTTACTCTGCTTCTTTTATTACCCATTTGACCGAACAAGGTTTCGACTTGTGGAAAGACACCATAGACCTAAAATCAGTCTGGGGTACTAGGGAATGGCAGGTACAGGGAACAGAAGCTTTGTTTAGAGCATGCCTCATCCCTCAACAAATCATGTTTTTGAACGAGACAGTGCAACAGACGTCTTGCCTTGGACTAGCCAAGGACAAAGACTTGAACACACCTCGGCTGCCAACTCCATTACAAACCGAGGGTAACATAACATCACAGAAGGAGATTAGAGTAGATGACATCATACAATACAACAGATCTGACCCCGATTGGGAAAAATGGTTGATTTGGCACACAGACACTAATAGTTGTCAGGCAAGATTCATGGGTAAAACCGAAGGGTTTAGTATCCATAGGCCAGATCCACGTTATGTACACAGACAACATCCAGGGGTAGTGACATCCTACAGTGTTGGGAAGTTGTGCCTTGATTGGCTAAAAACCTCAACACTCACACAGGTGAAACAACACTTATCCTTACTGTCGCAGGATGTGGATATTAGGGATTTTTTAATGAGTCCCAAGAAGCCAAGTCAGAAACGTTTCTATTATGCTATCTACAATGAAATATGGAAAATATCCCAACAAGAGGTAGCAGAGAGACTACGAGAGATAGACCGTATAAATCTAGAAAAATATCTAGCAGTGGTAGACAATGGGTTAACTACATTGACCTCCAGGATATATTCCTTAGGCAACATTGTATCTTCTGCGATAGACATATTAGAACAAGATTTGGCCATATTACAACACGGGCAATCTCAATGACGTTCTATTATGTTGTTAAGCTGGACGCTGCAATCTTTGCGTGCAGGCTACGTGCCTTGGCGTTATATCAACAGTACGTCTCTGTTTTCTAAATACAATCTAACAGATAAACAGATAGAAATGGCACAAAGGGGAGCTAAATATACAATGCTGCGTATCGAAAAACTGGATAGATTAGCATTTACAGTGGCACAGAATGGCTAATCCATGGCCACATAGCTCTACCGGTCACTACCTTTCAGTTTCAATATTGCCTTGAATAAAAGGAAGTAGGCAGATATGACGAAATTGGTAAGGAATACATTAAGGAATCATGGGTATTACCATACAGATTTCGATGCCGGATCGAGAAGTGTTTCTGAGCGGTACAAACTGTGAGAACGCTTTAAGTGGATCACTCATATGCCAGGATATAATGCTGCACGGGGCTTGTAATGGTTCTGTGGCGAACCTGTCCTGCCATTTGAGGGGTGCCCCAGCTGCTGTGATTACTCCAGCATTTAGGCTACTTTCGAATGGAAGTTACTTGATGCTGAACAGTCAAGGCTGCTGTGGAATGCTCCCGGGCATCGCATATCTGGTAACCGTGAGCTCCAGGGTTACTTGTTGTATGCAAGTATTGTTTCCACCTACACATACAGTCAGGGAGGCGCCATTATGGCTTTCACTGAATGTTTCTTTAATACGGTTTGATACTCTAAGCAGAATGAAAGCCATGCTTCTACAGAAGTCTGTGCCCTTAACCTCTGCTCGAGAGACTTTTGATCTCCAGATCGCAAGGTCTTCGGAAGAGATACAGGCGCTCATTCATTGTCCACCTATTTAAAACCATAGGCTCTGGACTTCTGAGCACCTTTCAGACGGTACTTGGAGTTATCCCAAACTTCATACACTCCGTATTTGGAAGCATCTTTGGAGGATTTCCGCTCATGCTGTTCCTAGCAGCAGGTATCCTGATTGTTTTATATTTGCTACGCAATGCATGTCCCAGTCACCAAGGAGATGGGAAAAGCACTCCTGGAGCGTAAATACCGTGACCGTATGGTACAACATCTGGGCACACCTCGCCTAAGAGAACTAAGTGCATCTTGGTTCTTGTCATTTAGACCAGTCTGGATGGACTGCATCTTACCTGTCCTCCGATGCCTGTTTTGCGGAGAAGAATGTGTGTTAGACCTGTGTTAGACACTCCCATCATGTGCGCAACCGGACGTGAATGCGTTACTGGACCCGATAACGGCCCATGTTCTGCAGTGTCCTCAGCGTATTCCAATGTTGATGGCGGCATTCCTTGAGCCACCGCAGGTAGTAACTGCACCTGCTGGTATGAATACCGGCTCCTCCAATGACACCCAGGCTTTGGCTGGCGCACAGGCTGCCCCAGCACCGGCTGCGGACAGCGTGGAACATCATCTGTGCTCAATTGATATACTCTGCGAGGTGTTACAGGGGCCGTCAACGGAAATGTTGCGTCTACCAGCCAGGACACAAACATTTGACTCATTTGGCTCGTCGTGTGCTGGGAGAAATTCGCCCTTTTCTAAGCAAGCTAAAATTTGGAACTATGAAACTAAATTGACATTCCTTTCATTTTTTGGGCATTCATGGCTTTTTAATGCTTATAGTGGTTTGGACTATAATTACGGACACTTGTAGAGATAGGGCTTGAAAAAAAATTCTTTTTACATTTTTTAAGTTTTTAGATTTTTTTTTAGAAGTTTTTAAACATTTTTAGCTAAAGAGATGTTTTTATAAACTTTGTGCGTAGCACTATCTAGTTATGCTAGTAGTACAGGTATAGGTTACATATGTCGTCCAGTCGGAAGAGGAGTAGGTGTTATATTCCATATAGGTACTCTATATAGGCACAGGTAACACTGCAAACTTTCACCTATATCCTTCGCTACATTACATACATAACGGTTCTTAGGCACTGACCTTTTACCTAGATATGACACTGCATTCAGAACTGGGTTTTTCCCTGGTTCGATTCTCATACATTATGCATGAGGCTTCTTGGAAGCACAGCAGGACTAACAGTAGGATTACCATCTCCTGTATAATATCTCTGTATAAAGTTCAGGCCCAACGTCATCCTTTAGGCCGACACAGTAACACAGCAAGGTAGGACCCCTGGGGAGACCTTTGGGTATATATACAGCACATCTTGCTTAGGAAGGGAGAGGAGACCATGACTTCCCGGCTGACACACTGACCAGAGACGCTGAGGTTCCTGCATGCAGACGCTCCAGCTGGTCTAACATCCCTCGCGGGGTGTCGAACTCGAGACCAGGACGGGGTCCCACATTCTCTAAAGTCTCAGGTAATGGGGTGGACTAGATCCTAGAGGGATTCTTGGCATAACACCTACACAGATGCTAGGTACATTTAGGTACATCTAGTTACGGAGGCATCGTAGGAGTACGCACTTTTTATCATGTGTTTTATGTACTTGTATATATTCATGATTTCTGCAAGATGGTAGAACTATACCATCCCTTTACTTTTGTAATATTGCTAATCATATATCTCTGCTACTGTCTAATGGTTGTTGCAGCTCATATATGCTACACTAGAATAACAACTGTTCAATAAATCCTTATTGACAAACGCCCAGTATGGTTATTCTGTGTAACTCTGAGACAAACTAAGTGAGCACGAGTGACTGAGCGAAAGGTAGTATATTGTTTCCACGATCCTGGGGGATCAGGGTTGTCATGTTCTGAGGTTGCCAGAATCTATTCTCTCCATGATAAGAGGAGATTATAGCGGCACTGTGAGCTAGCTAATACAGACAGGCTAACGTATCCGGTGGGGGTGCACGGAATCAGTCCACCACCAAACCCACAGTTTATGTTATCCAAACACGCAGATCCTGTAAAGGTTATATAGGAACTACACAACAGGGTGGGGTGACTTGCATGGCTCTCACCAGTGCTTTTTACTCAGAATTCCATGCAAAACTCAAACGTTGCTTAAAAAACACATTTCCCTTGCATTTATGAGAGGAAAAGTCCTGGAATCTGCAGCCAGTCACAAACTTCCTACTACTCAGCGTTCCCACAAGTCTCCTGAGAAAAGCAGGGCCTCACTTGTATGGGTAGGCCAAGTGCCTGCAACACAAAATGGCACCAAAAGCAACCCAGACATATCACATTTTTCCAATGAAAACCAATGTGTTTTTTGCAATGTGGGTAGCTGTGGATTTTAGGCCCCAGCTCAGCTGGCATCTAGGGAAACCTACCAAAGTAACTCATGTTTGAAAACTAGACACTTGGAGGAGTGTAAGGAGGTGTTAACTTGCGTGGATCCCCCCACATTGTCTTACCCAGAATCCCCTGCAAACTTCAAATTTAGCTAAAAAGTCACATTTCTGTGTGGGAACGTTTTGGGATCACTGGGTCGTCACAAATTTCCTACCATCTAGCGTTTCCCCGGGTCTCTTGATAAAAATGCTATCTCACTTGTGTGGGTGGGTCAAGTGCTCGCATCAGGTAAGGGCCCAGAACTTATTGTGGAGACAGCAAAATCATCAATCACAAAACAACCTGATTTTCCAAAGGGGGCACCTGCGTTTTTGGTCCCAGGCTCGGCAACCTCCTAAGGAAATCTACCAAACCCAGACATTTCTGAAAACTAAACGCTCACAATTCTTTCCTCTTTGGATTGAAAATAAGCACTCACGGGGGTCCAAATCTTGAATTATTCATTTTAATTCATATAGCCAACATGACGCGTTTCGGCTTACGCCTTAGTCTGATGTTTTTAAAATCTCGCGCCATAACGCGGTCAACTTTTTTTATACACGTTTAAAAAAACACATTGTCAATCAAGTCACATGATACGTTGCATCATCACTGTCCACAACGAAGGACTACCAATTTGCATGCATATAAAGGCGCCATCTTTAAACATGTCCTTTGTTAAAATACATCTATGCATGAACAAAACTCATTCATTGTAATGTATCGTTGTATAATAAAATACGGATACTTCGACATAATATCACGCCGTATATCGGCAAAAACCTCTACTTCAACAAGCCGTGAATCGGCCAAAAGTGTGCATTAATGTTCTCTCTCGTTACCGTTTTACATTTATGCCGTGAATCAGCTAAAAGGTAAACAGAACATTCGTCATAAAGCTGTATATCGGCTATCTGTAGATCCGTAAATTAAACAAAAGAAAATATCTTATTTGCAACAGTGACTTTCCAAATTTCTTTCAGGTACACAGCTATAACTTTTACTTCGTATCATTTCTTCCCACAGCAGCAGTTTCATAGAAGTACATTTCCTACATTATCATTTAGTCACCGAGATGTATAGCTAACTCCTCCCCTAAATTCATTCCTTTTGGGGCCTTAGTTTCTAAATCAATTATATATCTCGATTCCAATCTACGTAACCTCTTGATCCTATCTCCTCCTCGTACAGTGTTAATTGCCTGATCTATTCCAAAGTACCGTAACAGCTCCCTGTTACTCTGATGTTTTTCAAGAAAGTGCCTTGCGACTGGGTACGTTGGATCATTCTTTGTAATCGCCCTCATATGCTCCAGGACTCTCACTTTTATGGGATGAATCGTACTCCCTACGTACCTCAATCCGCAAGGACATTCCAAACAATACACCACATATGTAGTACTGCATGTTATGAACTTACTAATGGATCTTAGTTTTTAAGGCCTGGTACTTTATAAGTAAGTGTTCTTCTGCTACCTACACAAGCCTTGCATTTTCCGCAAGGAAAAAGCCCCTCAGCTCCCTAAGGGTCCTTACTGTAGTGGGTTTCGTATCAAGATGACTATGTACTAGGTTATCCCTTAATGACCTGGCTTTCTTAAAAGTAATAAGGGGGGAAACTGGAATGTCCGAACCAATAATACTGTCTGTCTTCAGAATGTGCCAACTCTTTCTCAAGATGTTCCTTATGAGATTTGCATCATCCGAAAAGGTTATCAACCTGAACTTAATATTGCTTTCCAATGTATGGTCCTTCCTCTTCTCTTTCAAGAGTGTTTCCCTAGGAATATTTTTTACCCTATTCAGGGTAGCATCTAGGAGACCCTCATTGTAACCCCTATTAATAAACCTTTTACAACTGGCTTCTGTTGCTAAATGGAAATCTTCCTCTAGTGTGCTGTTCCGTTTTAATCTTAAAAACTCCCCATAGGGGATACTCTTTATTAACCTTGAAGGATGATTACTTGCAGCATGTAAAATTGAATTACCAGCTGTAGGTTTACGATACAACGATACACTAGGCTTATTTTCAACAATGGTCACTTTGAGGTCTAAAAAATTCACAGTTTCAGAACTGATTGCCCCACTGAACTCTAGATTGATCTTATTGCTATTCAGGAAATTAATAAATTCCATAGCTGATTCAGTGGTTCCGTTCCACACAATACACAGATCATCTATATACCTATGCCATGATATTACCTTGGACATCCAAATCATATTTTCCGGCGATTTCGACACCTGCTCCTCCCACCAGCCCACAAATAAATTTGCATAGCTGGGGGCGAAGCAGGTGCCCATCGCCGCACCAGAGACTTGTTGATAAAATTAAACAACGAAAGCAAGAAAAATTTGAAAGGGACGAACGTGATTATGCTCAAGGCAGAGTTTTAACATTTGCAAAAAAGTTTGATGGATTACGCAAGGAACTCAAGGCACAAGCCAATATACCGGAAACGGTGAGAATTGAGACCTCAGAATCGGAGGTTACAGGAGATGAATCATCTGGTGACGATGGTGCAAGTACATCGACATCATTGAAAACCCCTTTTCAAGAGGAATTTCGTATTATGAGGCAAACGTGGCTCAGAGGTGGAAAAAGCCGACCGCCGGAGGTAGAAAAAGGCAAAGCAGGAGGGGCGGCTGGAGTAGAAGGGCCAAATGTGCCGTCAAGAGTAACTCGCAACAAGAGGGGAAAGAAATGGAATTAGATAATTTGACTATTATCAATTTGACGCCGAAAATTTTAACATCAGCGGAACAAGAGGTCCTAAAATTAGGACTCACCTTCTGTCCATCAGGCAAAATGGAATATGCACAGACACGTATCGACCTTTTCAAACTGACACGTAAATTGAAATTACACAAATATTTCAAAAATAAGCCTAATTTCAAGCAAACTCGAAAGAAATTGGACACTTCTAAAATTATGGATGTCCTTACAGGAGAAGATCTAGTTGCTTTAGAGACTCTAGAAGCACTAAGAACTGATAATGAAGAAGATAACAGCATGGATACTGATGTAATACAAAGAACTATACAACTGGGATTTGAGCAGGAAAGGGATAAAAGCTCGTTTAAACCAACTTCCCAGTTTTTACCTCAACTTCCACTAGACGCCATTGATACATTTGCTGAAGCCGTAAATAAAGATCTCCTAGCATTGAGAAGGAAAGGTTATAGGAAAGGGATTCACAATCTAACCAAAGAACAACAAGAAGCAATTGCCAATTTACGGCAAGACACCACGATAATTTGCAAACCCTCGGATAAAGGGGGGAACATTGTTCTTCAAACACAGGAACAATATTGTAAGGAGGCGTTGAGACAATTATCAGATACCAAGAACTACAAGAGGATTACTAAGGACGTCTATTTAAAAAGTGTACAGAGTTATCATGAATTGATAAAATTGTGGTTGGATAGATCGATGCTTGATATGGAGGAGTATCTTTTCCTTCGTTGTTTGAATCCAATGGTGCCAACATTCTACCACATTCCCAAAATTCACAAAAATATTGAGAGTCCACCTGGGAGACCAATAGTTTCGTCACAGGGAGGACTTACTGAACATTTGTCTATATTTGTTGACTCCTTTCTTTTTCCTTTTGTGAAGAAATTACCCACCTATATTAAGGATTCACGAGACTTTCTTTGCCGCATGGAGACACTCCAATGGAGTTCAGAATACAAGCTCGTGGTTTTAGACATCACTAGCTTGTATACATGTATTCAACATGAACATGGACTCCAAGCGGTATCGCATTTTTGCGTAAAAAATCTTTAAAATTTACAGAGCATAACAAAATGATCATACAATTCACAGAATTTTGTCTATTGAATAATATCTTTGTATTTGGTGAAGACTTTTATCAACAAGTCTCTGGTACGGCGATGGGCACCTGTTTCGCCCCCAGCTATGCAAATTTATTTGTGGGCTGGTGGGAGGAGCAGGTGTCAAAATCGCCGGAAAATATGATTTGGATGTCCAAGGTAATATCATGGCATAGGTATATAGATGATCTGTGTATTGTGTGGAACGGAACCACTGAATCAGCTATGGAATTTATTAATTTCCTGAATAGCAATAAGATCAATCTAGAGTTCAGTGGGGCAATCAGTTCTGAAACTGTGAATTTTTAGACCTCAAAGTGACCATTGTTGAAAATAAGCCTAGTGTATCGTTGTATCGTAAACCTACAGCTGGTAATTCAATTTTACATGCTGCAAGTAATCATCCTTCAAGGTTAATAAAGAGTATCCCCTATGGGGAGTTTTTAAGATTAAAACGGAACAGCACACTAGAGGAAGATTTCCATTTAGCAGCAGAAGCCAGTTGTAAAAGGTTTATTAATAGGGGTTACAATGAGGGTCTCCTAGATGCTACCCTGAATAGGGTAAAAAATATTCCTAGGGAAACACTCTTGAAAGAGAAGAGGAAGGACCATACATTGGAAAGCAATATTAAGTTCAGGATGATAACAACCTTTTCGGATGATGCAAATCTCATAAGGAACATCTTGAGAAAGAGTTGGCACATTCTGAAGACAGACAGTATTATTGGTTCGGACATTCCAGCTTCCCCCCTTATTACTTTTAAGAAAGCCAGGTCATTAAGGGATAACCTAGTACATAGTCATCTTGATACGAAACCCACTACAGTAAGGACCCTTAGGGAGCTGAGGGGCTTTTTTCCTTGCGGAAAATGCAAGGCTTGTGTAGGTAGCAGAAGAACGCTTACTTATAAAGTACCAGGCCTTAAAAAACTAAGATCCATTAGTAAGTTCATAACATGCAGTACTACATATGTGGTGTATTGTTTGGAATGTCCTTGCGGATTGAGGTACGTAGGGAGTACGATTCATCCCATAAAAGTGAGAGTCCTGGAGCATATGAGGGCGATTACAAAGAATGATCCAACGTACCTAGTCGCAAGGCACTTTCTTGAAAAACATCAGAGTAACAGGGAGCTGTTACGGTACTTTGGAATAGATCAGGCAATTAACACTGTACGAGGAGGAGATAGGATCAAGAGGTTACGTAGATTGGAATCGAGATATATAATGGATTTAGAAACTAAGGCCCCAAAAGGAATGAATTTAGGGGAGGAGTTAGCTATACATCTCGGTGACTAAATGATAATGTAGGAAATGTACTTCTATGAAACTGCTGCTGTGGGAAGAAATGATACGAAGTAAAGGTTATAGCTGTGTACCTGAAAGAAATTTGGAAAGTCACTGTTGCAAATAAGATATTTTCTTTTGTTTAATTTACGGATCTACAGATAGCCAATATACGGCTTTATGACGAATGTTCTGTTTACCTTTTAGCTGATTCACGGCATAATTGTAAAACGGTAACGAGAGAGAACATTAATGCACACTTTTGGCCGATTCACGGCTTGTTGAAGTAGAGGTTTTTGCCGATATACGGCGTGATATTATGTCGAAGTATCCGTATTTTATTATACAACGATACATTACAATGAATGAGTTTTGTTCATGCATAGATGTATTTTAACAAAGGACATGTTTAAAGATGGCGCCTTTATATGCATGCAAATTGGTAGTCCTTCGTTGTGGACAGTGATGATGCAACGTATCATGTGACTTGATTGACAATGTGTTTTTTAAACGTGTATAAAAAAAGTTGACCGCGTTATGGCGCGAGATTTTAAAAACATCAGACTAAGGCGTAAGCCGAAACGCGTCATGTTGTCTATATGAATTAAAATGAATAATTCAAGATTTGGACCCCCGTGAGTGCTTATTTTCAATCCAAAGAGGAAAGAATTGTGAGCGTTTATAATAACGCGGAAGCACCTCCGCGTTTAAAGCACCCGTCCGTGAGTGCACCGGTTGTGGTGCAGTGGAGCGAGTATATATATATATATATATATATATATATATATATATATATATATATATATATATATATATATATATATATATATATATATCGCAGGATTCGTCTCAGCAACAGCTGCACAGCTGCTCCAACTCCCATACAGAAAGACGAAGAACGGACCCGAAGTTCTTGGTGCAAATCAATGGTATTTTATTTAATGCCCAGCATGTCCGCCATAACGCGTTTCGACCCCCACTCAGTTGAGTCGCACTCGGCCATCAGCAGCAAGAGAACTCTCTTTCCATGGTATGGACGGATACAGCTTACAGCCATTAACAGCCTCCGTGTAGGTTTGCCTGACGCGTTTTGAAAGCTCCTCAGCTTTCTCTTCAGAGGCTTTCACGGGAAGGATGCGTGCATATGACGTTCCCATTTAAATACTGCACTCCCTCCAATGGGATGGTCATATAGAACTGTGCATTATGGGAACTATAGTTCGTAATCGATCATCCCCCAAATGCATGCACGCATTATACTCTGTATAGGTCACATGGACCCCGCAAGCGGGCCTGTCCTAAATCCTCTGCTGTTGGCCCACATAATCGATTTGGTGAATACCTTGTCGAGTGGCCCCCTATTATCACGGGGTGGTGCAGACTCCGCGGCAGGACGGCCGCGAATACATTCGGCTCCAAGATGTGTCCATCAGTTGAGTCGCACTCGGCCATCAGCAGCAAGAGAACTCTCTTTCCATGGTATGGACGGATACAGCTTACAGCCATTAACAGCCTCCGTGTAGGTTTGCCTGACGCGTTTCGAAAGCTCCTCAGCTTTCTCTTCAGAGGCTTTCACGGGAAGGATGCGTGCATATGACGTTCCCATTTAAATACTGCACTCCCTCCAATGGGATGGTCATATAGAACTGTGCATTATGGGAACTATAGTTCGTAATCGATCATCCCCCAAATGGATGCACGCATTATACTCTGTATAGGTCACATGGAGCCCGCAAGCGGGCCCGTCCTAAATACTCTGCTGTTGGCCCACGTAATCGATTTGGTGAATACCTTGTCGAGTGGCCCCCTATTATCGCGGGGTGGTGCAGACTCCGCGGCAGGACGGCCGCGAATACATTCGGCTCCAAGATGTGTCCATCAGTTGAGTCGCACTCGGCCATCAGCAGCAAGAGAACTCTCTTTCCATGGTATGGACGGATACTGCTTACAGCCATTAACAGCCTCCGTGTAGGTTTGCCTGACGCGTTTCGAAAGCTCCTCAGCTTTCTCTTCTGATGCTTTCACGGGAAGTCTGCGTGCATATGACGTTCCCATTTAAATACTGCACTCCCTCCAATGGGATGGTCATATAGAACTGTGCATTATGGGAACTATAGTTCGTAATCGATCATCCCCCAAATGGATGCACGCATTATACTCTGTATAGGTCACATGGACCTCGCAAGCGGGCCCGTCCTAAATCCTCTGCTGTTGGCCCACGTAATCGATTTGGTGAATACCTTGTCGAGTGGCCCCCTATTATCGCGGGGTGGTGCAGACTCCGCGGCAGGACGGCCGTGAATACATTCGACTCCAAGATGTGTCCATCAGTTGAGTCGCACTCGGCCATCAGCAGCAAGAGAACTCTCTTTCCATGGTATGGACGGATACTGCTTACAGCCATTAACAGCCTCCGTGTAGGTTTGCCTGACGCGTTTCGAAAGCTCCTCAGCTTTCTCTTCTGATGCTTTCACGGGAAGTCTGCGTGCATATGACGTTCCCATTTAAATACTGCACTCCCTCCAATGGGATGGTCATATAGAACTGTGCATTATGGGAACTATAGTTCGTAATCGATCATCCCCCAAATGGATGCACGCATTATACTCTGTATAGGTCACATGGACCCCGCAAGCGGGCCCGTCCTAAATCCTCTGCTGTTGGCCCACGTAATCGATTTGGTGAATACCTTGTCGAGTGGCCCCCTATTATCGCGGGGTGGTGCAGACTCCGCGGCAGGACGGCCGTGAATACATTCGACTCCAAGATGTGTCCATCAGTTGAGTCGCACTCGGCCATCAGCAGCAAGAGAACTCTCTTTCCATGGTATGGACGGATACAGCTTACAGCCATTAACAGCCTCCGTGTAGGTTTGCCTGACGCGTTTCGAAAGCTCCTCAGCTTTCTCTTCAGAGGCTTTCACGGGAAGGATGCGTGCATATGACGTTCCCATTTAAATACTGCACTCCCTCCAATGGGATGGTCATATAGAACTGTGCATTAAGGGAACTATAGTTCGTAATCGATCATCCCCCAAATGGATGCACGCATTATACTCTGTATAGGTCACATGGACCCCGCAAGCGGGCCTGTCCTAAATCCTCTGCTGTTGGCCCACGTAATCGATTTGGTGAATACCTTGTCGAGTGGCCCCCTATTATCGCGGGGTGGTGCAGACTCCGCGGCAGGACGGCCGCGAATACATTCGGCTCCAAGATGTGTCCATCAGTTGAGTCGCACTCGGCCATCAGCAGCAAGAGAACTCTCTTTCCATGGTATGGACGGATACAGCTTACAGCTATTAACAGCCTCCGTGTAGGTTTGCCTGACGCGTTTCGAAAGCTCCTCAGCTTTCTCTTCAGAGGCTTTCACGGGAAGGATGCGTGCATGTGACGTTCCCATTTAAATACTGCACTCCCTCCAATGGGATGGTCATATAGAACTGTGCATTATGGGAACTATAGTTCGTAATCGATCATCCCCCAAAAGGATGCACGCATTATACTCTGTATAGGTCACATGGACCCCGCAAGCGGGCCCATCCTAAATCCTCTGCTGTTGGCCCACGTAATCGATTTGGTGAATACCTTGTCAAGGTATGGGGGCCACCAGACATGGTAACTATCATGTCAGCTATGTGGGCCAGCAGCCGTAAACAGGATTGAGGACGAGTCCACTTGCAGGGTCCATACAGGACAAGATTTGTGTGCTATCCGGACAACATTTCCCACAATGCACAGTCTCATTCGAGCTTCCCATTGGTGAATGTGCAATATGAAAATGGCGAAGTGGGTTCAGCGTTTGCACACAATGTCTCCGTTCAAGCCTCTGAAGAGAAGCATATGGAGCTTCGAAACGCGTCAGGCATTTCCATTACGGAGCAGTTTCTACAGGCGGATCCTCGTCCCTGCCTGTCATGGACGGGGCTGTTGGTCGAGTGCTGCTTACCGGGTGGACAGCCTTTGGAGCAGAATGTAATACGCGGCCGTCCTGCCGCGGAGTGTGCACCACCCCGTAATGTTATGGGGGCCACCCGACATGGTAAATATCATGTCGGCTATGTGGGCCAGCAGCCGTAAACAGGATTGAGGACGAGTCCACTTGCAGGGTCCATACAGGACAAGATTTGTGTGCTATCCGGACAACATTTCCCACAATGCACAGTCTCATTCGAGCTTCCCATTGGTGGGTGTGCAATATGAAAATGGCGAAGTGGGTTCAGCGTTTGCACACACTGTCTCCGTTCAAGCCTCTGAAGAGAAGCATATGGAGCTTCGAAACGCGTCAGGCATTTCCATTACGGAGCAGTTTCTACAGGCGGATCCTCGTCCCTGCCTGTCATGGACGGGGCTGTTGGTCGAGTGCTGCTCACCGGGTGGACAGCCTTTGGAGCAGAATGTAATACGCGGCCGTCCTGCCGTGGAGTGTGCACCACCCCGTAATGTTATGGGGGCCACCCGACATGGTAACTATCATGTCGGCTGGGGGCGTGGCTTCGCTGTGCAGCGAAATGGCCGCAAGTTAACGCGGCTCCGCCGGCCGAGCGAAAAAATCCGGCATAAATCCGAATATAACGCCCAAAGCAGAGAACCGAACACGGCGATAAGACCAGGGACCGAATCTAGCTGCATCGGTGCATGTTCGACGGCTGGGACCCCACGGAGACCGGGGACATTGCTGTTGGATGTGCTAAGCCGGCGGAGGGCCTATACGCGACTGCTGAGACCGGGGCCTCACGTAGCGGCTGACCCAGTAGTGGGGACCGGAGCAGCGGGCGCAACTGGCAGAGCTGTTGGGCTGCCCTCCCGAGAGGCGGAGACGGCCACAGACAAGGCGGCGAGGCGTGTCGCAGCCGCAGTGGGGGCCTCGGGGACGGCTGCGGATCGCGCCGCGCCTGCCTGAGATTGGGGGCGGCCGGGCCCGATACCGCCGGCGGGCGCGCCCGATAACCGGGGCAGAGAACGGGGCCTGGAGTCGCTGCCGCGGGGATTCGACGTCGGTGACGGCTGGCGGCCTCTGCGCCCTGGTGCCCGCTAGAGCGGGGGGTGCGGCTGCCCTGCTCCTGGGGGACGCGAACGGAGCACATACTACTGGCGGGACCGCCATTTTGTGTCGAGACACAGCAGCCTGGAGAAGTGACTGGTGAGCCGCCACAACCGTGAGAGATGCAGCGGTTGGGAACCGGACCAGCTACCAGCCTTCCAGAACATAAAAGTACGCAGTGAGTGGGGACACCGGCGGTTGCGCGGGGAGAATAGCGGCCGCTTAGCTGCACGGGTGCCCGGCTGGGAAGCGATTGCGGGGCAATTGGTGCCGCTCTATATCACATTGGAACGGGCGCAAGTGCATGAATCAGCGAAGAACTTTGTGGCGAATGAGGCGGACCTTATCGGGGCGCCAGGCGCTGGCCAGCTGTCTGAAACCTGCTGTATGCGGCCTCTGAGGCAGGAATCCTGAGGACCTGGGTGTTGCTTGGGGCTGTGGAAGGCCCCACGGGCCCAGGACAACACAACGGCGAAGAACATCCTTAGTGGTTATTGCTGGAAGGGGTGCGCCGTGCTGGGCTGCGGAGACGGACGCATTGGGCTGCTGCGGTGAGTAGAAACTGGCCGAGTTTGAAGACTGCGGAGAAAGATTTCGCCGTAAGTGCCTAGAACCGCTGGCCCGGAACACACCTCACGGGGGCGCCCGGCGCGGGACGCCAGCCAGTACGAGCATGGGGAAGCCGGACACGAGACAACCTAGGATCAACTTTGAAAAAAAGTCCACCAAACCGACGGATAATGACGTGGGAAGTCGGGACCCCGCGGAGGACGCGGCGGCTAGTCAGCCGCCAGACGATGACATCAGATCGATGTTCCAAGACTTAAAAACCAGTCTGCAGGGAATAGATTCCAAAATGGATACGCTTGCGGAACGTATGGATAGACTCACCCAACGGATGGACAAGCATGAGGGACGTGTGAGCGTCCTAGAGACGAGAGTGACGGAAGCTGAGGAGGGACAGACCGAAACGGAGAAGAAAATAAGAGGTATGGACAAAGTGTTGGCTGTAATACAACAAAAGAACGAAGATTTGGAAGCGAGATCGAGAAGGAACAACATAAGGATAACGGGAATTGCTGAAACAACGAACATTCAAAACATGGAGCAATATGTAGAGACAATGATGAAAGACCTATTCGGACCTGACCTGTCCCAGATGTTCCTCATTGAAAGAGCGCACAGATCCCTGGGCCCTAGACCACGACCGGGAGCGCCAGCGAGGCCGATATTGGCGAGAGTACTCAACTACAGGGACCGAGATACGATACTCCGCCTAGCTAGGGAGAAGGGCGCCATTCAATATCAAGGGAACGGTCTTGCATTATACCCTGACTTTACACTGCAAGTACAAGCTGCCCGTAGAGAATTTCTCCCTGCAAAGAAAATATTTCAACAAATTGGGACCAAATATGCGCTGATATACCCGGCTAAGCTGCGTATTCAGGGACATGGCAAGCCAACCTTTTTCACAGACGCTAAAGCAGCACTGGCACATGCGAAACAAATGGCAAAGGAACACAAGCAGCAGAAGACCTCGAGTGATGGACAATCAGAGGACAGACTCAGCGATAACGATTGAAGCTACAGAGACTAGAATACATACCGCTAAGCGGTGCAGAACACTTGGGGTGATGGGACTCTAAGCAATGCGGATAACTGGTAAGATAGGAGCTCTGCTCTCATGTGGAGGGACTGTGTTGCCCTATGTACAATAATGGCATCCCTGGTAAATGAGCAGTCTGTTATTGTTGGGAGGTTCCTGAGCGTTGGAGCGTGGTGTTTAAAGCTCGGCCACCCTGCCACAAGTGCAGGGGAGTTTGCCGGCAACCTCACGTACCCTAAGGGATGATTCCCCTTTGCTGGTTATTAATTTTAGATTGTTTTTTGTTTTGGGTTAAGGGTGGGGGAGATGCACAACCTGATTGGGGGGTTGGTATGGGTGGGAGAGGGATAGTTGTTTTTTTAGTATTATAGAACTGCCACGAAATTTACAAATTTACACGCACAATGAAGATCTGTCACACACTGCGATGTTCCCCTACTTGCAAGGGGATGACACTCGGTTGCCTCCGCACACGTTGACGACACTCAGCGGTACACACCCTCACAGCCAGTGTGGGACCGGTTTAGATCTCTACAAACAGATATGGCACTGATAACTAACATGAACTCTCTGACATGCCTTACGTGGAACGTTAGAGGCCTAAATGATCGCAGAAAGACGAGACTGATCCACTCTTATCTCACAAGGCATAGGGTGGATATATGTTTTTACAGGAAACACACCTAACGAGTATATCAGCGGGAATGCTTAAGAGCAGGAGATGGGAGGTGGTAGTGGAGGCTGGATATTCCAGCTATTCCAGGGGAGTGGCAATACTCATACGCAGGGGACTACATTGGCGAACCCATAACACGACCGCAGACAGGGAAGGTAGATACATAATATTGCAGGGAGAGCTGTATAACACCCCGATAGCACTGGTTAACATATATGGCCCGAACACAGATAGCCCAGAATTTTTTCAACATATATGGCAGAAAATACAAGCCCTGGGACATACTGCGGTACTATGGGGGGAGATTTTAACGTAGTCCTGTCAACACAGTCAGACAGACAAGGCACATCTAGAGTACATCACCCGAAGGCAGCAGCAATGCTTCATGACATTATAGAGGATCTCCAGTTAGTAGACTCCTGGAGGGCTATACACCCCTCAGTCAGAGCAGGCACTTGCGTTACACACCATCGAAATGCGTGGTCACGCCTGGACTTCTGGCTGGTCTCTAAAGACCTTCACACCTGGCTAACAGAGGCTACACACCACCCCGCACTTTTTCAGATCATGCGCCTGCCCAGATACGAATGTGCATACCTTTAGCATACGTCCAGCCGTTTGCCTGGAGATTCCCGTCTAGGGCCCTACTGGACCTGGTATTTCGTGAGGAATTGCGTAATAAAATCACAGAATATTTTGAGATAAATGAAGGCACGGTGGATTCACCGGGAACCCTTTGGGAAGCCTTTAAGGCGGTCACGAGAGGTGATTGTATAGCACTCAAAACGGGCGTCCTAAAAGACATACGCAATACACTTAGCAGGCTAGAGCGAGAAATAAGAGGGCTGGAGCAGTCGCAACTCCTCGGCCAATCCCCAGAGATCACAGCAAAAATAAGGTCTAAACTAACAGAATTCCAGGACGCAGCAGAGAGGGAGACGGCATATCTGACTAAGCACGCTCAGGCGAGGCGCTACGGGGAAAGTGAGAGACCCGGGAAAACATTAGCAGGGTTACTCAGCACACCTAGAGGGGCGACTTACATAACTGAACTCCGTACGGAGAGTGGGGACATAGTCAGAACACCACCTGACATACTGGGTGAAATGTCCTTGTTTTATAAACGACTATATACCTCCCACACGGACCCGCCGCAGATGGACATAGATGAATACCTAGATGACATAGCCCTAGCCTGGTTTAATAATAGTGCCCGAGAGTACATGGAGTTACCAATCACTACAGAGGACGTAAAGCACGTAATAAATAGTATGCCAACAGACAAAGCCCCAGGAGCGGACGGCCTAACGGCAGCATTTTATAAGGAATATGCAGATATAATAGCCCCTAAATTACTGCAGGTATACCTGGAAGCAATGGAAACTGGTACACTCCCTCCAACGCTTCGTGAAGCCACTATCATAACCATACTGAAACCGGACAAAGACCCGACCAGCCCGGACTCTTACCGTCCGTTATCGCTGATAAACTTAGACGCCAAAATATATGCCAAGTTGATAGCAAATAGACTGCAGCCTATGATTCCACAGATAGCTCTGCCAGACCAGTCGGGATTCGTACAAGGCCGATCCACTGCCCATAACCTGCGGACGATCTTTGGCGTGCTCCATTATCTGGCTCCCCACGTGCAGGCCGCGGCGGCACTTTTGGACGCCACTAAAGCGTTCGATTCGCTGGAATGGAAATTTCTCTTTACCTTATTGACACGCCTGGGTCTCAGCCCCATATTCATTAGACAGATCCAAATACTATATGCGAAACCGGTAGCGAGGGTTAGAATAAACGGGCAGATATCGGAACCCTTCAACATTACTAGAGGAACAAGACAGGGCTGCCCACTGTCGCCATTACTGTTTGCTATAGCCACAGAGCCGCTGGCGGCCAGGCTCCGACAACACCATACACATAGAAGCATTGGATTTACGTCCAGGGGACTTTTGATATCAATGTATGCAGACGACATGACTATATACCTGACTAACCCTAGGGACAACTTTGATACAGTAATGAGGGAATTGATACGGTATGGCGGACTGACCGGAATCCAGATAAACTGGGAAAAATCGGTGATGCTGCCACTTACTGACACCACAGCCCAGTTTGACTCCGAATTCCCGATACAATGGACAGACGGGGAGACGAGATATTTAGGCATCCGAATAAGTAGGTCATTGCAGGAGATATGGACGGCCAACTATGGTAGAGCAATGGACTGGCTTGAGAGCAAGATACCAAGATGGAAAGGACTGCCTTTATCTTTGACAGGACGCATAGCTATCACAAAAATGGTAATACTGCCTAAATTTCTGTATTTATTTGTGAACATACCAATGCCGCTAAACGTCCATTTTTTTAAACGGCTACGGTCCAACATATTGGAATTAGTGTGGGCGGGCAAACAACCCCGAGTTTCATGGAAAACATTGACGTTGCCATTCACACAGGGTGGGTTGGGCGCTCCAGACTTCGAGCTGTATGCTTACAGTGCACAAGCGCAGTATCTACACTTTTGGCACCACTCTACACCATTCCAACCTCATGTGGCGATAGAAATAGACAGAGCCGCACCACTCCCGCTTAACACGGCCATATATAAACCGTATAAACGCCCACACCAGGAAATAGACACCGTGGAAGCGGTAAGATGGGCGTGGAAAGGAATTGCGAAGAGGGCGAGACAGGAAGAGCTCTATGCACCATCTATGCCCATAGGAGGTAACCCATTACTGAGCCCTATGCTAGACAAGGCAATTGCAATGAGGGCGAAATCACACAAATTAGAGAAAGGAAGAGACCTGTTCCCAGATGGCGAATTTCTAACACTAACGCAGATGTGCGATCCACAGACACCCACCGCGTCAGACATGCTCTTATATTACCAGTGTAGAGCAGCATGTAGATCCAGATATAAAGAGTTTCCAAACGCGCCACCCACCCTGCCTGCGCTGGAGAATATATTATCGAACTCGTCATCTCGAAAACTTATCACACGCATCTACAACATCAGACAGGGGAGTCTCCAATTACTTGTGTTACCTCAAAAATGGAATGGGAAAAAGAGGCTGATTTAACAATTACTGACAAACAATGGCAGTTCTGCTGCTCCCAACTGAAACATCTCTCACCAAATTATAGACTGAGACTAGTCCACTTTAACTTCCTGCATAGAGTATATCGCACACCATCCCAGTTGCACCGCATGGGCCTGCTCCCGGATGCGGGGTGTTGGAGATGCGGAGCTCAGAGCGCCACGTTTATACACTTGGCTTGGAATTGCGCAACTGTAGCACAATATTGGGCTGACGTCTTTAGACACATGGGACATATAATAAATGCTTCACTACCAGCAACGCCGATGATGGCACTATTGGGGTATGTACAAGAAATTCCGAAAGAACACCGCAAACTCACGGCCATGATGCTGTTGTTAGCAAAAAGGCAGGTGGCCATACATTGGAAGAAACAGAACCCTCCTGCGATAGCTGACTGGGTTAGGGCTGTGGCGTACTGCAAGGATCAATTGTCTGTCTTTTGGGAACTAATGCCAAGCAGATCCAGACCATCTGACATATGGGAACCATTTGCTCACTGGTTGCGCATGGGTGGAGTAGACATCCAGAGGGACTGGGAAGGGAGAGGCGGCGGCGGGGATTGTTCTGGCAGGACACCACTGGTAACATGATTGAAGGTGGGACATGGGCTTGCCGTTGTGCACTGACTATATAGGATATGAACCGTTAACTATGCAAAGACCGGTAGAGGGTGTGAGGCATGGCAGATTGATTGACAGACACTGAAGGGGCCTGCCCCATGATTGGATAGAGTGGCAGAGGGGGGGGGGGTTAGGGGGGTCAAGTTGGTTTAGATGTATAGATGTAAATGATAGTGATGTAGTTTGTGATTATAATAAGGATGCGTACTGGCCGAAATCCGCTGCCTGCCCTTCGGGTTGTTGGCAAACAAAGCTGTGTACTTTCACTCAGAAAGATAAGCCGCCGGCCTCAGGGTTGTAGGCAATTGGCAGTGTGACCTGGAAAGTATGCAATAAAAATCTTTAAAAAAAACAAAACAAAAAAAAAACTATCATGTCGGCTATGTGGGCCAGCAGCCGTAAACAGGATTGAGGACGAGTCCACTTGCAGGGTCCATACAGGACAAGATTTGTGTGCTATCCGGACCACATTTCCCACAATGCACAGTCTCATTCGAGCTTCCCATTGGTGGGTGTGCAATATGAAAATGGCGAAGTGGGTTCAGCGTTTGCACACACTGTCTCCGTTCAAGCCTCTGAAGAGAAGCATATGGAGCTTCGAAACGCGTCAGGCATTTTTATTACGGAGCAGTTTCTACAGGCGGATCCTCGTCCCTGCCTGTCATGGACGGGGCTGTTGGTCGAGTGCTGCTCACAGGGTGGACAGCCTTTGGAGCAGAATGTAATACGCGGCCGTCCTGCCGTGGAGTGTGCACCACCCCGTAATGTTATGGGGGCCACCTGACATGGTAACTATCATGCCGGCTATGTGGGCCAGCAGCCGTAAACAGGATTGAGGACGAGTCCACTTGCAGGGTCCATACAGGACAAGATTTGTGTGCTATCCGGACCACATTTCCCACAATGCACAGTCTCATTCGAGCTTCCCATTGGTGAGTGTGCAATATGAAAATGGCAAAGTGGGTTCAGCGTTTGCACACACAGTCTCCGTTCAAGCCTCTGAAGAGAAGCATATGGAGCTTCGAAACCAGTCAGGCATTTCCATTACGGAGCAGTTTCTACAGGCGGATCCTCGTCCCTGCCTGTCATGGACGGGGCTGTTGGTCGAGTGCTGCTCACCGGGTGGACAGCCTTTGGAGCAGAATATATATATATATATATATATTCACTGAAAAAACCATAGGTTTCAGGGGCGTTATAGTTAGTTGGACATTTCACTCGTACAAAACCATAGAAATTCCCCCGTTATAGTAGTTCAGCTAACTATAACTCACGCGCCCGCAATGCACTGCTGATGACGTCACATATTACATCACTCATGACATGGTCAGTGACATCACTCATGACATCACTGATGACATCTCAAATGACATCACTGATGACATCACTGATGACATCATCCTTGTGATAGAGTGGCAGACCTCCTCTCACCCTAATATAACCTTTGATACACACACTCAAAAATACAAACTAACATTTTCAAAACAATGGACATACCAATACCAGTTACAACACACCTATTCAGTAATTCCAAGATCTACACACACATCCACTCATTCACCAACAGTCCCTATACAGTCACTCATACATGTACTCACTCATCATATGTACTCATACACCTATACATCCTGTTACACACCGCCACTCATCCATAGAGTTACTCACACACATAGTCACACATGCAAACAAAGTATCAAACATCCATTTACTTGCATATACAGTTATACACACACTACCACACTTACTTCTACAGAAACTTACACACTCTCTTAAACAATCACTTATAGAAACACCTACTTATTTGTACAGGAACTCTTCCAATCTCTCACTCTCACATATACTCACTTATATACACCAATACTCACATATACTAGTTTAAAACATATGTAGTTACTCATAAAGACACTATTGAGACAGTCATTCACTCACTAACACACCCATACACATACTCATCCACCTATACAGTCCTGCACACATGCTGTCTTCAACACATACAAACAGTGAGTCACTCATTCATGCATCTATGCACTAAGTAATACCCCCACCGAACCATACAGACACTCAGACACTCATACTGATACTCAAAAACCAACTAATAACCCATATAGACACTCATGTAGCTACTCACCAACCCATGCAGCCACTTATACACAAAGTGAGAGACTGATACAGATATTTTCATATTTAAACATTACTCACTAACCCATGTATTCACTAAGATACACTTAGTCAGTTATACAATCAATTTTACAAAACAAAATCATCCATTTAGACACTTATATACCCATTTATTCTTCCATCGACCTTGAGATATACATATATAAAACATATTTAATTTTCAGAAAAACACACATTCACTGGATGATGTCATCAGTGATGTCATTTGAGATGTCATCAGTGATGTCATGAGTGATGTCACTGACCATGTCATGAGTGATGTAATATGTGACGTCATCAGCAGTGCATTGCGGGCGCGCGAGTTATAGTTAGCTGAACTAACTATAACGGGGGAATTTCTATGGTTTTGTACGAGTGAAATGTCCAACTAACTATAACGCCCCTGAAACCTATGGTTTTTTCAGTGAATTTCTAAGGTTTTTTAAATGCTAATTTCTAACTATAACGTGCCTGAAACCTATGGTTTTTTCAGTGAATTTCTAAGGTTTTTTAAATGCTAATTTCTAACTATAACGTGCCTGAAACCTATGGTTTTTTCAGTGAATATATATATATTTATTATACTATGTATACATGTGAAAATTTCTCGGTCCCCTGTTTGCCTCGGTGGCACGGAAAAAATGGGTGGAACTGACGTCAGCACGCCAACGAGGTTCTCTTATGGCTCCGATGACGTCATACGGTGTTGCGAGCGGAGCCGTGCTATTATGACGTCCTCTTTGACGTGGGAGAGCTAGGAAAGAATTTCCGTGGAATGCTGGTGCAGGGGATATTCACCTAAGTGTTCAGGCTAGTCCTTTGGGAGCAACTGTTTATGTTGCCACTCCAGAAACCGAAACCAGTGATCCGAGGGCAGAGGCCCTGCAGATGGCACACGAGGTGGTGTGCCCAGTCGTGTGCACCGGCGGGGCAGCGAAGTGACGAGCACCACAACCCACAAAAAAGGTAACGAGGGCACTGAATAACACAGGATCTTCTCTTTGTATCTGGCAGGAACAACAAAGTTAAAATGCCCTAGTACCAAAATGTAGAATTAGTGCTACAACGGTCTTCAAGAGGACCTGCGATGCCGCTTCTGCCTCCCGTACCCTGGAGGTGGCACATGGGTCACGCGGTACGGTCATACTGCGGTGGGACGCACACTCATTGACCTCTCATGGCACTGCTCCACACTTCAGGGAGGACGCTTTCCATTAGCTATGTTTTCTGATGACATGTCACGCCGGCCCCGTCCAACAACAGAACTCCTTTAGATCCAAACAGACTCTTCCACTCTCTCACCGGAAGTGAAACCAGGCCACGCGGACACTTTCACAATACAACAGCCGGGAATGCACTTTTCGGTAAAAAAAACACATTCCTTCCTCCTAATTAATCAAATAAACGTCTCACTGAAGAACAGGGGCCAGCTTCGATCAGTAAACAGCCGTTACAACGACTTTTTACTTTGCGATACCATTACAACGCATACATTACCACTCATGCGTTGTACATCACGAAGTCATTACTACGCATTTTTTAGAACGCATGGTCATTTACCACGCATGCCTTTACAACAAATTTTGTTGTAAAGGTATGTATGGTAAATGACCATGCGTTCTAAAAACATGTAGACGATCCATGTCGTTGTAAGGAAACAGAGGCTGTTCCGTTTCCTCACAACGACGTGCACCGCCCCTCAGAGACGACGTGAAGCAGGAACCACGAGGAGAGAGGAACCACGAGGAGTAAGAGGTAAGGGGATTGGGCATGGGGTGGGGGTTTCTTTTCTAGGGTTTAGGGTAGTGCAGTGGTGTTTGGGTGGTGTAGGGGGTCGTGCTGGGGGAGTGTTTTAGGGTTTAGGGTAGTGCAGTGGTGTTTGGGTAGTGTAGGGGTCGTGCTGGGGGTAGTGTTTTAGGGTTTAGGGTAGTGCAGTAGTGTAGGGGGTCGTGCTGGGGGTAGTGTTTTAGGCTTTAGGGTAGTGCAGTGGTGTATGGGTAGTGTAGGGGGTCGTGCTGGGTTAGTGTTTTAGGGTTTAGGGTAGTGCAGTGGTGTTTGAGTAGTGTAGGGGGTCATGCTGGTGGTAGTGTTTTAGGGTTTAGGGTAGTGCAGTGGTGTTTGTGTAGTGTAGGGGGTCATGCTGGGGGTAGTGTTTTATGGTTTAGGGTAGTGCAGTGGTGTTTGGGTAGTGTAGGGGGTCGTGCTGGGGGTAGATTTAGGGTTTAGGGTAGTGCAGTGGTGTTTGGGTAGTGTAGGGAGTCGTGCTGGGGGTAGTGTTTTAGGGTTTAGGGTAGTGCAGTGGTGTTTGTGTAGTCGAGGGGGTTGTGCTGGGGGTAGTGTTTTAGGGTTTATGTTAGTGCAGTGGTGTTTGGGTAGTGTAGGGGGTAGTGCTGGAGTAGTGTTTTAGGGTTTAGGGTAGTGCAGTGGTGTTTGTGTAGTGTAGGGGGTAGTGCTGGGGGTAGTGTTTTAAGGTTTAGGGTAGTGCAGTGGTGTTTGGGTAGTGTAGGGGTTCATGCTGGGGGTAGTGTTTTAGGGTTTAGGGTATGGCAGTGGTGTTTGGGTAGTGTAGGGGGTCGTGCTGGGGGTCGATTTAGGGTTTAGGGTAGTGCAGTGGTGTTTGTGTTGTGAGGGGGTCGTGCTGGGGGTAGTGTTTTAGGGTTTAGAGTAATGCAGTGGTGTTTGTGTAGTGTAGGGGGTAGTGTTTTAGGGTTTAGGGTAGTGCAGTGGTGTTTGTGTACTGTAGGGGGTCGTGCTGGGTTCTAGTGTTTTAGGGTTTAGGGTAGATCAGTGGTATTTGTGTAGTGTAGGGGGTGGGTTTAGGGTAGTGCAGTGGTGTTTGGGTAGTGTAGGCGGTCGTGCTGGGGTAGTGTTTTTGAGTTTAGGGTAGTGCAGTTGTGTTTGGGTAGTGAAGGGGGTCATGCTGGGGGTAGTGTTTTAGGGTTTAGGGTAGTGCAGTGGTGTTTGGGTAGTGTAGGGGTCAACCAACATGAATTTGTCCTTGTGTGATGTAACCAATGCTCATGTAAAGCACTCCAATACCTGACCAGTCTGCACTATATAAAACTGCAAAAAAACAAAAAATAAAAAGTGTTTTGCACACTTCTGTCATTGGGCTATATGTGGGCTACATCTGGGTGATATTTGTGCTACATTTGTGCTCTTTTTTCTCTGGTGGCCATCTTGGGAGACTTATTTGTTATGAAGTTTCCTAATTTCCTCATTTACTACAGTCTCCTCAGTAGGAAATGCTTTCAGTTTTTACTTTGATTCCATCAAGAAGGCATTCAGATGTGTCACACATTTGCCATAAATTCAGAATGTTAGCACTCTAGTTGTTCATTAGATCACTGTAGTAAAGCTACTGCTCACCAAGGAGTTAACTGGAAGTCTACTGCTGGTATTGAAAGTGATTGTTTCAGTCTGCATGTCAGAATGTTCTAATGAAATAGAAGAGGATTTGAGATCTCACTTAAAACATGCCCTAAATTTTCTTTTTGCAGCACTAACCATAATTTCTATGGCAAAATGAACCCCCTCATTTTGTTCCTTTTTAAATTAAATGTTTTAAGTGTTACCAGTTTATCCCAATCAAGATGGCTTCAGGTGTGCCATACTTTTGTCATAAGTAAGGCTGTTAGCACTCTAGTTGTTCTTTAGAACACTCTGGGAAGCTGCAGTAGAGCACAAAGGCATCAACTGACAGGCTGCTCCTGTTGAAATATAACAGGAAGATATTTGAGATCTCACTTAAAACATGTCCTAATGTTTCTTTCTACAGCACTAACCATAATTTCTATGACAAAATGAACCCCATCATTTTGTTCCTTTTTAAATTAAATGTTTTAAGTGTTACCAGTTTATTCCAATCAAGATGGCTTCAGGTGTGCCATACTTTTGTCATAAGTAAGACTGTTAGCGCTCTAGTTGTTCTTTAGAACACTCTGGGAAGCTGCAGTAGAACACAAAGGCATCAACTGACAGGCTGCTCCTGTTGAAATATAACAGGAAGATATTTGAGATCTCACTTAAAACATGTCCTAATTTTTCTTTCTACAGCACTAACCATAATTTCTATGGCAAAATGAACCCCCTCATTTTGTTCTTTTTTAAATTAAGTGTTTTAAGTGTTACCAGTTTATTCCAATCAAGATGGCTTCAGGTGTGCCATACTTTTGTCATAAGTAAGACTGTTAGCGCTCTAGTTGTTCTTTAGAACACTCTGGGAAGCTGCAGTAGAACACAAAGGCATCAACTGACAGGCTGCTCCTGTTGAAATATAACAGGAAGATATTTGAGATCACACTTGAAACATGTCCTAATTTTTCTTTCTACAGCACTAACCATAATTTCTATGACAAAATGAACCCCATCATTTTGTTCCTTTTTAAATTAAATGTTTTAAGTGTTACCAGTTTATTCCAATCAAGATGGCTTCAGGTGTGCCATACTTTTGTCATAAGTAAGGCTGTTAGCACTCTAGTTGTTCTTTAGAACACTCTGGGAAGCTGCAGTAGAACACAAAGGAATCAACTGACAGTCTCTGTCATTGTTGGATGTACATGTTTTACTGAGAATGTCAGACTTCATTCTCACATGACTGAGAAAGATAATGTGAATTTACAGAAAATATGCTCTCATTTTAGCTTCTGGAGCACCTTCCAAAACTGTATGGGACAAGCATGTGAAAATAGTTTTCTCTCAAACATGATTCATGATATCCCAGCAGAAGGTTTTTCACAGGGTAAAATCACCTTAGAACACACCACAATTCCTGAAATTAGTATGGTACCATCAACAAATGAATTCTAATGTAACTAAAGTCTGTTATCACCCTTTATAGTTCTCCTTTTGGTAACCCTCAAAATCTTCGATTCACTACAATGCATTTCAATGGGGTACTATCATTTATATTGGTCCCAAGATGGCTGCCAGCAATTCCAGGATGAAGTGCTGACAGCCAATCAGATCTCACGATGACATGTGTGGTTAGGCTCCGCCCAGATATATATGTGTTTTTACTTTTGATTTTCTCAGCAACTACTGAACGGATTTACACCATTTAACAAAAGGGTTCTTTCTGAACCAAGAACTACCTCTTTGCCAAATTTGGTGTAATTCCGTTCAGCAGTTCGGGCTGTAGCCTTGCATAAAGTTTCCTATGGGAAATTGATTTTTTTACTCTTATTTTTTTAATTTCTCCGCAACTACTGAACGGATTTACACCATTTAACAAAAGGGTTCTTTCTGAACCAAGAACTACCTCTTTGCCAAATTTTGTGTAATTCCGTTCAGCAGTTCGGGCTGTAGCCGTGGCTAAAGTTTCCTATGGGAAAATGAATGGGGAAAACACGTTTTGGGACCCCCCCTTTTTTCTCGGCCCCCGCTTGACAAATCACCCCGAAACGTTCAGGGTAGGAGCGGACCGGAGCGGGCCATAAAGTTTGAAAATTTCGCGAAGATTCGTCAACCGACGCAAGAGTTATTTCAAATAGAATGTTGCGGATTTCCTATGGAAAATAGGTCCTAACTATAACTATCTACTGGCGACCGCCAGTAGATAATATATATATATCTCATTACCAAGAGGGCCAACCCTTAAGTAATTTCCCTGTCATCTAGTGGGGTTTCCTGGCTGTAGTACACAGCATGGAAACCCTTTCAGAAGGCCTTGCTTGAAAGGGAAGACTCAACCCCCTTTCAAACAAGGCCTCCTTGAAAGCTGGGGAGGTTGTTTTAGCCTTTTTTTCTCCACAGGAGTGAGAGATGAAGCTTACCAGCTTCTCTCTTCCACGTCTCCCCCTGCTTTTTTTTTTTTTTTAAGTCATCCTCCGGTGCTAGCAAAGCAGGATCTTTTTAAGCCTTCCACGGTGTCGGACAATGGCCAGCTCATGCACTGGGGAGGTGGTGCGGGTGTTGGCCATTGACCGCCCCCCAGACTAATAGGCTGCCCCCCGGGCTAATAGGCTTAAGGCAGAATGACCTCCATCTCTCTGAAGGGTAATAACTGTGACATACCACAAAGTTTTTGCTCAACCGTAGGTTGTTGAATTATGTACATATTCACAAATCTTGTACTTTACACAAAGAGTAAAAGCTAAATGTACTGTACCAATATGAGTTCTGTGGAAAGTGTAATGCACTTTGTTACCATATATATGTAAATGGATAATTGAAAAATTCGGTCCATTTCCATGTAAAAAATGGAATTTTTATTAGGGGTGGGAGGAGAGCTGTTGCCCTTTAAAAACGACACTCTGGACATGAACTCTATGACCCAGTTGAAGGCCTTTGCCGAAAAGCGTAGGTCTGTTTCTTTCTGTTGCACGTGCACTTTCCTTAATTTTTATTTTTTTAACCATATTTTATTGGCTTTTAGACATCATCAATATACATGAACATTCCCAGCTTCATATCTAGTGCGTATTGTACATAGCGTTTGTAGCCATTATTCTCTGGCATATTTTTCTCAACATCCCCTTTTAACAAAACCATCCCCCCTCCCCCCTTGAGTTGCGCTTATGTAAACATGTGAGTGCTTCTAAGTGTTGTTGGGTTCTTTGTGTGTCGACCTCCCAGATTCCATGCGTTGTGTCGTCAGACTTCTCTAGGCTGAGTGTCCCTCCTGTCCATTCTCCCGTTCTGGCTCTACCAACCGCGGGGTGCTTGCCCCACTATTGTTGTCCTGTCAGTTCGCCGCCAGCTCGCACACTAGACTTTCCCATGCCCTAGCCCTCTCTATTTTGCCTATTCCTCGGCTGGCCTCCCTGAGCAATAGTCTACCTTCTGCTCCTGCCCACTTCTCAAGCTCCTTTTTCCAGGCGATAATCCGTGGCCCTCCCGGCGCTTTCCAATTCCTGGCTATCTCTCTCTTGGCCAGGACATAGGCGAGGTCCTGGAGCTTTCCAGTTATTTTATTTTTGGCCGTGTGGGGGAACGACCCTAATAGGAAGTGCTCTGGGTCCTGTGGACGCTCTGTCAATAAGGTCGCCTATCACCTGTCTTATCTCCTCCTAAAAGGATTGCAGCATGGGGCAGCTCCAAAACATGTGAAGTATGTGCGCCTCCCTCTCCCCGCATCTCGGGCACGCTGCCGTTCTGTACCAAAATGTCTCCTAATTCGGGCAGGGGTTAGATACGCTCTATGTAGCACATAAAAGTTAGTTAATTTGAATCTCACATTTCTAGATGCTTTCGGGGTTCGCTCTAGGATTTTGTCCCACTCTCCCTCCGGTATCTGTTTACCCAGGTCTTCTGCCCACTGTAATCGCAGGCGCGCTAAGGGCTTTTGCATAACGCCCCTTATTTCCTTATATAGGCAGGACACCGTCTTAATTTCTTCCTGCTGACAGCGCGATATATCTACACCCCGCTAGCACCCGCGGTTCCATACCCCCAACGTTCCAGTGCTTTCTAATCCTTCGTGACGTGCACTTTCCTTAATGAAGAAAAACATGAAAAAATCAAAATAAAAGATTACGGCTGAAGAAATCCAATTACCTCTGTGTGTGCCGTCTTCTTGGGTTGTCCGAGGTGGATTAATTGGAAATATTTTGGGGCAGTGGGTGGGAGTGTGTAACCTGTGTAACGTGGAGTCGGACCACGCAAAATGTGCACCCAGACCAGAGGTGGCTTTCGGATTCCGGCATCTTGGACTGTGTATGATTTGGGCGGAAGCTGCCTCCGGCTGCGCTGGCAAAGGATAAGGATACAGCCGAGATCTGTTACGAGGCGGTAAGGGGGTCACTGTGGGGCGGGCGGTGTTGGTTTCCCCTGGGAGGTTCTTCGGGGAGGTACCCCTCCAGGGTGAGTCACTGCACGAACCGCTGAGCCGCTCTGCCGTGCTCGGTAACGTGTCTAGGCTTACAAGCAAGAAAGACGCTGTCGCGACTGTAGCCCAGTTCTTGTGATTCCTGGGTAATTAGCTCGTAAACATTGCAGCGCCCAGTAGGAAAGTTAATCGCAACGAAGGAGGTACACGGACCAGCCACGGATAAGTGAAATAAATGAAAAGTGAATTCAAAAAGGAAAAAAATAAATTGGTCCGCCACCGATAAAACAAATACGAAATTAACCATTATGGGGAGCTGATCCGAGGACATAGGAATTAAAAGCATAATTACAGGAAATTAAAGCAAGCAAGAATCATGGGAATTAACAAATGGCGGGAGAGTGTGACCCTTAAACATATATTGAATGCAAACGTATTCCGAGGGGTCTAAGGATTTTTGTTCTCTCCACTTTGAGCGACTTGGATCCAGACTTGCTGTCCCAGTGGCAGACACTTCTGAATGCTCCATGAAGTTAATAAACACCCTTATCATACATGCTGAGAGGAGGTTAACCCAGGCGATGGAAAAAATCAAAACTTTAGAAAAACTCCTTGAAAAATTTCAGGAATCCGCAGAGGGTTAAAAACTTTTTGAGGAACTGGAGAAAAGGTTGACAAAACATGAAAAGGAGATACAAATAAAGAAAATAAGAAAATTCAATCGAGATAAAATTGATTATGCTATGGGCAGAGTATATACTTTTGCCCGTCGTTATGACACCAATTACAATAAACAAACAATAGACTAAGTACAGGAACAGATGAGAATTTCCAGTGCTGAGAGCTCAGAAGGGCCCGCAAATGCTTGACAAAAGATGGATTTTTCGGGCGAGATGCACCTCCTTTGGATGACAACTCGGGGTAAAAGGCAGAGGAGCCCCAACGGGGGGAGAGCAAACAGAGTTAGGTGAAGCCGGAAAAAACAAAGGAAGGGGCGCCAAAGGTGGAAAGAAGTAAAAGAGCCTGACAATAATACCAACCCCCCCACCAGTGGAAGACGATCTGGTCATTAATTTATCATCCAAAAATGTGAATAAAAAACATAAAAAATTACTCAATAAAAGTTTAACCTTTTTCCCTACCAATGGGATGGATCTAGCAACAACTAGAGTGGATCTGTAAAACATCTGCCGCATGTTGAAACTAAAGAAACACTTTGCAACCAGGACTCATATGAAAAAGAACACTCGAGTCCACCAAGAATTGTCACCACTAACATCAGAGGACATAATCCCCCCTAAAAACCTTGCACAGCCTGGAACTGGAGAATGAGAACCAAGAAGTGGGAGGAATAGTAAGAGAAATGACAAACAATGAGTGCTGCAACATGCTTAGCATTAAAACAAATAAATAAGTGAGCGGCAAATGCAAGGTCAAATCGAAATTCTGCCCCCAGCTCCCACCAGGCAGAAGAATAGACATTTTCCATGAACTCATGATTGAAGATCTGAGAGATATTTCTTTAAGAGAAAAGAAGCTAAACTCTTGGATACAGCAGAACATGAAGGCTGTATGGGATGATAAAGATATAATCATAAAAGCATCTGATAACGGTGGAAATATAGTTGTGATGGACTGCCAGAAATACCACCAAGAGGTTAAATGGCAGTTGAAGGACCCAACTAATTATGAAAAACTGAAGGAAAATCCTACTAAACAGATCATGGAGGTATTCCATACATCTTTTAGATGATGATGAACTTCAGTATTTGATGACTACACACCCGATCGTTCCAACATTATATGTACTTCCTAAGGTACATAAGAGTCTTGATAATCCCCCGGGCCGTCCCATTGTGAGTTCATGTGGCTCGTTCCTAGAGAATACATCCAGGTTTGTGGATATTTTTTTATTTCCTTATGTTGCCAACCTACCATCTTACATCCGTGATTCAATGGATTTCTTGAACCGAATAAGCGGAATACCATAGGAGACAGAATATGGAATGGCCACAATAGATGTGGTTTCGCTGTACATATCTATTATCCATGAGGATGGCTTGAGAGCAAGTGAGTATTTCCCAAGAACAGGGTCTTTGAGCCTGTTGGACCATACACAAATGCTTCTAGACATGATGTCCTTCTGCCTAACGAACAACGTATTTATCTTTGATGGGTACGGCCATGAACACTTCATTTACACCCACAAATGCGAATCTGAAAATGGGATACCGAGAGGCAGAATGGATTTTGGTCAAAAGAGAACAATGAAAGAATGGAGAAAGTGGTCTTTTGGGTACGTTATATTGACGACCTGTTTTTAATGTGGGAAGGAGAAACAGAAGAGTAGGAGTGTTTTTTACAATCCCTAAATCAGAATGCCCTTATATTATAATTTACCTATACCATCAGCAAGCAAGAAATTGATTATTTGGACATACAAGTATATTTAGAAAATGGGAAGACCTGTACCACTTTGTTCCGCAAATCGACCGCTTGAAATAGCATTCTGGCTGCAAACAGTGCCCATCCTAATGCTCTGAAATGGAGCGTCCCATATGGAGAGTTTCTGAGGGCCCGAAGAAACTGCTCAGAAGATCAAGAATATGAAGCACAACTCAATGAAATGTATAAAAGGTTCAGGAGACGGGGTTATCCAGTGACTGGACTCAATGATGCCAAAACTAGAGCTAAGAGGCAGAGAAAAGAGAATTTTCTTGTTCCAAAAACTTCAAAAGAAAAAAACCAAAGATAAAGAAGTTGTAAGGTTCATCACGGATTTTAATACGTCAAATAAAGCTATTGAGGAGGCACTTGGAAATCACTGGAAAATGTTATGAAAGGACGAAGACATTAAGAGTCAAACATCAGAGCACCTGAATATCACCAATAGGAAGGCACCTTCTCTGGGTGATCTATTAACTCAAAGTTATTTTTAGAGATCAGAGACAGGAGCAGCAAGACAGAAATGGCTCAAAACCAATGGCTTTGTGAAATGCCACAAATGTAAGGCTTGCCAATATGGACAAAATCGGACGGACATTAAAGCTCTCGATGGCAAAAAGAAAAAAAATCAAGGAGAGGATACTATGTGAAACGGCACATGTAATTTATATTTTGGAGTGCAGGTGCAGTAAACGATATATTGGCAGCACAGTGAATAAGATAAAACTGTGCATTTTACAACATATGAGAGCGATTACGAATAAACATTTTACATATGTAATGTCCAGGCATATCTGGAAGGATCATGATGTAAGTTTGAACAATTTTACATTCTCTGGCATTGAGCATATCCCGCAGAAGATCAGAGGGGGAGATTGTGAATTGACTTTAAGAAATGCTGAATCAAAGTGGATCATAACAATTGAAACTGAGATTCCGTGGTGTCTAAATAAGAGGCCAGGAGATTTCTTTAATTCGGACATAACACAAGAAGGCAAGCTGTGTCAATATTTCTGTAATGTGGAGAATATGTGGTGATGCGCAAATATTTTTTAATCCGGTCCTAATGTATTTCAGAATATGCTGTTCTTATAACTAAATTAATGATTCTGTTATCAACCATAAAGTAGGTCACTAGAAGAGTAATAACAAACCACCACCCCATACCTCCCTTTCCCCTCCCCACACACACACACACACACACACACACACAGAGGGGAAAAAAAGAAGGCCAGAGTATTTGGATATTTGAGGGGGTTAATACTATGTATTTTACAGGCATGAATACAGATATTAGTGAAACTGTGAGGAGGTAGAACAACGTTGCTCACTGTTGATGATTAGAGGTACATGAGGAGATGGGGAGGTAAAACCCCCGCCCCTCCCCCCTTTTTGATGTGGGGGCAAGACTTGCAGTCTTTTTTGGCACCTTAACCTCAAGCACTTTATTTTTTTTTAAACAAACTCTATTGAGTTTTACATAAGCTTCCATCTGTAATTGTTTAAATGCTATTAACATTTAGTCAGGAGTTTCGTCCAGTAAACTTCTATTACTCACAGAGTCCATTAGAAATATCTTATCGTTGGACCAAGCCCCAACCCTCTGCCCCCTGCAATTAAATAATGCAATACACGTCTTTGGTCCATTAAATTCACTTCAAATGGTCCATGCAATCTCTATTCAATATTGCCCTCCCCCAACTATCCCCCACCCCCCAGGCGTGTCACTTGCAATCCGTCTTATATCCTTCTTTATCCGGGTTGCTCCAATCTGCGCTCAATAAGTCGCCATTCCAATTCGCCATTGCTAAGCTATCAGTGGGGAGGGAATTGCATCGCTTTATTTATCCTAATATGCAACACCTGTCCTGTTTTGGGGTATATAAATCAACCTTCTCAGGGGTCTCCTCTGCTTGGTCATCGTCCCGCCCGTCATCCGGGTTCCGTAGCAGTTCAACTAGTGCTTCCCATGCCCTGGCTATCTCCAATGCCCTCTCACTCCTCGTTTTTTTTGCTATTTGCATTCTAATTGTCCCTTCACATTCTGCCCATTTAACAAATTCGTTTTACCATCTGGCTATACTCGGGCCCCCTTTCGCTTTCCAGTACATGGTGATATCTCTTTTAGCTAAGATCAATCCCAAATCTAAAAACTTGCTCATTACCTTATTCTTGGTTGTGTGGGGGAACCAATGCAATAGGCAATATCCCGGTGATGCCTCTATCTCTCTATCAGTCACGTCGGCCAATAATGTGGTTACCCCTTCCCTAAAGTTTCCCAGCGTCGGGCAATCCCAAAACATATGTCGGAATTCTGCTCCTTCCTTATTGCAACGCGGGCAAGCAGCTGTTTGGATATCAAAGTATTTATTAATCTTAGCCGGGGTAAGGTATGCTCTGTGCAAGACATAGAAATGTACTAGTTGGAATCTAGCATTCCTGGTGCTCTTCCATGCTCTTTCTACTAGTTCTACCCATGTTTTTTCTGCAACAACTTCCCCCAGGTCCGCCTCCCATTTTTGCCGCAACTCTGTCAGGGGCAATAGTGTTTCTTGCGTTATGCGTCTGTAGAGGCACATGACCGCCTTAAAGGTGCCTGCCGCTGTCACCACATATTGGCACCCTGCTGATGTCTGCGGCTCTGTGAGTCCCTTCCCCCCAGTGCTTCCATATGGCCGCTGTGAGTGCTGAGTGTAATAAGAAATCCCCGCCGGGCAAGTCGTATCTCTCCCGGAGGTCATGAAATGGGATCATGGCACTCTCCTCGTACAAGTCTCCTATTGTGGATAACCACAGCTCTCTCCAACCCTCCAATCCGCGCCAGTTTCCTCCGTGAGGAAATGCCTCACATATAACCAATGGGATTCCTGGGGCGTACGGGCATTTAATCTGTGCTCTTCTCAAGCTCCTATTCCAGCATTTACGTGCAGTTTTTAATTCAGAGGGGATAGTATGATCCCGTATGGGGAGCCTCAGTATTATTTGAGATGGTAGTCGTAGGCTCGGGGAGTCATCTCTCCACTACCCTGTCCCTCTAAGTCGGCCCGCCACCCACTTCGTGAGCCATTGTAATTGTGCAGCCAGGTAATAGGCCTCAAAGTCAGGTACGGCCAGATCTCCCTCTGCTCTTGGCCTCATAAGAACACCAATGCCTACTCTTTGTCTACCAGTGCCCCATAGGAAGTACGAAATCATTGTCTTAAGTTGGGCAAATAATCGCGCCAGTATCCAGACCGGTAGTGTCCCGAAATAATACAAAAGCCTCGGGAGTGTCACCATTTTAAGGAGGGCCACTCGGCCAGCCACCGACAATGGGAGAGTTCACCAGAAGCCGAAGTTACTTATTGCTCCCCTTAGGGCTCTTCCTATGTTGCCCTCCAATAAGTCTCCTTGATTATGATATATTTGCGTACCTAGATATGTCAAACAGCGGTCCTCCCACTTCACTCCTTCCGTCTCCTGTGGGCCTACTCTATTCACCTTGGTAGGAAAGAGGCAAGACTTCGCCCAGTTTACCCTGAGGCCCGTCGCCCTTCCGAGGTCATGCAGTAGTTCCTTAGCTCCGCAAAGCGCATCTCCTGAGTCTGCCAGGAACATCAATAAGTCATCTGCATATAGCGCAATATGATGAACTTGCCCGGACACTTTTAGGCCCCGATAATACTGACCTGTTCTAGCTCGAGCTGCAAGCGGCTCCACGGCCAGGGCGAACAGTAGGGGAGAGAGTGGGCACCCCTGTCTCGTCCCTCGACCAACTCTACAGGCATCAGATATCAGCCCTCTCGTTTTGACCCTGGCAGTGGAATCTTTATATAGAAGAGCCGTCCATCTCACAAACTCATCTCCCAGCCCGAATTTCCACATCACTTGGAATAAATAAGGCCATTCAAGGCTATTGAATGCCTTTTCAATGTCTATTGCAAAAACAGTTGCCTCTTCCTTCTGATAAGAGTCCGCCTCCAACACATGTAGGAGGCGCCGGATATTCAAGGCCGTATTTCTGGTGGGGATAAAACCTGCTTGGTCTTTGTGTATTAATGTTGCCATACGAGGAAGGAGGCGGGTGGCTAGTATGCGGCACAGGATCTTGTAGTCTAAATTAAGCATGGAAAGCGGACGGTATGCCGTTCTGTCACATGCCGGCTTCCCTGGTTTAAGCAGCGGAATAATAACCACTTCTCGACTCAGGCAGATGCCCCACTTGTCTCGCCTCATTATATAGGTCTCCGAGCCTAGGAGCTAATAGTTCAGTATATGTTAAATAAAACTCTACCGGTAAACCATCCGTTCCCGGTGTCTTATTCCTGGCCATGCTTTTAATAGCCCCTCTCACCTTGCCTATTTCCATGTCTTGGCCTAGGGTGTCCGCTATTTCCTCATCCAGAGCCGGCAGTTCCACATCACTTATAAACACATCCAGACCCACATCCGTCGGAACTAGTCTACTTTTGTACAGGTCTGTATAATAATCAAAAAACAAATCATTTATGCCGCGCTGGTCATAACAGGCATCCCCTCTCTGCCCCCTGGGTTCTAATATTACTGTCCCCTTTCTAGCTGGATTAGCCAACCAAGCCAGTAGGGCCCCGGATTTGTCTCTCTCGGTGCGAAGGCGTTCCACCTGTGCGGCCACTGCCTCCCTTGCCTCCAATAGTTCACCCTGTTTGTCTGCTCTCTCGGGTCTTTCCTTCTCAATCTCTCGGAGTCGTTGATCTGCCACCTGTATGTCCTGCAAGAGCACCTCACGCGTTCCCACCATCTCATATATACAATGCCCCCGGATGACCGATTTAAAAGCATCCCACTCTACAAGTAAATTTGTCGCTGTGTTTGCATTTTCCTGGAAGTATTGTCCAATAGCAGTACTCACTGCGGCTTGGAAGACCTGATCCTCCAGCGCTTCGGGACGCAATCGCCAGGTAGGTATTTTGGGCCTCACACGGAACCACACCATCCCTAACAGTACTGGGTTATGGTCCGAAATTGTTCTAGTAAGATATTCACTGGTTTGTACCCCCTCATGGACATCGGTGGAGCACAGTATAGCATCCAGTCGGACATGTAGCTCATGTATTGCGGAGAAAAAGGAATAATCTCTATCCCCAGGATGCTGAGCCCTCCATAAAGCCACCAATCCCCATCTCTGCTGCCAATGACAACGCTCTTCTGCTAGTTTATGTGTAGGAGCATCAGGGAGTAGAGGATGAGAGCGATCCAGGCCAACATCCGTTATACAATTAAAATCGCCCCCCAATATTACTGATCCCGTTAAAACTGAAGCCAGCGTCCCAGAAAGCTGTGACAAGAAGGCGGGTTGCTCCGTGTTAGGGGCATATAGGCTCCCCAGTACAATAACTCTGCCATCCAACCGCCCAGTTACAACAACAAACCTCCCCTCCGGGTCTACAATCTGCCGGGTGCACTGAAAGGGCACCCCCGCCCTCACCCAGATCAGGACCCCCCTGGCGAATGCCAAATAGTTGGTATAAAATACTTGACCTCTCCATCGACGTTGGAGCGCAGCCCCTTCTTTTGCCATTATGTGGGTCTCTTGAAGCAGCGCAATTTGAACCCCCCCTAACCAAGTACGCATGTATTTTATGGCGCCGCAGCATTAAGTGCATCCCCCGCACATTCCAAGACATGCATTTTATATCTATGGGGGTTCCATTGTGCTGATTGGAACTTGCCTCTAATGAGTTCCCCCAGTGTGACACGCCTGGCCCCAAGTAACATCCCTTTAACTAAATTAAACCCCCAACTCCCCCTCCCCAGGACAGGTACTCGAGAACTAGTTCCCATCCAAACAAACTAAGCTTGCAAAGTCTTCTAGCAGTTGTGGGGGTATGTAGGTTAGCCTACCGGGCCCGGAAACCCACCAGACTGCACCCCCAATACCTTTACTAGATTAGCAACCCCGGTTCAGATCTCACAGACCATCTGCTTTAGTGGTACAGTTGTCAGTCCCCAGAATCAGACTCTCCATGCCAGGGCCG
Organism: Calotriton arnoldi; assembly: GCA_963921515.1. NCBI lineage: Eukaryota > Metazoa > Chordata > Amphibia > Caudata > Salamandridae > Calotriton > Calotriton arnoldi. Next base: position 485,642 of record CAWUFW010003961.1, read on the forward strand.
CCCAGTGTCTCGGTAGTCTTCAAGTTTACGACCCAGGGTGCACTCCTCAGGCGATGTCGTCCGCCGTCTGAGGCGTGACTTCCAGCAGCTCCGTCTCTGAGTTATCGTTTTCACTAAGCACCAACGAACCTTCCGATCGTTCTACGTCGAATCCACTTTTACTTGAGGTAGGGCTAGATGCATTCTGACTATGTTCCGCAACGGCTTGCAGTACTTTGCGCCGTTCCGATCTGAGTTCCTTGGGAGAACGGGCGCGAGCCCCGCTCTTGCTTTTCTTTGTGCTCTGCTGAGACAAATCCGGCAAGGGGTTGCGACGTTCCTGGCTCTGTCGAGTGTTCAACCATTCCCAAGCTTCTTGTGGTGTGGTAAAAAACCTTGTTCCCGCCGAATCGGCCACTCAAAGTCGTGCCGGGAACAGCATTGCAAACGGGATTTGTCGAAGCTTCTTTTTGACGGCCAAAAACGACACTCTTTGACGTTGGACTTATCTGGTAAAGACCAGGAAGATTATTACCTTACTATTGTCCATCTGCAGGTCTTGCTTTTGGCGGGCTTGTTGAAGAATATGGTCTCTATCCATAAAATGTAGGAGCCGCGCCACTATTGGACGAGGAGGGGCACCGGGCCTAGGCGGCCTATCCGGAACTCTATGGGCTCTTTCCAGTGCATAGAAGTGGGAAAGCCCTTCTGGGGCTACTTGAGCTCTGAGCCAGTCCTCCATGAAGCGCACCATGTCCATGCCCTCTGCCCTTTCCAGCACTCCAATTACTCATACATTATTTCTGCAGGATCTCCCCTCGCTATCCTCAGCCCGTACTTCTAGGACCTTGATCCTGGCCTCCACCGCGTTGAGTGACTTTTGTAGTGTAGTCACTGCCTCCGGGATGTCGTTGAGCACTTTCTCGGTGGTCACGACCCGCTCTTTAAGTTTGCGATGGTCATCTTTCAGCAGGCTTAGATCTGTTCCTATTGCTTCAATTTGTGCCTCCAGCACTTCCCTGGAGGCCGTGATAGCCTGCATAATATCTGTCAGTGTAGGCCTCGGGTGAGCTGAGTCTTTTCCCGCCTCCACGGTCTCTTTGTCGTCGTTGGTCTGGGTTCCAGTGCCCCCCGTACTAAGGGCATTATACCCCTTTTTCCTCTGGACTTTCCCCATCTTCCTGCCCAGTTTCTTGTTCTTCCGGCCCCAGGCAATTTGACTTGGTCAGGAGGTGATCCAGCGATGCTTTCTGGCTTTTCGTAAATCAGCTGAAACAATAGCTGTGCGGGCTAATGGCACTCGATTCAATTAAGTATCACCAACCCTCGTTGCGGTTAATGTCAGTGCCTCCTCTTCGCCGACCTCCAGGCCCGAGTAACTCTTAAGCCCTTTAGTGCCTCCTCCTCTATTCCTTCTCATCTATCACCCTCTAGCTTGTGCAGCGCTCACTGTCGCCTATTCTGTACCTGCTTGTGACTCTTCGCGAGTCTCACCTGCTGTTCAATGATTTGGGGGGTTCCCCCACCCGGTCAGTCCCCTCAAAGCTCTATTCCAATTTGGTGTTGGTTGCACCCACTTCTCTCCTCCTTTTTAAGTTTGCGCCGTCACGATGTCCCCCGGGTCCTGCCTGCTTCCGCTGCCCCAGACCCTGGATGGCTTGTTAATCGCAGGTATCCCTGCTCGTGCAGCGGTTGTCTCCGTGAGGGGGCCTCGGCGGGCTCTCCACCCCGCAATCTTCGCTCCAAATCTAGTATGGGCGCACTTCCCGGTCCACTCTGCTCCGGTGGCCTTTCTTAGTGCCCCAGGATCGCTAAATGCATGTAGAGTGCTCCGGTAGCCTCCAACTCTTAGGACGCCTTCTCCGCTCCCCAGCGGTCAGTGTAGGCCAGTCGCCTCCGACGAGGCAGGCTCGTCTGCCCACCCTCCACCTAATCAGGCGCTTGCTCCACCCGACAGGCCCCTGGGGGTTGCGCTGCAGCAATCTTCCGGCCCCCAGCCGTACCTTCTAGCATTGTAGGTAGTTCAGCTCCGGGGTCCCTCCTCCGTCGCTACTCGGGATCCGCCGTCTGCCTCAAGAAGCCCTTGCAACCGGCTCCCCCGCCGTCTCCGACGTCTTGTCGTGTCAGGGTCCGCCCCGCTATTCCATGGGTGCCATTTTGTATTCGTCGAGTCCGCTCGGTACTGAAACATTTTTCCCGATTTTACCGCTTCTCGGGGGCAGCAGGGGCACGCCGCCCAGATCTCCGTGTTCTGGAGACGTTCCGCCTTGCAGATTTATAACTATATCTGCGCCCGGGGCTCAGGATGGTTGCTGACGGGGGATACGGCGGCCGGAGCTCCGCAGTCCGCTCCTGCTCACATCAGCGCCAGGCCACGCCACGCCACTCACCTTAACCTCAAGCACTTTATCTTACGAAATTTGCACATTATAAAAAATTGAGGAATGAATTATAAAGATATTGCAAATTTTACACACCACAAAAGTACTGTAAACCAATTTACTGTCTCAGGGTTTGAACTTGAACTTTCATACAAGGTATGAATATATTTACAACTTAATGTAGGATATAAGACTGTACCATGATGATATTGCGGAGTTTGCACATTAAGAAACGTACTGTATAAGTGACCATTTTGAACCTCGAGTACTAGCATTTTCATATATAAAGTATATTGTGAATCTTGTCCACAGTATAAGCAATGTATGGGCACCTAATAGACACCTTTGGGTCTGGAATACCTACCCCCACTTGAGAATGACCTCCATATCTCTGAAGAGTAATAAGCGTTACATACTATGAAGTTTTGCTCTGTCTTAGGTTATAGAATTATGTACGTATTCAAAAATCCTGTACTTTACACAAAGAGTAAAAGCTAAATGTACTGTACCAATATGAGTTCTTTGGCAAGTGTAATGCACTTTGTTACCATATATATGTTAATGGCTATTTGGAAAATGTGGTCCAATTCCTGGTAAAAAATGTATATCTTATTTTAATTAGGTGGTGGGAGGAGGGCTGTTGCCCTTCGAAAACGACACTTTGGACACAAATTCTATGACCCAGTTGAATGTTTTTGCCGAAACACGTAGGTCTGTTTCTTTCTATTGCACGTGCACTTTGCTTAAGGAAGAAAGACATGAAAAAATCAAAATAAAGATTACGACTGAAGAAATCTAATTACCTCTGTGTGTGCCTTCTTCCTGAGTTGTCCGATGTGGATCAATTGGAAATATAATTGGGCAGTGACTGGGAGTGTGATATATATATATTCACTGAAAAACAAAGGTTACAGAGGCGTTATAGTTAGCAGGGCTCGGTAAATCATAAAAATGTTACAAGACCTGCAGGTCTAGTAACTTTAATAATCTACTCGACCTAACTGTAATATACTTGACCCGTGAACTGGTCTCGAATTGTGTGATCCTGGGCAAATATTTTGCTTATGGAGCCGCCTTTTTCTTTATTATCAAATAAGAGAGCACCTTCAAATATGCAAGTTCACTATTTCTGCTGTACAAAAATACCTCTTTATTTACCAGACTAAATGTTTGCTCCATGTATAACAAGAATCGAGCCCATATATAGGGTACACATGATTCCTGGCTTGCTTCTTATTTCACTAATAGCATTGTCATCTGGGCAGGAGCAGTAATGATTCCCAGTTCATGTTTAAAAACTCACTTTTCTTAAATATATTTCCAAAGCATGATGTGGCAGTGCATTATCATTTACAGATAGCATACTTTCCATTGAAATGGCTACAAAACTTTCCCACTAACATGTAGTTTTACTGAGAATAGCGCATAAACAATTTTTGGAAATTGGGTTTCAGCAAAAATATTTAAAATTTGCACATCACCAAGTAAAGTGTTCTAATTTGTTTTGATCCTATACAATTATTTTCTTCACCACAGAATTACAAAAATGGGTCTTCATAACTAGTGAAATATATTTGAAATGTTTGAACAGTTCACTTAGCTATTTCAGTGTTAGAAAAAAGCCTGACATCTTACAGCCTTTCATTTAACATGCTTTGCACAGTTCAACTGTCACACAGTTCACTTTATAAAATTCTCTAACTTATTTCACAGAAAGATAAATAAATGTAACAAGATAAGCTGACTTTTGACCCCCGTCTCTGAAAGCCAGCAAATGTGACAAGATAACATGATTTAATGGCATTTTTATTGCTCTTTCACTTTGAGAGCATAAAGATGCCTTTAAATCTTGTTATCTTGTCACATTTGCTCTGCTTTCGGAGACAAAGGTCAAAAGTCAGTTTGTCTTCCCTGAAGTTAGAGGATTTTCAACTTGCCAGAAAGGGCGAGTAGTCCCTAAAAACAGCTCGTCCTGAATAAATCTTGCTCGACAATGCGAGTGGTCAAGTGGATTTTTCGAGCCCTGGTTAGGCTGACATTTCACTAATACAAAACCAGAGAAATTAAGCAGGTATAGTTAGCTGAGCTAACTATAACCCGCGGCCCCGCAATGAACTGCTTATGACCTCACATATTACATCACTCATGACATGGTCAGTGACATCACTCATGACATCACTGATGACATCATCTACAGAATCTCTGATGCACCCACTCACACCTCCATGTAACCTTTCATACACCCACTCCAACTTCCACACTATCATTCTCGAAACCATTGACACACCCATACCAGTACTTATATACCCACTCACTGATTCATATGCCTACACAAACATCCACTCACTCACCCATACAGCCACTCATACACCCACTCACTCACTAATACAGCCACTGACATATCCACTCATTAGGCCATACAGCCACTCACACACTGTCAGTCACTCATAGAGCTACTCACACCCATACAGCTACTTGTACACCAACTCACTCACTAATACAGCCACTGATATATCCACTCATACAGCCACTCACACACTGTCAGTCACTCATAGAGCTACTCACATACCTACCTACTCACCTATAGAGTCAGACAGCCAGTTACTCACCTATAAAGTTATACACACACCCACTCACTTATTCATACAGATACTAACATATAATCACTCACCCATACAGCCCCTCACAAACGCACTCAATAATCCATACAGCCACGATCACAATCCCTCACTCACACAGTCACTGATATACTCCAACACTCACCTATACTGCCTTTCACATATCCACTTACTCACCCATATACCACTGACACATCCATTCACTCACCGCCACAGCCATAGACACACTCAGTCACTTATACAGCCCTTCTCTTACACACTCACTAAGCAATACACCCACCGATTCACCCACTCACTCATCCATGCAGGCAGTCACACACCCTCTCACCCACCAACATAGACACTCATACACCCATACAGGTACTCAGACAACCAATCAATCACCCGTACACACACACATGTACACACTCACCAACCCACACAGCCACTTCGACACCAACTGGCAGACTGATAAAGACATTCAGACAACCTAGTCAGTGACCCATACATTCACTGAGACACCTAATCACTCACTTATACAGTCAGTCACACACCTACTGAAACATCGATACAGGCACTCATACACCCACTGATTCAACGATACACCTTGGTATATATATTTAACATTTTAAAAACACTCACAGTCACTGGATGATGTCATCAGTGATGTCATTTGAGATGTCATGAGTGATGCCACTGACCATGTCATGAGTGATGTAATATGTGAGGTCATAAGCAGAGCATTGCGGTGGCGCAAGTTATAGTTAGCTCAGCTAACTATAACTGCTGAATGTTTCTGGTTTTGTACGAGTGAAATGCTAGTCTAACTATAACGTCCCTGTTACCTTTTGCTTTTTCAGAGAATTTCTATGTTTTTTTTAACTAGTAATCGCATTTGCAGAGTGGTAAAGAAAGGAGGCTGGGCCTCCGACCAGCTCTCAGGAATCCCGCTGTGTAGGACTTACATGAGGTACCAGGAGGGCTTCCTAGCCCCCAAGGTCCCTCAGGAGTAAAGTGGACTTCATCCCTCAACAAGTAATCAGTAGTGCACCACGAATCGCGTTTAGAGAGTGGTGCAGAAAGGGGGCGTGGCCTCCGAAGACCTTTCAGCAATCCCGCTGTGTGGGACTTACTGGAGGTAACAGGAAGGGTAGTTGGCCCCCAAGGACTCCATCCCCCGGGGTATGGCCAGCTCTTTGGGGATCGAGGGGGGAGCCTGAAGACCCCCGTGGTCCCAGCCGTCTCCATGCCTCCTACGGGAGCCGACATTGCTTTTGGACAGAGGGAGCTGCAAACATGCAGCTCCCTCTGTCCAAAAGCAATTCTGCTCCACTTCTGGGAAGCGAAACGGACCAGAGTTTGCTATGGCTTGGCAGGAGCTCCCACCACGCCATAGCAAACTGCAATGTTCCGGGGGTGGGCACCCCGGGAAATTGCTGGAGCCGGCCCTGGGGCCGCGCGGCTGCCCTCCTGGGCCATGTAGGGCTCCTGGAGGGCAGCCGCGCGGCCCCCCTCCTTTGTTCAGTAAGCCCCGCAACAGACCCCATTAATAATTGTATTTCTGCCCCAGGGTGACGGTCCCTGGGGCTTTGAACAGCCCGAGGAGGGGGGCCCGTGTTTTTAAAATTTTTTATTTTGCCACGAATATCGTGAATTCGCAACAATTTGTTTTTTTTAAAAATGGTTTTAAGCCGTGGCGGGGTCCCAGGTGGACCCAAGACCATGGCTTGGGGGTCAGGGTATTTCTACCCTGCTGCCGCTTCTTTATTTTCTTTTGGGACTCGGTGAAGCCGAGTCCCGAGATGGCTGCTAACACTTCCTGGTTCAAGTGTTGCCAGCCAATCAGAGCAGTGCATTTCCCTGCACGAGCTCGTCTTTGTTCGCGATGACTTTGTGACCAGAGATATCACTATAATTTTAAACCTACATTTATCAAAAACTACTGAACAGATTTACACCAAATAAGCAAAAGGTACTTCCTTGAAACATCTACCTCCCTGCCAAATTTGGTGTAAGTCCATTCAGCGGTTCGGGCTGTAGGTGTGGCTATATGTTCCTATGAGAATTAACATTACAAATGCACCCTTATTTCGCGCCCCAAATTCTCTGTCCCCACTGCACGGATCACCCCCAAACTTTCCATTACAACCAGAACCTACCTTGATACTTTTTTGGGAAACTTTCATGAAGATTGGTCAAACTACGCCAAAGTTAGAGCCAAGTAAAAAAATGCTTTTCCTATGGAAACTAGGTTGTAACTATAACTACCTACTGATATATATATATATATATATATATATATATCATTACCAAGAGGGCCAATGCCCCAAGTAATTTCCCTGGCATCTAGTGTGGTTTCCAGGCTGTGGTCCACAGGAGGAAATCCTTTCAAAAGGCCCTGTTTGAAACGGAAGACTCTCCCCCTTTCAAACAAGGCCTCCCTGAAAGCTGGGGAGGTCGTTTCATCTATTTTCCCCCACCGGAGTGAGAGACGAAGCTTACTAGCTTCTCTCTTCCACTTCAATGGGGACAATTCCACGTCTCCCCCTGGTTTTTTTTGTAAAGGAATCCTCCGGGGCTAGCAAAGCAGGATTCTTTTAAGCCCTCCCCGCTGTCGCCCAATGGCCGGCTCATGCACTGGGGAGGTAGTACGGGTGTCGGCCATTGACCACCCCCGCACTAATAGGGTTAATGCAGAAATGTTGCACGCACAGACACAAAAAAATAGTCACTTTAAGTCAATGACAAGATGGAACATCAAGGATTAAATTTACTATCGTGACTAACAGTCATGAGGAAACTTGATGAATTAGAAAAAGTCAGTAGTCTATACCGCTAATTTAGAAAAAAACTCCAAGTCTCTATAAATATCCCAGAATCATTTTATGCCAAAAAAGAGTAAAGCAGGGTCTAGTAAAGAGAACAACGGGAAATTAGGTTGACTTCATCACATATCCCTGCAGAACTGACTCTGAAACAGTTTTGGTCAAGATTTACCACATAGAGGAACCTAAAGAAATAGGTAGATACATTGCTTAATAACTATTAGTGAAAGAGCTGTATATACACAAAGAACAGTTTCCTTTGTGTGTAATTTAGGTTGTTCATCAACAAATCTCAGTGACTAAGTCTGGATGCAGCAATGGTAAAATCAGTGTTGTATTTTAAGAAGGTATGTCTTATGTCATGTTAGGTCATGTACTGAGCTATATGTTCTTGATTTTGATGACAACAAAAGAAAATGCAGACATCAATGTTAAAAGTAAAATAGATTGAGAAGTTTGTTCACAATCTTTACCAAATGGAAGTTGGACAAAAGTAATAAAAATAAAAAAGGCACAAAAGTAGCAGAGTGAGAAAAGAGTCAACGAAAAAAGCAAAATCAGATGAAGAAAAAGAAAAAGATATCTTAGGCTTCCAGTTCCAAATGTATCTGGAGAGCAAACGTAAAATATTATTAATTGTTCTATTTCAGTTAACTCTAGTTGTACAAGAAATCTAGGAGAATAGAGATAGTACACCATGTAGAGTACTGTCAGCTGTACTGAGTTAAATGCAGAAAAACAAAAATGCACCTTGTCAGCAACTTCTATCCAAGATACTGAATGATGTTTGCACAGGAAGAGTGCAATTTACTTCAAACTGATAAGAGGATGCCCAGGAATGTATTCTGGCTCGGCTAGAACTACTAGAACAGGAGAATATTCCTATTCATGATTTCTTTGGAATTAGCTATCGTTGAAAAAATGAATGCACAAACTGTTACCATTCTTTCAGAACTGATATTCCGTCAGAGGTATTTGTACTGTTATTTAAGTCTACCAGTAAATCAGCAAATCAATATCATTTGATAGCTTTTTAAGAAGGTCTAAGAAACAACAAATGCCCAAACTACAGAGCACAAATACTGTTGGCTTCAGTCGTTCGAACCCTTGAAAATATGTCACCCTAATGCTACAAAGATGTAGACCAGATGGTATGAAAGCCATCAGTGAGGTTTCTAAATATGGCCAGGTGTCTATAAATAAAGGGTCATACTCAAGCAAGGACACATGGTTTTTGATGCAAAGTCTTCTCTACTAATAATGGTCGCCAGAACGTTGCAGCCAAAAATAACCTCCCTTTCACGTAGGATTAGGTAGCACAAATGTTTTTAATTCTGAAAACTATTCCAACTTTGTATGTGTGGTGCACTCTAAAGGAGACATGAAAAGCCGTAAAAGATTTAGTTTATTGGGGCCCAGTATTTTGTACTTTATGATTATTAATCCAGTACAAAACATATGCTAAACATCATACAGTCATGTTAGCAGTTTGTTGCATAGGTGTATGCATGATGCGATTCAGCCTAATTTGGTAGCAATGCTATAGGACAGAGAAAGAAAACCACATTTTAATAGACATGTTGCTTATCTGCTCTCATCCTCTTATTGAACTCACTGCAGCAATTAAGGTTGCTGTGCTGCACTGTATGATAAATTAATTAATGTTCCACACAGTTTATAGCATGAGAGCAAGCATAACAAGAAATACCTTTTTTTCTTTGTACATTTCTATAACTGTGCATGTGTTTTGGGCTATACAGTACACAAAACAAAAAAGGAAATGTGTGAAAGTCTAGTTTTTGTACTAAAGAGTGCCCTTTCAGTACAAAACATATGCTTGTGAGAACGCACACTGTTGCACTATGCTGCAAAAGTTGCTGGGTTGGTGGATGGCAGTCAAGTGCACCAGTGCTGGGGGAGAGAAAAAAAGCACACTATACTAATTGGTACAGTGTTTTTCTTCTGACTTTAAAATAACATAGTGCACAATATTTCCATGCTATGCCATTGCGCCAAAAAAAAGTAAATTTCACCCTTACCATACAGTGATATACTTACACAGTTAGTCAAAGACATGACCAGCAACTTTTTTTTCTACTTTTAAACCAGTAGAGGGGTTCTAAAAAGAACCGTTTTCGTATTTTTTTTTTTTGTGTAGAATTCTTCAAGGCTTTGGTGATTAACTAAAAATAACAGCAAAACAGGGTGTCAGGCTGCAAAATAAAAAAAATAAAAATTACTTCCTGCAGGTGGACTGATGGGCAATCATCTGTTTTTTAGTTAGCTGTGGCACACTGTATGCCCACAGATAGCATCTTGCCTCAGGTGAGGCCGTGCAGCCCAATAGTGGCAAAGCACAGGTCAGAGTCCTGTTGATGGTCTGTAAGGACATCCGGGGGAAGTGTATCGCTGGGTTGCACATGCTGGACGCTTCCTGCAGGAGAGGCAGATGCCACCCGTTCTTCCTGTCTTATACATTTGGCAGCATTAAATTGCTGGGTGTGCCATGCATTCAGATGCTTATGCATCCTGGAAGTATCAAACAAGGACTATTTGCTATCTGCATGGCTAAATTCCTTGCTACACAGGTTAAAGGTTCCCAACTTAGCTGATGGCCGCCATACAGGGCTCCCGAAAGGCGTTGGAAGCCCGGATAGATACCGTCTCCATTGACGTCAATCTCCTGCGGGCAGACCTCCGCAAAGTAGCGGATAAGGTCACAGTGGTGGAGGAGGACTTCTCAGGCCTCAAGGGAGAAGTGGCTGCCTTGAAGAAACAGGTATTGCAACTATCCTCCACAACGAAGGCCCAGGAGCGCCGCGCAGAAGTTGCAGAAGGCTGTGCTAGACGGAGCAACATACGCATGCTGGGCTTTCCTGACAGAGAAGCAGAGGGGGGGTCAGCAGAACTGTTTCTGGAGCAGTGGATCAGAACTCAACTGTGTCAACCGGCCTCGGATATATTTGCCATCGAGAGGCGGCACAGGGCCCTGGTGCCCCCGCAGGGGGCTCCCTCGCGTGTTTTCATTGCAAAAACTTTGAACTATAGAGACAGAGACTGCATCCTTCGGGCCGCTAGAGAGCAACAAGACACTAGTTTCGAAAACCATTTATCCTGATTATACCAAGCAGGTGCAGGAGCAAAGAAAATCGTTCCTAGGTGTCAAGAGGAAGCTTAGGGACATACACCTACAATATATGATGTAATACCCTGCGAAACTGAAGGTCCTGGAGCAGGGAAAGGCGCATTTCTTTGAGAGCCCTGAGGGGGTATGGGAATGGTTGGAGATTCGTGGAGATGTGCTTCCACCTGCGAGAGCCACAGAATTGGACCAATAAGTGGGGCACCAGACTGCTGCAAGGATCACAACTCAGGGGGGGGGGGGAGTACAGGAGTCACTCACTGCGGGCACAGGCCCGGACAAATGGATCACAGTCGGGAGTGACGGCACCCTAGAAATGAGCGTGCACATCCCTTCGGTACCAGTGGATGTGTTCCTGGAACCTTTGCTCGACCAGGTGGTGGAGGTCACGGAGGAGCAGTGAACGGGGGGCTGGCGATGGCTCTCAGGCTGGGCCGGCTGTGAGGACTTGCTTCCAGTATGAGATCTACACAAAGCCCGGAGTGGCCTGACGCTTTTAAAGGGAGACGCATATTAGAATATACTGGGTTGGGTACAGTGGTGATGCTTTACTGGGGACAAGGAGACTCTAACCTCTGGGTACTATTGCATGTTAGGTCAGATTATGGGGTATCGGGCTGGTGGGTCCGGATTTCTTGTTACAGGGTGGCTTGAGAGTGTTTAGCCCCAGTTGGGAGATATAGGGTGATGTGTGCGTCCTGGCATGACATAGGGGAAGGCATTTTTGATAATTTTGTTGTTCATAAAATGTCCGTGGGTGGGGGTGGGGTTTTTTTGCTCCAAGTTTCCATGTTCTGGTTTGTTCAGTAGGTGTGCACCGTAATAGCTCAATCATGGGTGGGCAGGGCCCGACATTGGTAGCTGAAGCGAGAATACCTTACGATGGGGACTGAGTTCAGATTCTCGTTCTGGAATGTGCGGGGGTTGGGCACGTGCACCTAACGGCACAGGTGTTAACATTCCTCAATGAAGTTCTAAGATTAACCCCTAAAAAACCAGACAAGTGACAGAAAAAAACAGAGAAGACACTGCCCAAGTGTGTAAAAAGTCAAGTGCAGCTTCCCAATGATAGTAATGAGGCAGAAACTACTTTAAAATGAATATTTAAGTAATAGGAACCAATCATAAGTAGTTTTACCAAGAGATATTGGTACCGCAAACTTCTTTTTGTGGTACAGCAATAATGTGACACCAAAAAGTGCTGAATTTTAATATATAGCACAAGGGGTGACAGTATTTTGTTGTCTCTCTAACCCTAGTTTAGAAAAAACATGCGAGTACCAATGTATTTTACTGTACCGCAGAACTTGGAAAAAGAAGTAAAGGCGTTGCCAGAGTTACACAACACTTTATCATTGTCTCCATGGGTGTACTGCAATACCAATAGGACACCAAAAACATACATAAAAATGAACACATCCACACAGAGTACACTACTAAAAGAATAAGAAATAAACAGAAATCAATTTCCTGAACACCATATAGCTACAGCTATTGGTATTACATAGAGGGAAACTGCTCTGCACATAACACATTTCCATCACAGCTTCTGGGCAAACTCAAGAGCAACACCTACCTACCCCTGCGCAGGAGCTACCCCTGCTATATAACAAGATGATAATGATATAGTAGTGCTTCCATCAACATCCACAGCATCACTTACTACTCGTCTCGAAAGGAAAACTGTAGTATTAAATTCTTCCAGCTCCCAGCCAGGCAAAAGAAAATCAATGCCCAAAATGTTACTTGCACCTTGTAAAATCAGGTTCTTCACAAAGGGCAACCTGGACTGCCCTCAATGGACACCAGTAATAAGTGTAAACACCTACATGTGATCCACCCTCATCATATTGTCTTGGGAGAGATGTAAATACAAAACCAGAGAGAAGAAGAGCAGCGATGAGCTAAACCACCACAAGACCTGCACCAACAATAGCAGTAAGAAGATTCCAGCATGCAGTTCTTTGCGACACACTGCAAAGAATGTATCTGGATTGTGTCATCTGGAGAAACAATACAGAGTTTTCGCAACAGCTACAAAAAGTAATCTTAAAGAAAATCACATGAGGGGCGTGGCTAACCGCCGATCATGGCGGCCGCAGATTAGGAAAGCTCCGGAACCCGGGCACAGATATCCTGCTAAATCACCGCGCGTCGGGCCCATCGAGCCGTGCCGTGCGACCAGGGCAAAGGACAAACAGCAGACAACACACCCTGGCGCTGGGAGGCTGTGGCGCTAACGTCACACAGCGAAAATCATAACGCGGCCTTCCCGCCGGCTGCCCGCTACGGAGGAGTGGTAGCTGTGCCGTGCGCGGCACCGTGGCTGTCCAGTGTTGCCTGCGCTGTGCTCTGCGGAGCCGGCTGGACGCTCCGGGCCGCCACTGAGTGGGCCCCTGCTGTTCCTAGACCACTCGGCGGCGTGATTGGTGCGGCTCCGGGAGTCACAGGAGCTACGATCCCTGTGGTGCGCGTGACGGGCCGCTCCCACCACTGCGAGTGCCGGCGCTGCTGTCGCATCCCAGGAGTAAGACCAACGAAAGCGGAGCGCCCAAGGCGGCAATCGCGCACCACAGAGCTTCCCTGGTGAGTCCTGCGCCGAGCCCTGATGGTTCGAGTGGCCGTGACGATTGCTCCCTCTGGCGGCCCTGCCGCTCCCAACTCTGCTGCATACGGGGTGAGGGGCGCGCTATAGGCCCGAGCCCAGACAATACCCCTCCAGAGCGGGAGTGACTGAGAACACCTAGGTGTCCCGCCCTGGGTGCGGAGTGACCGGTGGCCCGTCTCTTTTCTCTTTCCACCTCCCCCCCCCTTTTCACCTAGTGCACCGGCGACCCTGGGGGTGTGTGGAGGAGGCCGCGCTGGATGGTGCGCGCGAAGGTGATCGGGCTGTGGCCTGCGGCGGCAGCAGTAGAAAGTAGCACTAATTGAGGCCGGGCACACGCAGCGCCGAGAAAGCCCGTTGTGCCGCAGAACGCGCATTGGGGGCACAAAAAGAAGAGCTGCCTCAACCCCTGTGAGAACCCCTGCTGCCCCCCGGATCCAGCGCAGGGCTGCTATAGGATGTGCTGCAGGCCCTAAAAACAGAGCGATCTCTCCGACAAGTGGGGATCACTGTGCCCACCTGCGCAAGCCACCCTGGACACAAAAAGGACTAGTGGTTAAGACGTATCTCCCCCTTTCTTTCCCCCCCTGGCACACCTGAGGAGACACGCATACTGAACAGTGGAGACAAGTGGAAGGTCTCCGAAGACGACCGTTCACAGTGCGTGGACCGCGCTGTGTGACCAACTGCTGCCCTGACACCAGGACTGGGGGACACCACATCTCATTGGACGCTCGCTCAGAGCTCAGTTTTTCACAGGCGCGTACATCTGACGCACCGCCTAGACGCGTGTTCACGGTACGGCACCCTTGAGATACTGTGAGCTTCCTACCTGGGCACTTACTGCGGAGACGGCCATATCGCTTTGCCACCCCTTGTACGAAGACTGCTACGGTGCGCCCTCCACTTAAGGCACACAGTACCCATTGCATTGAGGGATAGCGGACTGTTGCAGATATCCACTGAGTGACATGGGGCGCCCAAAAACCAAGCTACAGGAGGCGACGGCCACTAGCTCGCAAACCACAGACGACCAAGAGCCCAATACGAACCCACAGTCACTTACCTGCGTGCCGCCCACGAACGAAATGGAAGCCCAGGACAAACTGGACTTGATATTGTGCGAGGTCTGGGAATCTAGAAAGGCGATAGAGCAACAACATTAACGACTGGCTTCACCCTGCTCAAAGCAGACCATGCCAAGCTAGCAGCCACAGTGAAAGATAACAGCCTAGCGCTGGAAGAAATACTACCTCAACACAAACAACATACGTGGCAAATCCAAACGCTACAGAGGCAAGTCACAGGCCTCCTGGATAGGGTTGAAGACGCGGAGGGCAGAGCTAGAAGGAACAACATACGCGTGATTGGGCTCCCGGAACGAAGTGAGGGGTTGGACGCCACTGCCTTCATGGAACGCTGGTTCCGCACACATGTAGCCCCTGATGGCCTATCAGATTTTTTCTGCATCGAAAGGGCCCACAGAATCCCTACTGGATGACCGAAGGTGGGAGCTCCGCCAAGACCACTCATCGTCAAGATCCTAAACTACAGGGATCGAGATGTCCTCCTCCAGAAAGCACGTGAGCGGTCCCAGATCCAATTTGAAAACAACCAGATCTCACTGTACCCTGACTACACATTGATGGTCCAACGCCGTAGATCCTCCTATCAAGCGGTAAAAAAGAAGCTACGAGACTTGAACTTAAAATATGCACTGCTGTTCCCTGCCCGCCTGAAAATAATTTATGACCAAAAACATACTTCTTTGAAAGTCCGGAAGAAGCGGATCGAAGTCATGGATCCGGATCCACTGTCTGGTTAGGCCACACGGAAACCGCCTAGCAGCCCCAAACGGTCACAAGGCCGATGATCACGTCGTAACACAAAGGCTCCTGGCAACCCACCAATCCCTGGTCCCACTCAAGAGCAGGTGCAGAGAAGCAGGGACATGGCGCTGGCGGCTGCGACTACGTTCAGAGACAAAGTCATCCGACGGGACTCGGAATCTTCGGAGGGCAGCACAGTGCGATCCGACTCGGAAAACAGCTTGACGTTATTTCCCACAGTAACACCACAAACTGCAGACGATCTGTTGGGCCCATGAACGGGAAAATCGATTATCCAACTCATGCCTAAGGTATGGTGTGCAATGGTGCCGGCACAAGAACTCATGGACACGTATATCCTTTTTATTATTTGAAAAAATGATACGATAATGACAAAGTATTAGCTCGGGCTCGGATGAGCTACTACATGTGATTGCTTTTACATGGTTGGCGTGGAAGCTAGTCCCCTAATTGCGAATGCTACAGTTTACTATAGTGAAGTTCAATGTGTTCTGTTCTTGGTTCGGCTTTGTTTAGTTCCCAAACAGGGCCTTGTATTAATGTTTCAATGAGGGCTCTGGCAGGCAGCAGCTGATATGTCTGGTTTATGTTCAGTATCCCCCCAACCCAGACTCGTACACCGCACTTCACACGCAATGCACAAGCTAGACAAGTATAACCTAATCACGTGGAATGTCCGGGGCCTGGGCTCAGTACAGAAACGACACAGGGTGCACGCGCAATTACTGCGGCGGCAGGCGCAAATAGTCTTCATACAGGAGTCACATTCGATGGACACGGAAGTTGCAAAGATGTGAAAGAAATGGAGGGGTCAGATCTTTACTACTAATTACTCGGCATTTGCTAGGGGCGTAACAATATGGGTTAGACAAGGAGTCCCGTTTGTAGTACTGGATAAGAGGATAGATGTGCAGGGCAGGTACATATTTTTACGTGGCACACTGGACGGAGCACCCATAGTGTTGGGGTCTGTATACGCTCCAAATTTTGATCAGGACAAATATTTCTTGGAGCTAAACACGATATTGGCAGGCTGGGAGGCATACCCGTGGATTTTGGGAGGAGATTGCAATGCGGGCATGGATATTGGGCTTTACCGGTCACATCCGCCTCTCCATGGCACGGTGGCTAGTAAACAAGCGGCAGCGCTATGCTGTTGGGTAGAGCGGTGGTCCCTATGCGATGTGTGGAGACAAAACAATCAATTGAACAAAGAATATTCTTTTTACTCCCCGGTGCAATAGTTGCATACCAGGATTGACAGAATCCTATGTTCTCTCTCCATAGCCGATCAGGTCACCCACACCACATATTTAACAAAAACATTCTCAGATCATAACCCACTGGAGATCTCCCTTAGCTGGGGCAGAATACCCACCCCTGTGCCCACGTGGAAGCTCTGGCCCCAAATATTGGAGGACACAGTGTTCCGCAGTACGCTGTCAACTACACTCACCCATTACTTCTCAGAAAATAGAAACACTGCATCCACAATTCTGATTGAATGGGATGCGTTAAAGACAGTAATTAGAGGGACGGCGATCAGCGCCACTGTGGGAGCAAGGCAGGAGGTACATAAGAACCTAAAAACAGTGGAGGATACCATGGGGGGGCTTGAACAAGAAGCGGCAAAAGACCCCACTAAACAGGCTGCCTTGCAGGAGGCACGCATACAACACACGGAGCTATTAGAAACCCTTAGAATAATCGATCACAGGGCCTACACCCAAATAACACACTCTGAGGCAGACAAATCGGGGGCACTGTTGGCTAAGATTATCAGAGATGATCCACCGGTCACTGTCATAAGCCAGATCAACATGCCTGGGGGTAACGTGGTGTGCACGCAACATGATATTACTGAGGCCTTCAGCTCCTACTATGAAACACTGTATAGCAAACCGCCGGCCCTAGACGAAGTTCTAATAGACGTATTCCTGGAAAATCTACCTTACCCGCAAGCCCCAGCGGACATGGAGGACGCCTTGGCAGGCCCCATCACCAGGGCCAAAATAAAGGCAGCTATTAACGGGCTCCCGCGTAATAAGGCGCCGGGTCTAGATGGCCTGCCGGTGGAATTCTTCGACACCTACTCGGAGATTCTACTGCCTCAACTGGAGGATCTTTACAACAAGTCGCTGGAACTGGGCCACCTCCCCTGTACCACTGTGCAAGCATTAGTAGTATCGCTGCCAAAACCAGGGAGGGATATGAACGATATGTCGGGTTACCGTCCATTATCGTTATTGGCAACCGAGTACAAAATATTGAGTAAAATTTTGGCAAACTGATTACAACCTTACTTAAACAGGTTAATACATATTGACCAGTGTGGCTTTCTACCGGCACGCAGCACATCATTAAATATAAGGAGGTTACATTATATAATGGCATCAGATATAGAGAGATTCCACCATGCTGGTTGTACTGCACTGGACCTGAGACAGGCGTTTGACACGCTATCCTGGGATTATATGTTTAAGGCAATTGAAAAATTTGGGTTGCCCCCTGACTATATTAGATGGCTACGCTTACTCTATGATACCCCTACGGCGAGGGTTAGGACTGGTAAGCACATCTCCCGGGAATATCAAATACACAGGGGCACGAGACAGGGCTGCCCCCTATCTCCACTCTTGTTCGTACTGGCGCTGGAGCTGTTGGCTCTTCGACTGCGACAGGACGCTATACAATGTGGAATACCAATAGGCGCAACCACCCATTTGATCTCTGCGTATGCGGATGATATAATTATTTATGCGAGGGATCTTTTGGGAGGCCTAGACCCGATACCGGGAATACTCGCTGACTTTGGACGGATCTCTGGCTTAGCCATAAATGAATCAAAATCGACTGTCTTCTTTTTCCAAGATCAACCATGCCCGACAGAATTAATCTCTATTTGCTCTCTCTACCCGTCGCGCAATGCATGTTTAAATATCTGGGTATCAATATATATCACTCCCATGCGGACATGTTGGAAGGAAATCTTAATAAAGCCATCAGGGGAATACGCTCGCAAGTGACTTTCTGGACCTCGTTGCCCCTATCGGCAATGGGTCGGGTGGCTGTGTCTAAGATGGTGGTGCTACCACGGCTCCTTTATTATTTTACTAATTTGCCAATTATAGTACCCCCAATTATTTTTAACCACCTCAACACCATACTAACAGATCTTATCTGGGGTACGGGCCGTCGTAGAGTGAGCATCAAGAAATTACAAATAGACACGAGGGGTGGGGGCCTGGGCGCGCCGGATTTCCGTGCCTATTATTACACGAGCCAACTGCAGTGGCTGTCCTACTGGACGGCAGGGCGCAACTTGCATGAGATCGGTTTCACTGCCAGAAATATCGAACACGGACAGCTACACGCAATGTTACTGCCACAATGTAAAATCCCCATAACGGTTCCGCCTTTATTACATGCCGCACTGACATGCTGGAAGAAAGCCATGAAATACATGTCTAGCTGCAGCCCTTACGCAGGTAACATCCCGTTAGTGGGGATCCCACTTCTAAGCGGTAGTCTCACGAAACACAAACTCAGACCGTGGCTAGATGCAGGGGTGAGTACGGTAGGGGCACTCTTTAGCAGGGAGACCCTAATGGTTCATGATAATTTCGTACAGGAAACGGGGGCACCAAGCACTCTATATATGGTACACGCTGCGCTACTGCAATATGTTAAGAAAAACTGGTCTCCTCACCGGGAAGAACCCAAGACGCACAAATTAGTTAAATCACTCTATTATATGGGGCAGGGAAGCCACCTTATCAAATGGCTATATTTGAGCATCCGGGCGCACGTTAAACTGCCCCTGGACGCCCTTCGGGCTCAATGGGTGACGGATGTGGGCAGGGACCTCACCGATAGGGAATGGACGGATGTACTGGAGCATCCACGGAAGGTATCCCGTAATGCCAAGTTTAAGTTCATACAATATATGGTCCTGCACAGAGCTTACTTAACACCACGCCGCTTACAGAAGATGTACCCAGACACGACACATCACTGTCCCAGAAGCAAATTACTGGAAGCGGATTTAATACATATGCTATGGGCCTGCCCGTGCCTTGGAGAATTCTGGGGTGGGGTTAAACGACTACTAGAAGAGGTTACGCACATTTCAATGGATGGCTCGGTACTGGAGTGCTTGTTGGGCCTCCGGAAACATAGGAAGTCGCAGAAGGTCCAGCTTTGCTTCCTGGACTTAGCATTTATAGAAGCCAAGAGATCTATCACCATGCGCTGGAAATCAGCTAAACCTCCTGCAATACACTCATGGCACAGCGAACTCAAGAAATGGGGGGCAGCTGAAAGCAACACCTTGCACAGGGAGGAGGCCCGAGGGCTTAGGAAGAACGCGATTTCATTAGATTGGGACACATTGCTAGAAGCCTTCAAAGGCACTAACCCGGACGACATTCCTGACACCCCGAACACACAATAAGCATTGACAACGAGGAAGTGTACATAGTTCTTGTGTATTAGCTAAGCAGAGGGTCGAAGTACTAACTTGCGCATAGCATTGGATGGACAGCACAAATACAGGACGTAATAGTGGTCTATGTTGCGATAGAGACTGCCAGAGCCTGGGAGGGTGGGAGTGGGATATGTAAGCAGGGGTTACAAGTTCAAAGTTAATGGTCATTATACATACTTATTGATGACACTGTACTCGGATGTATCCGGAATAGATGCCTGTGTTACTTCTGTCTAATAGATCGGGCAAAAGGTCATGAATGCAATGTACACAATGCCATATTGGAAATGCAAATATACAAAAGAATCAAATTGACGGTATGTAAAGGTAATAAATGAAAATCAATAAAGTATGTTTAAAAAAAAAAAGAAAAAATCACATATATTTGATTAAAACAGTCAAAAAATAATATGTTACATAAAAAATAAGTCATATCAAAAACAAAATGCAAATTATAAAAAAAGACTAAAGTTTATAATTTTAAAAAAACAAAGAGTACAAAAAAGATAGGAAATAGTTCCAACAAAAAAAGATTAAAATAGGAGCCTTTATAAATATATATATTTGCCTTCAAGTTGTGGCCTCTGGCCTGACACTGTAGATAACATGTATTTGTGTAACTAAAGGGTATGTGCAGGACACTTTTTGCTTCCAGAAAACATTGGGGGGAGAATTTCCCATAGGTAATATTGTATAGCTAATTACACTTTTCAAAGTACAAGATAATAGTTTTGAGTTTTAACCCTATACTTAAGTATTTTCTGGTGACATGCATTTTTAAATATAGGAATACTGTGAAACACAAGCAAAATATATGAACAAGCCCCCCCCACCAAGGAATTCATTAAAAAACACAAAGGTTAAAGTGATGTTAGTTACATATGTTAAAAATGTAATAACGTACACTACAAAATCTCAGAAAATAATTCAAGAAACCAAATGTTATATATATGTGTGCATATGTATGTATATATATATATTTATACATATGTATATATATGTGATCAAGGCAGGGGATCATGCCGAAATGCGTCATAGCCCTCAAATCTGCAATAAAGAGAAATTGGAGAAACTCACCTTGGACTGCTGTGTCGTTATCTGATGCGAGGAGGTAACGTGCTGGTTTTGTTCTGAATATATATATATATATCTACCAAAGCTCCCGTATTTACACTTCAGTCCGTGCACTCGCGGACGGGTGCGTCATCGCACGCACGGGGGCGTGTGTCTGTGCTATTGGCAAACGCTTCGTTTAGCTCGTGCCCAATGCGCACAAAGTAATGCACTCGCGGGGGTGAGTTCATGATGACTTTATTCGAACTCCGCAGCAAAGAGACGCGTTTCGGCAGACGCCTTCGTCAGTATCAGGCGCGCAGGAAGCGGTCACCATTATATCCTCTTTACAGAATACACATAAGGGCTCATTCCAATTGATTCATAAGCGCCATCTTAACGTGGTAAATCTTGACATGATGCTGGTACATCAAATTACAATCCGATTGATTTCACAATCTCAATTCATTGTAAATACATTTTGTGATTATCGTAATTCAGGAAATAAAACAATAATGCCCCGAATGGGCTTTTCCTCCTCATAAACATGGTAAAAATACTTTCATTACCAACAGCAACGCCATATTTGCGTAGTGTTGTTATTCCCTGCAGAAAGTATTGACATATCAGCAGATTGATTAGTTCATGATAGTTATTGAGCCCTGGATGGGCTTAACATCCTCATAGCTATAATGAGATGAAATACTTCCACAGTCCGACAGCAACACCATATTTGCGTAATGTTGTTGCGTATGTTGCGTAACATATTTGTAAAAAAACGACAGTTTCAAAAAATAACTTTCAACATCTAAACGCACGAACAGAACCTAACTTCCAAACAAACATCAAACTATCCATTGTTACCCAAACTTATCGGGAATCAAAAACTGCTGCAAAACTAGTGCAATGGACAATGTCTGATAAGACCATCTCTAGAGGGACGAACAAAAAATATTCATGTGGGACGACGTCCATCTCATATTATCTTAAAACATATCATAGAAAATGTCTCCGACTGGCGATCTACAAGAGGGAAGCTGGAGGACCATCTACATCAGTGGCAACAGCAACAATACCCGGCCAGAAAGTCCCTTGAGAGGTACAGACTACTACAACAGATATGGCTCCACAGTTTTAAAAAATGGCTACGTATTACATGGACTATAGTGTTGTTATAACAGCTGGTGAGCAGTGTGTTACAGCTATTCACAATACTGCCACTGGTATATTTTTCCTCCTTTTATATTTTTTGCACATTTCATAAAAGGAGTTCATAGTGAGCAGCAAGAAGGCAACGCAAAGCTGAAGGACCCTCAAGTTCAATAGCAGCACAACACCGAAGCAGAAATCAATCAGGGATTTGTGAAGCGCGCAACTCACCTGTGAGGGTCTGGCAGTGGTATTCTGGATGGTCTGGAGTTTCCGGAGCAGGGATTTGTTGATTTCGGCATAGAGGGCATTTCCGTAGTCCAGTCTACTAGTTATGAGTGCGTGGGTGACGGTCTTTCTGGATTCGGGGGGATCCACTTGAAGGTCTTGCGAAGGATGAGGAGGGTGTTGAAGTACGAGGAGGAGACGGCGTTGATTTGTCGGGTCATGGTGAGGGAGGAGTCGAGTATGATGCCGAGGTTCCAGGCATGGTCCGTGGGAGTAGGGGGGCTGCCGAGGGTGGATGGCTACCAGGTGTTGTCCCATGCTGAGGGGGTGGGTCCGAGGACGTCTGTCTTTTTCGAGTTGAGCTTCAGACAGCTGCTACTCATCCAGGATGCAACGTCTTTCATTCCTTCCTGGAAGCTGAGTCTGGTGGTGTCTGGTTGCCTCGTGAGGGAGAGGATGAGCTGGGTGTCATCAGCGTAGGATACTATGCTGAGTCCATGCTCTGAGACGATGGCAGCGAGGAGGGCCATGTAGATGTTGAAGAGCGTGGGGCTAAGCGACGATCCTTGGGGTACTCCGCAGTTGATCTCTGTGGGTTCGGAGAGGAAAGGCGGGAGTCTGATTCTTTGGGTTCGACCGGTGAGGAAAGAGCAGATCTAGTCGAGGGCAGTTCCCTGTATGCCGGTGTCGTGGAGTCTGGCGGTGAGAGTGCGGTGGGAGACGGTGTCGAAGGCTGCAGAGAGGTCAAGTAAGATGAGGGCCGCCGTGTGGCCCTGGTCGAGGAGAGTGTGGATGTCATCTGTGGAGGCGAGGAGGACGGTCTCGGTGCTGTGGTTGCTGCGAAATCCTGATTGGGAAGTTCGTGAGCTGGCTGTTGACGATCTTCTCGGTGACTTTAGCCGCGAAGGTAAGGAGAGAGATGGATCTGTAGTTTTTGAGGTCCGTAGAGTCTGCGGAGGGCTTCTTGAGGAGGGGCTTGACTTCTGCACGTTTCCAGTCGTCGGGGAATGTGCCGGATTCAAATGTGGCGTTGGAGATGCGTCGTAGCTCGGGCGCTATGGCAGTGGCGGCTCTGTGGAAGATGTGCGGCGGGCAGGGGTCCGTGGGCGCTCCTGAGTGAATGCTGGTCGTGGCGGTGTCTTCGGTGGTGACCGGGGTCCAGGCGGAGATGGTAGGCTGGCTGGCGTTGCTGGGGGTGGGCATGGTTTCGGCGTCAGGTGTCTGTTTGTTGAAGTTGTCCTAGAGGCACTTGATCTTGAGATGGAAGTAGGATCAGAGTTTGTTGCAGAGATCCATTCAAAAGTCCAATCTCAACTTCAAGATTTGGCTCCACAGTTGGCGTCATACTGCATGGATTGTGGAGTTGTAGTTAGGGCTGGAGAGCAGTCCATAACGGCCCTTCGCAATGCTGAAAAGAATAATAAATGTTGATTTTTCTTTGTTTTTGACCTTCAAAGTCTTTCTACATTAGCAGGCATTTTATTATCTTACAAAATGGGTATCTAATATCTATGTGTTATTCATTTTATTGTCTTCCAATTTATTGTAACACTACTTATATATAACTTGCCGTATAGACAAGTCAAACCATCACTCTACAAATAAATACACAGCTAACTTTTGACAGTTATCATAATTTTCTTTTTCACTTTTTAAATATAAGTCAACAGTCTGTGTTTAAATCTTCTAGCAAATGCATCAACAACATATACAATCATACTCTGGTTTCTTACAGAACACTCTGTTAAATTTTGTAATCTCTTTTTAAAACTATCAACTGTAATATATGCGTCTTGTTCTGCAACTTCTCCTCTTAACAACTCTTCATTTTCCCTAGAATCCTGCTCAGGACCAAAAAAAAGAAACTGCACATCACCACAAACCTTTTCCACGTCTGCCACACTACCATGCAAAAGTGCTCTACTTATTTCTCCTAAACATAAAGCAGGAGTTTTCACATAATACAGCCTCCTACCTAAAGTTCAAAGTTGTTGAGTGGTATAACTTATTTTGTGTTTTAAACATCGCCTTGGAAAGATACGTAGGAATTTTCTTAATATAACAATGGATTCCTGTCTAATACTACAAACACTACTACAATTCAATTTGTATACAGTACTCTGACTACGCCTTCTTTGTACCTCTTCTGCAATAACTTCTTCTACATTTCTAGGTACCATCACCTCTTTTGCTATAGGACTACCAATTTTTCATTTGATAACATCGTCCGCTTTAATCAATAGCATGAACAAACTTGTAAATACATGGGTTTGTAATCGAATACATCAATACTCCCTGGATGATTGAATGAGTGCATAGGTAGTGCCTAGGTTGTTCCGTGAGGATACAAGTAGTGCCTAGATGATTCCCTGACTATGTCATAACTCCATGGGTCATTCCATATCTGCATTCTTACTGCCTGCATGTTTGCATGAGTATACCACTAGTATCTAGGTGTTTCGATGAGTACATGAGTGGAGCCTGAATAATTCAACAAGTGCATGACTAATGCTTCAATAATTCAATACATGAGTAGATACTGGAAGGATGATTAAATGAGTGCAACTCTAGTAGCTGGATGAGTGCAAGAGTGCGTACATAGTATATAGGTGATTTATGCAATTCATTCAAAAACGCCGAAGGTAATGCCAGAGAAATTGTGGGACGCCTAGGGCAGCCCAGAGTCGTGGGGGACGCCGCAGTGGGAGCACAGAAAAAACATGCCTGAAGGAGAGGTAGAGTATCGCCCTCCAGCCCCCAGCCCTCATCTGGGAAGAAGGTTGGAAGATAGTGAGTGCCAGTAAGGGGCAGGAGGGGCAGGAGATTTGTGCCGACCCCTGGCCCGCCCCCTTGGGATCTAGGCATTGGGCATCTGGCCCTCTGGCCACATGCAACCCGCCGCCCTGGCCATATGATAGGTTCCTGTCATGGTGGAAGTATGACATGTTGCAAGTATTAAGGAACCTGTGATTGAAGGAAGGCGCTGACAGTGTATAAGCCCTAAAGAAGGAATCGTGGGGGCACTGTAACGGCATGGCACAGGTTATGGTCAATCAGCTTGCAGCACAACAGAGATAAGTGTTTGGGTCCTGTATTTACTGTTACGGCTCCCCTGGTACGGTTAATTGAATTGCAGGGTCCCAGCAGTAATAATTCAGTAGCAGGAGCTTGAAAAAACTGGGAAGCCGCCTGGGAAGGACTGTGGGGTCATAATAAGCGTATCACTTGGTGGGTGTAGGCTGTTTTATTCAGCACCTTGTCGCCCAATAACGGACCCAGAAAGACATTACAAGCACGCGCTGCCCAGTGATGGCCCCAAGAAAGAATAAAGTTCGCAAAGAGAATATAGAGCATGAGCCTGCGTCTAATGAGCCCCCTATGGAAAATAGGGTTGCTGGGGAGAGTATGGAAAGCCCTAGAGGAAGGGTAAAAAAAGTACCCAAAAGAGGAGTAAATGAGGAAGCAGTTAAGGGAGCAGCAAAGGGAGTAAAAGGGGGCCCGTTAGCCTCCAAGTCAATAAAGGACTTTATGGGCAAACACTTTAAAAGGATATGTTCGCCAATGAAGCCCGTGGATGTTGAGACTGAACAGCAGAAAGAGAATGATTCAACAGAACATTGCGCCCAAACATTGGGCTCATCTTTTTTGGTAGATCAATCTTTCTTAAGCCACAACGACCCTATTATGGAACCTCGGCTGTCCTCTTCCCCACGGATTTTTTCGTCGCTGGATCAAGAAGTGGGGGCATCAGATCCGATGGTGAATAACTCCGAGGGTCCAGGGACTGGCTGGGGGCACGTTTCAGACACAGCCACAAGGCCAAATTTGAAGCAGTCTGGCATCCAGAGAACGGAAACAACAGAAGGTTCTGTACGAAACATCACACTAGACCTAGACATTTCAGCAACCCCCTCGGCCTCAATGTTGGACATAATGGTGTTGTTGCAAAGAACTTTACAAGGGTTATTGGAAGTCACAGTGTTAAACAATGCTATTTTAAAAACCCCAAAAATGCAACTCCAGAAGACTGTGGGTGAACTACAAGGAATTAGGGGCCTTATGCCAACCTTAATAAGACCAGTCCCCGACCCGCAGCCCCCGGATTCTGCAGGTGTCACAGTGATACCAGTAGACTCACAGAATGTATATATTTCAAAATGTCCAATGTTGATAAAGAGATGGGGTGATTACTCCAGATATAGGCCTATTAACTACGTGAGACGAGTAGGAAGGAAGGTGCAAAAGAAGAGGAAGGTAAAGAAAATAAAAAGAAGGAGGTATGAAGAGGGAACTCCAGAAAGTGCATCCCAAGAGATGCTGCCTATTAAGAATCCTGGGGAAGTTGGAGTGAGGAAGGGAGTGAAAAAAGGAAGGAAGAAGGGTGTAGCAGAGGGATTAAGTAAGGCCCAATTAAAATTCCCTCCGAAACCCAGAAATGTGAGCACAAAAGCACTAACCTCGGCGGAAAATTCTGGAAGAGAAACTTACGCTAGGGAAATAATAGAGGGTAGGAGTAAACCCACGGTAGCCACCAGGAAGAATAAACGGCAAGTATGTGTGAACCCCCCCCAAGGTGGAAATGGAGGTAGAGGGGAATAAGTGGTTACACTTTGAACCTGTACAATCAGAGAAGGGGGGAAATAAGGAAGATCTTACCCCTAAACAGGACTCAACTCCTATATTCATTCTCAAAATGCCCGAGTTTGAGAGGAATCGGAACTAAAGACCTGCGTCAGGTGGGTTTTAGTTAGAACTCTGAGGGGAAGGAAATTACCAAGGTGTTAGTTTACTCCGATTCGGTAAAGGTGGCAACTGGGAAAGCCGAGCGAGAGGTACTGAAGGAAGGGATAAGGATAATCCCAGAAGAAGAATTAGAGAGGGGTAGTCAATCAGGAGGAGGGTTCCTAAAGTGTCACGCAGGATTAGGTAAGAGGCAGGTGAGGCTGCTGGAGGAAGAAGGGGAAGATAATGGAGATTTTAATGTAGTAGTCAATAATTCAGACATTGGTAAACTATGGGGGAATTGGAGCCAAATAAGCGGCCATGCAGGCCCCTCTCAGTGGTACAATGGGGAAGATGACTGCTTAAATGAAGTGGAATAGGATAATGGGTTGTCGCATAGCCTTAAGATCGTATCTAGGAACATAAATGGACTCGGGAGGATCGATAAAACAAGAAAGTATCAAAGAATTAGCTCAGAGTGCTGAGATTATATGTTTTCAGGAAACATGGCTATGCGACAAAACTCCAACATTTGATGGCTTTGTTCAACTCCACAAACCTGCAAAGAAAAAGAGGTTTGGGCGCCCAGCAGGTGGGATTATGACCCTTTTATCTACTAAAGTTGTGAAGGACGTGTTGCCCCTAAGCGTAAAATGTAAATGGTTGCTTGTATGTAGGATATCCCTGCTGGTCACAGATAATAAGGGTGAAAACCTGGTACTTATAAATGTTTATATGCAATGGGGGTGCACTGAGGAATATGGAGTGGAGATGGGGCATTTTAAAGAAGATGTGGATACCTTAAGTGACAAGTACGGCTCTGATATGTTTTTAATAATGAGTGATTTTAACCACAAATTGGATCCTAATAAGTTAGACCCTTGGTTTAGGGAAATATTGGAAGCTTATGATATAAGGACGGCTAACTTCCCTGATTGTGTTCCCTCAAGGCAAGACATAAACCTAGGAAAGTACTTGGGGACAAAGGGCCTATTTTGCCTTAATGGAAGGACTAAAAAAGATTGCCCGGCCAAGAAAACTTTTAAAATAGGTACACAAAACTGCCCAATAGACTATGTTTTTACTTT
This sequence comes from Calotriton arnoldi, assembly GCA_963921515.1. NCBI lineage: Eukaryota > Metazoa > Chordata > Amphibia > Caudata > Salamandridae > Calotriton > Calotriton arnoldi. The sequence continues at coordinate 513,747 of CAWUFW010003961.1, forward strand.
TGCGTGGAACTTTGCATTAATAAAGGGTTTCCGGGTATGTCAAAGGGAAGGTAGTGACCATAACCCCTTGCAGATTGAGGTCCTAAGGGTGAATCTGAGTCCACGAGACACAGTAATTCCACAACAAGTTGAGTACCCTAGGTGTGTGACAACTAGATTAACGGACTAATATATAGCAAAGTTAACAAAATTACAACAGAAGGTAGAATTGGGCAGCGTTAGAGGGCAGAATCTGGAATGGTTCGAGAGAAAAATAGAACAGGTAGTGCAATGCCTTCGAGCTGAATTAAAAAACAAGAAAACTAGGGCTAAAAACTACCATAAAATTCCGGCAAGACAAGTTAAGTGGTTTTCCGAAGAATGTTTAAAAAAGAAGAGGGAGATAAGAAGAGAAGCACGAACTCTCAGGGTTAAGTATGACCTAGGTAGATTTATAAAACTCAGAAAACTGAGAAGGGAATACAAAATGTTAGTTAGAAGCTCGAAAAGAGTCTCTAAAGAAAAGTGTTTGGGAAAACCTGTTGGAATCCATTGAAACAAAAAATATACGGCAGTTCTGGAAGCGGATACAGGCAGCAGCAGGACAACCTGTTGGGGCCATGAACTGCGTGGTAGAAGAGACCTCATGGGAGGAATATTTGAAGGAACTGTATGGCACTCGTAGTGCACCTGAAGTAGGAGAATTGTTAGATTGGAGTAGGTTAGTGGAAGATTTAAAAATAGACTTCTCAGTTGTAAATGCGAAGAACACCATAAATAAGTTAAAGCTAACTGGAGCAGCAGGGCCTGATAACCTCCCAGCTATTATAATAAAGTCTCGGATAGACTGGTGGGCTGAATTTCTGTCACACATGTTCTTAGCCATTTTAGATTCTGGGAGAATACCCAAGAATTGGAAGGGAGCAGTAATTAGACCTGTGCATAAGAAGGGCGATATGCAAGCTCCAAAAAATTACAGATTAATCAATCTCCTGGACATTGGGGGAAAAGTCTTTGCAAAAATAATACTAGGCAGATTAAAGGATTGGGTGGAGCAGTGGTCGATTGTGCCGGGAGAACAAGGGGGCTTCAAGGAAGGCCATTCCACTGTCGATCACTGCTTCGCCCTATGGGCAGTGGCGCGGAAGTCAATTGAGCAAAGAGGGAAGCTATACTGCTGCTTTGTGGACTTCCGTGCAGCGTTTGATTTAGTGGATCGTAAATGCCTCTGGGAAACTTTGAAAAATTATAATATTCTGGAAGGCCTGTTGGCTATAATTCAAGAGCTACATAGAGGGAATTGGGCGCAGGTTATAAAAGATCCGGCGGGGACTTTGACACCGAAAATAGCCATTGAGAATGGTCTTAGACAGGGCTGTGTGCTGGCCCCTTACTTTTTGCTATATTTCTAGCGGATCTGCCCTTGGCCTTAGAAGTCGATAGAAGTGCCAGCCCGAAAATGGATGGGAAACAATTGTCATGTCTGGTGTATGCAGACGATCTGGTAATTTTTGATCAGACCGAGTTAGGCCTCCAAAGGAAGTTAGGTGCCTTCAAAGAGTACTGTGCGGCAAAGTGTTTAACTGTAAATATGGACAAAACAAAAATGTTATGCTTTGGGACAAGAGACTCCAGGTTTAGCTGGTCCTTGGGCACATTAAAATTGGAAATTGTGAGGGAGTACAGATATCTTGGGGTCTGGTTTGATAGTACCCTAAAGTGGCACGCGCACTTAGAAGCCCAGAAAGCAAAGGCCTTTTCATCGGTATGTGGGCTGAAAAAATTTAACCGGGACTACGGAGATATGCCCCACAGACCGCTGTTAAAGGCCTATAGCGCAATGATACCCCCCCAAGTACTGTATGGAGCAGAAGTCCTTTACCTAAGTGGTAAAAGCGACTGGGACCGGGAGGAAGGGAAGTGTTTAAAATCTCTACTCTCGTTACCCGGCTTAGCAATGATCCAGGCTATTAGAATTGAGCTAGGAACAACATCATGGAGTACACAGGCTCAAGTGGCCTTGTTGAGGTTTTGGCAGCGACAGGATCTCGGGGTGGTACAGAAGGTCTCTCAATGGTGCAGAAATGAGATCCAGTTTAGTAGCCTTAAATGGGCCAAGGAGATTAGAAAGAAATTGCACACGGTTGGTGAGAACTTAAATGTGAGAATCTGTCAAAAATCACTGCAAGTAGAATTTACTAAGAGTACCCTCAGCTCCCAAGGGCAGGAGTTGTCTAGGAGGGTAGATGTGGAGTACTTGAGTAAGAAAAAAAATCGGTACAATTCATGCGGAATTCTTGGTTGAATGATGCCTGGTACCCATATCTGGACAGACTTCCCAATTATTGGCTCAGATGTGAAATTTTAAGACTGAGAATTGGCATTAATCCCTGGATGGCAAACGAGAAAACTAAAGCAGAAATGATACAGCCCGATGGAAATTGTAAATGTATGCTGGGAACAAAATGTGACATTCTGCACATATTAGTAGACTGTGTACTAGTTTTAGCCCAGCGCAAATTATTTTTACGTCCCATTTTTTTAAAATATGGCACTCTGCTAAGGGCCCATTCAGTAGAGTTATTAACAGACATGTCTAATCTTGAGATTGCAATCGCTATTGGAAGTTATATGAAGGCCGTAAAAAGATTTTTATGGAAAATTGAAGGGTTTTTAGCGATTTTAAAGGGTGAATTTTAGTAAAATGCACTTATTTATTAACAAAAATTTTTACTTTTCTTTTAACTTTTACTTGCTTAGCGGGGGCTGTGCAGACAATGGTTACAGTAAGAAAGTATATTTGTATGTCACTCATTGTTAGGATATTTGTGTCGTTTTCTCCTCCCTATAGGTTACCTATTTTTATGAGAACATCGATGAAATTGTAATGATTTTCGGCATTTATAAACATTGTTTTATGCTGTTTAAAGACTATGGTCTAAATAAACGTTGCTTTTGACTGACTGACTGCAAAGGTACTGGATGGGTGATAGGTGTACTACAATGGTACTCTCTACGTAATTACATGAGTGCATGTGTAGAGCCTGAGTGTTTCATCAGTGCACGAGTGTGCCTCAGTATTTCAATGACTGCATGAGTTGTACAGGGGTGTTTAGATGGCATCATAGGTTCTTCGCAAATGTTATAATGATGGCATAGTTACAGTCTTGTTAATTGCATAACTCAATCGATAGTACCTAGGTGATTAGATGAATGTGTATGTAGTGCCTGCATACTTCAATGACTACATAATTTCAGCCTGCCTGATTGCAAGAGTACATGTATAGTTTCTGGATAATTGTATAACTCTATGGATACTGAAATTTGATGACTGCTTGAGTAGTGGCTGGGTGTTTCCATGAGTACCTTCATTGCTGTTAGATACATAACAGTTGTCACTATATCTCTGAATCATTGGTTATCTCCTTCTGTCAGTATCAAACTACCTGTTTTATTGTATACATGCCTTTCTTCTGAGCTATGTGTGAGTGAAATCTAGATATCACATTTGATATATAATTGCATACATGGCCCTCTAGAAACATACATTGCTTTGTTACTGAGCATGCACATGCATCAGTAAGTTTCTAAAATGGAAAACAACATATTGACATTTTTCAAAGCACAAAACCTTTTGCAAATTCCATACCTACATCATTTCTCAAATACTTCTGCTTCTAAAACATATATTCAGCATATCTCAAACACAAGTTACACTCGAAATGAAGCTAGCAGAAGAGCTCTCGAGGCATTCTGCACTGTTAATCCTTCTCAATTTTAAAGAAACCATGTTTAAAGAAAAACACTACCCCTACCATATACATGACATTTTCATCAGCCTAACTGAATATAGATCACCATGTAAACATATATGCGATGTCTTCATAGATGTACACCTTCAAGCCATCTTTCCCAAAATATATACTTCTCTGCATCTTTACGTAAACTCAAAAGTTCCACCGTATATATAGCTATGTGCAAGCAAAAAAAACATATCTCACCATCTAAGCATATGCAAAATGGTCATATAAGTTAAAAACCACATTGACAAACACTTCCCAATACATACCTAACAAGTATTGCTTCTTTCTAATTCATATACAGGCGGACAACATGTTCTCATCTTTTATTTCTCACTACAATATTCCCGTTTAATAATGTTACTAAAAGTACTACAACTCCCAGAATGCAAATAACAGATGTATCTATTCTGCACATGTTGTTTAGACATTTAAAACATTTTTGGTTCCTCATTGCAACTTTCCACAAAACTATATTATTATTTTTCAATAAAATACACATTGTAATAAACAGGCACTAATTCGTTTTTCTCTTACTTTCCAAAACATTCACCACTAACCTCTTAAACACATGCCCTCTAATAGTTACAGTTCATCTCATATATTTTTTCACATCACAGTGAAACTCTTTTTTATTCAAACTCCCATATACATCTTAATTTCTAATGTACATTTTTAAATTATGTACAAGGTTATATACATACCACTGAATTCAGTTTGTAGATTATATTGTTGTTTTAGCTCTTTCTGCATAGTTTTGACACTGTTAAGATTTGTAAAAACTAAGCACAAGAATGGTACACCACTATCATACAAAGCAAGTCTAAAATGGCAATCTCTTCAACTTTCCACTCTATCATCATGAGAAAGGCCGCAAACGAAATCATGTCTTTCATTTTAGACAACTGCATCTCCACTTGTGAATGGTTAGCATCTGTTAACCCTTTCCCTCTCTTTCGAAACAAGGTTCATATCAGCGCGTTTTCGCAATGTTTTCGCGATCATCACGGAGAAATCGCGAAAAAAAACAGGAGTTCAAACCGATAACTAGCTTCATTTTTCTGAAATTTAAAGACTACACAACAGTTTATTACAAAGTCCTGAGTTGGAAATTAAAACTTGCCATTACTTACATTGTGTCATCACTCCTCAACTTTTCAAAAAAATGTTCTGTCTCTTTAACACCCTCCCCCCAAATACAGTGTACCTAGCAACCCAGTGGAACCAGTAGGTCACAAGTTCACAGCACATTCTAGAAGGAACATGCTACTTCCAAATGAGATACAGCAGGTGTGGTTTACTCCACAGATTCAAAAGCATATCAATGTCTGTACTACATTTCTTTTTTCAAACAGCCAATGATGAGACTTCTTCCTGAGCCATCTAACACCCTACTTAATTTTATTCACTTTCATGCTGACCTCATTCAGCTCCAGCCTTCTCCTGACTACTACTGCTCCTTCATGTCAAAATGCTTAGAGTATGGATTGTGGGCCACAACTATATCTATTGGGCTAAAAAGGGTGCAAAAAAGAGAGGTATTGACAAGGACTTGGGTTTACCAAATGTGCAAATTACTTGGTTTGGCCAGAGAGGGTTAAAGTTTCATCAGCTGCTGGCTTTGGTTAAATCCATTGTGGATTCCCAAATCCCTCACTTCATGATTGTGCACTGTTGTGGCAACGACCTAGGCACATTGACTGTGGTAGGGCTGGAAATCCTAATGTAAGAAACCTTTGCAGAACTGATGTTGCTTTTCCCTTACACTATCTTGGTGTACTCTAATATGTCCAAAAGATAGAAATGGAAGTTGTCAAATCGATTCTGTCCACAGATTGATAAAGCCAGGAAACACGTTAATAAAACTGTTTCTGCATTTCTCAGAGAACATCGTATGGGCTGTATCTATAAAAACAATATGCGTTTTGACATGCATGGAATTTTTAGAAATGATGGAGTGCACTTCACAAATGAAGACAACAGGGTGTTTCTAAGTAACCTGAAACTGTGCATAAGGTATTATGTGTAGCAGCCATATACACACAACCAACACAACGGCTCTTGTCAGAGCCACCCTAGTACCCGAAATATTGTGAAGTGTTTTTCTAAAGGTTTTTTTTTCCTTTAGTTTTTGGGGATCTTCCCGACGACGTTGAGATCCCCATGGACACGTCGGGAAAACGGAAAACAAAAGCAGACATCAATGGCCACCAATACACCCAAAAATATGTTAAAAAAATCCATTCTGAACTTTGGCCTAAACACATTACTATATTCATACTTCTTTCAAAGCATGTTTAAACTCATATTTTTGTACTAAGTTTCTTTAAAAACCATCTTTCAGACCTATTTTCCGTTTTTGTAGTTATTCGGGACGTCCCAATGTCGCTGTTAACCGCGCCGATCGCGCCTTTTCTATAAAGTGAAAATACATACATGCACACACATTATAGTATTCTACACACTAGAGGTTCATTACTATACACTTCGAACTCATGTTTTTCTACTGTATTTCTAGAACAACCATCTCTAAAACCTATTTTCCGTTTTTGTGGTGACTCTGGAGATCGTGATGACATTGGTAATTGCGATCCCCGTGGGTACGTAGCGAAAGCGGAAAGCAAAAGCAAGATTTCAATAGCCACCACCACCACATTCAAAAATTATAACTATATAATTGATTCTAACCATCACAGTTGATAACTCACTTTATAAATAACTCTATAAAAACATTTATCAGAGTCTCAATATCTCTATAAGAATGCACATTAATGATTCACTAATCTTCGTGACGATGTCGGTAATCGCGACGTCCCCTCGACGATACATGGGGGGCCGCGATGGTGGTCGAAGCATCGCCGCAAATATCACGCACGATTAAAAAAATCTATTTTGGACACATAACTTGTGTCACTAACACCTCCATTTCTCAACCATGGGGTCAGAGTATCTCCACCCTGACCCCTTATGTGGGCTTTCACACAGATTTTCAGCCCCGGGAACCATTACGGATAGATAAAATGGCGGCCGCAACTTTCTATTCAGGTTGCGACCAGCCAATCAGAGCATTCCTATTGGTGCATGCATTCAGGATTCATCGCAAAACCACGGCGAAATATCCGTGGCCAGAGATATCAATATAATTTTAAACTTACATTTCTCAAAAACTACTGAACAGACTTACACCAAATAAGCAAAAGGCACTTCCTTGAACCAACATCTACCTCCCTGCCAAATCTGGTGTAAGTCCGTTCAGCGGCTCGGGCTCTAGAGGTGGCTAAAGGTTCCTATGGGAATTAACATTACAAACGCAACCTTATTTCGCGCCCCAAATTCTCGGTCCCCACTGCACGGATCACCCCCAAACTTTTCCAATCAATAGTACCCACTGTGACACTTTTTTATAATCTCAATCACACAGTGATGGATGCAACTGAGTAGTTATAGTTGGGATAGGTTTCCATAGAAAATTGATTTTTTTGGTTTGATAATGACTTTGGCACCGTTTGACGAATCTTCATGAAAATTTCCACAAAAAAAAAGTTAAGCCAAATCAGCTCCTTCATGAAATGTATAGGGGTAGTCAAGCAAGTGGAAACTGAGAAAAGGGGGGGGTCCAAAACACGTTATTTTCCTATGCAATTTCCCAAAGGAAAATTGATAAGCGCTACATCCAAAATTACTGAACTGAATTACAGCAAATTTGGCAGAAAGCTAAATATTTACCCAGAAACAGTGCTTTTTGTGATTTGGTGAAAATTCATTCAGCCATTTGAGAGAAATTAAGCTTCAAAAGGTATAGATATATAGCGACACAGAATAACAGAGGAAGTACAAAGGGAGTACAGAGGTAGTACTGAGAGAAAAAAAGACAAATGAAGCATTCTAATTGGCTGGTCCTGTGGACCCATGTGCTTTGATGAGCTGGCTGTGACATGAAGAGAAATGTTGTGGCCGCCATTTTAGGACTAGGCAACTCAGTCCCAAGTCCTGAATATTGAAATTAAACAACATGTAAGAGGGCAGGGTAGGGATACTCTGACCCCCTGGCCCTTGTGGCTCCCCTCGGGGTCAAAGAGCAAAAAATGTTTTTCGTGCCGCAGAGGACTTGTGGTACTCTTGAAGGAGTACTGAGGGAAAAAACTACAAATAAAGCCATCTGTCTGCGGGACTGGGACCAGTCCCATAAGACTGAGCGATGCGATTGGCTGGCCACAACATTAAGTGAAATGTTGCGGCTGCCAATTTAGGACTTTGGAAAATGGTCCCCGTGGTTTGAAAATTTAAATAAAATAACATATAAGGAAGCAAGGAGGGCTACCCTGACCCCCTGGTTCTCATGGCATGATCCTAGAGGGACCCCATTAGGTTACAAACGCAAAAGGAAAATGCTACTTACCCAGTATGCATCTGTTCTTGGCATATACAGCTATAGATTCATATGCGTTAGCATAGATCACCATCTGGTGTTGGGCTCGTATGTTTGTACTTTGTTTTTCTTCAAAGAAGTCTTCCTAGTCACGAGGTAGGTGACTCCTCCTTACCATGATAGTGCGCATGGGCATCGACTCCATCCCCAGATTGTTTTCGCCATAAAGGGTGATGATGGAGTTAGTAAGAATAGAAAAGGATGTCCATGTGTGTTGTATCTAAGTGAGATAATACTGCAGCAGATAAAGGTACCCAGGGAGGCGGGTGGGTGCATATGAATCTACAGCTGTATATGCCAAGAACAGATGCATACTGGGTAAGTACAATTTTTCGTTCGAGGCATATGAGCTGTAGATCATATGCGTTAGCATAGACTATACAGCAGTTATTTTCCCAGCGGTGGCTGACCTGTATCTGTTGCAGTAGTTTGGAAAAGTGTTCTTAAGACAGCCTGGCCCACACTAGCTTGTTGTTTTGCATGCACATCCACACAGTAGTGTTTTGTGAATGTGTGAGGTGTAGACCAAGTAGCAGCCTTACAGATGTCATCTAAGGGTATGTTCCCTAAGAATGGCACAGAAGCCCCTAGTTTGCGTGTGGAATGCGCTCTAGGGGGAATAGTTAATGTGCGTTTGGCTTTAATGTAGCATATTTGGATGCATTTAACTATCCATCGTGCAATACCAGTTTTTGAAATGGGATTGCCTTTATGCTGCGGTGAAAAAGCAACAAAGAGTTGCTTAGTTTTCCTAAAAGATTTAGTTTATTCAATGTAATAGAGTATTGCTCTTTTGACATCTAGTGTGTGAAGAGCACGTTCTGCCACTGAGACTGGTTGAGGGAAAAACACTGGTAGTTCAACAGACTGATTGAGGTGAAAGGCAGAAACAATTTTAGGTAAAAATGTGGGATTAGTCCTAAGAACCACTTTGTTATGATGAATTTGTAAAAATGGTTCTTATATGGTTATAGTGCCTGGAGCTCACCAACTCTTCAAAGAGATGTGATGGCTATAAGGAAGGCTACTTTCCAAGTGAGGAACTGTAGTTCACATTTGTGCATAGGTTCAAACGGTGGGCCCATGAGTCTTGTAAGGACAATATTAAGGTTCAAACCTAGAGAGGGTGGAATTCTAGGGGGAATGATTCTTTTGAGTCCTTCCAAGAATGCTTTGATAGCGGGCGCTCTAAATAAAGACAAGTGTTGTCTGTTTTGTAGATAAGCAGCTATTGCAGCGAGATGCAATCGTATAGATGTGTATGCCAAGGTCCAGCATTGTAGGTGTAAGAGATAGCAATTGATGTTTTGAATAGAAGCATCTAGTGGATTGATTTGATTGTTTGTACAGTAAATTACAAATCGTTTCCACTTTGCTGCGTAGCATGCTCTTGTGGTAGGACGTCTAGCCTCTTTAATGAGGTTCATAAAGACTGGTGGGAGATTAAGGTAGCCAAACTCTATGATCTCAGGTGCCAGATCGCAAGGTTGAGTTGATTGGGATCTGGATGTCTTATGTCTCCATGGTTCTGAGCGAGAAGCTTGGGTGAGAGGTGTAGTTTTTGATGAGGAACTACAGATAGTTCCAACAGGGTTGTGAACCATGGTTGTCGAGCCCATGTGGGAGCAATCAGGATCATTTTGAGTGACTGCTGTTGGAGCTTCCGACCCACTAATGGAATGAGCGGGAGAGGCGGAAAAGCGTAAGTAAATGTTCCGGACCAGTTCATCCATAGCGCATTGCCTTTGGACAATGGGTGTGGATACCTGGACGCGAAGTTTGGGCATTTTGCGTTTAGGTGTGTGGCGAGCAGATCTATTTCTGGGTGGCCCCACATTTGAAAGAATGGAAGGAGAACTTAAGGATGTAACTCCCATTCGTGGATCTGTTGTCGCTGACGACTGAGCAGATCTGCAATCTGATTGTCTATTCCTGGAAGGTATTCTGCAAGGAGATATATGTTTTGAGGAATGGCCCATCTCCATATGCTTTGAGCTAGACGCAAGAGCTGTAGGGAGTGTGTACCTCCTTGATTTTGTATATAGTACATTGCTGTCATGTTGCCTGTACGGACTAGGACAGCTTTGTGTAGTAGATGGATTTGAAAGGCTTTTAATGCTAGAAAAATTGCCAGAAGTTCCAGGTGGTTTATGTGGAACTGCTTTTGTTGTGGCGTCCACAGGCCCTGAATGGTATGTTTTTGTAGATGAGCTCCCCAGCCAGTGAGTGATGCTTCTGCACTATTTGTGGAACCGGGTCGAGGAACGGCCGCCCTTTGGAAAGGTTTTGTGTGTTCCACCAGTGCAGAGAGCGATGGGTGCGGCTGTCTACCAACACCAGATCTATCAACTGGCCTTGAGTCTGGTTCCACTGACGTGCTAAGCATTCCTGCAGAGGACGCATCTGGAGTCTTGCATAAGGGACTATTAGAATGCAAGAGGCCATCATTCCTATTAATTGCATGAACACTCGAGCTGGTAATGAGTGTTGAGGTTGAAATTGTGATATTAGAGCCTGTATGTTGCGTATCCTGACTGGGTTGGGGTAAGCTAGGGCTTTGCAAGTGTCTATTGTAGCTCCTAGATATACTTGTGTGTTGGACGGTTGGAGGTGGGATTTGGTGAGGTTTACAGTGAATCCCAAGTGGTGAAGCAACTGAATTGTTTTGTGGGTGTGCTGAATACAGCTTTGTTGTGATTTGGCTTTTATGAGCCAATCGTCCAGATAAGGAAACACATGAATGTGTTGTCTTCTTAAGTGAGCTGCAACCACTGCTAGACACTTGGTAAAAACTCTGGGTGCTGTGGTTACCCCGAATGGGAGGACTTTGAACTGGTAGTGTTGACCGTCCACCACAAACCTGAGATATTTCCTGTGAGCGGGCTGAATGGGAATGTGGAAGTAGGCGTCCTTTAGATCCAAAGTGGAAAGAAAGTCGCCTTGCTGAATCAATGGGAGCACCTGTTGGAGGGTGACCATGTGGAAATGACTGGATTGAATGTAGAGATTTAGCTGGCTGAGATCCAGTATTGGTCTGAGAGAGCAGTCCTTTTTTGGAATTAGAAAATAGAGTGAGTAAACCCCTATGCCCTGGTGAGCTAAGGGGACTGGTTCTATTGCATGTTTTTGTAACAGGGAGAGAACTTCTTGTTTAAGAGGGTGAGATGTTTTGAGGACATCGCACGATGTTTGGGAGGAATGTTTGGTGGAGTGGAGGTAACTTCCAGGCAATAACCATATTGGATAATTTGTCTTACCCACTTGTCTGTTGTGATGGAATTCCAGACAGGTAGGAACTGTGAGAGACGTCCCCGAACAGGAGTGGAATAATCGGGGGGTAGTGGGGGGAAGTCACTGTTTGGTGGTAGGGGAAGTGCGGGTGGAGTTACCCCTGCCTCTTCCTCTATTGTTATTCCCTCTGTATCCTCCCCGAAAATATCCTCTGGATGAGGATTGATTGGGGCTTTTATAAGACGTGGAGGTGTTTTCTGATGGAGTTGTCTTTGAGCCACCCCTATAAAAGGAGAGACCAAAGGAGCCTCTATTAGAAGGTAGTTGTAATGCCCCCATGGATTTAGCAGTCTTGGTGTCTTTCTTCATTTTCTCTAATGAAGAATCAATTGTGGGACCAAAAAGGTATTCCTGATCAAATGGCTGATTAAGTAGTGCTGATTGTACTTCTTGTTTGAATCCTGAGATTCGAAGCCAAGCGTGTCGGCATAGCAAAACGCTGGTGTTAATCGCACGTGAGGCTGTATCAGCTGCATCAAGGGCACATTTGATGGAAGTGTTTGTAATGAGCTTATCCTCTTGAATGAGGTCGTCAGCTTTAGCTTTGTATTGGTCTGGTAAGTGTTGCATCAGTTTTTCTACCTCGTCATAGTGAGCTCTATCACAACGAGCCAGAAGAGCTTGTGCATTGGCAATACGCCAATGATTGGCAGCTTGAGATGCGATTCTCTTGCCTGAAGCATCTATAAGTTTCGACTCCTTGTCAGGAGGAGGGGTGTCACCTGTTGTCTGAGAATTTGCCCTTTTCCGTGCATTTGAAACAACAAGAGAATCTAAAGGTACCTGACCCCTGATGTAAATTGGGTCTGATTATCATCCCCATCCCCATCTCCGTCTCCATCCCCGTCCCCATCCCCATCATTATCATCCTGTGGCCCAGGTGAAAAACGTGGTGGTGGTAAGTTTGCTGGTGAAATTAGTAGATTTGGGTTAAAAGGTGGAGGAGAGGGAGGTATGTAAGGGGGAGAGGGGTTAGTACCCATCTCTTTTTTCTTAAGAGGTATGCGGTAGTCTTCAGGGAGGTCCAGCTTCCGTTTTTTAGGAAGTGTTGCTCGAAGTTTTTCAGTTGCTGGGTCAATATGCAATTGTTTTTGTTTTGGATCCAAAGATTCTTGTTGAGGAATATCTTTGGATGGAGTCTGTTTATGTTCGGAAGGTTTATGAGGGCTTCCGTACTTTTCTTAGGTTCGGTGCTCTTCGGTGCGGGATGTTTTGGCTCCGAAGGCTTGTCTTTTCCCTGTTTCGGATCTGAAGGCTTTTCTTTAGCTGGTTTCGGTTCCGAAGGTTTTCCTTTAACTGGTTTCTGCTCCGATGCTTTCGGTTTAGCCGGTGTCGGTTCCGAAGCTTTTGATTTTGGTGGTATCGGCTCCGAAGCCTTCTGTTTATGGGAATCTTTCGGCGCCGAAGGTATCTTCGGTGCCGACAGCGGAGCATCATGCTTAGCCTTGTGTTTCGGTGCCGAAGTGGGTTCGGCACCTGCATGGGGTCGGCTCGATCCCAAGCCGGGAGACTTGTCCTTATGTTTCATAGCCGGGCTCGAAGGCGGGGCGTCTGAAATGGTATCACAGTGTCGACCTGAGCCCGAAGGCGAAGGTGTAACCGGAGTCTTTGGTGTTTTTGTGGGTAGTTGGGGCTCGTTACTCACATTTCGTTGAGCCGGAGTGATGTTCGAGTCCTCTTCCATGTCGGAGTCGTCGGCTTCAGACACGGAAATGTCTTCGTCTTCGGCGGCGGGTTGGAATTCTGACTCTTCTCCGAAATTATCTGGCACCGGACTAGTGCCGCGTCTCATCTTGTGACGTCGAGCCCGACAGTCACGAATGGTTTTCTTGGATCGGAATGATCGGCAGGCCTCGCAGTTGGTTTCTTCGTGCTCCAGGGAGAGGCAGATGTTACAGACCTCATGCAGGTCCGTGTGTGGAAACTTAGCACCACACCCGGGGCATTTCTTAAATGGAGTCCGTTCCATGGACTGCTTGCGTGGTCGGCGCGGGTAGGCCTCACGGCCCGTGTCGAATCGTCGATCAAAATAGTTGGATTTTACAATGCGCGTCGAAAGGGAAACCGCGATCGAAAACAATACCGTCGAGTGGTAAGGATTGCGCGTCGAAAAGGTTCGAAGACGATCCCGAACTGGAGCGGCGCAATACACATCCGAACCCGATGGCGGAAAAAAACAATCTGGGGATGGAGTCGATGCCCATGCGCACTATCATGGTAAGGAGGAGTCACCTACCTCGTGATTAGGAAGACTTCTTCGAAGAAAAACAAAGTGCAAATATCCGAGCCCAACAACAGATGGTGATCTATGCTAACGCATATGATCTACAACTCATTTGCCTCAAACAAATGTTTTCACTTCACTGCGGACTTGCGCTACTCATCACTGTCTCCCCACCAAAATTCACAGGAGCACAGTGTGATTGCCATGGGTCAAAAACAAAAAAAATTGGGTGGGTGCTCGTTGGTGCTGCGCAACCATTGGGTGTTGCCTGCAGTAAGGGTTGGCCATCTGTGGGGAGTTGGGCACAGGGCCCCGCCACAGGCCAGGCCTTGCATCCAACCCTAAGCCGTGCACGGCTGAGGCTATGCGCGGCAGGGTTTGGGCATCCAACCTTACAGCTCGCACAACCAAAGCCTGATCGCGGCAACGTGCTGGGTGCCCTTGGACGGTTGGGCACAGGGTCTGGCAGCAGGTCAGGTCAGGGCCTGCGCCCAACCCCCGCCACGCATTTACTGCAGGGTATCTGGATATTTAGGTATGATAATAATATCCCACTTTTAAAAAAAAAAACTAGAAATTCACTGAAAAAAATATAGGCTAACATGATGTTATAGTTAGGCACGGTAATACCTTACTTTAAATGAAAAAAGCCTTAGAAATTCCGTGACAAAAACAAAGGCTAAAGTGATGTTTTAGTTAGGTGAAAATGTCTGTTAAAAATACCATTTTAAACTCAACAAACACTGAAGTTCACCAGTTATAGTTAACTTGCCCACTTACAATACACTGCTTATGACGTCACATATTATTACATCACTCATGACGTACTTTGATATAATTGATAACATCACTGATGACATCTGAAATGACTTCATTAATGATTTCACTGTGCAAGGTATAGCTATTTCAGTTAACTTAACTTGTGAATTTCAGTGTTTTTGAGTTTAAAATGGTATTTTAACAGACATTTTCACCTAATTATAATGTCACTTAAACTGTTGCTTTTTCAGGAAATATATATATTATCCACAACAAAAGGGAAAGATAAAAGGAAGTTAAAATTGACTAATACATTAACAGAGGCTACGGAGCAAAACCTAAAAATTCCCAAATTAAGGTACTATCATTTAATCTCCTGCTCCCATTGTACTAACCCTTAGCTTTCACCCATGCCATCACTTATAAAAGGTGGAAATCAGATTTGAATGTAAGTGTGAGTAGGTAGATTTAGGGTTGTGTGAAACTCTGTATGGTTGTGTGACTAGGCAGTTGGTGTGACACCAAAAGAATAGGTAAAGGTGGAAGAGTTGTTTGCAAAGGAATGTAGCCTTTTGCTACAGCATCCAACACGTAGGAACTTATTAAACATTGTGTTATTATGATGATGACGTCTTGTCATTTGTTATAACAGAGGCCGTATATGCCATTGTATATTAGTACATTCAATGTTTTAGTAGCTTTTGTGGTTATGACTGTTTTTTAGGTTGAGCCTAGTCAGCACGCATGCACTGTCTCTCGACATGATGCATCTCCTCTGTGGGCTTTCAGCACGCCCATAGCTTGTTATTCGTTGGTTCGTGTGCCTTTCTAAATTCCTTACATTTTATTGGTAAATCACGGCCATTTTTCCCTCCTTTAGGTATGTCATTCCCTTCCATGGCTACTGGCCATTTTACACGGTTTATTTTGCTTCGTAATCTAATCCATCTTTAAATTTAAATTTTTCGACAGGCAAACTTCTGTCTAGACTTAATCTATGCAGCCATTTGATTCAAAAGAAAAAAACAGCCAGTATCTAGTAGTTAAATCCTATTCAGCCGAATTGTATTTCGAAGCAATAAACCATCTTACCATCTCTGACAGTGAAGCTGCAAGAGCCAAAGCAGCCTGCATGTGCTCTCGTGAAGGCGCATCCAGTCCCCGCAGCCCGTGTATTGCGTGTGTGATCTTTACAAGCGCACGTGTGCTACCCTCAGACGTCATTGGTGGTATCTGAAGAAAGGATCGCTGGGGTCTCTGAATCCAGTGCATTGTGCGATGCTTGTGTTTATTTGCAGTTACTACAACATAGGGTTTCACAGCCTAGTGGGTCTCATTACAGGATGTAAAGTGTGCACAACAACTTGGGTTGCCTCATGCAGTGTATGGTTTTGTGCACCCTACCCGTGCAAGCTTTCAGTGAATCCTAGATGAGCAGCCGGATCCTGCTGTGGGATCCACAGCTTTGACGAGTTTTGTTTAACTCACTGAATGTTGCACATGTAGCTTTAATAAGACTCTATACCCAGACCGAGCTGTTGACTCCCTCTCCTTGGATTCATTTTAGTTTGACACCCAGGTGGTTCTACCATGGCCCTGGGTGCAACTTGTGATGCAGCCGTGTCACTGGGAGTAGCTAGGACAGTTTTAGGTAACTATGATGACAGGAATCAGGAGTATAGGTATCCGTCGTGCAACAGGTGCAGTGACACCGAGTTCTGCCCTTCCCACTTATGATTTAACGGAAGGGGAGCGGGGGTCATTAACTCTCGTTGCAATAAGGCTTGTGGTTCCATTCCGAGTGACAGGCGTCGGATGATAGAAGCAGGAGGAGGCTGACGAAATATAACCGTGGGAATTGCTGTGCCTCAACTGTTCTGCAAGCATGTCCCCTTAACACTTAGCCCTGTCTGGAGTAGAGGTTCATGACCTAGCGCACATACATGAAGCGCCCTAGTACTTCCCTTAAACATTTGTCTGCAGCCACCACCCGGGTGCACGTGTAACCTTGGCACTGCCAATGTTTATATTGTTCAGAGCCTTTGAATTGTACTCTAGTTTACCATGTTGGGTTTTTTTTATGCTAAAAAAAGGCACTACATCTACCCTTGATCCTTGAACTTGAGAACGGAGATAAGTCTTGGCATGAACACAGTTCTGGGATGACAGGACAACAGCAGCCATTGGACCTATTGCCGGAAGAGGTTTCATGCTGCAGTTTTACCAAGTGCAAATACCCTTCCTCTGAATCAGTAAGCCTCTTCATTTGCATCCGACCATTTGTGTGTATTTTTGAGTAGCTTCCCCTCTTCGTTCAACCACGCTTCCAGGCACACGCACCAAAAGTGTAAACCAACTGATTATGAATCATTGTGGCAATGACTATAGTGACCGAAAATAAAAGGCAGCGCCTTTAGACGCTGCACCGCACAAGCATAGTGGGGGATCTAACCGTGGTTTAATCTTTAATAGCCCGGATATGAAAATGATATTACCCAATAACTAGTTAACTGTGAAATAAATAAACATGGCTTCCTATCCTCACTGCCAAGTTCTGCCATGCCGTGTGATCCTGGGCGCATCAAAAAAGGCACGTATGGCAAAGTTGCGTTATCTGCCATAAATTACAACATTTATAAACCGTTATAAAGGGCTATATGTGGAGATGGATATCTCCACTCACTGGTCTGCAAGCTCAAGCAACACTTGTGCTCTTCGACTCTCCTAGCTATTCCAGTTTACGTCACAGATACCTAAAAGTGAACCTGCCCATTTTACACATTTCGCAGGACGTGGCTGAACCTCCAGTGATCACACCTCAATTAACTGTCCGCAATACAACACACACACTTCTCTCTCTCATGGCACTCACCAGTTACTTCAGTTCCGTAATACCTCTCTTATTCACAGCACTATGAAGCCAAGAAAATGCACAAAAGTGCTATATAAAGATAAGTTACTTCACAAAAAGGAAGTGGGAACCCCCGTACATAGAAAGGACAACCAACTATGCCCATTATTCAAATTAATTCATCCCACCTCTAGGTTGCAAAAGGCATAGAATGTGCTTGCTGAAATACTCTGCAAAGCGCTGTACAGACTGCTTCTGTGTGCTATAGATGTTCTGGCAATGCTTGGAAGGCGAGCGGTTTGTGATAAATGAGTATGTCTGTGCCTTCCATGCATGAGGTTGACAGAACACTGAATCAAAGATGCACATATTCAACACCTGGTACGATGCCTTCTGGCAATTAATCAACGTATCAATCAACTTCTGACAAAAGAATAATTATTACTAATGTGCTTACATATTTATTTATTTGAGGGCTTTTTTTTCCGACAGCATATTAATTATGTCTCCCATCATTAATTTACCACAAACTTTGATGTCTTTAAAGGCTAACGTAATGTAATGGATAATGTGCTGCATGGCTAAACACTTATAAGGTCCCAAAGGCGAGACCTACTGGCTATGCCAATGCTTGTTTAAGTCAGGTGTCTACTCCAAAAACGTAAGCATCTCGTCTCAAAAACCAAATTTATATCACAAACCTTCTAAGGCTTTGTGCACTTCATCCGGTGTTGAAATATTTTCTTCCATCGATCAATACTGAATAGATACTGCTTCAAACATAAAATTATAATCGAAACAAATGAGGTGTGACAATATGGAGAACCTTCTCTCTGGAGGCCAGGTCCTCTGGAGATAACTGATAGTCAAAACCTGACAAAAAACCTCAGTCCATCTACCGCTGTAAGATAATGTGAAAACAGATGCTCAGTAGGGTGTTCCAAGAAAAACATAAGTTCTGCAGAATGTCTTCTTCAATTGGGATTTCCTGCAGCTAGACATGCTAACAGTGGCAACAATCTGTAAATGATAAACTTCCATATCCAGATTATACCAACCAGCACACACCAGAATGCTGTTCTTGATCAGCTGGCTAGAGAAACTTCTCTACACCTTTCCATTAAACTGATTTGGGTTGTTCTACTCAACCCGAATTAAGCGAGTGCCAGAATGATCTTAATGATTCCAGAATGCCCATAGCAACAAAGGTACATGGACCTGGACCAAACATCTGAGCTCGGAAAGTCTGGTGACTCCACCAGGAAAGTCAAACCGAATGCCCTCTACTCTGCCAGGTAGGGAGTCGAAGTCCATTGGCACATTCGGCAAGAAATAATTTTTGATCTTCCAGTTTATTCCCATGATCTACCTTTTAGGAAGCTGAACGCAAGCTGTTTGAGGCATGGCTAGCAAGATCTTGCTGAAGGTGGGTAAGCCAACAAGTTAACGAGGAGAGCCGAGACAGAGCCGAGCCAAGGGTCTGGCTCGGATCTTTAAGCCCGAGGACGAGCCAAGCCCTGAAAATGGTTGCTATGTAAATCACAGACCAAACATCATGTAAAACATGGCAAAGTCTCTTCAAAATTCAAAAAGATTTATTTCTTTAGTATGTGGATCAATCAATCAATCAATCAGTATTTGTATAGCTGAGGTTTTGCAGGTCTTAGTTGAAGAGCCAGGTCTTGAGTCTGCTTCTGAAGTTTACCAGGAAGGGAGCTGTTCGTAGGTAGAGGGGCAAGTCGCTCCAGATCTTGGCAGTGATGTAGGAGAAGGCCAACCCCCTTTGAGTCTGCGACGGATGAGGGGAATGTGTGCGAGGCTCAGGGTGGAGGAGCACAGGTGTCTGCCAGGTTGATGGAAGTTTACGTGGTGGTTGAGGTAAGCTGGTTACTTGTCACGGAAAGCTTTGTAGGCATGTGTGAGAAGCTTAAACTGGCATCTGTTCTGGATGGGGAGCCAGTGGAGGTTCTGGAGGTGGGGGGTGATGTGGGTTTGTTTGGTCAAGTCTAGTATGAGTCTGGCTGCTGCGTTCTGTATGGTCTGGAGTTTCTTGAGGAGCTGAGTGAAGATGCCGGAGTAGCGAGTGTTGCCGTAGTCTAGCCCACTGGTGACAAGGGCCTGGGTGACGGTCTTTCTGGTGTTTATGGGGATCCACCTGAAGATTCTACGGAGCATGCGGAGGTTGTGGAAGCAAGAGGAGGTGACTGCGTTGATTTGGTGTTTCTTGATGAGTCTGTTGGCGAGGAGGATGCTGAGGTTGCGGGCATGGTCTGTTGGTGTGGGTCTGACCACGGAGGGCCACCAGCTATTGTCCCATGGGGAGGTGTTCTTCCCAAAGATAAGTACTTTTGTCCTGTTCGAATTGAGGTTGAGGCAGTTGGTTCTCATCCAGTCAACTACACTGGTCATGGTGTTGCAGAAGTTTGTTCTGGTGGTGGAGGGGTCTTCGGTGAGGGAGAGGATGAGCTGTGGGTCATCTGCATGGGATATGATGCTGAGCCCATGGGTTCTGATGAAGTCAGCGAGGGGAGTCATGGGGCGGGTGGGGTTGGGGGATGATCCTTGGGTTACGCCACAGATGATGCTCTTTGGCTTGGAGTTGAAGGGTGTCAAGCAGATTCTCTGAGTTTGTCTCATGAGGAAATATGCAATCCACTTGAGGGCGTTCCCCTGGATGCCGATGCTGATGAGTCTGTTGATGAGGGTGTGGTGAGATACGGTGTTGAAAGCCGCTGATAGGTCGAGGAGGATCAGGGCTGCTGTCTCACCGCGAATGAGGAGGGATCTAATGTCGTCAGTTGCTGCGATCAAGGCAGTCTCAGTGCTGTGGTTGCACAGAAGCCAGATTGGGCGGCGTCAAGCAGGTTGTTTTTCTCCAGGTGTTCGGTAAGCTGGTGGTTGATGGCCTTCTCAAGGACTTTGGCAGGGTACGGGAGCAGTGAGATGGGGCGGTAATTTTTGAATTTGCTGGGGTCGGCGGAGGGTTTCTTCAGGATGGCCCTGATCTCAGCGTATTTCCATCTGTCACGGAAGGCCGCCATTGAGATGGAGGCTTTGAAGATGTTGGTGAGTTCCACGCTGTTTTTCTTGGTTCCTAGGGTGAAGAAGTGGTGGGGGCAGAGGTCAGTGGGTCCTCCGGAGTGGATGGAGGACATGGTGTTCTGCGTGGTGAGCAGAGTCCATATAGCTATAGCGTGGCTGGTGTGCGTGGGTGGGTTGGAGTTGTTAACGTGGAAACCAGTGGGTTGGGGGGGGTCGAAGCTGTTGCAGATGGCCGCTATCTTGCTGTGGATGTAGTTCGACAGGGTGTTGCAGAGCTCCTGTGAAGGGCGAATAGTGTTCTCGAAGGCTGATGGGCTAGAGAATTCCCTGACTATGTTGAAGAGTTGCTTAGTGTGGTTGCCGTTTGTTTCGATGGGGTTTGTGAGGGCTGTCCCTTTGGTTTCCTTGATGTGTTGGTGTATTTTTTGAGGGCTGATTTGTAGGCGGTTCGGTGGGACGGGTTTTGGTGGTGCGCCATTGTTTATCTAGTCATTTGCAGTTGTGGGTGCTGGTTCTGAGTTCAGGGGTATATCAGATGGCTTGGCTTGAGGCGTTGTTGGTTTTGGCTGGCTTCAATGGGGCGACTGTCGGCGCATTTGGTGATCCAGTCGGAGAAGTTCTGGACTGCCTGCTCCAGGTCTGACGCGGCTTCGGGCTGGATGGTGTTGAGGGTCTCTATCCACTGGGTTTTAGTCACCTACTTCTAGCTGGGGTGAAAGGAGTTGTGGGGTTTGGTGGTGGTGTCCTGGGAGCCTGTGAAGGTAGAGTGGACATTGGCATGTTTGGTCCAGGTGAGTTCGATGACGTGACTGTACTTGACTCTGTCGCTGGACGTGAAGATCGGGTCAAGCGTTTGTCCTGCGCTGTGTGTGAGGTCGGTGACCAGTTGGGTGAGGCTGATGTTGCTCTTGCTTTCCAGGAGATTGGTGGAGTTGGCGTCGTTGGGGTCGTCGAGGTAGAAGTTGAGGTCACTGAGTAGTATGAATGAATGAATGAATCCCAGACTAATCCCAGAGTATCCTCCCTTTGGAGGGAAGCACCGTCAGCCTTAGCCCAATTCAACATGGATTGAGACCAGGCTTTCAGTGTCAGCGGTGCTTCAGCTTTCCAGCGGCGTGTGATGAGCCTCTTGGCCACTACTAGTCCCAGGTCTAAAAATCTGGCAAATATCCCTGTGATGCAGTCTTCCCACGTGTTTGGGAGTGTCCTGTCAGTACTTGTGGACAGAAGCTGTATCACCCCTGCCCAGTAACTGTGTAAGTTGGGGCATGACCATAGCATATGTAAAAGTCCGGCATCTGGCAGTTTACAACATGGACAACATGCATCTGTTCTATTAAAATACCTATTGATTTTGTCTGGGGACAGATATGCCCTGTGGACTATGTAAAACTGGATCAAGCGGAACCTAGCATTCCTGGGGATCTGTTTGGGGCTTTCCAGCACCGTGGACCATTCTTTAGGTGTGTATTGACGGGTCAAGTCCACTTCCCATCGATTCCGCAGAGGCCCCAGATCTGTCATAGAGTGTTCAAGGATCGAATCCGCAAACCATTTCATAAGGTGCCGCCCCGTGCCCATTACATGTATATATTGCATCAATAAGTGCATCTGCGGTTCCTGTGAGATATTACCCCAATGGCACCCCAATGTGGTTGTCCAAGAAGCATGATTTTAAAAAAGGCCCGGAGGGACCCCCTCTTCGTCTGCCAGATCCACAAATGGCCGTAACGCGCCATCTGTATACAGGTCTCCCAGTGTGTAGATCCCTGCCTCGTGCCAAGGCGCAAGCTCCAACAGCCTAACCCTGCCCCCACCCCTCGGCATGCCCAACAGTGGTATGGCCGGTGCGTAAGGAGTGATGTGTCTAGTGAGGTAGAGCGCCCGACGGAAACACTTCTGGGCCACCTGTACCAGTAAGGGGAGCGATCTGTGCGGCCCAGTGCACGGGTGAAAAATACATAAAAGTCTATCCACCGTATATGGAGGGCCACATCCCGCTGTGTCGGTCAGATGTAATTCCGCCACCCATCCCGCCACCCATTGTATCTGGGAGGTCAGATAGTAATGTTCTAGGTTCGGTAAGGCTAGCCCTCCCTGCAGTTGAGGAAGATAACTTTGCAAGCGCCACCCTACATCGTGTATTGCACCATATAAGGTCTCTAAGTGTATCTTCCAAGGATCGAAAAAAAGCCGCCAGTAGTTAGAGCGGATGGTTTGTAAAATCATACAGCAGGCGAGGGAGCATCACCATCTTTATGAGCGCTACTCTGCCTGCAGAGATTGAGTGTTTTCCAGAACTCTATTTGAGACCTCAGGGCTGTCACTGCTCTGGTTAGATTACCATCTAGAATGTCCCGATCCGCATGATAGATTCTTATGCCCAGGTAGTGAAACATTACTGGTTGCCAAGTCACAGGTACACCATCAACCGCCAGAGGGGGGGCTGTTGCATCAGGGGCAAAGGGAAACAAACAAGATTTCCCCCTGTTGACTCCCAACCCTGACAGTTTTGCAAATAACTGTAGCATGTCCGGTATGATCTGCGGTATTGTCTTCAGATTTCTAATAAACAGCAAAATGTCATACGCGTATAACGAAATAGCATGCATTTCCTCATCCAGTTGAATACCCCAGTGTTCCGCCGATTGGCGCATAGCTACTGCCAGAGGTTATATAGCCAGGGAAAAGATTAGCAGTGATAGGGGGCACCCCTGCCTAGTACCTCTTCCAATCTTTATGGGTCCTGAAAACAATGTTCCTAAGTGAACCTGTATTGTAGATGCTCCATACAACAGTTTGACCAGACTTAAAAAGTAGGGTCCAAAACCAAACACACCGCAAACATATAGGGCCATTTGACAGTATCGAAGGCTTTTTCTAAGTCCAATACTAAACAGCCCTCTGCTGGCCAGCTCCCTGCGGCAGTCCACATTACCCTGAAAAACCTGCGTATATTAAGGGAGGTGTTTCGAGCTGGGACAAAGCCATTTTGGTCCGCGTGGACAAGATGAAGGGTGATAGGCGCTAATCGTACTGCCAGAACTCCAGCTAATATTTTATAATCCCCATTCAGCAAAGCTAGAGGCCGAAAAGCCCCCGTTTGCATAGGATCTCTATCTGGCTTTGGAAGGGTAACTAGTGTGGCTTCTGTCAGGGAGGCTGGAAGACATGTATTTTCAGAAGCTTCAGTGTACACCTTGAGTAACTGTGGCCCCAGGAGGTCGGCATAAGTTTTGTAGAATTCGTGCGGGAAACCATCCGGGCCCGGTACCTTGCCAGACGGCAAGGCTCTCATTGTGCCCCTCACTTCCTCTAGTGTGAGCGGATCATCAAGTTCCCTGCGTTGTTCAGGCATGAGAATAGGCAAGGTGAGACCCGCTAGAAAGGTATGTATGTCTGCCTCAGATGCATCTAGCGCTGATCGGTATAGCTGCTCAAAGAGTGTGGTTAATTCGCTGTGGATTTCGAGTTGTGTGTATTTGAGCCTACCATCCCGGGATCTAAGAGCTGTGATGGGTCCCAACGTCTGGTCCTGCTTGATCAGCCAGGCCAATAGGGGCCCGGATTGAGCCGCCGTGGCATGGGTTCTTTCCGAATGCGCTGTTAAGTTCCGTCATCGTAAGCGCTCTAGGAGTGCCGCATGGCTAGTGCCCGCTTCTAACAGTGGGCTGGAATCAGACTCTCCCGTTATCGCTCGCGATTCCAGTGTCAATAGGTCTTTTTCCACCTCCCACAGGTCCAATTCTATTTGTTTCCTCATACCACAGCCCAATCTCAGGCACGTTCCACGTATCGTAACCTTCAGGGCATCCCATTCCGTCATGATAGACCAGGCAGTACCCGCATTGTGTGTGAAGTATTTGCTAATGGCCTCCCCTAACGAATCACGGAAGGAGGGGTCCTCCAGCATCGCCAGTTGCAGCCTCCATGTAGGAATGCTGGGGGTTCCCTGCTCCCAAGCAATTGTGACATAGTGTGGGTTATGATCAGAATGTGTACGACCTTGATAATCTGAGTCCGTCACATAGGGGATCAGGGAGGGCGAGCTCAAGAACCTGTCCAATCGCACATGTAGGTCATGGGGTATGAAATAAAATAAGTATACCCTCTCTCTGGGATTACGATGCCTCCAGACATCAACCAGGTCCCAAATACACACCCATTCGCTCAATACTGTTGAGTTGGTCGAGGCAGTAGTGCCTCGTAGAGGGGGGAAGGATCTGTCGAGCCCTGCGTCCATAACACTGTAAAAATATCCTCCTATCAACCACGGTATGTCACACCATTTCGCCAGCATTTGCAACAGTGATCTCATGAAGTGCCCCTGTTATGTGTTCGGTGAATATACATTTCCCAGCAGAATATAACACCTGTCCAACCTGCCCTTTAGGAACACGTATCGGCCTTCTCCATCTGTGAGAGCCTCTTCCACTAGGAAAGGTGTGCCCGGGCGAATCCAGATTAAAGCCCCTCGAGCATACAAGGAGAAATCAGTAGCAAAGACCCTACCTCTCCATTTTCTCGGCAATCTAACTGCCTCAGTCCGAGTCAAATGCGTCTCTTGGAGAAGGGCGATACGGACATTGTGCCTCTTGAGATATGAGTACACTGCATATCTGCGAGAGGGCGTGCGGCGGCCCTGCACATTCCAAGTGAGGATAGTGTGATCAGTCATGGCACCACCATTTGGAAGCGACTAGGCCTGTCCAGAACCATGTATGCAGCTATGTGTGTAGGACGGCTATCGTCAGTACCATCTCCCGTACCTCCCACAGAAGTCCAATTAACATGGATTAAACCGAAACAGCCAACCTGGCAACATATGAATACGAATAGAGCGGCTACCATTAACAAAGGGCGCTGCCCAAACCTTGGCGGGAAAAAAGAACTACCCGCGGAACCACCTAATTCCCTATATTAGGGAAAAGTAAAAAAGGGTGTAAGGCTTCAGGGGTCATGCCACAATAAAATCCCCTGTGCATCTATTGTGTTGTCACGCAAATACATGTATAGTAAGAACAACATAGCGGGTGTCCTACGCAGCCCCCATCACATTATTAGGTAAATTGCACCCCCATACAAAGCAAGCAATAGATAAAGGATACAATACCGACTTGTGCCAGAGTGCAGTTCTATAAAATGATAAAAGTGCGGAGCTGACGTTCTAACATCATATAATACCATCGGCAGTCTGGGGCATTATGTCTGGCAACCGCAATGAAGCAATGTCCGACAGGCCAGCCAGTGACGAGCCTCCGTCTTCCGAAGTACGGTTTGGCGTCCCTTCTTTACTGACTATCTCTACAGCCACCGCTATACGTACTGCCACTCGGACCGCCGCCTGTCTTTCCTGTATGATCTGGTCCGGATCCGGTGCCGCCGAAAGGTTGGAGGATCGTCTCCTGCTTCGTCGACCGCGATTTCTAGGCCCTTTTGCTGCATCGTTCCTGCTTCCTGGTATGCCTGAAGGACGAGGACCAGAGAACCGGCCTGTGGTTTCCAGCGGGGTATCAAAAAATCTCGCTTTGCCTTCGGAAATGACTCAGAGCCTCGCTGGGTATAGCAATGAGTAAGAAATATCCAACTGACGTAGCTTCTGCTTAACTGGTAGGAAAGATTCCTGCTGCTGCAATCTTATTGTATAGTCCTGGAAAAAAAGGACTTTCGTGTTCTCAAATTTGACCTCCGAGAGTTTCCTCGTTACCCGCAGCATCATATCTCTGTCCTTAAAGTGCAGCATTTTAAAAATGAGCGGACGTGCCCCTGCCCCAGGTTGTCTAGCAGGGATGCGGTGCGCCCCCTCTATTGTAAAGAATAAAGACAATGAGGAGAAGGGCAGAATGTCTTTAAGCCATTGTTCCATAAAAGCAACTGCGTTTTGGCCCTCTGCCCCTTCCGGCAGGCCAATCCAGTGAACATTGTTCCTTCTAGAGCGGCACTCCGCATCCTCCACTCGGTCCTCAAGGTAACGTATCCTAGCCTCATGCACATTTTGTTGTTTCTCTATGAAATCTGCGGCTGGTTTGAGATCTGTTATGTCCTGCTCCACAGCGGCAACTCAGTCCCTCAACTTCCGATGATCCGCATATAGTAACATTAGGTCCACTGCCACCTTATCAATTTTTGATTCTAGCGACTCTCTAGACCTCTCTACGGCGTTCAGGATTGCGTCCAGTCTGTCCTCAGGTAAGCCCTGCTGTGGCACAGAACGCGGTCCATCCACATCTACTGGGCCTTCGACCTGTGAAGAGGCCCGCGATCCGGTGCCCTTAGTGCGTCCCATCCCTGCAGTCAAGTGCTACGAATCCTCCGACTGACGCGCTGTACCGCACAGGGCCAGATACTGTGGCTGAAAGCAGCTTTATGAGTCAATACAGCTTATCCCACATCTTCGAAGTTAAATTTGTATCAGCACCACCAATGGCTCAGAACCCATCTTTCCCACCCATAAGTCCAGTGCAGATGGCCATCCGTACATTATAGTTCACTGGGCTTGCAGTAGAGGTTCTGCACAGAAGCTCTGCTTGGCAGCTGCCCCCTATAGTCACCTGATGCAGCTGGTGCTATCTATGGTGCGGCGGGATATCAGTTATTGCTCAGCTGGGGGGGTGCCATCGCATGTGAGGGCCAACTCACCACTCAGGCCTTGTCTGGCGGGCGGCAGTGTTGACGCTATTTCCCAGCTCCCGCTGGGATCCTGGCTGCAGTGCCCGGAGTCTCAATCCGCCAAGCTGTGCCATATATATTCCCCCTCTGGGGCTCACCCATGTCCAATCCCACACAGAGGACGCCTGACGTTGCCAAAGATACCAGGCCTCACCGCTTATCAGGCGGGGCCATCACACATCCAGCCACGGATGGCTACGTACTGTGTTCCGGGCCTGGTGCGGCCTATCTTCCCGGTTACATAGGCCCAGCTGCTGGCTGCACCCATCTAGAAGCAGCGCTCGCAGCAGGCCTCACCTCCTCAGCGGCGCACCACGAAGCCTCTCGCCACCCGCTCTTAAGCGGTCTCATCACCCTTTCGTCCCAGGGCGCCTTCTCTGTTGCTCCCACCAGCTCACCTCCATAGAGACAGCCAACCGCTGCGCACGGCTCCCCCGGCGTCTTCTCGCTCTTGTTCTGGGTACCAATCGGACCGGGCCCTTACAAGCGCAGACCCGCAAGCAGCATCCCCCGCGTTCTCATCTGCAGGAGTTCAGGCCCCAAGGGTGGGGAGGCTCATTGCCACCATCTGCCAACCGCTCGGAACCCCTCTCCTGCTCCGGCGCGGTGACGAGTGTAATCTCCTTCCGGCTCAGGCCGGAGCCTCGCCATCCGTCATCAGCAATGTCTGCCGCACTGCTCGTCTCCGCAGCTATCGGGACGGCGTGTCTTCTTCCCCACTCCGGTCACACCATCTATTTCATTGGTGCTCCGGGAGTCAGGTTTCCTGGTTCCCGCCAGTGACTCTACAGGCAACTATCTTCTTCTCCCACTCTCCGAACGTACGGTGCCGCCACCGATCCTGCTCACGGTGCCGAAAACTCACAGGCTCAAACGCATACAAGGCCAGGCTCGAGGCTACGTCGCAGTCTTCCCTGGGAGTGTATGGAGTCCTCCGTAGCAGAATCCCGCATTATAAGACACCAGTAAGCCTATAAATTTAGCGGATTATGGGGATATGTGGCGGAGCGATCCTAACACACATCCGCCATGTTGCCCCTGCTGGCCACGCCACCGGCGAGGGTGTCTGATGATAGTCTCTGCATTGGTAACGAGTTGGAAGTTGAGGTGTTCCATGATAGGTGAGGAGTCGTCTTTGGTGGCAATGCATTGGATCGTTTCCTTGTGGATGATGGCAATGCCTCCTCTGAGTTTGTTTGTGCGTTGGTGTTGCGGTGGCGATGTCGGGGGTTGAGGAGGGCTTGAGCCAGGTCTCAGTGAGGAAGATAACATCGGGGGAGAGGGTGGTGATGGGGTCCCAGATTTCCATGGAGCGTTTGCAGTAGGACCGGGAGCTGAGCAGAATGCACTGAAGTAGTTCCGATGTGTCTAGGGTCTTCTGGGTGGTCATAGTGAGGGTTCCTGGGTGGGTGGTCCTGTGTTGCTGGAGAAGTAGCAATTTTGGCAGGTGAAGGGTTCTTCGGTTGATCAGGGGAAGGGATGCAGCAGTTGTTGTTGTGGCGTCTGGAGTTCAGGGCACAGAGCTCGGTGGTGGAGTACCGGTGGGTGGCCGGAGGACCAGGGTTCCTGGTGCTGGGAGCGGTCCAGCCGTAGACGGGCACAGATGGGCTTGCCTTTAGTGCCCCAGTGGCGCGTCCGCTGCAACCTCCATTAAAAAAGTCCTGGGGGTGGAGTGGGGCTGGCTGGGCGGGGCGGGTGGGACTTGTGGCATGGGAATAGGGTGGGAAGGAAACGGCAGGAAATAGGCAAGCAACAGGCCAAAACAAAATAAGCAGCAATAACAGTGAAAACAGTGACAAAATCAAACAGCAACCAGAGAAAACAGTGACCAATACAAACAACAAGCAGAGGAAACAGTGACCACACAAACAATTTAAGCCAAGAAAACAGTGACCAACTTCAATAATAGCAGTACAGATAGTTCACAACAAGAGCTCATGCGCAATAAGTCCTATCGTACGGGGAGGGAGCAATGCGGCACAGCAGAGGAGGCAGCGGGGTCAGAGCAGGCAAGGCTGGACGACCAGAAGTGCGGCAGAAGGGGAGCTGGTACAGGACCTGCTTTGAACTTTTAAAATGTCACATTATAACACTGCACTGAGAAGTACTTTATTAAAAGTGATAATTTGTAACCAAGAACCTTTAGTGAACTAAGAGGGATAGTTGTCATGTTAACCTTGTACTGGAGCAGATTATTATAGAGTAACATTCCTTATGTTAAGGCTTTGTTTTTACCTCTTTGTGCACCTTTCAGCAGTTTATATATACCTTTAAATAGGCACCCGTTATATTACACAAGGTGGCCATTCATTATTAATAGGAATGAGGAAATGAAATGATTTGCCCAGAATCTCAGAATGTTGAGCCGATGCCGAGAACAAACTCAGTTCGCCAGGTCCAAAGACGCCAGCTCTAGCACCAACGCCACCTCCAGGATCTGGAGAGGGAGGCAGGCAGAAGCCACATAAAAGCTCGGCTGTTATGGGCTCGAGGTTCCAACAGGACTCTCAGCTGAGCCAGAGTCAGGCTTTAGATTCGAGCCTAGACAGACCTCGACAAATCTACTTGCTTACTGGCTATTGCGAGTCAGATTTTTGCAGGTCGAGCTATTTTTAGGACCTACTGGTCAGTTCTGGCGAGTGAACTTTGGCTGCAAAGGAACAGGTGTTCTGTTCATTCAGAAAGTGAATGAGCAATAAAGATGCCTTTAAATCTTGTTTTATCTTGACACATTTGCTGTCTATTCAAGGACAGAGGACAAATGCCAGTTTGTCTTTTTACTAATTGCTGCTTATCTTATCCTGGAAAATGGTCTTTACTCTTTTTCTCTTACTATAGTTAGAGGTTTTTGTCAAGCTGTCTGACAATCATCGCGAAACAAAACACTGTAGGATGTCAGTTTTTCACACAGCATTTAAATAGCTTGTAAATGAATAGTACAAATATTCCAAAATATATCAGGTATTACGAAAGGAGTTTTTGGGGGGTAATTCAAAAGTGTGATGCAACCAAAGATTTAAATAGGAGCAAAATAAATCAGAACACTTTACTTGGTGATGTGCAAATGGGAAATATTTGCAGAAACTCGATTTCCAAACATTGTTTATACACTATTTAGTTTTATCAGTAAAACTGCATGTAAGTGGGAAATGTTGTGGTTATTTCAATGGGAAATCTGATTGGAAATGACAGAGTGCTACCACTTAATGCTTTAGTTATGTATTTATTAAAAATAATAGTTTTTAAACATGATTTGAGAAACATTCTTACCCCCACCCTGATGACAATGCTGTTAAAGAACTAAGAGGCAAGTGAGGGGTCATGTGTATCCATATGTGTCTAAATTTGTATTATGAATGGAGCAAACGTTTAGTCTATTAAATCAAGCATATATGCTGTACTCACGATTTTGAAGGTGCTCTTATACTGGATAATGGAGAAAAGGGCGGCTCATTGAATTAAAATATTTACCCAGGATCACAAGATTTGAAACCAGTTTATGGGTCAAGAGCATTAAAATTAGGTTGAGTAGATTATTTAAGTCACTAGCCCTGCAGGTCTGATAACATTTTTATGATTTTTCAAGGCCTGCTAGCTCAAGCTTTAAGAGGCTTGCCCACCTCTAGATGTTACTTACTTGAGGAATTGAAACGAGGAATTCAGGACAACCTTTCCCCAAATGATTCAGGATGCAATAGATACTGCCAAATATGTACTGAGGGTCGTCTTCGCACAATGGCAATACCATGGCCACTAGTTCTGTGCTCAGGAGTCATTCCCATATGCCCTACTGGACAGTTAGACGATGTCCAGGCATCTTTAATGAACACGGAGCCAGACTCTTTGGGGAAAATGGCAACCAAATGCTAGAAAGCTTCAAAAATGGCTAGGTTAAAGCCCAATCCCTAGGCTTCCTCTCACCAGTCTGTCAGTTTCACCAGTAGTGCATAACGTTTAGCGGCTATCTGCTAGGTATGGCCTATCAATAGCAGCAGACCTCGCAGCTAGTTCAGTAGCTAGGCAGACTTTTCACATCCCTAGTCGGCGTAGTGGTGGCTGATGCCATGGACATCACCATCGGCATTATTCTTCCACTTCCTCCTTACCAGTGCCAATGACTTCCAAGCCCTTCTGATTCCCTCTTACAGGACCGCATACAGTCGGCAGGATGTGAGATTGCCTACCTAGCTGGAAAACGATCATTTCAGATTGGTGGGTGCTGCAAATTTTATATAAAAGGTTATGCCATTTATTTAATCAAACCCTTATATCCCTCCCATGTCTACTCAAGTTTCTGTAGATCATGCTATCTTCCAAGGAAGTCAAGTTGTTTCTGGCCAAAGTAGCAATAAAGAAGGTACTGGACTTGGCAGAGGACGTCCTGGTGCCTAAGAAATATGGAGGCTCAGAATGATTTTGGATCCTTGCCCCCTGCAGTCCCCCAGAGGCTACCTTTGGTTTGTGGTGGGGTTAGAGTATTTCCGATTTGCCATCCTGTCCTTCAACTTCACCTCCATCCTCAGGTATTTACAGAGCTAATTGCAATGGTCACGGCCCCTCTTCACTAGTTGGGTATAAATTTATTCCCACACCTCAACGATTGGCTCTTCAAAGCAGGCTAGCCACACTCAGTCGCAGATCATCTTCAGACGATGGTCACCTTTCTGTCATCCCTGGGATTTTCCATCACCTAACCAAAGTGCCTTCTTTAAATAGTGTATCCACCAGTAAGAGCACTACAGATGGTAAGTAACTGGTTCTTTTAGTCACTGCCTATGAGTCAGATCCTTTGGTCAAAAAACAGGAGGGTAAGTGAACAGGGTTTCCTGTGAAAATCCACCCAATTGTGTTCCGATTTTGTTCAATGTAGTTACAAGTTCAGTTTTGTGCCTTTAAAGATAGATGGTGACAGGAAATCAGAGGCACATTCATTGTTAACATGCTACCTGTTGCAATCACTATCCTTTTAAGATAAAAAGAAATGCCACAATTAACACAATTATGCCTCTGCAGGATTGAGAAGAGTGAGTTTAAATGCATAACACTGTAAGCTCACTTTACAAATAAGAACTAAATGAATACAACAAAAAGAATATTGAAAGAACCGACCTGGACTCCCCCATGGGACATAAAGTCTTTAGCATTAGCATCCACAGCCAGCTCCAGGCAACTGCTTCCTCCCCAAGCAACAGACACTCGTGTCAGGAGTTCCTCTGCATAATTTTCATTTTTGACGCAGCACTCTGAAAGCACCCCTAAAATCACCAAGAACACAATCAGAAATCAATGGTAATCTTAGTTCTCCTACTGGGCTATATTTTTTAATTCATAAATTAGATAATATCTTCACCTGTGTACATGATCCCTAAACAACTGCAGAAGATACTATTTTCACTTTTAAATAATTACCCAAAAAATATGTGCAAGCAGGAAGCAAGCTGTCTTGTTTTATAAACATAAAGTTAGTTTGAAATAAACGGTAACATATTTTGCTACTTTAAACGCTCCTCACAAAGTGAAAACAAAGTACGAAATGATGCAACTAGGCCCAAGTAATAGATACAACATGTTTGGCACATATCCTTCACAAGGTACACTAACATAGAAGGCAATGTTGAGTTAGTTAGGGTAGTCCAGTTACACCAGAAAAACAGAGCAAGACCAAACTGTCCTGTTTCTAGTTCCATTTCACTTTTACTGGAATGAGGATGGGTTGTTTATGAATCTAAAGAAGACATCCTTGAAGGAGAAGCAATATTTCAAGTAAACAACCTTTCCTTCTCTATCTTGGTATCTTATTTGATATTCATAAACATGAGAATGGAATAGTATGCTCATCTATCAATAAAAAAGGTGAGAAAGCCAGGGGAAAACGTTGAAAATAAAGCAGATTGAATTATGCGCATAGGTTGTGCAGAAAGGCCTGAAACAACACTGTGCCTGTCTAGGGATCAGATTCAATGCAAAATGCTGCCCTCCAATCGATCATAGCGCACATGTTGAAGGTTGAGAGTTTTCTCATAGACTATCCAGCAGATGGAGGCTAAGGACTAAGGAAGAGATCATTAATCTTTTGATTACACAAAATGTTCAAAGAAACTATCCACTTTGCAACAACCAGTGCAGATTCTTCCCTCTTTTACAAATGACTGTTTTGACATGTGTACGTCTCTAATCTTATCAAGTTAATATATTAGGGTTCTTTTTACTCTTATCCAGTTAATATATTAGGGCTCTTTTTACGTCTAAGGTATCAAGCAACCTCTCCGCTGGGGAGATTAGGTTCAGGAAGAAGAACGGTACTAAGATGGCCTAATTAATATGAAGCGTCTGAGTGACTACTGTAAAGAAGGAGAAGAGAGTTACTGAGGCCACTATTGTAATTCAAGACAACTAAAGGCTCATGCTGAAACAGAGATTGACTAGCACTCACCTTTCTAGGTCTGAAAGACACTAAGAAAGCTCCTTTTGTTGAAAGTTAAAACATACATAGAAAAGTGGAAACAGCAGCTTGCTAGTATATGCAACAAAGGGAAAGGGCCACCTGACAGGAGGGAAACCTTTCTAAGCCCCTCTAATAAATATTACATCACTGACAGAATAAAAAGGAGACAACATTTGCTGGAATTAGTCACATGTAGACAATCTATTCATTCAATGCATATCATCAGATCAATCTGCCTATCCTGATACAAATTTCAGAATCTGATTCACATGAACACCTACAATGATCTCTTCTGTTCCAGAATGTCCAGGTGGTTAAAACGTAGACCGAGATAACCATACTAGTGCAGCTCAGCAATGCAAGTCTGTGGTGCACAGCCATGCCTGGCATCCTGAATAAGAGATCTAGGCTGCAAGGAGCCCTCCTGCCTGTTTTTCGGGGCAGGAAAAACTTGAAAGAATAGTTTTTTACCTGTAACTTTTTTTCTCTCACAGGGGTATTTCCATTATAGTCATAAGTGCTGAATAGTCCCGCCCACGTCGGGGACCCCGGAGCAGTCAATGGCAATAGGCTCACCTTTGGAGATCAGGTGAACTGAGTCACTTCCGTAACTTCCCAGACGCTTAGGATGATAAGATAAATATTACACCTGTTACCTCAGGAAAGCCAACAAATAGTGATTACCTCCCTTATTTTATCTAAACTTGATTATTGTAACAGCTTATACTGAATATTCAACAGCAACATATGAACAAACTTCAACTATTGCAAAATGCGGCAGCTAGGCTGCTGACTGGTATTTCAAAATTTAGTAAGCTCCTCTGGCTGCCATGAAGGCAACTGGTCGGATTCAAATCACTTTGTACTGCCTTCAAAGCTTGCATGACGTAGGACCAGACCATCTTAGGCAATGTTTATGAAGTTGAAAGAAGGGTTCTTCTAAGGTTAATGCCTGTAACTCACCAACACGTCTCAGTGAGGTAATAGCAATTAGAAAGGAAACCTTCCATGAGAGAAATTGTGTAATGGCCAATTGTGTAATGTTTCAAAGGGTCGAGCGATAAGCCTTCTGAGAACAATGTTAAGGTTCCAGATAGGTGCAGGTGGTACCTGAGTGGTATTATTCTTTTAAGGCCTTCCATAAAAGCTTTAATTACTGGAACTTTGAAAAGGGACAAATGTCTGTTTTGCAGATATGCAGCTACCGCTGCAATATGTAATCGAATAGATGTGTAAGTTAAGCCAACTCGCTGTAGATGCAAAAGATAACAAATAATGTTTAGTATAGATGCATCAAGCGGATCAATTGTGTTATTTTTACAATAGATGACATACCTTTTCCACTTTGCTGCATAACCTGCTCTAGTGGTTGGTTTTCTTGCTTCTTTCAGGATTGTCATACAATCTGGTGGTAGGTTTAAATATCCAAACTCTATGACTTCAGGAGCCAGATAGCTAGGTTTAGCTCCTTGGGGTTTGGATGTCTGATTTCTCCGCGGCTCTGTGTGAGAAGGTTGGAAGTGAGGTGCAGTTTTTGGTGTGGCACTACTGACAGTTATAGTAGTGTGGTAAACCATGGTTGGCGAGCCCATGTGGGCGCCACTAGAATTAGTGTGAGTCCGTCTGAGTTTCTGAACCAGCAATGGAAGTAGAGGGAGAGGCGGAAAAGCGTAAGCAAATATCCCTGACTAGTTCATCCACAGGGCATTGCCTTTGGATAGATGGTGTGGGAATCTGGAAGAGAAGTTTGGGCATTTTGAGTTCTCTGCTCTGGCAAATAGATTTGTGGAAATCCCCATTTTTGGAAGTACGGAAGGAGAACCTGGGGATGAAGTTCCCATTTGTGTACTTTTTGCCACATCCTGCTGTGGAGGTCGGCAAACTGGCTGTGCATTCCTGGAAGGTCTTCTGCTAGAAGATGAATTTTGTGATGTATCGCCCAATGCCAAATGGTCTGAGAAAGGCGTGACAACTATAGAGAGTGTGTCCCCCACCTGTTTTTGTAGATAGTACATTGTTGTCATATTGTTCGTCCAGACTAAGACAACTTTCCCTACTAGGTGAGGCTAGAAAACTTTTAGTGCTAGTTGAACTGCTAGAAGCTCCACGTAATTGATGTGGAGACTTCTGTGTTTGATGTCCCATAAACCTTGAATTGTTAGAAGCTGCAGATGGGCACCCCAACCTGTGAGAGATGCATCTGCTGTTAGTACGACTTGTGGAATGGAGTCGATGAAAGGCCGCCCTTTTGTGTGTTCCACCACTGCAGAGAGAGATGAGTGCGGCTGTCTACCAACACTAGATCTGTTAATTGACCCTGTGATTGATTCCACTGACGTGCTAAACATTCCTATAGAGGACGCATGTGTAATCTTGCGTGAGGCACTATCGTAATGCATGATGCCATCATTCCTAACAGCTGCATGAAAGTCTTCACTGTTAGGTACTGGTTGGTTTGTTGGTTTGAACTTGTAGTAATAAAGTTTGAAAGTTTTGAATTCTGACTGCATTGGGAGAAGCTATAGCTGTGTGAGTGTTTAGCATTGCTTCCAGATATGTTTGCAGTTGTGATGGTTGAAGATGGGACTTTTGTGCATTGACTGTAAATCCCATTTGATAGAGAAGGTTTATGGTAGCTTGAGTGTGTTGTAAACACTTTCTCTGTGTGTTGGCTTTGATGAGCCAATCGTCCAGATATAGGAAGACATGAATTTGTTGTCTTCTTAGATGAGCTGCTACTACTGCTAGACATTTTGTGAATACTCTGGGTGCAGTAGTCACTCCGAATGGAAGTACTTTGAATTGATAGTGATTTCCTGCTATCACAAATCTGAGATCTTTGTGATGTCCTCAGTTGATAGGAATATGAAAGGTATGCGTTATTTAAGTCTAGTGTCGACATAAAGTCGGCTTGTTGTAGAAGTGGAAGAACTTGTTGAAGGGTAACCATGTGAAAGCATTCTGACAGTATGTAAAGGTTTAAGGGCCTGAGATCTAAGATTGGTAGTAGAGACCCGTCCTGTTTGGGGATTAGGAAGTAAAGTGAGTAGACTCCCAATCCTTGGTGTTGTAATGGAACTGGTTCTATAGCTCCTTTTGTTAGGAGACCTTGTACTTCTTGTTTGAGGAGCTGTTGGTGTTGTGATGAAAGCTTGTGATTGCGAGGTGGAATATTGGGAGGAATGCTGGTGAGTTCTAGGCAATAACCATGTTGGATAATGTCTAATACCCATTTGTATGTTGTTATGGCTTGCATAA
Organism: Calotriton arnoldi; assembly: GCA_963921515.1. NCBI lineage: Eukaryota > Metazoa > Chordata > Amphibia > Caudata > Salamandridae > Calotriton > Calotriton arnoldi. Next base: position 550,494 of record CAWUFW010003961.1, read on the forward strand.
TGGGAAGCAAATGTTGTAGTCCTCCCCCGACAAGTGTAAGGTGGTCGGGGGGAATTATAGTTAAGTCACTGTTTATTCGGAGATGGAGAGGTATGTGTTGGTGTGCCTTTTCCTCTGCCTTTGAAATTGTTCCCTCTGTAACCTCCCTTATAGAAACCCCTAGATGAAGAGGGTTGCATGTTTGATTTGTATGAGGATACATTTGAATCTGAGGGATTACTTTTGGATCCTCCTCTATAGAATGAGTGGCGAAAAGAACCTCTATTGGATGGTGACTGAAGGGCTCCCATTGATTTTGCCACTTCTGTATCTTTTTTTCATTTTCTCAAGTGACACATCCACTTGAGTCCCAAAAACGTGTTCTTTGTCAAATGGAACATTTAAAATAGACTGTTGAACCTCTGGTTTAAACCCAGAGATTCTGAGCCATGCATGTCTTCCAAGGAGAATGCTGGTGTTAATTCCCCTTGCTGCAGTGTCAGCAGCGTCTAGTGGACATCTAATGGAGGAATTAGGTATTAATTTTCCCTCCTGCACTAGTTCCTATCCTCTCTTTTTATACTTCTCTGGGAGGTGTTGGAGTTGCTCCTCCATTTCGTCCCAGTGGGCTCTATCATATCTCACCAATAGTCCTTGTGTGTTGGCAATGCGCCAATGGTTGGCAGATTGTGCAGCTATTCTTTTACCTGGTGCATCAATTAACTTAGACTCTTTGTCTGGAGGAGGTGCATCTGCTGTAGTTTGAGAATGTGCTCTCTTTCGAGCATTGGATACCACTAGGGAATCTAAAGGCAACTGTCCTTTAAAAATAAATGGGTCAGATGGTGGAGGCTTGTATTTTTTTAATCGACCTTAGGTGTCAATATATGGGCACGTACACGGTCTTTAACATATCATCGGCATGTCTCATCATGCCTTTTAGCATGGGTAAACTTTGAGTTGGTGTATGTGTAGAACCTAATGTTTCAAATAGAAAATCCTCTTCTTAGGATTCCTTGTATAGTGTAACTCCATGATATGATGCTGCCCTTGAGATTAACTCCTGGTATGCTGTGTTGTCATCAGGAGGTGATGGTTTTGCAGGGTATAAAATCAGGGTCATTATCCATAGGTTGACCAATATTATAATCATTCCATGGATCTATTGGTGGTGGACTATTGTCATGCCCCTCCTCTATATCAGGATGTGTATGTGGAGAGCCCTGTGGTGTGATATTTAAGAGGTCTGAGCCTGGTAATGGTGCAAGTGGTGGAGAGGACTGAGGGACAGGGCAAATAGGACTTGTAGCTATGTCCTTCTTTTTTAGGGGAATTTTGTAGCTTGTATCCTCTGGAACAGTCTTTCTTTTGGATGGTATTGCAAAACATGTCCAGTGTCTGGATTAATGTAAGTCCTCTTTTGTTTAGGGTCCAGTTTTTCCTTCATACGTTCCAGGATAGGTTCTGCAGGTTTTTGAAAGTTATCTTTTGGTTTCGGTGCCGAGCTACACCTGTCTTTCTTATTCTTTGGAGCTGAAGGTTTCGGTTCCGACAGTGTTTTATCTCGACTCGACCCGGAAGGCTTAATATGCTGTTTCGGTGCGGAACGATCGGCAAGCGTCACAATCTTCTTCCTTGTGCTCCTGTTAGAGGCACAAATTCTAGACTTTATGCAGGTTAGTGCACAGATACTTGGAGTGGTACAGAGGACAGCACTGAAACTGAGTCCGCTCCATCGGCAGAAGACTGGATGATTATGATGGAGTGGAAGTCAACCGACACGGCTAGGCCCGAAGGCCGCCAACGACGTCTTCTCGATCGAAGATGGGAGTGTTCTTATTTTTACGACATGTGGGAATAAGGAGACGCATCCGAAACAATACCGATGAGGTTACAATGGGTTGCGCACGGAGGGGATCCCGAAAAACGGTCTCGAACCGGAGCGCTGCAAACCACTTCCGAACCCGATGGCGGAAAGAAAACAATCTAACTTTGGAGTCGATGCCCATGCGCACTATCACCGAAAGGAGGAGTCACCTTACCTCGTAACTGGAAAAGACTTCTTCGAAGAAACACAACTTGCAAACATCCGGACCCAACACTAGATGGCAGGGGTATGCAAAGTATGCGTATCTACAGCACAAATGGCTCGAACATTTAATTAACATAACATTCATATATATCTTCTTAAGTGTAGATTTTCGCCTTTCTTCAGGAATGCCTGCAAGACACTTAAGACAGAAAAACAGATTATGCAGCCTATTTACCTAGGCTGCAATGGCCAGATTCTTCATCTTGAAGAGAAAAAAAGAGGCCAAAATAAAATAATTTTCAGATAATTGTAGTACCAAACAGTAAAAATATCCATCACAAATCCTTTTTTATGATAGAGATGAAGGGAACAGGACAGAGCTGCCTCATAGGTTGCCATTATATTTCTAAAAAGTCACTGTGCCTTTAAGAATCCAGGCAGCAGGTGGCCGTTACTTCAGTTCTTTTTGAAGGCTTATGTTAAAAGATATGTAATAAAGCAATTCCTCTGTTCAATCCACCGGGCAGAAGGAAGGGTCGCTTATGACTACAATGGAAATATCCTTGCGAGAGAAAAGGAGTTACAGGTAAGAAACAATGCCTTCTCTCGCAGGGGATTTCCATTTATAGCCATAAGAGCTAAATAGAATAGCAAGCCCATCCCTAGATAACGCAGTGGAGTAGTCAGAGGATAATGCAGAGAAGTTAAGCAAAGAGATTTCTGAGTGAAGCCTGCCCTACTTGAGCATCTGCTCTAGCATCAGAATCTAAGCAGTAGTGTTTGGTGAATGTATGTACTGATTTCCAGGTAGCTGCTTTACAGATCTCTGGTATGGGAATATTACGTAGTAAGCCTTCCCTCTAATGGAGTCTGTCTTAGGTTTAGTTGGAATACTCCTGTTAGTTTTTTGATAGCATAATAAAATGCAGACACTATCTCTCGCGAAATGCATTGTTTGAAAGTAGCTAACCCTGTACGGACCGGGCCATAGTTGATAAATAATTGTTCTGATTTGCGGATGGCCTTAGTTTTATCTAAATGAAATTTCAGAACTCTTTGAAAATCCATGGAATGAAGGGTTCTTTCCGCTGGAGCAGAGAGATTCTGAAAAAGAAGTAGGCAGAGAGATTGTCTATTTGACATGAAAATCAGATACCACTTTAGGGAGGAACTTTGGGTGAGTTCTCATTACCACTTTGCTCGAATGGAAAACAGTATATGGTTCATGAGAACAGAGAGCTTGGATCTCACTAACCCTGCGGGCCGATGTTATTTCCACAAAGAAAGCGGTTTTCCAAGACAAATGTTGGAGAGGTGCCTTGTGTAGGGGTTCAAATGAAGTCTGCATAAGGCGTGAAAGGTCTACATTAAGCTCCCGTGGAGGGGAAGGACATCTGATGGGAGGAAAAACCTTCTTTAAGCCCTTTAGGAAATCTTTGATTACAGGGATTCTGAAAAAAGAGGTTTGCAAAGGTAATTTCCTGTAGGCAGTAAAAGCTGCCAGGTGAACTATCTGGCCTCCGAATTTCTTCAGCAGATCTGGCCTGCATGGCAACCTCAGATGTGGACGGATAGACCGGTGAAGGAGGTCTGTGAACCACCATTGATGTGGTCACTCTGGAGCTATGAGGATCATCTTTGTCAAGGACTGAGCCAATTTGAGAACTGCCGGGATCAGGGGAATCGGTGGAAAAGCGTAGTGAAATCTGCCGGACCAGTCTACCCATAGGACATTCCCCAGTGTCCCTATCTGGAAGAACCGTGATGTGAAGCTTTGGCATTTGCTGTTTTCTGTGGTGGCGAACAAGTCGATTGCCTGAGTTCCCCATCGTTGAAAAATGTCTTGTACCACGTTGTCGTTTAGGACTCACTCATAGTTTTCTTGCAGGAGTCTGCTCAGTGAGTCGGCTTGTGCATTTTGGACACCTGGCAGGTGCGTTGCTGTGATCGTCAGGTCCCTGGCTAGAAGCCATTTCCAGATAGTCTGGGACTCATGAAACAAGGGCCTGGACCTTGTCCCTCACTGCTTGTTGAAATAGTATATTGTTGTGGTGTTGTCCGTCTGAACAAGCTGGAAGCGGGAGGTGAACGACGGGTAAAAAGCTTTCAATGCCAGATGGACTGCATGGAGTTCTAGGAGATTGATATGGTACGTTGATTCCTGCTCTGAACACTTTCCTTGGATCTGGAGGTGATCCATGTGGGCTCCCCAATCCAGAAGTGAAGCATCCATGACTATGGTTCGACGCCTAATCTCCTGATGAAATGGAGTGCCTTGGAGGATATTGGCTGGAGAACACCACCATTTGAGGGACAGCTTCGCATGAAGGGACAGTTGTATCCTGCACTCCCAGTTGCCTGTTAGTTGGTTCCACTGGTCTTCGAGACACTCCTGTAGAGTCCTCATGTGGAGACGGGCATTCGGTGTAAGAAAGATGTAGGACGCCATCGATCCAAGAAGGGAGGATACTGTTCTCACTGTTGGATGGGTAGCTTTCGTGAAAGCCTGACATTTCTGAAGGATCGATAAGAGTCTCTCCTCCGAAGGACACACGCTTGTCCTTACCGTGTCGATGGAGGCCCCCAGATAATGCATGTTTGTACTGGGGTAGAAATTGACTAGCTGTGATTGATTTGAGGGCCTAGCCTCTGTAGGAGATTGCAAGTACAGTTGTAATAAAGCTGAGCTTCTTGATACATGGATGCCTTGATTAGCCAATCGTCTAGGTATGGGTAGACGAATATCATTTGTCTCCGGAGATGGGCAGCCACTACTGACATGCACTTGGAAAATGTTCTGGGTGCTGACTTCAGGTCAAATGGAAGGACTTGGTATTGGTAATGGTCGTGTCCCACCACGAACCTCAAGAACTTACAATGCTTTCTGGCGATTGGAATGTGAAGTACGCGTCTTGCAGGTCAATAGAGCAGAGCCAATCCCCCTGTTGCAATTGGGGGTAAATTTGGTGTATCGCCAGCATCCGGAACTTTTCTCGCCGACTCCACTAGTTGGCTTTTTTGAGGTCGAGAATGGGTCTGAATTCGTTTCCGTCTTTCTTCTTGACGTGAAAGTACCTGGAATAAATGCATGTTCCTCGTTGTTGGAGTGGAACGGGTTCTACCACCAACTTCTGTAAAAGGTTGTTGACCTCCGCTTGTAACAGTGGAAGTTGGTAGTTGGATGATTACAGAGGTATGGTCGGTGGAGGACAGATGAACCGCAGACAATATCCATTGCGAACAATAGTCAGCACCCAGGAGTCTTGTGTTATGTTTTGCCACTCTGCCAGGTAATGTTGTATGCTTCCCCCCCAACGGAGTGGGGAACAGAACAGGGGGAAGTAAGAATTCAGGGCTTCGATCCAGAAGGCTGTTCGCCCCCTTGAGCAGACTGTTGAGTAGATCTCACAACACACGTTGAAGAGGGGGGGACAGGGAGCCTAACTGAAAATAGTAGGTCCAGAACCAATGCTCCCAAAGACAAGCGTTATACTCACTGAGGGGTAGCTGTTCCTAAAGAAAAGAAGATAGGTCAACCTATTCTGGTTGGGTAAAGTGTTGGGGTGTTCTCTCAATAAAGTTGGGTTGGGGTGAAAGTGGGGGAATTCCTCCTTTTTAGGTCTCGCCTACGCAGCGCACATGTGCTGGTAGGAGGAGACCTTTAGCCATCGGTTCCCTTTTTCCCCCAAAAACGTGCACGCGTTCCATTGCCTTCAATGGCAACGCGTGCACGTGTGGCGATTGCCTTGCGGGAGCGAGCGGCAGCGCCATATGGTATCAATTATCGCCGCTGGCTCCCGCAAGGGAATCGGCAAGCCCCCTCCCCCTGCTGCCGCGCGAGGCGCGCTTGCTTGTTTTCTTTGCCCCTCTCCTTTTTCACTTTGGCTGCATCTGTTTCTCTCTTTTCCCCTCTGATCCTATCTTTCTTCCTCTCTTCCCCCCTCTTTCCCTTCCCTTTCTCTCTAGCTCAATCACCCTTCTAGTTTCTCACCGGTCTCCTCCTCTTTTGCCCTCCGACCCTACATCATTCTGTCTCTAACATGCTCTTTATATTTAGGGGTCTGTCTCTACCAATTTGTTGTTCTAGTTCCCCTCTAATCCCCGCTTACCTCATCCCCATTCCCCTCGAATCCCATCCTTTTTCTTCTTCTCTTTTCTCGTGGAGCCCTCTCTCTTTCTCCCTCCATTTACCCATGCTTGCATCTCCTTCTTGCTCTCTTGTCCACTGTCCAGGTGTTGTTCTCTCTTTCGTCTCTCCTTTGTCCAGGTTTCTCTCCTCTTTTTATCTCTGAAACACCTCCTCTCACCTTTCATTTGTCCACCTACTTCTCTCCCTAATCTCCCTTAATCCCACTCTCCAATGTCTGGTGTGCCTGCAAAATATGCAAAACTATCAGATTTGGGTGTGTTTCATAATAATAAAAGGGGCACCCATGACTTGTCCCCCATCCCTTGATATAGTCTGCCAAATTCCAGGGCCTGGACAGTCCTCCAATGGGATAAAGATAGGCAGCACCAGGACAGAGACATCTAATTACTCAGGGTCGAGACTTCTTGTGGGACAGACCTTCAAGAGTCCTATTCCTCAAATAAACGTACCGGCAACCACAGGCCCAAATTAAATACAGCATTAATGTTGTATCATCTGTGTTACAAGCATCATTAAATTACATGACATGGATAAAAACGCATAAATCCTTGGTCAGTATCTGTATTTATAATTTGTATTTGTGCGTCAAGAATTTATTTCCACGAGGCACATTATTTCATAATAAGCACGATTAAAGGTTTAGAAAGCATGGATTATGATTTAAGTATAGACTCGTTTTTTAAAACGTTCACAGCTTTGCGTTCAGATATCAAATTAGTGTATGTTTGATTTAGATTTGCATACATTTTATACATATATTTACATTCTTATACGTATAGTATCTGAGTTCTAACAGCTTCGGCTGTAAAGTAGGTTAATTCCTTTTACATAAGGGATAGTAAAGGGTTGAGGCATCACTTCTTGTGGCATTTCCCACAGGTCACTGCATACGATGTAATTACATAAGCTAATTAGTACCCACACAATTGTTTTTAGGACGTGCCCTAGTGCTACCCAAACAATCACCCTCGACCCGACATGACACAGCAAACATGAGGGCCATATGTTACCTGGAAGAGCTGTTCAAGCCATCAGTGCAGAAAGTTTTCGGACTCAATCTTGTTACCTACTGTTTGAATGTCAACACAAACCCATCTTTGCACTTCTAAGTGCAAGATAGTTCTTTTAAACCCCACGGGTGTCGATGAACCACCACACTACCTTTTACCAGAGGCCCACCTCACCTAAAATGCACACTCAACTCACCATGAACTCCCTGATTTGTCAACAGCTCACTACTTCACATCAAAAAGAACTGGCAACAGAGCAGCTTAACCTGCACAAAGCACATGAACCATCAAAGGAATGCTAGCCCCACTCCCACCATTGGGGGACAGGATGTGGCCTAACGGCCAGAGTTGCCGCCTTTGGAGCTGTGGAACCAGGTTCGAGTCTCGGTGTGGGCTCAACATCCAGTGATTCTGGGCAAATCTCTTAATCTCTCCATGCCTACCAAAAAATGAATGTGTCCTTGTGTAATGTAACTGGTGCTCATGTAAAGCGCTCCAATACCTTCGGGACAAGTTCGCGCTATATAAAAACTGCACACAAAAACAAAACAAAAAATGGAGGGAGTAGCTTGTCAGTCCCTTGCTAGGTGCCCCAAACATAGCAAAGTGCCTTCTATATAAAAGAGGATCACCATACAATGGAGGGAGAATGCTTTAAGGACCCGACCAAGAGTTTGCTGTGATCATGCACCTACATGGAGAGAGGAAGCATACACATAACAAGCATTGGCATAGCCAATAGGTCTCGGCTTTGGGACCTTAGAAGTGTTTAGCCATGCAACAGTTGATGTTGTTGCACCAAGGATATTGTGCTGCATAACTAAATACTTAAGGCCCCAAAGGCGAGACCTATTGGCTATGCCAATGCTTGTTTAATTAGTGCCCTCACACAGCCTTGCGAGTGTCATGCTTCATCATCGGGCGTTACTCCTCGTGGGGGTGGCGCTGCTGTCCTCCACGGGCCCGCGAGGGCTCTTTATCGGAGATCTTTTTAAAAGAGACGCCGCAGTTGTGCATGTGGGTGTGTGGGCCCGGAGAAGTGAGTGAGTGTGTTAAAATTATCTTTTGTGGTACCCAGAAGCACAAGTTACTTACTTGTGTAACGATATATCTGTAAGAGACATTAGTTAGTGATAGATTCCTTACCTTAGAATATCCCCAGACGTCAGACTGGATCCGGAAAGTTTTTCGTCAGCAATACCCCTGCGCGTCGGTAGGCGTCGTCGTACTGCTTCGCGTACGTCGCTGGCGTCGTGGTCGTCGAGATGATGTCATGGGAGCTATTTAGACGCGCCACGCGCGCTGACGTCAGTTCTGTACACAACTTTTCCGCGCCAGGAGCGCAGAGCCATGCCACAGACCGACTACTGGTGCAATAGAACTAGGGCCCTGAAAGGGATGACCTGAACCCTAGAGAACAGTTCGCAGAACGGCGAGGATGGGCGGGCGGTAAGGAATCTATCACTAACTAATGTCTCTTACAGATATATCGTTACACAACTAAGTAACTTGTGCATCTGAAAGAGACACGTTAGTGATAGATTCCTTACCTTAGAATACATACCCAAGCAATACCATCCCCGGTGGTGGGTCTGCGAAGTGAAATCACACCAGAAAGTCACGGAGAACCGACCGGCCAAAGAAGCCGTCTCTCCGGACTTGACTGTCAAGGCAATAGTGCTTTATGAAAGTATGCAACGAGGCCCAAGTGGCCGCCTGACAGATGTCTTGCAGGGGGACACCGCGTCCCAATGCTGTAGTAGCTGCTGTCGCCCTGGTAGAATGGGCGCGCAGCCCAACCGGAGGTTCCTTTTTAGCCAGAGAGTAACAGGCTTTAATGCACAAGACAACCCATCGTGAGATAGTCCTCTTGTGCACAGCCCGGCCTTTCTTGGCGCCCACGTAGCCAACAAAGAGCTGGTCATCCACCCGGAACTGCTGTGTGCAGTTGAGATAGAACGAAAGTGCACGTTTTGGGTCCAGACGGTGGAGCCTCTCCTCTTCTCTAGAAGGGTGCGGAGGCGGAAAGAAAGTGGGCAGAATCACAGTTTGCCCGAGATGAAAGGCAGAGACTACTTTTGGTAGAAAGGAGGGACGTGGTCGAAGAACCACCTTGTCCGGATGAACCGCCAGGAAAGGAGGTTTACAGGAAAGAGCTTGGAGCTCACTCACCCGCCGAACGGAAGTGATGGCCACCAGGAACACAGTTTTCAAAGTTAATAACCGCAAAGGACAGTTATGAAGAGGCTCAAAGGGAGCACACATTAAGTATGTGAGAACCAGGTTCAAGTCCCACTGAGGCATGACAAAAGGAACAGGAGGGAAAAGGTGAGTAATGCCTTTGAGAAATCTATTAACAACAGGGGACTTGAAAAGAGAGGGCTGATCAGGCAGCCTAAGAAAGGCTGAAAGAGCAGAAAGGTAGCCCTTGATAGTGCCCAGAGCAGAGCCCTGCTGGGCCAAAGAGAGAAGGAACAAGAGGACGTCAGAAAGAGGGGCAGCAAGAGGATCTACAGCTTTTGCTGCACACCATGCCACAAATTTGTTCCACCGACAGGCGTATACCGCTTTAGTGGAGGGACGCCTGGCTGCCAGAATCACATTACAGACTTCAGGAGGCAAGTCAAATGGAATCAGCTGTCGCCGCTCAATCTCCACGCAAGGAGGTGGAGGCTGGATAGGTTCGGGTGGAGGACCGTCCCCTGGTGCTGCGACAGGAGATCCTCCCGAAGAGGCAGCCGGATCAGGGGATCCACGCTCATACTGAGTAGCTCGGGATACCAAACTCTTCAAGCCTAGTCCGGTGCCACAAGAATGACTTGGGCCCGGTCGCGTCTGATCTTCTTCAGCACTCTGGGTAGAAGTGGTATAGGCGGAAAGGCGTACAATAGACCGGAACTCCACTCGCAACGAAAAGCATCGCCGAGCGAGTGCCGCCTTGGAAACTCCAACGCGCAGAACTGCTGACATTGCGCGTTCTCTTCGGTGGCGAATAGATCTAACCAAGGCTCTCCCCACTGTTGAAAGAGACCTTGTGCCACCTCTGAGTGAAGACGCCATTCGTGATCCAACATGCACCTGCGGCTGAGTTCGTCCGCCCTGGCGTTTAGGGTACCTGCCAGGTGTTGAACCGCCAAGGAAATGCCTTGACGTTCCAGCCACATCCAGAGACGTAGAGCCTCCTGACAAAGGGTCCACGACCCCACCCCACCCTGCTTGTTGCAGTACCAAATGGCGGTGGTGTTGTACGTGAACACCTGCACTACTCTCCCCTTGACAGAGGGAAGGAATGCTTTCAGTGCAAGTAGGATCGCCCTGAGCTCCAAAAGGTTGATATGGAGCTTGGACTCCACCGGAGATCAGAGGCCTCTGATCTCCGCCTCTCCCATGTGGCCGCCCCATCCCAGGAGGGGCGCGTCCATCACCACTGTGTGCTCCGGTTGGGGAAGGGAGAGGGATCTGCCGCTGACCCAACGCTAGTCCGTGAGCCACCACTGCAAGTCCTGTGCAGTGCCCTTCGAGATGTGGACGTAATCGGACAGATTGCCCTGATGCTGCGTCCACTGGAACTTCAGGTCCCACTGCAGAGCCCGCATATGCCATCTGGCATGATTGATCAGCAGGATGCAGGAGGCCATGAGGCCCAGTAGCCTCAGGGTCTTCCTGACCGACACCCAGGACCAGGGCCGAAAGATCGGAATCATAGCCCGAATGTCCCGGACTCGCTGTTCGGGAGGATAAACCCGGAACTGCGCCGTGTCCAAAACCGCTCCGATGAAGAGGAGCTTTTGAGAGGGAATCAGGTGTGACTTCGGCACGTTGATGGAAAACCCCAGCAAATGCAGGAGGTCGGCCGTAGTCTGGAGGTGGGAGACGACTGCCTGGGGCGATCCCGCCTTCAACAGCCAGTCGTCGAGATAGGGGAAGACTGAAACCCCGATCTGCGCAGATGAGCTGCGACCACCGCCATCACTTTTGTGAACACCCGAGGGGCGCTGGTAAGGCCGAAAGGGAGCACGGTGAACTGAAAGTGCTCGTGGCCTACCGTGAACCGTAGGTAACGCCGGTGGGCAGGCAGGATGGGAATATGAAAATAAGCATCCTGCAAGTCCAACGCTACCAGCCAGTCTTGCGGGTCTAGGGCAGACAAGACCTGAGCAAGCGTGAGCATCTTGAACTTCTCCTTCCGGAGGAAGCGATTGACGTTCCGGAGGTCTAAGATAGGACGCAGACCTTTGTCCTTCTTCGGAACCACGAAGTAGTGGGAGTAACAACCACGACCTACTTCTGGCGTCGGAACGCGCTCGATGGTCCCCTTGGCTAAGAGGGCCGCGACTTCCTGCTGGAGAAGTGCCAAGTGATCCCCTGACATGCGGCGGCACTGAGGTGGCATGGCTGGAGGGGTAGACTCGAAGGGGAGGGAGTAGCCTCTTCAGACTATCTGCAGAACCCACCTGTCTGAAGTGATGGTGCGCCAGTGGGGGAGGTGATGGCGAATCCTGCCACCCACTGGCGTCTGGTGGGCCTGAAAGACAGGACTAGGAAGGTTTGGAGGCAGCGGCGGCGGGGGCGGCGGTGGACTGACCCGCCCGCTGGCCCCGTGACCCACCTCGGCGGGCCCCCCGACCTCAGCCACGCTGAGACTGCTGCTGTGCAGGCCGGCGGCTCTGAAAGGAACGCGTTTGGACGCCTCGACCCTGCCCTCGAAAGGAGTGAAAAGCAGACCCCGTGAGAGTGCGTGTGGTGGCGAGACCTAAGGACTGGGCCGTAGCCCGAGAGTCCTTAAAGCGTTCCAGGGCACTATCCGCCTTGTCACCAAACAGGCGTGTGCCATCAAAAGGCATGTCCAACAGGGTGTTTTGGACATCCCCGGAGAAGCCAGTGGTTCTGAGCCAAGCGTAACGACGGAGCGCCACCGTTGTGGAAAGCGCCCTGCCGAGGGAATCTGCTGTGTCAAGTCCACAACGGATGGTGAATTTTGCAGCATCTCTCCCCTCTGTAACAGCCTGGGAGAGCACCGCCTGAGCCTCCACCGGGCACTGAGGAAGCACCTGTGCCACGGTGTCCCATACGGAATGTGAATAGCGGCCCAACAGGCACGCTGTATTCACCGCCCGCAACCCTGAACTGGCAGAAGTGAAGATCTTTTTTCCAAACTGCTCCAGTTTCTTAGATTCCTTGTCCAGGGGAGCAGAAGGGAATGCGCTATGAGAGGCAGAGGCCTGGACAACCAGACTCTCAGGTGTTGGGTGTTGCTTGAGGAAGCTGGAGTCGCCCGGCGCCGGGCGATGACGGCGTGCCACCCCCTTATCCACAGGAACCCGTGTTAGGCTTGCCCCAGGTGCTCAATAGGACATCAGTGAGTGCCTCACTGAAGGGCAGCAGCGGCTCCGCATAGGAGGACGTTGGCTGCAGCACCTCAGTCAGAAGATTCGTTCTGATAGGCACAGAAGGGAGCTCAAGGTTAAGATCCTGAGCCGCCCTACGCAGCACCACTGAAAAAGTCCCCACCTCCTCCGTAGCCACGGAAGAAGGGGACAGTGTGTCAGGGTGTGGAGAGAAATCCAGATCCACAGGACACTCCAGGTCTTCTTCCCATTCCGGCTCGTTCTCGCATTGAGCTGCAAGGGGGTCCTCAGACCCCTCCCAGTACTCTCCTTCAGCTACCGGTGTTGGAAGAGGCCGGTAAGGACGAGGTGCCTGGGGAAATGGGAGAAACTCTGTACCAAGAATTGGAATCGGGGGGTAAGAGACCAGTTCTGGTTCGGCGCCGTACGGCATCAGTTGCAGCGCCGCGCCCGGCGTCGAGGCAGGCGCCGAGGCCGGTTCCAGCGACGACGCCGAGGCCCGATCCGGCACCGGCGTCGAGGCCGGCGGCGCCGCAGGGTACTTTGCCGGCGTAGCCGAGGCCAAAGGAGGCAGCACGGGGGCAGACCCACCCAACGGGTCCGCGGGGCCCGAAGGCGCTCCGGAGGGACCTGATGGGTCAAACATGCGGCCCATGGCCGACAGGAATTCCTGTATCTCATCCGGCGTCGCGTGCGGGCCCAGAAAGGACGGGTAGGCCGCAGGCAATGAAGGAGGCTCCAGCGTAGCCGCGGGGGAGTGCCCCCCCGCCCCCTCCACCACGTCCTGGGACCGGTGAGGGGTAGAAGACGAACGACGTCGCTTCTTTGATTTTTTATGGTGTTGTGACTTACCTGTCCCCGAGTCCGACGAGCGAAGGTAACGGCTCCGCGACCGGTCTCTCGACCTCCCACGGGAGCGGGACCTTGATCGACTCAGAGCCGACTGCTGGGCCTCCAACAACTTTCGGGAACGCTCCCGCAAAGCTTTCGGCGCCATGGCCCGGCAATCGGGGCACGCCTCGGGGTTATGGGCGTGCCCCAAGCAGAAGAGACACACGTCGTGCGGGTCCGCTACCGACATGTTGCGACGGCAGGCCCCACAGGATTTAAACCCGGGCATCCCTACTGCACCAGAGTCGATTACTCGACAAACAATTACCAAGTTAAAACTTTTAACTAGGGGTACTGCTCTCTCTCGGATCTGCGCTGCTGGCGCAGAAAAAGAAAGAACTGACGTCAGCGCGCGTGGGCGCATCTAAATAGCTTCCATGACGTCATTTCGGCGACCACGACGCCAGCGACGTACGCGGAGCAGTACGACGACGCCTACCGACGCGCAGGGGTATTGCTGACTAATAACTTTCCGGATCCAGTCTGACGCCTGGGGATATTCTAAGGTAAGGAATCTATCACTAACGTGTCTCTTTCAGATCCTAATTTTATTCAGGGGTCCATAAGATGAGGTTAAAAAATGTACAGGATGTGGAGACCCTCCTTAGAACAAATGTAGAGGAGGAGTGAGTATTTTACCGCTGTTCTCACATCCGTGAAGAAGAATGTGAGTTTAAAAGAAGTGCAATTAGGTCAACATGTTTCGCGCTACATGCAGGTCCCTAGTGGATCCAAGAGCGCTTCGTCAGGACCGTGTGGTGAAGTGAAGTGAGAATAAAATATAGGAGTCAGGGAAGAGGCGCCCTATACTCCTACTGTACCTACAATCTGGTGTCAGTGCATCTTAGCGCTGACTGAAATGTCTAATTCGAATTCCATTACCCAACCTAGTAACAACAGAGAGAAAACAAAAGAGAGAAACACAAGGATTTTGTAACAAACATCTCAGTAACATGTTCATCATGGTAAACAGTACGTGATGCCATTGTACATCGTATATTCTTGTGAGTGGGCATGCTTAATGTCAAATGCCAAGATCAATGTACTGCCCAAAGTGACAGAGTGGTGCACCTTTTGTCAACCTGTGTGCTCGCACCAACACAGGTGATTGATCACCCTTGTGAGGCTAGACATAGCCTAGGGTGATAGTCATCATGCATGCATACACCATATAATGGTAAACCCCATGGTCAAGAGGTTTTTATCAGGGGCTGTTATGAGAAAAGCTCGTGGAGGCATTCATGCCGTAGCGCTTGTGACAGTCCATTCATCTTTACCGGGTGTTGATCTTAAAGTGTGTAATAAGCCCGTCCGCTAGATGTAAACAGTATTGCCAAACGCTATTATGTGCCACACAAACAAGCTGGAAAAGTTAGAAAATCGCCTACTCCTATCTTAAGGATGGTTGGCCATACCGGCGCTCAACGGAAAATGCGCATGAATATCTATGGACCAACATACAAGAACAAACTGGTGAGAGTGGGGTCCTCGTTTATCCACCTCGCTTGAATCGTCTCACCTGAGTAGTGTCCAAAGCAGCAGCAAAATACTCACATTTAAGTCACCTCGCAGGGAGCCGTGTGCCTACCCCTCCGTCCTCGCCGCCGGTGATAACAAAGTGGCTGGCTGGTCAAAATATACGCGTGCGTTGGGGCGGGAGTGACGGGCAAGGGGCGTGTTAGACCAATGTTGAGCGTATATGTAGCGCTACCCCTTATTTCGTAGGAACTTGGCGGCCATATTGGAAGGATATGCTCGTCAATCCGACGTGTATCATGGAGCGCCATATTTGAAAGGCTAATAGTGTATGGTACGTTTTTAAATGGCCTTTGTTATCTAAAGTTAAAGCTGAGTTGTACGGTATCAGATAAAAGTGGGGAATCTCTTTAGCGGTCAATTTCAGAAATCCTATCCCCGGATAACGATGCGGGGCTTCCCTTTTGGCGATTAACCACAGATATCCTAACCTTGGATAGTGACAGTCTTGTAGAATGGAAAAAAACTGTATGAAAACCTGTGGGGTTTTTTGGGGGTCGAGGTTACTAACTAGGGGCGGTCTGTCATAGTTGCGTAAGTTGGCGGCGGTCCATTGGGGTGTCGGAGATGGGGACTCGACACATCCAACATACATTAGTATCGAAATCTAGGGGAAGAGATCAAGTTGCTGGGTCTGCTCTATTAGATCGATGCTGTTCTGAAGAAGTGTGCAATGAGTTCAGGGACTAATGTGCGGCTATGCAGTTCCTAGCATACCGGAATAATCCAGTATTGATTGACAACTAGCCTTGGGCCCAGTTGGTGAGTCTTGATGTGGCAAATGCGGGCTAGCTCCTTGGCATGGAAACTTTCGTGCTGTTGGGTGTGGCTAGTGTGTGGTGGTGAAGGGGGCATTAGGATACATATAGCTCGCAGAGTGGTGGAATTCAAGTTGGAAAGTCATAGAGTATTTATTATGTCAGTTCAGCCCAGGGTATCTCATCATTCAAACCTGATGAGTTGCTCTTTAAACGAAAAACCCAGCGTTGTTCTTGTCTGAAGAGTGTGCAGTCAGTCCAATTAGGATTTGCTTCGATGATGGTCCATCTTAGACTGTCAGGGGTGTGATTCATCTCAAAGAAATGACTTAGTAGTTTTGTATTGGTCTTCCTACAGCGTATGGTACTCCCGTGCTCCCCTATTCTGAGTTTTATAGGTCGTGTAGTCATCCCTACATACTTTTTATTGCAGGGACATGTGATCAAGTATACGCAATTTTTGGTATTGCAATTTGTATCTTCTTTTGTTGCCAAGGTCTTGCCAGACCCAGGTCAATATGTTTGGACACTGATGTGAGGGGACATACAGAGCAGGTTCCACACGGGTGGTGCGCCCTCGACCGGGGGCAGTGCCCATAAAGTGGCTGGTCCTGTTGGTGTCGTTTTTGGGCGTGTGTGGACCAATCAATCAATCAATCAATCAGGTCACTTATAAAGCGCACTACATACCCGCGAGGGTCTCAAGGCGCTGGGGGAAGAGGGGGGTGGTGCTGCTACTGATCGAAGAGCCAGGTCTTGAGGAGTCTTCTGAAGGCCAGTAGGTCTTGGGTCTGTCGGAGGTTGGTGGGGAGGGTGTTCCAGGTCTTGGCGGCGAGGTGGGAGAAGGATCTGCCGCCGGCGGTCGTTTTCCGGATGCGGGGGACTGTGGCGAGGGCGAGGCTGGTCGAGCGGAGCTGGCGGGTGGGGGTGTAGAAGCTGAGTCGTCTGTTGAGGTAGGCTGGTCCGGAGTTGTGGAGTGCTTTGTGTGCGTGGGTGAGGAGCTTGAAGGTTATCCTCTTCCCAGGAGGTCTTTGAAATTCTGGGTGCGTTTAAATGCAAAGAGAGGGAGAGGCCCTGGAGTGAAGGAGCCTGTTTCCAGAATTCTCCAGTGTTTCTTAATCGCTTTTTGGATTTTATTTGAATTGGGGGTAAATGTGGTCCCGCACGTCATGGTTTCTGTCTTAGGTCTGTCCCTGACTTCCATAAGGGCCTCTCTGTTGTTGTTCTTGGCTCGTTTGTGAGCCTGCCGTATTATTCTCTGGGGGTAGTGGCATTCAGATAAATTATCCGACAGAATTCTTGATTGTTTTTCAAACTCACTTAAGGTGTCACAATTCCTGCGGAAGAGTTATGTAGCAATGGGGCAACCCGGGCGACCACTGGACCTGGGTAAATAGTGGTACAATAAGGTAATGTCACAGTGGAGAGCAATTTAAAACAGATAAACAAAGCAAGAGTTAATCTATTGTATTTGAACACAGTAAAACACCACCATGCAGTGTTCCACCAATGGATGTGATTTTATTTCATCACAACATTGAAATGAATCAAAATATAAAGTACAAAAAATGTCATAACTGAATATTTTTCAACAAACAGGTGCACAAAGGGTGAAGTGATAAGTGCATGGAAAGGGATAGTGAGAAAGGACAGTAGTGCACATATATGTACATCAGTAAATAATTAGATAATGGACTATCCAGACAGTTTTCTGCCAAATACATTAAATGTCAAATCATAACATAGTCGCAGATATATATTCTCTGTCATATATGCCTGACAATAAAGTAAAAAAGTTGTCGACGTTTCGACCCCTAAACGGAACAGCAAAAATGGCGCATTGTGGGCGGGGTCTTCATCAGGACTGAGGTGAAGGTGAGGAGAAAGCACCTAAGGACAATAGAATGAAATTATTCGGGTGGCGGGTCATAATAGGGAAATTCATCAATAGGTCATATTAATGATAGACAAATTACCAGTGAAGACACCTATATTGCTTCAGGCTGCGGGCAAAAAAGCTGGGCTGTGTGAGCTCCTACGAAGAAAAAGGAAAAACAGAGGCACTAGGATCTAAATTCCTGTGGCTGATGAGGAGTAAGAACTTGTACAAGTACTTTAAGATCAAAAACTTACTCAGACTTCTTCTTAAATGTCTCTGGTATTCGAAATGTTAGGGCCAGGTTGATAAGTAACCTGTGGCTGAAAAAAGTGATATACACTGTCAAAAATGTCATGTCAATGAACTGGCACAATTGAGTTAAAAACAAGCAAAGACATGAGCCAGAGGAGCCAAGGGAAATGCAAGCCAGGCTCGGTGTGAAGCACGGAATGTGGCAGCTTTAAAAGGCTAAAAGATACTACGTGCAAAACGTAGATGGCTGTGCTAGCTTACAATTAAGCAGTATAAGCAGGTATCTTGGCAGGCCAGAGATAGCTAACAGCAGGCGCATATGGTGCCTCCCCATAGATAACAACTATCAAACAAATGAGGCTTGGGAACGAGTAAAGGGTTCAAGATAACATCACTCTATGTGACAGATCAAACCGCACTGTTACGGAACAGAAAGGAAAGAAACAATTACCCTTTTAAATAGCCAACTACTACGAGTAAACCAAGCGTATGGAAACATCTTGGCTGAAGTGTGTTGCTCTTGCTATACTTTACAAAAACACACTACGAGACCGTCCTTAATATTACAAGGGGGAAGTCTACAGATTATGACCATCGCGCTTGAAAAAGCGGAAGAAGCGGCTTATTGCGCAAGTGACAAGACATGAAAAAAATCACTACCCTAAAAATAAAAATCATGACATGCAGGGAGGCCTCGCTGGGGCCAAACTGGAGACATACCTCTGGGCTGCTGGCAGGGCCGGTGAACAGCTAACACCGTGCTCTTGAGAATTACAAGATTTAAATACTGTGAACAAACGTGCACGTTATTCGCGTTGGGCCATGACAGCCGCTTTTACGACCAAATTCTTTTGGGGCATTGACACGGAGGATGAAAGGAAAGAAATCCTCCTTGTAGCTAAAGTGACAAACCTGTCTACAAAAATTGCAGCGCACATTGTCATTAGACAACGTGGTTTCCCATGATTAATTTATACATATTTAAACGCTCGAGTCTAGAAAGCAAGTTTAAAGATTAAAAAGTCCACAGAAGGAAACCTGGATGTATGTCTCGTTAAATTCTTGCCCAACATGAATGTCATTTAGGATACCTTGTAGATTCTTTCTAAAAATGGTAACAATTTTCAAAGGCCGGGCGGTAATACATAATGCATGCTGTCCATGTTTAGATAAATGGCGCAGTGTCTGTGAAATGCAATATTCATATGATATTTAAGAAATTGCCATACAATATAATACGTTTAGAACATAACATAATTACGTATACCGGAGTTTAAGGCGCGGAAGTACATGCTGCATATGTGTGTCTGAGGATATGGTCGCAAAATGGTTATTAACACACAGATTTGGAAAGTGGCCATTCATTATAAATATGGCATTTAGAAGAAAACACTGATTGTATAAGTTTAACCGCTAAGAGATGTTGGGTAGAACGGAGTTTATGGCGCAGAGTTAGATGCTGACAGGCACTCTGCATATGTGTGTCTAAGTGGCCATTCATTGTAAATATGGCATTTTGAAGAAAACACTGATAGTATAAGTTTAACCACTGTTAGGTAGAACGGAGTTTATGGCGCAGAGTTAAATGCTGACAGGCACTCTGCATAAGCGTGTCTAAGGGTATGATCACACAGTGTATTTAAGTGATCACTAGTCATTATTGGCATATGTGTGTCTGAGAATAAGATCATCAGTGTATTTACGTGAACACTAGTCATTACTTAAAGTGGATATTTGGGCGTAAGTTGTATCCATTTCATTCAGGCCATCATTGACTGCGTTAAAACAGTCCATCCACTTGCATTCACGAATGTTCAAAATGGAGCTTAGGTCGCCACCCCTGGCTCCTAATTTGATTTCTTCAATGACCAACCATTTCAAAGAGTCCGTACAGTGTTCAAAAGTTTGAAAATGTTCGATAAGGGGGGGCCCACGTTGTTCCACACCGTATCCTGCTGCAGTATTCGGGCCTTGACCTTTTGTGTAGTTTGGCCTATGTATATCTTGTCACAAGGACAGAGGATTGCGTAGATCACATTTTGTGAGTTACAGTTCGTGTGTGTTTTAAGGGTGATTGAACAGTTGTTATGATTAAACTGCTTGATTTCAGTAGTAAGACCGCAGGCTTTACAGCTCCCACATTTGTAGTGGCCAACTATCGACGGTAGTTGCCACAGAGATTGAATGGTGGGTTGTGAAGGTGGTTCCAAAAATGACCTGACTACCTGGTACTTGATGTTTTTGCCCTTTTTAAAGGAGTGCATAGGTGGGGTGGTCATTTGAAGATCGTCTGCCACCAGTGGCCAATGTTTGTTGACAATTCGCTTTATTTCGTTGCTTCTTGTGTTAAACGTTGTTACACAAATCAGTCTATCCATGCCTTCATTCAAACGTTCCTTTGGTGTCAGGAGTGATTCCCTAGGGTTATGCCATGCCCTCTTCCTGGCTCGTTTCACCATTCGTTTAGGGTAGCCTCGTTCAACCAAACATTTAATGAGATCGTCAGATTCCAAGAAAAAATCTTCCTTTTGTGTACAATTCCTCCTGATCCTGAGGAATTGACCAAAGGGCAAATTGTCACGTAATCCCCTGGGGTGGTGGCTGCCATAGCGTAGCAAGGTATTTCTCTCTGCGGGCTTCCTGTAGAGCGTAGTGTACAAACTGTTGTCGGCAGCTTTAATCGATATATCCAGGAAATTGATGCTTCCTTTATCCATGTGGATGGTAAACTGGATGTCGGCGGACCTTTCGTTTAGCCAGGTGAAGAAGGACTGGAGATCTGATTCGTTCCCAGTCCAAATCATGAAAACATCGTCTATATAGCGCTTCCAGTATGTAACCTGATGTTTGTAGGGGTTACAATCATTGTAGATAAATTGTTCTTCATAGTCATCCATGTACAGAATTGCCAGGTCTATCATTCGTACCGACAACATATCCAAATAAGTTCAACGTCCAGACGGAACTACATTGGTTCTTCAGGAAGATCCGTTTGAGGTACCACTTTAGGAATCTGCCTTTCTTGTCCAAACCATCCCACACAGGACTACGCTGTAAGAAAGTGGCTCTGTATATACTGAACCAAAGTAAGGTTCAGTGTGCACAGAGTCCACAGTCCCCAGAGGTTTGGCAGAGGCTAAAGTTAGATATAACCTTACTCTCTAAAGTGGTAGCTTGGTCGAGCAGTAAGGCAGTATCAGAGGACAGTGTAAAGCATTTGTTGTACACACTCAGTCAGCAAATGGTCTCACACACTCAAGAACGGAACTCTAGGCCAATGGTTTGTATATAAAAATATATGCTTGTTTTATTTTAGAACCAACAATAGGTATCGAAATATACTTTCTCAGAATGAGATGCTTTAGATAAATACTTTCAATAGGCAATAGACTTTTGAATGCAATGGTTACAGTTATTGCAATAGGCAACACAATTTCAAACACAATATAACAGGGAGCTCAATGGGAATTTCTAGTTAAATGCAATAGATTACTTTTTGGATTACTTTTTCTTACCACAGGACTGGATCCTAGATTCAGTCCTGGGACATCTCCTGTAAACAGTTGAGTAAAAACGTTTTGGTTACAGTTGTGATTTTTAAGGAATATTATTGTATTTTAAAAGTTGGCACTTAGAAACTTTTTCACATGGAATCACCAATGTAATCCTATGGGAGGAAATTCACGTAGCAGGTAAGTAGTGTTATCGTTACTTTTTCTTACTCAGTGTTGGATCCTGTATCCAGCACTGGTGCATCTCCTGTAAACAATTGAAAGAATGCGTTTATGTCACACAGGCGATTTTTAACGAATATTTGTAAGTTTGCAAAATCGACACTTAGAAACTTTTTCGGCAAAACCAGGCAATGTTATCCTATGGAAGGAAATTCAAGTTACCGGTAAGTACAGTTATGATTACTTTTCAGGGTCAGTGCTGGGCACCAAGATCCAGCACTGGGATCTCTCCTGATAACAGGTGAGTAAATTCGTTTTCGTAATTCGGTTGATTTTAGATGAATATTTCAAAGTTTCAAAACTCCACACTTAGAAGAATTTTCAAGTGAAACCAGTCAATGTTACCCTACGGAAGAAAAGTGAGTTATCGGCTTTTGGGTAAGTACTCGACTGGCAGAGTTAAGGTTCTGGGCATAGACTCAGGGGTCCCCCAGGGTCAGGTAAGTACAGTTGTTACACCCTCAGCGGCACAGGGGCGGCCGGGTGCAGAGTGAGTAGGCCCAATGTTATCTTATGGACGGCAGGGGGCCTTTGGTTGGTGGCTGCTGGCTAGCAGGCCACTCAGCTGTGGGAGCAAAGCTCCTGGTCACTTACTCAGGGCAAGTGGGGAAGTCGATCAGGGTAGTTGGTGCACCCTCAGCGGCACTGGGGCGGCCGGGTGCAGTGGGCTTTAGGGCCGTCGGGCGCCCAATGGTTTTCAATGGGAAAGCTGCGTGACGAACAAAGACTGCAAGCTCGGGGACGGTGATTCTTCAGGTGCGACCACCACTTCGAGAGGTAAGTTGGGAAGCTGTGGGAAGGGTAGGCACCCAGGAGTTGGGCACAGGAGGCCATGGGGCGTCGGGTGCAGGGGTGTCTTTAGGCGTCGGAAATCTTAGCCTCGGCTGGTCGCGGTTGGAGGGGTCCCTGGTTCATACTTACAATGGGTTACTGTTGTTGTTCGTATTTGATGAAAATTTATAAATTAAAAAAAACATTAACCTACACCGGATTGAGCTATTGAAGGAGCTGCCTGCTGTCAGCCATTTTGGTATTTGGCACATACAGAGAAACAATCAGCCACTAGTATGGTGCCATCGCACATTCGGTATTTTGGATGTGTCTTGCAAAACAGGTCTGAGGTTTCCATCACAGATGGTTAATTCCTCTCTGATCTCTTAGAGCTCAGAATGAGGACAAATGGAGTTTAATTAGCTGTGTCTCTGACAGCGTTGCTGACTTCGATATGGTCTGTACAGTTCTCAGTGCTACATTTGAGCCGGTAGCCATTGGGGGCCACCAGCACTCATTTTTGAGGACCAGCACTTACTTTTGTGCATCAGACATTTCCTGAGAGGAAGAGTGGGAAAACACGCACAAAATTTGAAGAAGGAAGAGAAAGACGGAATAATTGTAAGAAAGAAAGCAGAAACCTGCAAGAGTGAAATAAAGCTGGAGGGAGTGTCTGGTAGTGGATTAAAGAGGCATGAAGTGAATTTAAGACTACGCAGCCTTGGTATGACATTTAATTTCACCGCACGCTGGTTTCTGAGCAAAGCTTGGGGCACGGCCCTCATTCTTTTACAAATTAAGGACTGACAGATCTACATGCCGCATGGAACACACAAACTAATGCTCTATTCTCTTAATAAGTATTTTGTGGTGTTCTTTAAAACTCACAAACCAGATACCATAGCAAGCTCAGTAAAGCCAGGTAGCTAGTTTTTCAAGTTTGACCTGCTGTGTAGCAAGATTGAGTCACTCAGCCTTGAATGATGATGTAGGTTTAGTTGCTCACATACAGATAAAACATAAACAACACAAAATAGAAACTGTAGTATATTGTATAAAAAGAGATGAGACTTTTGTTCACATTTAGACTCAACAGTTTTGCATGAATCTGATTTTATTTGTCAATTTTCTTGTTGGATTGGCACGATCAGTGTGTCAGCCGAGCCGACGCGCTTTGAATAGTGAGTGCTGCGGCAGTAATATTTCTTTACAGATAATATGTGATATTGCATACCAAGAAGATTCATATTGCTGGTTCTTTACTGATGATATTACCCAGAATTGATCCCTGATGAAGTCTTTCTTAAGGGACAAGATGCGTTGGCTGGGCTGACACATTGGTTGTGGCAGATTGATAGGAGGGTTGAAGACTAAAATCAGATTCTTTTTACAATAAATGTTGATTTGAAATTATTTGAAGAACTGAACAAGATTTGCAATGTTGCCACAACATCACAAACAGTTGGAAATTCAATGAATTGTATCTGGATAAAGTGACCAAGGACTATACAAAAAAAAAGAAAATGCTAGTGAGAATGGGACTTTCCTACATTATTTCAAATACTTTTTTAAAAATGACAATAATATATTTTATTTATTTAATGATTTTATAAATACTTAAGATTTTTTAACATATCTTTATTGAGGTTTATGCAATACAAAATGGTACAGTAAAGTAAGAAACACTGGGTGGAAACAGTCATTCTTTTTGCGTAGAGCCCTCATCTGTAATCAACTTAATCTCTGCTGATGGAAGAGCAAGATGGGTAGGTCAGATCTACGATGGATGGTGAAGTGGCTCGGATCTCTGGATAAGATGGTGATGTGGTGGGAGTGTGTCAGATTGCATGGCATTGAGGAGGTACTAGTAAAGGGAGCTGATTGAGTGCAGATCTCTCAGGATATCCAGGGGATTAGTAGTCTCATGTGGTCAGGCTGTGAGTAACGTTGCTTAAGCAGGGTAATATCATTGGAAATGTTATAAGAGAAAAAAGGAAAGAAAGGAAGAGGAACTGGGCATAAAGAGGAACTGATAGGCTGGAGGCATTGAGGATGGCACCTAGTGACGAGGCGCTGAGGGGTCCACGTTGGATGGAGAAGTGGTGAGTCCCTATGGGACGAGAGAGGGTGTGTTTTTGAACCTGAGTCAAACATTTGTAGTAGAGGTTTGCAATGGGTGATAACAGGAAAGGATGTTGGGAGCTGGTGAAATGAGAGAAGGACTCAAGAAGTTGGGTGGGACAGACTGAGGAGGAGAGGCCCGAAGTCCTTTAGGGAGATGGGTATCATTCCAAGCTCTCTCCTCCAATGCAGCTCACAGACCGTCCTACAATTCTGCTAATGGGTGGGCACGGAGACCATTACTCTGCTCCATGTGTAGGGCTTTACTTTCAGCTTGGGCCCATCTTGTAAACGTTGCATTCCAATTTGTGATGGCTGGGGCGTGTGGCAATGTCCAGTTACTTACAATCACTCGTTTTGACAAAAAAAGGCAGCGGTCTAAGAAGCAGTTGTTGCCCTACAGCGTTTCGTTCGAGGAAAAAAGGCACGGTGCTCCCACTTCCCATGTCTGTTGAAGGGATACCCCTGTGCACATGAAGAGTGTGTGAAAGATTTGAGCCCAGGACATGGAGAGGAAAGTCCATAGCACATGGTGTAATTCCACATATCGAGAATTGCAGCAGGGGCAAGGGGCTCGTGCACCTGGGAATATTCTGTGGAGTTCAGCGGGAGGAAGATATGCTTGATGCAAAGAATTGGATTAATTTGTTCTCCTTCCCTGTAAGATAGTAATTGAATGTGTAGCTTCTGAAAGCGCCGTGATATCCCTTCGGGGAGGACTGTTTGCGCTTTATAACTAACCTTAAATAAATAAATAAATAAATAATTTAAATCTAGCATTTCAGGAAACAGTGTAGGGGCACATGGGGCTCACACTTCCCATGTCTGTTGAAGGGATACCCCTGTGCACATGAAGAGTGTGTGAAACATTTGAGCCCAGGACATGGAGAGGGAGTGGAAAGTCCATAGCACATGGTGTAATTCCACATATCGAGAAGTGCAGCAGGGGCAAGGGGCTCGTGCACCTGGGAATATTCTGTGGAGTCCAGCGGGAGGAAGATATGCTCGAAGCAAAGAATTCGAATAATTTGTTCTCCTTCCTTGTAAGATAGTAATTGACTGTGTAGCTTCTGATAGCGCCGTGATATCCCTTCGGGGAGGACTGTTCGCGCTTTATAACTAACCTTAAATAAATAAATAAATAATTTAAATCCAGCATTTCGGGAAACAGTGTAGGGGCAGTTTAATACTCTGGTCCACTCTTTGTCATGCAAAGTTATCCCAAACTCTATTTCCCAGGTGTTGCGCTGGCGTTGGTGTGGAGGTGGGATTGCCTGAATTTGTGATTTATAAAGCCAGGTGATACTGTGTCTGGCAGCGCCAATGGTAACAAGCATTTGCAATGCAATAGGTCTCGCATTTTTTTTAGAGGTGGAACTACTGGCATTGTGATGCAAATGTGTTTTACTTATGTGAGAGAGAGTGCGCGAGTGCGAAAGTGATAGAAAGCGAGAGAGAGATGGTACATAGAGATACAGTTATTTGCGAGTAGGGTGAAGAGAGAGAATGAGATAGAGAGTGAAAGAGTTAGAAAAAGGTAGAGTTAGAGAGTGACAGTGTTTAGAGGTAGGTTGTTAAAGTTAGTGAGATAATTGTGTGGTAGAGGGAAGAGAGAGAAATACATCCTGTGATTTTGGGCAAATCACTTAAACTTCCTGTGCCTACCAAAAATTAAATGTGTCCTTGTGTAATGTAACTGGTGCTCATGTAAAGTGCTCCAAAACCTTTGGGTCGAGTTCGCGCTACATAATACTAAAAATAGAAAATGTATTCTGATTTGATTTACTTTCAGGTGAGCAGAAGTCGGAAGTAACTTTGGCCCTCTAATTACACTGTGATCGGCCTGCTCTTACACCTGTCTTACATTGCTTTTCGATTACGAAAGGTCTTTGCAAGATAAACTTATTACCTACGTCAGGGGCACTTGAGGAAAAGCTTGAAACACGTCCAATAAAAAGTCTATCACTGTCTACGCCTACATTTACAATTTTGAGAGTAATGGTAATAGACTGGATCTTTAATAACAAGGCGTTGTCATCCTAACAAGCAGAGTCCAAAGTCAAAATGTGCCTATTGCAAGTTAAATGAATGTTAGGGGTCTTAGTAATAAACATTGGTTAGATGATGATAAATGTTCTGATATAATATTGTGCAGGGGGCTCAATGCTGTGCATGTTGCGCCTGGCCCAGTGAAAACATATTCCACCCTCGCTGTCTGCCAGTGGTTCTCACCTTTGAAAACCCGATGAAGGATTGAATGTTGATGGAGCAGGGTTTGGAGAAAATAAACCTGCTCTGATTAACAATGTGCTGTGAAAATAACGTACAAAAACGCGAGAACACAAGGAAATGCTTTTGCGCATGCGTGCACTAATGCGTGGACTAATGCATGAAAACTAGGCCGCATTTACGTTCTGCTTAAAAATAAAATAATAATAATGCCGTTTTTGCACATTAATGCTCTTGCTAGATATACCACGGGAGATAGCGCAATGGTGGGTGGTGAACAGTGAGAACTTTATTTCATGAAAATAATAATGTTTGTGTTTTGTTCATTGTAGTGATGCACGCATGGGCCTACATCTTTGCATGTCAGTCGAGGGTTAACGAGAAATAAAATACGAATAAATAAGCTGAAAATCGAGCTCTGAGAGAGAATTGGCGCGCGTCTTTGGAGAAACTAGAGAGAGGGAGATCGTCGCTGTCTGTCGGTTTGCTGTAACCAGATAGAGGCCTACTTATTTCCTGTTCCTATCCTACTCTTTGTTCCCTGAACCTTCTCGGGGAACCCCCATCTATTCCCATGGCCAGGGGGTAGATTTTCCACGGAATTATTTGGGTTAGTATAGCTAAATGATCCATACTTTGCATAATCATTTGCAAATGTATATTTGTCTCTGAATCTTTTGTCTCTTCATCTATCCACTCCCTCATTTGCATAATTGTTCATTTGATATGAGTTTGACACTGTTTGCTCTGATTAATGTTCTCTCTCTGTGATTGAGTCTTTGTTTGCTTTGTAAACCTGTACATGATGAGTATTTTACCTTCACATTATTTTGCGATAAACACTGTTAACCTTACACTGAGTTTGTGGTTTATTTAGTAATATAGATAGATAGTTAGTATTAATTATTACCATCAACTTCTCAACTTTAGGTCCATTGATCAGAGGAAAGAGAGTTGATGCACAAGTTACTACTTGTGTAACGATATATCTGTAAGAGACATTAGTTAGTGATAGATTCCTTACCTTAGAATATCCCCAGGCATCAGACTGGATCCGGAAAGTTTTGCTAGCAGTACCCCTGCGCGCCAGTAGGTGGCGTCGTGCGGCTCCGCGTCGGTCGCTGGCGTCGTAAGCGCCGAGATGACGTCACGGAGACTACTTAGGCGCCACCCATGCGCGCTGACGTCAGTTCTGTACACGACTTTCCGCGCCAGGAACGCAGAGCCATGCAAGAAACTGACCACTGGGGGCCCTTAAAGGGATGACCTTAACCCTAGAAATCAGTTCGCAGAACGGTGAGGATGGGTGGGGCGGTAGGAATCTATCACTAACTAATGTCTCTTACAGATTTATTGTTACACAAGTAGTAACTTGTGCATCTGAAAGAGACTACGTTAGTGATAGATTCCTTACCTTAGAATAGATACCCCAGCAATACCAACTCGGTGGTGGGTCTGCGAACAAGATTACACCAGAAAGTCACGGAGAACAGAACAGCCAAAGAAGCCGTCTCGCCGGACTTGACTGTCAAGGCAGTAATGCTTGGTAAACGTGTGCAGCGAAGCCCACGTAGCTGCCTGACAAATGTCCTGCAAAGGAACGCCGCGTCCCAAAGCAGTAGTGGCTGCCGTCGCCCAGGTGGAATGGCCACGCAGCCCCACAGGAGGCTCCTTCTTAACCAACGAGTAACAGGCTTTGATGCAGAGAACGACCCACCGAGAGATGGTCCGTTTCTGCACGGCCCAACCTTTTTTGGCGCCCACGTAGCCAACAAAGAGCTGGTCATAAACCCGGAACTGTTGCGTGCGCTTCAGGTAGAACGAGAGCGCACGTTTTGGGTCCAGACGGTGGAGCCTCTCCTCCTCTTTTGAAGGATGCGGAGGCGGAAAGAAGGTGGGCAAAGTGATGGTCTGCCCGATGTGGAAGGGCGTGACAACCTTTGGCAAGAAAGAAGGACGGGTCCTTCAAACCACCTTATCCAGATGAACAGAAAGGAAAGGAGGTTTGGAAGAAAGAGCCTGGAGCTCACTCACTCTTCTGGCAGAGGTGATAGCTACCAGGAAAGCCATCTTGAGAGTGAGAAGACGCAAAGGACAGGTATGAAGGGGCTCGAAGGGAGCGCAAGTCAGATATGTCAAGACAAGGTTTAAGTCCCATTGAGGCATAATGAACGGCACGGGAGGAAACATGTGCGTAATGCCCTTCAGGAAACGGTTAACAACCGGGGACTTAAAAGAGAAGGCTGATCTGGAAGCCGGAGAAAGGCGGAGATGGCCGAAAGATAACCTTTGATAGTGCCCAGAGCAGAGCCCTGCTGGGCCAAAGAAAGAAGGAACAGAAGGACCTCGGAAAGAGGGGCAGAAAGGGGATCCACAGCCTTAGCTGTGCACCATGCCACAAACTTGTTCCACCTGCAGGCGTATACCGTTTTAGTGGAGGGACGCCTGGCTGCCAGAATGACATCACAGACTTCGGGGGGAAGATCAGTATCGGGCACATGCTTTGGCATCATGCGGATGCTGAGGAAGATTTTTCCTTGGATCCCTTTGGAGGCCAGAAAGACCCTAGTACAGGCACTACTAGTTAGTAGACTGGACTATGGGAGCGCACTACTAGTAGGAATTAGGGAGGACCTTGCGTCTAGGCTACAGGTAGTGCAAAATACGGCAGCCCGACTGGTCCTCAACAAACCAGTACGTACCCCCTCCCGTCCTCTTTGCAACAACTACACTGGCTGCCCATGAGGAAGAGAGCAGTGTTTAAGCTCTTGACGTCGGTGTTTAAAGCACAGCAGGGCATCGGCCCGGTCTACCTAAGGAAGAAGTTAGTTCCCTATATACCTGCCCGTTTATTGAGATCTAGCAATCGTAATTTACTACGTCCCTGTAAAATCAGGAAAGTCAAAATGGGAGGCGCGCTTTTTCACATCTAGCCCGCTCCATTGGAACCGCCTGCCGGATGAGCTACGCGCCTGCGCAAGCTTGGGGCAGTTCAAGAAGCAGTTAAAAACCTGACTGTTCTAAATCCGCAATTTTGTCCTAGCCTTTAGCACTGTGTAGCCAAAAGCGCCGAGAGATCCCTGTGGGGATGATTCGTCGCGCGGTATGAATGAAAAATAAATAAATAAAATAAGATCGAAGGCTGTCAACTGCCGCCGCTCAATCTCCACGCATGGAGGTGGAGGCTGGATAGGTTCGGGTGGAGGACCGTCCCCTCGTGCTGCGACAGAAGATCCTCCCGAAGAGGCAGACGGATCGGGGGATCGATCGCCATGTTGAGTAGCTCAGGATACCAGTATCTTCGTGCCCAATCCGGAGCCACAAGGATGACTTGGGCCCGGTCGCGCTGAATCTTCTTCAGCACTCTGGGCAGAAGTGGTATAGGCGGACAACAGACCGCAACTCCACTCGCGACGAAAAGCGTCGCTGAGCGAGTGCCGCCTTGGAAATTCCAATGCGCAGAACTGATAACATTGCGCGTTCTCTTCGGTGGCGAATAGATCCAACCAAGGCTCTCCCCACTGCAGAAAGAGACCTTGTGCCACGTCCGAGTTCAGACGCCATTCGTGATCCATCAAGCACCGGCGGCTGAGTTCGTCCGCCCTGGCGTTCAGAGAACCTGCCAGGTGTTGAACCACCAAGGTAATACCTTGACGTTCCAGCCAAGTCCAGAGGCGCAGAGCCTCCTGACATAGGGTCCACAACCCCACCCCGCCCTGCTTGTTGCAATACCACATGGCGGTGGTGTTGTCCGTGAACACCTGCACTACACTTCCCCGGACAGAGGGAAGGAATGCCTTCAGTGCAAGCCGGATCGCCCGAAGCTCCAAAAGATTGATATGGAGCCGGGACTTCGCCGGAGACCAGAGGCCTCTGATCTCCGCCTCCCCCAAGTGGCCACCCCATCCCAGGAGGGACGCATCCGTCACCACTGTGTGCTCCGGTTGGGGAAGGGAGAGGGATCTGCCATTGACCCAAACGCGATTCGTGAGCCTCCACTGCAATTGTCGTGCAGTGCCCTCCGAGATCTGGACATGATCGGACAGGTTGCCCTGATGCTGTGCCCACTGGAACTTCAAGTCCCACTGCAGAGCCCACATATGCCATCAGGCCCAGGAGCCGGAGGGTAATCCTGACTGAAACCCCAGGATAGAGGCTGAAATATCGGAATCATAGCCTGAATATCCCGGACTCGCTGCCCGGGAGGATAAACCCGAAACAGCGTCGAATCCAGAATTGCTCCGATGAAGGGTAGCTTCTGAGAGGGACTCAGGTGCGACTTCGGCACGTTGATGGAGAACCCTAGCAAATGCAGGAGGTCGGCCGTAGTCTGAAGGTGGGTGATGACTGCCTGGGGCGAGCCCGCCTTCAACAACTTGTCGTCGAGGTAGGGGAAGACTGACACCCCTGACCTGCGCAGATGAGCTGCGACCACCGTCATCACCTTCGTGAACACCCGAGGGGCGCTGGTAAGGCCGAAGGGGAGCACGGCAAACTGAAAATGCTCCTGGCCTACCGTGAACCGCAGGTAACGCCGGTGGGCCGGCAGGACGGGGATGTGAAAATAGGCATCCTGCAAGTCCAACGCTACCATCCAGTCTCCAGGGTCGAGGGCAGCCAAGACCTGAGCCAGAGTCAACATCTTGAACTTCTCCTTCCGGAGGAAGCGATTGACGTTCCTGAGGTCCAAGATGGGGCGCAAGCCCCCCTTGTCCTTCTTGGGGACCAGAAATAACAACCACTCCCTACTTCTGGCCCAGGAACACACTCGATGGCCCCCTTGGCCAAGAGGGCTGTGACTTCCTGCAGTAGAAGTGCCAAGTGGACCCCCGACATGCGGTGGAACTGAGGTGGCATGGCTGGAGGGGTGGACTGGAAGGGAAGGGCGTAACCTTTGCGGATGATCTGCAACACCCACTTGTCTGAAGTGATAGCGTGCCAGTGGGAGAGATGAAGGCGGACCCTGCCACCCACTGGCGTGGAATGCCCCACAAGGCTCGGATTAGGAAGGTTTGGAGGCCGGGCGGCGGGGCGGAGGTGGACTGACCCCCACGCTGATTCCCAGATCCGCCCCTGCGGAAACCGCGACCGCGGCCGCGCTGAGGCTCGTTCTGCACAGGCTTGTTGAAAGAACGTGCCTGGGCGCCCCTCCCGTTGCCACGAAAGCAACGAAACCCAGGAGTGGCTGGGCTTTTCGTGGAAAGACCTAAGGACTTGGCCAGGGCCCGCGAGTCCTTAAAACGCTCCAGCGCACTGTCGGCCTTATCGCCAAACAGGCGAGTGCCATCAAAGGGCATGTCCATGAGTGAGTTTTGGACATCTGGCGAGAACCCGGTAGATCTGAGCCAGGCGTGGTGACGAAACGCCACAGTCGTAGGAATCGCTCTACCTAAGGAGTCCGCGGTGTCCAAACCACACCGAATGGCGAACTTAGCCGCATCTTTACCTTCTGCAATGGCTTGGGACAATACAGCTTGGGTCTCCTCAGGACACTGAGGTAACACCTGCGCAACTGTGTCCCACACCGCGTGGGAATAGCGGCCCAATAGGTAGGCGGTATTCACTGACCGCAGCCCCATGCTGGCCGAAGAGAACAAACGTTTACCAAACTGTTCCAGCTTCTTAGAGTCCTTATCCGGCGGAGCCGTGGGAGAGGCACTCTGCGACGTTGAAGCTTGGATGAATAGACTCTCAGGCGTAGGATGAGTGGTCAAAAAAGCGGGGTCACCCGGTGCCGGGCGATGACGCCTGGCGACATTCTTATCCACAGGGGCCCCAGTGGATGGCCGCGACCAAGTGCCCAGCTAGACGTCGGTAAGGGCGTCGTTAAACGGGAGCAGGGGCTCCGATGAGGTGGTCGCCGTCTGGAGCACCTCAGTAAGGAGGTTAGTTTTGAGGGCCACCATAGGGAGATGAAGGTTGAGGACCTCAGCTGCCCGACGGAGCACCATCGTGTAGGAGGCGCCCTCCTCCATAGTAGGCGGGGGAGAGGCAAACCCCGGGTCAGAAGAGACATCGAGGTCGCCGGCGTCCTCCAAGTCGTCCGCCCAGTCCTGCTCGGAGTCACACTGACGGGCGAGAGGGTCCTCGGACCGCTCCCAGTCGTCCTCCACCACCGCCGCCGGTAGCGATGGCTGTGGCCCCGCGAGCGTTCCCTGGAACGGCCTCTGGACCG
Organism: Calotriton arnoldi; assembly: GCA_963921515.1. NCBI lineage: Eukaryota > Metazoa > Chordata > Amphibia > Caudata > Salamandridae > Calotriton > Calotriton arnoldi. Next base: position 583,359 of record CAWUFW010003961.1, read on the forward strand.
GGAACGGCGCGGGGACGAGTGCCGGACCTCTAGCAGTTTCCGGCGCCGCTCCCGCAAGGCCTTCGGGGCCATGGCCCGACAATCCGGACAAGACCGAGAGTCGTGGTCGGTCTCCAGGCAGTAGAGGCAGACATTGTGGGGGTCCGCCACCGACATGTTGCGACGGCAGGCCCCACAAGACTTAAATCCAGGCATCCCTACGTGCAAGAGGAAACCAAATGGAAAAAGGGAGACAAAAGTCTTAAAAGAGATAGTCAAAAAGTGACTAGGGTACGTGCTCTAACCGGATCTGCGCTTTCTGGCGCGGAAAAAGAAAGAACTGACGTCAGCACACATGGGTGGCGCCTTAGTAGTCTCCGTGACGTCATCTCGGCGCTTACGACGCCAGCGACGGACGCGGAATCACACTAAGCCACCTACTGGCGCGCAGGGGTACTGCTAGCAAAAGTTTCCGGATCCAGTCTGACGCCTGGGGATATTCTAAGGTAAGGAATCTATCACTAACGTGTCTCTTTCAGATATACAGGTACAGTTATGTATTTAGAGTGTTGGATATGATCCTGTATATATGGATAACTGATTTAACACAAACTTGAACAGCGCAACATGGATTAGTTTGTTGGGTGTATGAGTATGGGCCAGTGATTGCGTTAATATTGATTATCGATCCCTGATTGGTACTGGATCACTGTCTACAGCCGGGCTTGCAAGAGCGCGAGCCGGGGTCTGTGAAAGGGCAATTTGTGATGTTTATTTGTAGACAGACTGTCTAGGTTTTCCTATAACCACAAAGAGGAGAAGCCAAGGAGGGTTGAGGACCATCGTGGTTGTCAATAGTGATGAGTGGGAGGTTGAAATACTAGTAGCTGTACTGGTGGTGCATTGCAAGCAGCCAACTTCTGATAACGATGTGGATCTCCTTACTGTAAGGTAACACTCCACACGCAAAGCCTACTACAATTGAAGTTTATTAGCAGACCTGAATACAGCGAGCTTCTTCTTCACCATGTCTTACATGGGGAATACTAAGCAGTGGGACAGCGCCTAAAAGAGGAGTGCTGTAATCAAAAGCACAATCGCAGCACCAGGAGATGTGAAATCTAAAGTAAGGGCAACTGAAGTTAATTACATTATTTGTGTCTGGATCCGACAATTCGAAGTGTGTCCTCAGTAAAGCGCTGGTTGCCAGGGGAACGAATATTAGCCCGCCGAAAATCGCAGCTGGAAACTGGGGCCGTCCACGCCGTTAGATGCCTTAGAGTTGTGCAAGCACCGACTGCGTAATAAGTCAGGTGCCAGGGATTGGTAATAAAGATACAGGGGGAACAATTACAAGTGAGCGCTACTAAAAGCAAGGTGCGGCTGAATAGGCAGGCATTTTAAAACCTCTCTTCTAAATAAAACAAAACTTTAACCAACCTAGTACGGTGGTCCAGGGAGTACAATGTACACCCATATAAATTCGAACAATAACTCAACTTTAGCTCTCCGGTCAGGCTGCAGGCACACCTGCCCCAGAGACACCGGGGCCATGGTGTCCGTCATTTGTATTGATGTCTGAGGGCAGGGCTAGCTGCTGAAAATCTGTGTGCTTTGCCGAAAGAATGCCTTCCCCTTCTTTTACTTGCTTATGCTGCGTTTGAAATACATTAAAAGAAGCAGCCATGGCGGGCAAATTAGTAGCGGGTAAGTATCGACCAGGGAGAGGTGGTGAGGGTGGGTTGTGGAGATAGGTGAAGGTGCTGTACTGGGACTCCGAGGAGCGGCGAGAACTCAATCGGAACCGCCAGTAATAATAATGTGCCAGACTGCACTTGCATTTCAGTTTGTTGGATTTCAATATATAGGCATTGCGTGTGTGCCGCTGCTTGCTCCAGTGGCAATACTCCATGGGAGTTAACATTTGAAACAAGCAGCGTGCACGTCCCTGCTCGTTCCCGCGGCAATACTCCATTCGAGTTAACTTGCACGGATAGGTGGGACATGCTCCAAGCATCAGCCACTAGCACACTTTTATTTTTAAATGACACACACACAAGCCAATAAAAGCCAATCCTAAGCAAAGGAGGAGTCAGACCCCACAAAGTAGATACAACACATTGCCTTACAGCGCAAGCGCTGTTTAGGCTCAACCTAAAAAGTGTTTGGCTCGGTTAGTGTATCGGAGGTTCTGCCTCTGCTATCCCCCATCTGGTGCACAGGACATGCGTCATGAAACCATAAGTTAAGAACTGTCCACAGTGTAGGAACAAACTATTTTGAAACGAATCTCTCTGTGTTTCGAGGCACGCCGCCTCCCAGTAGGTGAGTTGTTGTCAGTCGAGTATAGCGTGGTGCAAGGAAAAACCTAGAAGAGGGATATCAGGAGCGTATGGAGATGGGTTTTTGGAAATCCAACGGGGTAGTGCAAGGCTTTGTAGTGCCACCCGGAGTAGCTTTGAGGAGGTAAGAATGGGTCTGGGCTTGAGGAAAACCATATTGTAGTAGGTCTGTGAGATGAAGTGGTTTGAGTCCTCCGCCGCTGGAAGTTGTTAGAGGTGCTTTGTCCAGGAACAAGCCCAATCTGGTCAGTGTGGATTAAGAATTGAAGGAGTCTGTCTAGTAGGGTGGCCAGGATTTTGCTGAGGATCTTGTAATGAACATTAAGTGTGCCTACTGGTCTGTAGGAGGTGGGGGTCCAGTGGATTCTTCTGTGGTTTCAGGATAAGATCAAGAATGCTTCCCTGAGTGTGTGAGACAGGGTACACTTTCCTGGAGCGCCTCTTGGCAGAACTGCTCCAGTTTAGGGGCAAGTGTGTCTGAGTAGGCCTTGTAAAATTCTACCAAAACGCCACCAAGGCCCGAAGTCTTGCTGGAGAATAGGTCATTTATGGTTGCCTTTATCTCCTGGGATATTATAGGGTCATCCACTTTGGTGCAAGTAGTTGGGTCGATTCTAGGGAGAGTTACGCCTCCCAGAAGGTCATGGAGTGCCTGCGAGGAATAATTTGGGACAGCGGTGAACAGGCGTTGGTAGAAACGGAAGAGATTGTAGCAGAGTTACTGCTGTGAGTTAACCAGGGAACCAGATTCATGATGAAGGGCTGTGATGGGGGGGGGGGGAGGGATCTGGATCCTAAAGATATCATCCTGGTGCGAAGCTGCCTTGATTTGTTGGCCTCGACAAGAGTACAGAACCAGTCAAGGCAGCAGAGTTTCTCAAGTAATCAATCTTCTTACTTGTGTAAGCCATCTAGGCTTGCTTGAACGGTGGGATCGGTTACTGCCTGCCTTTTGGACATTTTATAGTCCCTTTCAACAGTGGACAAGTAGGATTCTAAGGAGCAGGAGGCACCAACCGTCGTACGGCTGCGGTAGTCACGGGTGATTACTTTCATAACCTCCCACTCCAATGCTCTTGAAGAGGGTGAGCTGTTGTTGTCAAAAAATTTAATTAGCTGGGATGCTAGGTCGTCAGGAAGGATCGAATCATCCAGTAGTGATGTATGGATTCGCCAGATAGGGACCAGAGGGAAGAAGTTACCCCACTTCAGGATCAGTAACAATGGGTTGTGATCAGATATGTGAATATGAATTTTGCATGTGCAGACCACCCTGCCTAAAAGTTCATAAAGGCAGTGCACCAGTAAATAAAACGAGCTTAATTTAGTCAGCAGGTTACAAATCCGCCAGATATCGCCAAGGGACCAATTGTGTAGCCACTCGGTCAACGTGGATGTATTCATAACAGCAGGTGCCGTCAGCAGGGGAGTGTGGGATCTAGCCAGAGTAGTATAGAGTACACTGTTAAAGTCTCTCCCTATAAGCCAGGATATGTTTGCCCAAAGCGCCAGCCAAAAGGAAAGTGGACAGCTGGGCTAGATATGTGTGCTGGCGTGTGAGTGGTGCATATATATTACCCAAAACTAGCTGGACCCCGTCCAGTCTCACCAAAAGAAACACATATCTACCGTCTGGTCTATGATTGATTCTAGGGCCAAAAAGCAGACATCTATTCTGATACAGATTACAGTTCCTCAGGCATAAGTGGAGAAATGTTTACAGAAGGTCCGTCCCCACCAAGTTTTTTGAGGTGGAGACACTCGAGGCGGCCAATGTTCAATTCCTGAAGATAAGCAATATGTACCTTCTGGCACTGTAGTACGGAATGTATTTTATAGCATTTAATGGGGCTGTGCATGCCATGGATATTCTATGTAACAAAGGTGTATTTAGGTTGGTGAGTCTAGTGCAGGTGATAGCTTGGGCGGTGTAAGGAAACATGCTTTTTGCAGGTTTACCAACCACTTTTTGCCCCCATGTTGATTATTGGGTACTAGCGTAATGGCTCTGAAATGCCCGAGTCCTGCTAAACCGAATGCAGTGCAGGTGTTCTGACTTTTAAAAGGGTACATATTTAATTGGCTTGTCCCCAATTGGCATAGCGTAACTTACTTGTAAGTCGCTAGTGTTTGGTACCCGGGGTACCCAGGGCCTGTAAGATAGAGTGTTCCCCGGGGACTGCAGCACTTGTTGTGCCAACCTGAGTGAGACAAGGTAAAACATAGCTCCCGGTCTGCCACTGCAGACTTGAAGGGCAGTTTTCAACTGCTAAATCGACTTTGCCATTTCAGGTAATGGCAAAGACCAAACCTCTCTTTTTAATGTATGTAAGTCACCCCTATGGCAGGCCTAACGTGCCCAAGGCAGGGTGCTGTATATTGAAAAGTGGAACATGTACTTTTACATGTTTCAGCAGTAAAAACCCTAAATTGTTGTTTTTACTGTGAAAAGGCTAGTAGCTCCATTGGATAGTACAGAGTTAATGGTTAGCATCCCAGCCAGCTAACTTCTGAATGGGACTAGTAAGTTTGGTACTGTTTAGTATCGAAAGAATCAGCGCATTAAATCAGTTTTAATGGTTAAATCAAATGTAATGTCACTGATGGGCAAAGTGCAGCGTTAAGAGTCGCCACTTTAGTTGCCCAAGGTTTCCAGTGCCCATTTACTGATGTACATGGTGCTTGTCCTGCAGACAACCTTCTGCCCTCCTGGAGAGACGTGCTAATGACTCCCAGGAAAGGACACAATATGGGCATGCATGGGAGAGAGGTGTTACTTCCCTTCTGCGGGAAGCCACACAGGTGTGTGCACTAAAGGCGAGCGTCAAATGAGAAACCGCCTTTGAAGCCCAAATGGGTAACGCTTGGGAAGGGGCTGCTCTATTGTTAAGGCAGGCAGGCTGGCACTATTGCCAGAATAGAAGCCAGTTGCCAAACCAGTTTTTCCAGGGGCATGTAGCCCCTTGGTAGCCACACCTCTGGGGGTGAGCTAAGGAACTCTGAGTGTTGAGAGAGGGGTCCGCCATATTGGGGGTGGGCAGAATGGTGCATCCTGGAAAAGCCAGACGCCACACTTCCCAGTAAGTGATCATCAGAAAGCAGGGAACCTGGTAGCCCACTGGCACCCAACCGCGTCCTATCCTGAGGACATTTTCTGGAAATAAATAGGGCACCCCTGGCACTCAGATCTAAACTGACTTGGAAGAAGGACCAAAGGAGGACTGCCCTGCTGCACCGAGAGACCAGTAAAGAGAGGCTGCACATTAGAAGAGTGCACCTGCTTCACCTGGTGGCTAGCAAAAAGAGGTACCGTTCCGGCTGTGTCCTGCTCAAGGAGAAACTGTCTCCAAAGTCTAGTCAAGCCAAGAGAACTTCAAGGGCCAGCTGACTGTCCTCCTGTTCGCAGCACAGGGACACAACAGATGAAGAAGTCTGCTGGAGCAAGTTGGTAGCCCAACGTCTTTAAGCCGCTACCACCGCACCGTGCAGCACCGAGGAATGTAGACCCAACTCAGTTGCACCCAAGTTCGATGAGCCCGGGAGTGCTGTTGTGAGTTGCTGGGACCCTCAGAATGAAAACTATTGACCCAGAAAGGATTAGCCTGTGACCGCGACTACGGGAGACTGGTAGTCGAGGGGCAACTGGACGGGGACGATTTCGTGGGGCGTCGATGCTGCAATCAGGACCCCCTCACCACCTCCGTGGACTGAAAAATCCTTGTAGGAAGACCCAAGTTGACGGCATCGCATTCACAGCATCCCTAGAACATCTTCAGCATTCTTCACCCCTGACATCAGGACCACTCCACAGGAATCCACTGCAACGCGGTTAAAGAGCCTGGAGCTTCTGAAGGACTGCTTCTCCTGTAAAGGTAACTATTCTTGAGGCCCTTGCTGCTCCCCCTGACTAACTCCATGCAGGAGTTTGTGCCCCAAGTAATTCTAACTGACCGCATTGACAACACACACACAAACTATTAGCCCAATAGTTGACTTTTCCAAGGCTTGCTCGTGGTCGAGTGAAATTGCTTTATTTATTATTGCGGGTAAAATCGATATCTCTGGAACCCTCAGATGGATGCATTTCCTTCTAGTGTCTAAATTCTTATAAAAAATACAGTCTAATTTTATTAATTGGTGTTGGATTTTTTGAGTGTCGTGTCAATTTCTACTTCAGTTGTTTTAATGCTGTTTAAATGCTTAACACTTTTTCCACTGTGTAAGCCTTGCTGCTCAGTGCTACAGCTACCCAGGGTTGAGCTGAGGGTTTTACAGACAAACCCTACTGGACCCTAAGGGGATGGTAAGTATATTACACTTACGAGGGCGTACAAACACACTATATAATACACCCCATTTCCCCACATGTGGTGTGTCTTAGGGTCTGTCCACAGTGGTGATTCCACTGGGCCTCCTCTTTCAGGAACGAAGGAATTCTGGGGGAGAGAGGGTGGAAAAAGGGTGGATGTCATTGGATCCTCCTATATAACTTAAAAATTATAACAACAGAATGAAGCAAAATGAAACAATTTTGAATTACAATGAATACTATGGGCAGCCCACTATTGCAGACCGTCCAACGTCAATGGGAGGCTTAAAAGCTTGTAATAAATGTGTGTGTTTGTGTGCAGGGGGCGGGCTTAGAGTGGGTGTAAGGAGCCCAACAAAGTAGGATACTGTCCGGGCCCATGCTGATGAGAGTGATAGAGTAATTCAGGAGTCCTATGTCAATCTGTGTGGAGCAAAAGCGTTTCCAAGGGAGTCAGCTTCAAGCAATGGACAGCGACTTGCAGGTGGATTGGGGGGGGGCAAGAGGGGGAGGGGCGGAGCAGGCCAGGGCAGTTTCCCAACACCCATAGGTAATGCTGGTCGGGTGCATTCTAAATAAGTTTCTCGGGGGTCTGGTGTGTCACCAGTGGAGGAAAGTCCTCTTGGCCTCTGGGAAGAGATGGGGGTCTGTGAAAGGGCCCTGAATGACGCAGTCAACTGTAGGGCAGTCGGGGGAGCCGTCTGCACCTGCTCCGGAGAGGAGGGGTCTCGGGCGCGTCTGGACGTGGGGTCTGGTCCTTAACCGGCGTTCGCAATTTCTACCTGTCCTGCTAATTGACCAGCTGGAGCCGTTGGTGGTCTGTGAGGGGGGGACGGGAATGTCCGTCCAGTCCCATGCAGACTGTCAGCCAGTAAAGGTTTTACCATTAAAAGAACTTTTAAGTGTCGGGGAAAAAGGAATGAGTATTGTATGCCCAAGTCTAGTAGATTTCATCTGACTCCCATGTAGGATGGTCGCATGTGCTGTGTCACCAGGGTGTAATCCTGAAAAAGCATTACGTGGTGGTTTGTGTGTGTCAGGTGTTTCTGTTGACAGGCAGCTGGAAGGATTGTGTCCCAGTCCCAGAAATTAACAAGCCAAACTACCATGGGCCGCGGGAGGTGCCCAGGGTGCCGGCCACCTCACTGGGACCCGGAGGGCACGTTTAATGGAATAGAAGGATGATAAATGCATATATTGGACAAAGCTCAGAAACCAGGACTCCATGAATTCCACTGCAAATGAACCCAAAGACCAAAACCGGCCGATGCATTACACACATTATTGCATCGTGAGCAGCCTTCTGTGTCCTCCATTCTGTCCTTTAGGAAGGTAAACTCATTACATGAGGTTCTGCTGTTGTTGATGGGTATCCTTGATCTGGGTTTGGATTGTGTGGAGCAACTTTTCAGCTCAGAAAACTCTGTCTGAGAGCTTCCACTAGTCACTGCAGAGAAGTTTGACATCGAGCACAATTGCATCAATTTCGGATTCCAGTGCTGTTCTGGTGGTGGTGATGGCATGTAGTATTTTGTTGAAATTGTTCAAGCCAGTTACAGCAGAGGGCACAACTCGGTCATGAGAGGTACCGTCCAGAGGGTAATCACCAGTTTTTGTCTCCCCTTCTTCTAACCACTTTTGGAATAGTCTGGGAAAAGCCTGTGGGTGTCACATAGACTAAAGAGGTGCGTAAACCCCAGGTGTAAAAGTTGGTGGATGGAGGTCTAGAGGGTCAGGATGCAATAGGTGGATGCCCAGGTTACTGACAGACGAAGTGGGACCCACTTGCCCTTTGTATGATGGTGGCAGGGCAGTATGAACAGTCCTAGGCCTCTGGAGGCTCTTCCAACATAGGAGAAGGGTCCAGGAGAATACAGATCAGGGTGTCAAGACTATCATTCCGAATACCCCCCCCCACCATGTGCGGATGTTGCGGTCCCTGCAGTTAGATGCCAGCCTGGTCAGCAGTACTCCCGCCGGGGAAGGTGGTGTGCTCAACAGTATGGCCTGTGGGGCCCAGCAATGAGTCAAAGTTCACGCAGGTCGCCTCCCCCAGGGCCCGCCCGAACAGTCTCAAGACCAGGATGTCGGTGGGTGGTCCCTCCACCACAGGAGGACTCCATGGAGAATACCGCAGAGGAAGAAAAGGTCAGACAGCCCCTCTGGCTCAGAGGGAGAGTCCACAACCTCAGAGCACAAGAGTCCAAAGAGGGCCCGCAGCAGGAGGTCTTCAGCATCCAATACACAAGCGATGAGAGGCAATATATAAACATAGAGAGTTAATTAGGCATCAAGTCAATTGAGAACGGTCCCTTCAAAAAATATTTAGAAAGTCCAATATTAATTGAATGTTCTTTTTTATTTTTTATTTCTTTCTCTTAATCTGGACAGTGTTACCTGCAGATACAGCCAACGCGTTTCGCCCCAGACAAGGGCTTCTTCAGGGCTGCAAACACAATTCAAAGACACAAACACAAATATATTGACTAAGACGTATTCCATATAAAAAGAACACAAAGACAATCAAACATATAAATACAATACTAAACCACATATAAATAAAAAGAGCAAAAAACTCTACTAAAAGACCATAAAAGCAATTGTTCCCACAAAGAACCCACCAGTGACCACCAATCACTAGATGTGTAATAACTTGCTTAGAACTCCATAGCAGTAACCCATGGCACCTAGTATGTCTTAATGTAAGCGTATTCTAATAACACTCCCAATTGTGTCCCCATGATCTATCCAGTCCTCGATGTTCCTGTATAAGCCGAGCCCAAGAATAGTATCATGGATACAGAGCAAGACAGTTAAGCGAAGGCACAAACAAAGAGAAACAAGTAAGAAAATAACTACTCAGCTGTTCATATTATCCACACCCATCTCCTCGGGCACACTTATGCAAACTACAAAGCATTACGCTTGTGCATACTGCACCCTAATTTGTAATAAAGGAGTCTCTAAGGGGTCTTACCGAGAAAAGTCAAGTTCTGATGGCAACAAAGTAAGTAGGCAGCAGGAATCCTACCAAGGTCTAACGTCATCCACTACACACTGCAAAAAGACAACAAACAGAAAATGGCCAAAAGGTCGCAAATCGATCCACAATTATAACAAGATATGACATTAAGTGTTTAAAAACCAGCATACAAAAGGAATAAAAACGATATAAAGAAAGATCCATATAACATACGTCTCCCATACATTCCAACCAATACAAGTTGCAAGTGATTTGTGACCAAACGTTTCACCCACATAAAAAACTGTGGTACTCCAACCAAACGGTGCACATAAAGAAACTCGACTTATCCCAATTAGTGTGCAAACACCTCCAACTTAGAAAAATCCCTAAGTGAATACCAAAAACAGTGTGAACCCTTATCCATGTACCAAAACAAAGGTCCAACAGATCCATAAAGCGTCAGTAAAGTACCTGTTTGTTTTCAGACCAATATTTAAGACGATCAGCAACCTTAACCGAGCCAAGTGTATCTCAATACATATATTCGAACAGTAATATCAGGAGTCAATTTTCCAGTTCAATCGGTACTTTTTGGGAAAGAAAAAGGAAGCAATGACATAGACGCACCACATACATTTCATGCAGTCAGACAGACAATGCTGCAGTGAACAGGTATGAGCAAAGGCTCAAGTCGTTCCTTTAGCGATACACATTGAGCTATAACAATGCAGGGCGCGTATGAATGATTCCATATAGATTGCAATTGTATGCTACAAAGCGCGTGTAGCTGGTTGGTTAACAAAATCAGTTGTGTGATACATAATATAGCAACTCCCAAAGTGGCCACGATCCGCAAAAGTGTAATAAATAGTGGCATTGCGCTTTAAATACGGGACAACATGTCGTAGTATAGCGACATCCCCCAGTCCGCCACATCCATGTACAAAGTCAATCATACACTGTATGACACCCCACTTGCAAATCCAGCAATTGCTTAAAAGGAATGGGAAGAGCATGGAGTAGTGCCATCCTAGTTTAAAAACAAGGAGAACCCACCATCACTAGATAACTTCCCCCAAATACCGCGCAACATGGTATTGCATAAAATAACTATATGTCATTAGGATGAGAAACACGAAATAACCCTATCTTAGTTAGAGTGTTAAAAGCATACCATTGTTTGGCCGCACCATCTAGCACGCCGCGTCCGTGTCTACGCAAATCAAACATTCTCGAATCCCGGAAGTTACCTATAAGGGGAGTGGCCTTGTCCGATCGAAAGGAGAAAAACAATAATTTCCCAGGCAAATAAAAAATACATAGCATCTAGTTATCATCATTAATGCTGAGGAGTATATATAGTAAATATAGTAAAAAGACAGGAGCATAGTAAGAGCAAGTCAATAGCAAGATAGATAGATCAAAACAGGGGAACATACCCACTACAGAAAATGTCGTTCGTGGTCCACATTCAGTCCCAGCTTTACAGTATGCAAAGTGCAAATCCACTTCGCTTCCAATTGTCTGAGTGCTATTTTCTGTTCCCACCCCTTTTATCAGGTAAGGCTAAGTCAATGCCATGGAATCTGAAGTTTGATCTATTAGACCTCATCTTACAATCATGCGTTACTAAAGAATATGGCGTGTTATGATTAATACATGCCATACAATGTTCTTGGATACATATTTTTAATTGGTGTATTTTACTGCCAATATAAATCTTGTCACATGCACAAATAATAGCGTATAGCACATAATGGGATTGACAATTTTAGTTAAATTCCTTGATCTTATTACACCCCAAATGACAAATGTTACAATCACCACAAGTGTAGAAGCCTAAGGGTCTCGTTAACCAGGTTTGTGATTCTGGTGTTTTTGGTAAGGTGTAATTCGGACATAGTGTCTCTCTTATGGTCTTACTTCTCCTGTAGGTAATCGAGGGTTTCTCTGATATCAGGTTGGCTACACCCGGTACCCCTTTGAGTAACGCCTAGTGTTTATTTAGGGTTTTAAAAACTTCCTGATTCAAGTCTGAGTGTGTTGTTATTAATGATAACCGTTCCTTTGTGCCAGACTTCTGTTTGCTGATCAATGTGTCCCTACGGCTAATTCTTCTGCTCTGGCCACAGCCTGTTGAAGGACTTGCATCTTGTAACCCCTCCTTTCCATTCTCATGGTAGTCTGTTCAGCATGATACTCAAAGTTTGTCTCTTCGCTACAATTCCTACGAACCCGAAGTAGTTCCCCAAATGGAATAGCCTGTTTGGTGCAAGAGGGATGTGCACTATCACAGTGCAGAATGCTGTGTTGTTTGAGAAGTAAAACTCCACATCTAGAAAGTGTATCCGTGTTTGAGACATGTTGATTGCAAAAGTCACATTAAAGACATTATCATTCAAGAAACCAAAATACTCTCTCATCTGAGTTTCAGTTCCAGTCCTGATGATAATCACATTATCTATATAAAGTCCCCAAAACTGAATATATTTAGTACATTTTGCAGCCGCTATGTACCATGCATGAGTATGCTCCACCCACCCCATAAAGAGGTTAGCATATGAAGGTGCAAATTTCGAACCCATGGCCGTCCCCTGTAGTTGTTGATACCAGTCTTTATCGTAGAGAAAATAGTTATTAGTGAGAATCAGTTCCACCATGTCTAATAGAATCTCATTGTGCTCTAGCAAGTTAGCCCTTCGTGTAGATAGAAAGAAACTAACGGCCTTGCCTCCAAAGTCTCTCCTTATACAAGTGTAGAGTGACTCCACGTCTAGAGAGACAAACCACATGGAATCATCCCAGGTCAGGTCTTCAAATTTGCTCAGAATGTCCATAGTATCCTTACATAAGAGGGGAGATTTTGAACTAAGGGTTTTAAAAATGAATTAACAAACTGCGATAAGTGTTCTGTCAGGGACCCAATCCCAGAGATAATAGGACACCCCAGAGTAAAACGTCCTATAGTAGGCCGGTAGCTCCAGCAATTGCAATATACGAAGCAAAAGCTGTTGCCGCTGCGTTGTACGGGGCGGAGCTATGGGGCTTCGAAAACATCGAAGATATTGGTAGGTCTGAAAATAAGTTCTTGAGGGATCTGGTGATGCTTCCCAGTAATACTCCATTAACTCCCTTGATGTTCGACATGGGCAGACGGCCGCTCAGGGATATTGCAAAACTGCGCCCTCTTCTCTTTTGGGCGCGAGCGATGCGTACCCCTGAGCTTGCTAATTATGCCGCGGCCCTAACAGAGGTGATTAACTTAGACACGGGGCACAGGGTCAAGTGCATATCCAATGTTAGAAGGTTGTTGTCCAAGCTGGGTCTCACGGAAGCATGGGAAACTCACGTTCCACCCAACAAGGCAGAGCTTAAGTGTATTTATTGGAACTGGGTTGATACTAAAGAGCTGAGCAACCCAGAATTGGGGAGTTTGACAGAAGAGTTTTTTCGCCACAAACAGTGTAGAGGCTTAGAGCCTTACCTGGATATCATCCAGATTCCACGCGACAGACAGTTATACATGCAATTCAGGCTGGGCACACTCCCAATCCACGCAACCACTTTAAAATGGCACTCTTATAAATACCAAAGTGAGGCATGTCCCTGCTGCAGAGCTCCGTTGGAAAGCATGCCCCACTTTCTGTTTGCTTGCCCGGCTTATTCCGTTGCCAGGTCTAGCTGGATAAAACCGATCTGTAAAATTATGGGTACACGCGACCATAGGACCGCTTTGCGTATCCTAAAAACCGACCCAGGTGTGCTTTTTTCGTGTGGGGTGGCGACGTTTTTGAGCCGTGCCTGGATTATCAGAAACAAAGCTTTGAAGGGCACTAGCACGCTTGCCGAGGGATAAATATTTATGTCAGCTTATTTTTTACTATCTAAGTACTGTAACAATTTGTAGAGTTTACTTATTTATGAATATTGTGAAGATGCTTGTGTTTTGTAGAGTACCTCGCCCCGAGATATATTTCCCTATTTGTGGTTGATTCCGTACATCTCCCCAGATATGCTTGCATAACCGTTCTAACTCTCAAGTTTTGTATTTTAAGTCTGGTTGTTCACCCAAAGCTTATTCTTGCATTTTTTTTTTATAAGGTTTTATATACAGCTGCTTTTAACCTTTTAAACTTTTTAATCAATTTTCAGGTCTTAAAAGTTCTACTAGTATCTTTTTAGCTATCCTGATAATTCCGTTAAATCATGTATTCATATTAATGTGATATATTGTATATATATTTTTTTTAATGTCTGTCTGTGTTTTTTGTCTGTTGCTTTTATGATTCTAGTAATCGAAATAAAGCATTTGATTGATTGATATATCCTTGGACACAGATAAAAACAGGGAAATCTAGGATTCTCAATCAACAGAAACCAAAATTCAGCATCTGACAGCAGATCAATTTCCCTCCAGTGTACTAATTTCTCATTAATACATACTGTAGCAAGAGCACAAGGATTACATTGTAACTTTTTATAATGTGTTACATTGTCCAATTGTCTGTGGACTTCTTCCTCGTAATCAGACCTATTCATTAAAACAACATTCCCTCCCTTGTCTGCTTCTCTAATCACCAGTGAATTGCTGTGACTCAAACTGATCAGAGCTGCCCTTTCTTCAGGCGAAAGGTTATCTTTAAGATAGCACCTTCGAGATTTGAGTGCCTTGTCTTCTAGATGGTACAGGTCATCCGTCAACTGCCTATAGAAAACCTTGACACTGTTTAGATGAGAGGCTTTGGGAGTGAATTTACTACGTGTGTGAAACCCACTCCTGCAAGCATAGTCTTGTCTGATTTTAAGGCTCTCTAATATGTGTTCCGTAGAGGAAATGTTGTCACTGTCTAGAAATAGGAAGGTTGAGATTTCATTGCTCTGTGCTACTGTAAGTTCTGATGCTGTAATCTGTGGTCTAATCGTTGGATCACTGTATTCATTTAGTGCAAAATGACATTTTAATTTGGCATTTCTGGTGAACTTAAACAAGTCAATGTGCAATTGAGAGAAAATACCACCAAACACTGGCCAGAATCCAAGTTCTTTATTAAGAACCATGGCTCCATGTACGCTCCTGTAATAATTGAATGTAGGTTGGTCAGGAGTGGTTATTTCATTATTATGATGCATGTAAGAGTAGGGAGATTCATACGGGTTAACGCTATGTACATCGGATACGATTTCAACACATGCGCAGTCCGTTGCAAGGGTTGCGGTCTAGTTGTTGCACTACGGGCAAGGCCGCTCCCTTATATGTAACTTCCGGGATTCAAGAATGTTTGATTTGCATAGACACAGACAGATGCGGCGGGCCAGATGGTGTAGCCGAACAATGGTATGCTTTTTAACACTCTAACTAAGATGGTGTTATTTTGTGTTTCTCATCCTGATGACATATTTTATGCAATACCATGTCGTGCGGTATTTGGGTGAAGTTATCTAGCGATGGCGGGTTATCCTTGTTTTTAAACTAGGATGGCACTACCCCATGCTCTTCCCATTCCTTTTAAGCAACTGCTGGATTTGCAAGTGGGGTGTCATACAGTGTATGATTGACACTGTACATAGATGTGGCGGGCTGGGGGACGTCGCTATACTACGACATGTTGTCCTGTATTTAAAGCACAATGCCACTATTTTTTACACTCTTGCGGTTCGTGGCCCTTTTGGGAGTTGCTATATTATGTATCATACGACTGATATTGTTAACCAACAACTTACACGGGCTTTGTAGCACACGATCGCCATCTATATGGAATCATTCATACGCGCCCTGCATTGTTATAGGTCAATGTGTATCGCTAAAGGAACGACTTCAGCCTTTGCTCATACGTGTTCACTGCAGCGTTGTCTGTCTGACTGCTTGAAATGTACGTGGTCCGTCTATGTCATTGCTTCCTTTTTCTTTCCCAAAAAGTACCGATTGAACTGGAAAATTGACTCCTGATATTACTATTCGAATATATGTATCGAGATACACTTGGCTCGGTTAAGGTTGCTGATCGTCTTAAATATTGGTCTGAAAACAAACAGGTACTATACTGACGCTTTATGGATCTGTTGGACCTTTGTTTTGGTACATGGATAAGGGTTCACACTGTTTTTGGTGTTCACTTTGGGATTGTTCGAAGTTGGAGGTGTTTGCACACTAATTGGGATACGTTGAGTTTCTTCATGTGCACCATTTGGTTGGAGTGGCACAGTTTTTTATGTGGGTGAAACATTTGGTCACAAGTCACTTACAACTTTAATTGGTCGGAATGTATGGGATACGTACGTTATATGTATCTTTCTTTATATCCGTTTTATTCCATGTGTATGCTGGTTTTTAAACACTTACGTTATATCTTGTTATAATTGTGGATCGATTCTCGACCTTTTGGCTGTTTTCTGTTTGTTGTCTTTTTGTAGTGTGTAGTGGAAAACGGTGGACCTTGGTAGCATTCCTGCTGCGTACCTACTTTGTTGCCATCAGAACTTGACTTTTCTCGGTAAGAGCCCTTACAGACTCCTTGAGTACAAATTAGGGTGTAGTATGCACAAGCGTATTGCTCTGTAGTTTGCATAAATGTGGCCGAGGAGATGGGTGTGGATAATATGAACAGCTGAGTAGTTATTTTCTGGTTTTTATGTGAGATATTATTACTGTGCTTCAATGCTCTTGTAGCTGTTCTTACTTGTTTCTCTTTGTTTGTGCCTTCACTTAACTGTCTTGCTCTGTATCTATGATACCATTCTTTGGGCTCGGCTTGCAGAGGAACAACGAGGACTGGATAGATTATGGGGACCCAATGGGACTGTTATTAGAATACGCTTACGTTAAGACATACTGGGTGCCATGGGTTACTGCTATGGAGTTCTAAGCAAGATATTACACATCTAATGATTGGTGGTCACTGTTGGGTTCTTTGTGGGAACAATTGGTTGTATGGTCTCTTAGTAGAGTTTTTTGCTCTTTTTATTAGATACGTGGTTTAGTATTGTATTTATAAATTTAATTGTCTTTGTGTTCCACAGTCCAATATAGACATATCGAAGGGTGTGGTCAAGGTCGAAACATTTTCAAACAACTGCTGTTAAAGAGGAACAAAAAAATTTAAAGAGTATGCTATTTTGGTCATTAACAACATTTTAAAAGCATGTCTATTACTACATTAAAAAAAATCGCCCTTGACTCATGTCTTCTAAAGCTAGGTGGGTCAGCGTGTCCAAGATGGCGGACGGCTAAGACGTTCCTTTTGGTCTCTCCGCACCGCCGCCACAATAGCATTGATTTTTAGCCCAAAAGCCCCCATCCAGACGATCCTACTGGGGTTCCAAGATGACATGGTGGCGAAGGGGATATAGTGTGGCCGGGGCCCCAAAGTTGGTGCCGGAAAAAACGAAAGCCCCCTGACACAAGGGAAGTGTCTGGGTCCGAAGAAGTAAGCGGCCCATTCCGATCCAGGCGCCAAGGTGAGGAGAGCAGGCTGGAAACAGGGGAGTGGTTGGGTCCTGTCCCCCTCCCCACCCAAGAGACTTACCCCAAAGTTGGCACCGGAAAAAACAAAAGCCCCCTGACACAAGTGAAGTGTCTGCGTCCGAAGAAGTAAGCCGCCCGTTCTGATCTGGTCGCCAAGGTGAGGCGAGCGGACCGGAAAAAGGGGAGTGGTTGGGTCCTGTCCCCCTCCCCACCCAAGAGACTTACCGGGAACCGAGGGGGTTCAAGCCGGAGCCCCCTGAGCTTCTGGAGCAGGCACGATTGTGCGACCGGGGCGTAGGCGAGCACGCCACGTCGCCTGGGCCTCGCTGACAACCACCTGGGGAGGCCCGGGAGAGAAACCGATCATCTGGGTTCCTGCCTGGGCCCGACCCTCTCCAGAACTGCCCGCTGGACTGGCGGGCTGGGCCTGGGCCGAACTCAGGAGCACGCTATAGGGCCTTGAGAGGACTCCATTGACATGGCCTGAGTGAGGCAAGGAAAGAAACAGCCTCCCGCACCGGTTGAGAGGCCGTCTGGGGTGCCCATCTCCCCCCCACACAACCACAGCACACCGTTTAGGAGGATTTGAGGGGAGGATAAGGGGAAAGAGCTGAGTCCCCCATGCCTCCCTCCCTTGGTGATCACTACAGAGACCTCGAAGACTTGCACCGCCTCATGTGGCCTCCAGTACAAGAGCCCCCCACGGTCTGCTGTAGCAGCTGCTGGCTGTTGCTCCTAGCCAGGTCTTGGACATGGGGCTGGCATTCCAAGGTGTTGAGGCCCTTTGATTCCCCAGCTGCGTTGCCTGGAGCCCTGCAACTAGCCTTACACCGAGAGGGCCAGAGTGCCACATCCCGACGTCCCCACAGAGGGTAAAGCCAGACTACTCACCAATACTCACTGCCCCTGTGCCCGTCGCTCATCCGAATTCCTGGCGGTGCGCCCCGCGAGACCTGCACCATGGCGGTGAACCGAGGGAAAAAATATCGCTCCCCCAAGGACATGTTTGGGAAGCAGGGGGGAAATGAAAAGAAGCAGGGGGGAACGGCAACAGATAAGAAGCAACCAGGAGCAGGAGGAGAGCACAAGGCGGACCCTGAGGATGGAGAGGGCCCTGTCACGAAGGCCTTTTTGGAATCCCTTTTCACATCACTCAGAAGTGACCTCCAATCCATGAAGATGGAATTGGCAGTGGATCTACGCGAGGTCCGTTGCGATCTGGACGAAGTAGGAGAAAGGGTGACTGTGATGGAGAACCGAGAAACGACCCAGGGAGAGGAGATGGAATACTTCAGCAGGAAGTCCTGCGTCTTAAGGAGCAGCATCTAGACCTACAGGCACATAATGAAGATTTGGAAAATCGCTCACGCAGGAACAATACCTGCATACGGGGAGTGCCGGCACAGGCTGAAGGGACGAATCTCCGAAATTATGTTACAGCACTCTTTCAACATATATTAGGCCACTCTGAGGAGACAAAACTGCAGCTCGACCGTTTCCACAGGGTGGGGCCCCCCAGGTCTGACAAGAACCCGCCTGTCGACATACTGGTGTGCGTACACGATTTTCAAACAAAAGAAGACATCCTAAAGAAAGCGAGAGAGACCCACCCGCTCCAGTTCCAGGGTCACTCGCCAGTGCTCTATCAAGATCTCTCCTGGATCACCCTACAAAAACACAAAGATTTCCGCCCGGTCACTGACAACTTGCATAAGGCAGGCATCTCTTACTCTCGGGGCCACCCATTCAGGATAATTTTTCGCTATGAGGGAACACTGCATCAATTGAGATCACTCAAGGAAGCTTGTGCTTTTCTCCATATCGATGATCACACGGAGTCTCAGGCCCACGACCACTCCTCCGATCGTAGAACGCAAAAGAATCCGGACTGGAAGCGAGTCAAGAGAACCTTTAACAGCACGGGTTTACCCAATTGAGTGGAGAGAGCGTTTCTGGGAAAGGGAAGGGAGCCCAGCTTCTTCTGGTTACCACCGTAGAGTCAGGGTGACGGACTAGTGTTTCTCGCACCTCTGCTATATATTCCTGATGTCACCGCTGACGTGAAGCGGACGTGCCGCTGGCGCGCTAAAGGCAAGCCCGTCTGTACCCGTGCGCATTCGGACCACGCTCAGCGCCAGCCACTCTGCTATTTTTGCACGAAAATACCTACAATACTCACAAGATGAGCTGTTTTAGATAAGGGACTCCTGTAAACACTGCTCCGGCCCTACCCTGAATCCTCAGTTCTCCCTGACCTCGAGACCCTGCCCTACCTTCCCGCATTGTTGCCTTGTCCTTACAAATCTTAAGATTAAAGACCCGTGCCCCTCCACTGCTATTTCTTTCCAGGTCAACAAAATACCTACAAATATCATTTTAACTCCTGCTAAAACAGTTTTCAGGTGCTTTAAAGCAACACTGGTCAATGCTAGGTACCTGATAAAAAATGCTCTGGCCTTCTCAGATTTTTTAGAATCATATGATTTGGACCTAGCATTTATTACAGAGACCTGGGCAGATGCCGGCTCGGACCCAGACCTTATTGTGGCTGTAACCCCGGGCTTTGCCATCTTTAGATTAGACCGGCCTCTGGAGAGGGGCGGAGGGTTAACAATTATTGCTAAGGAACATCTAAAAGTCTCCTTTGAGCCCCTGCGAGAAATTTCATACTGTGAAGCGCTGATTTTTAAAATTGCCCTGACAAATCACTACTCCTTTAACGGGGTTCTACTGTATAGACCACCAGGTCCTACAGCAGCGTTCTTACATAATAGAAGTCAACTGCTGGATATTAAAGTGTTGTCCCCAGACTTCACCATTCTAGGGGATTTTAACATCCACCTAGAAAACGCCAAAGACACGGCGACCTTCACTGATCTGCTGGGAAGTGCAGGCCTCACACAACTTGTGACTAGCCCTACCCACAAGGCCGGTCACACCTTAGATGGCATTTTTACAGACAACCCTTATCTTACACTCTCCTCAATTATCCCTCTAGCCTGGTCCGATCATCCAGCAGTAATGTTCAACATCTGCCCAAAAGCAGGAATTGAGCCGGTACCTCCATCCCGGGCCAAATCGTTGAAACGCCCATGGCATAAAATTATCCCAGAAGTCCTTAAGACCCATTTGCACTACTCTAAACCTGGTCTCCCGGTAGATCTAGACGAGGCCACCAATAGCTATCATAATTGGATCTCCGATAATCTAAATACTTTAGCACCATTTAAAAGCACTACCAATAAAAGGACCACCCCTTCCGAGCCATGGTTTGATGACAGTCTGAGACTTCAGAAGCAAATGTGTTGTAGGCTGGAGAGGAAATGGCGTACACACCATGAGCCTAACGACAAGTTAATTTACAAAAAAGCCATCCTGGAATACAAGACAAAAATTTTAGCTGTGAAAAACTTATTTTTCTTTTAAAATCAGGACATCCTTAAATTGCTCCAAAGAACTCTTTTCAACAGTTCAGAAGCTGAGCAAACTCCCAGTACAAACAAACACAGATGTAGATCAAGAATTCTGCAATTTACTAGCAGACTCCTTTCAGGTAAAAGTGAAAGCCGTCGCGGATTCTTTTTTGTGCACCTCTCGGATGACGGATGTTAACATGAAGGGGCTGTCCTCCACTTCTTCGGAGGGACTAAGGGTATCAGGTTTTCCAGCAGTGACTATCCCCAGTTTTAATACCTTAAATGATATTTCTGATGCACAGGTCATGACCATTCTTAATCAGAGAAAGTGGCCACCAAAAGTCCTCCACTCAGTCTCTGAGGTTACAGCTAACTACCTCAAAGATATTTTTAATTCTATGTTTTCCAAGGGATACTTTCCTCTACAATGGAATAGGGCGTCTATTCTACTGTTGCTGAAAAAAATCAAATCTGCACTGTAAAGACCCGAGCAGCTATAGGCCAATCTCCCATTTGCCTCTGCAGGCCAAGATTGTGGAGAATGAATATTGAGCTGACCCAGTTTATTAATGAGAATAAACTTTTGGATAGCTCTCAATATGGATTTCGGAGTCTACATAGCACAGAATTGGCCTTGAGCAATGTGTCGGAGGAAATAAGAGAGGTCATGGATAAAGGCGGGAGGTCGGCCTTGATTCTGATGGACCTCTCATCGGCCTTCGACACGGTCAACCACGATCTTCTTATAAATCGTCTTCTTTCCTTGGGCATTAGGGGTAAAGCACTGGATTTACTGAAGTCGTTTCTCAGTGATAGAGAGCAACTGGTGGAGTTTGGGGGCTTTAAGTCCCCGCTGTTCTCTTTTCCCTGCGGGGTGCCACAGGGCTCCTCGTTGAGTCCGACCCTTTTTAACCTTTACGTATCTCCACTCTTCTCACTCATCAAATCCTTTGGCTTGAAGACTGTCATACGCCAACAATACACAAATCGTTGCATCCTTTTCAGGGGATCCTACGAACACTGCATCAAGATTCCAAGACTGTATGCGCGAAGTAGGTAATTGGATGGCCCAAAACTGCCTGAAGCTGAATTCAGGTAAAACGGAGGTGCTTCTCTTCGGACGAGATAACTCCTTTTGGACACCAAGTTGGTGGCCTCAGGAGTTGGGAGAAATTCCTGAGCCATTCACAAAGGTAAAAAATGTAGGAGTCTATTTTGACTCCAATTTGTCCTTTGGAGGACAAATTAATGCAATCACCTCCTCCTGCTTCTTTATGATTAAAACCCTCAGGAAAATATTACCTCTCATTCCAACAGAGCTCCAGAAAGCCGTGGTCACAGCACTCATTCTGTCTAGAATCGATTACTGTAATGGGCTCTTTCTCAATATACAATCACGGTATCTCAATAAACTGCAGGTCCTCCAAAATGCAGCAGGTCGTCTGCCGCTCACTATTCCAAAACATAAGTCGGTGACCAACGCCCTCTCATCTTTGCACTGGCTGCCAGTTAAGAGACAAATCGAATTCAAATCCCTTTGTATTGCCTTTAAGGCGCTACATGGGCTACGCCCTGATTATTTATCACAGAGATTTAGATGGTATATCCGAGAGAGGCAGTTGCGGTCCAAGGTCTCCTTTAATCTGGTAACTTGTAGGGCAAAAACTGCCTCATGTTGGGGAGAAGCTTTGTGGCAGGCACCGTTAGCCTGTGGAACTCTCTTCCTCTAACACTTAAGAAGGAAAGCAATCTTCTGGCATTCCACAAACTCTTAAAAACTTGGCTCTTTAACAAGTAGCCCAAACATGCTTTTCTTTCATTCTCCATCTGGTTAGCCAATTTTGTAGTATTCACCGCGCGTAGACACCCGTGGGTATTAGTGCGCGTTATAAATTTTAATTTCATTTCACTTCATTTCATTTCAGAGCCGGACCCAGACACTATGACCAAAGAGCGACAGTCAATCCTCCAGGCGCTCTCAGGAGAATCCACCCTCTCAGAAGCATCTTGAAACGGTAAAGGATTGTCCGGAAAACGTGACAACAAGGGGCTGTTGAGTGACGCAATGGCAGCGTTGGGGAACCGAGGTGCCACAAGACTGCTTCTCCTGAGGCCCTACCTTGACTTTGCCCGCGAGTCTCCGGAGTCGCCCCCGGCTACCTACAGTTGGCTCGACTGGATGATGCCCCCCTACAACCTTTCTTATCTGATGAACTTTGGTCATATACTGTTGTTCTTTTCGTTATGGAGTTGCTCTTTCTGGGGTCTTTCCTACCTTCTTATTCTCACTCCTCTGCACCACCGCCACTTATCATTCCATGTGTTACACACACTAAACGTATGGGGTTCCTTCTGTCTTCTTTCGCTTCTTTCTCCTCCGCACCTCAACCACTACCAGGCACAAAGCTATTGTGTCACCAAATGGCCTAATCCATACGCGTCCGTATCCATGTCCATGAGAATCAGGGGAGATGGACTTCAATGCGCTCTGCAGACCCCGGCCTCATGACTCAGGCTATACGCATCACTAGTCTAAATGTCCGGGGCTTGAATAGCCTAGTGAAGCACGCGGTGGTGTTTTCTCTCCATGACAGGTCGGGTAGCGATATCTGCTTGCTCCATGAGATGCATCTGCTGACCAAAGACACCCCCCGCATGCGCTCACGCTGGTCCCCCAGAGAGTACTGGTCCTCCGGCCCGACAAAAAGAATGAAGTTTACAGGCAAAGTAATCTCCACATAAATGGAAGTGAGGGAAAGGGTCTTAGGGATTAGAGTGCAATAGGGGGCCATCACTTTTACGCTAGCTAATATTTATGCTCCAATTGACAGGCAAGAGTCGTTCATCATCAACACCCTGATGTCGGTTCTTGCCTCACCAGACCAGGCCATACTAATAGGGGAGACTTTAACCTAAAGATGGATTCGGCATTGGTCGATCTAGTCAGCGCTGCTCCCAGACCGGGGCTTTCTCACCCACCGGACTCCAGTGGTTGGCGGATAGCACACTCTGCGATATCCAGAGACATCTCCATCCCACCGCCAGGGACTACACATTTTACTCGGCAGCACACAAATCCTAACAGCCTGGGTAGGGGAGGAAGCCATAGAGCCTAGATCTCTGTCCGATCACGTACTAATCACATTGACGCTGAATCTGCATAGCGCGCAAACTCGCCCCACGCAATGGCGACTAAGTTGCAATCCGGACAGACGGTAGCGGCGATCTGATTGGCTATAGGGAATTATATCGGCCATAAAGATGGCGAAGGGAGACGTCTCTCCTCAGTATGGGAGGCGTTGAAACTCGTCCTTTGAGGCGAATTCATCGCAATTGCGGCAGCGGAGAATAAATTGCGTAGAGACAAATGACAACAAATAGAACAAGCATTTGCAATGCAATAGGTCTCGCATTTTTTAGAGTTAGAGCTATTAGCTTTGTAAATTAAAATGTCTTTTACCTATGTGTTTTCGTTTGGAGTGTAGTGGATGTATGATTAGAGACACAGCTCTAGCACTGCTTAGAGGACTTAGAATAATAAATTACTACTGGGACAACAGAAGCAGCTGCAGCACTGTGTTGGATGCATAAGGGAATAGTTGTATTGTGTGTGTGCCTGGTAAATAGATTCTAGTTTTGTGGATGTATAAGAGAAGTTTGCGTGTTATATGTGTGTCATGTTGCAGTGTTAGATTACATAATGCAAACCCTCACAGGGGTTGCTTTTAAGTGCAAGAATGGAATTGGAGGCAACATGGAAGATGACGGCAACTGTGGTGTAAGCCATACACTCACTCAAACAACTGTTTGACAACTACCTCAAATTATGGAAGCAGTATTAAGTCTCTCTAATTTCCTCATGAAATATACCTCCAAATACGTGTGATGTGCATATATGGAGAGGAGATGCATGTGTGTCAATGTCAAAGTGTTTATGTAGGTGGGTATGTAACCGTATGTGCATGAGCGTCTGTGTGCAGTTGTAAATATAACTTCACAGTAAAAGCACAATTTGTGAATCATCTCTGTGCCTATGGGTGCATACCATGGGCAAATTAAAGAAGATAGAACGCTGGGAATCTATAAAAACACGATTACTGGAGGCAGAAAACCCACTGATATACTAAGAAGGATCTAAACCCTTCATCATCCAGAAAATATAGTAAACAAAAACCAAGTAAAACAAACCCACAAGGTGCACTGACAAAGTATAGCAGCTTTAAGTTTGGCGCAAGAATCAAAATTTTGTACTATAGGAAACCTGCTGATATTTAACAGGGGAAATGTGTACGCTTTTCTATCGTACCATGCAGATTTTGGTGCATTATTCACCAAAACCTGCTCTCTATCCCAACAACCTTCAAGGTGACCCCGAGCCCATCCCCAGCATATTCACTCAATTCCAAAGCCTCTCAGGCCTATCCATTAACGAGTCCAAATCGTATGCCTACTATTTTAATGATATTGCACAAACAGAGCCGGTTCATTTTGGCACCTGGGTATTCCAAACTGCCCCCACTACATTCAAATACCTTGGCATACACATATATAGTGGAGCACAGGAATTGTTGGATGGCAACCTCGTACGTGCTATTAAATCACTTAAAAATCAAATCGCATTTTGGATCTCATTACCGTTCTCTGTGGCAGGGAGAGTATCCATCTCGAAAATGGTTATGCTCCCTAGACTGTTATACTTTTTCACGAATCTACCCATAGCGGTCCCGACACACATATTCAAAACCTTAAACACGCTCCTATTAGAACTAATATGGGGTAAGGGCCGCAGAAGAGTAGGGCTCTCAAAAATCCAACAGAGCACTGACCGGGGGGAATTGGGTGTCCCTGACTTTAAGGCATACTGCTTTGCGAGCCAACTGCAGTGGCTGTCATACTGGACCGCAGGCCATAACCTGCAGGAGATAGGGATGACGCAACAAACACTGAACAAGGGAGTCCTCCATACTCTGTTACTGCCGAAAGGGAGGGCCCCAAAAGCAGCTCCTCCTCTGCTGAAAATAGCCCGGTTATACTGGAAAAAGCAATTCAGTACACTAATGGATTACTCCCTTATGCCCCTAATGTTCCATTAATAGGGATCCCTACACCGACAAGAGTAGTCACAGTTAGATGCATTGCCAGCTGGTCACGCGAGGGAGTGAATACTGTCGGGATGCTATTTGCTAACAGCATGCTTTTGGATCATGAAAACTTTGTCAGGGAGCAAGGAGTACCGAATTCCCTTAATATACTACACACGAGCATTAGTAGAAACATTAAACGTACTTGGGCGCCAGATAATAGTGAACCCCCCCACACACGATTTAGTACATACATTATATCTTATGGGCAATGGAGGACACCTAACCCGATGGCTTTATAGAGGAATACGCTCTCATGCGGCAATTCCACTTGAGAAGCTCAGGGACAAATGAAGAGAAATAACAGACAGGGAATGGGAATCTATATTGGAACATCCCAAGAAAGTATCCCGCAACCCCAAATTTAACCTTATTCAATATATGATTTTACATAGGGCCTATCTTACACCGCACCGATTAAATAAGATGTATCCGGAAATGGTAGACCAATGTCCCCGTTGCTTTACACGAAACGCTGACTTAATACACATGCTACGGGCCTGTCCGCGACTAGCGCCTTTCTGGGAAAATATGATAAAGGTCCTAAGGGCTGTAACAAATATAGCAGGGGGAGACACGGCAGAATACTGTATATTGGGGCTGCACTGTAAACGGAAGAAGCAAGTGGTACAATCCCGATTTACTAGCTTGGCATTGATATTGGCAAAACGTTCAATTACGATGCGAAGGAAATCTGCACTACCCCCGGCTGTTCTTACCTGGCATGGGGAAGTAGTCCGATGGGGACGAGCTGAAAGTATGGCAATAAGGAGGGAGGAGGCTAGGGGCTTGCGAAAGACCCCTATTTCACTAGATTGGGATGCAATGCTAGAACTTTTTATATCCTCGGAACCTTCATTACACTGAGACTCTATAATGTAGATATCAACCTACCAGATTAGACATAGTAAACAGTAACAGATCCCTCTAGGTCCTGTCAAAGCAGAGATGAACACACCTGTTAACCATGCATTTAGGCGCACATACGTGAGCAGAGAACTTACCATCGATTAATTAGCCTATATTACTTATGGAGTAAGATTGGGGTAGGGAGGGGGCGGGAATCCTAAATTATAGTTTCTGGGAGGCGGGAGGCTACTGTTTATTTGGCAAGGGACTATATGATATATTTCGGATGCAATTACTGTTATTGAGATTTATATCCCTATTACCAATGCTCCTACTGTGTATACACTTTATGATAGAGTATATGCAAATAATAATGATCGCCATGTAATTACAGTGGGAGGCTTCTATATGATTCTGGTAATGTATGCTTCTTTGCCATGGTGTTTTGTTAACCAAGAAAATCAATAAAATATGTTTTTTTTTAAATTCACCAAAACCTGCATGTTAGCCCCAGAGAACTTGTAATAGGCCCTATAAACAACGGACCTGGGTATCGCTATTGATAAGGTGTGATGAACAGCGCCTTCACTCCTGATCAGGCCCTTAGAGTTGTTCTCCGACTCTTATTTGTGGAGAGCAACACAATCCTGCCCTTGGTCTAGTCATTTCCTCTGTATTAGTGGACATGGCTTTTACTCGAACTAAGAAAGGGAACTGATATTAAGGTTGCTACAGGTGATACCAAACCAACCCACCACTCTTTATTTCTTTATTGGTTTAGCTGAAAGGCCATACAATTAATGAAACCAACTCATATAAAACGGTCAGTAAGAACTCATTAAAAGAACAATTACTCACTCAAAATTATTTGACGCAAGTTATTAAAAGTGCAAGCTACGGGGGGCGTGGATACGCAGCATAGCGCGATGGCCGCAAGCTAGAGCAGTCTGTCTTCCTACTGGCTATCCTGACATCTTCATCCGAACCCTGAGCGGTGGACGTGCTGCCGGACAGTGGTGGGATTCCGCCGAGCCCAAGATCGGGGCTGTGGGACCGGCGAGACCGGAGTTGTGCCCATTGCCATCTGCGGCCCTCCCCTCGCCTGAGACCGGGTACTGCCGTGACTGCCGGAGCCGAGTGGGACGCGGGGAGGTGCGGTCCCGATCATTGCGCGAGACCGCGGACTGGGCCCGCGCTCTGGAGTGAAGGTGGAGGCGTGGCAAAGACGTCAGCCCGCCGGTAACGACAGCAGCAGAAGTGTGCCAGGTGAGCCGGGTCCCCGCTTGTGGCGAATTACTCGGCGCGGCCGGCTGGATCGGAGTGGAAGCGCCCGCCGCGGCGAGACCTTGGCCTTGGCCCCTGGGGGTATAGCGGCAACAATAAGGAGCAGCCACGGAGTCAATCTCATGGCCAGCACTCGGGATCCACATAACTGCCTACACCCCAGGAGGGACCATACACCTACGGCATAACTGCGTAGCGCCTGTGGAGCGGCCGATGGTGCATGCGGCGGCCATTCTTTGGGGACCCCGAAGTGAGGACACATCTGAGGCCTGACGAACCCTCTGGTCTGAAGGGGCATTCACTGCGCATCATGGCATACCAGCGGTGATTCGCTGCCCACTCCGACAACAGTGAGGGGTTCCCATTAGATTTTGGAAGGCCGAGCTTGCTGGCTGGAAAGACTCATTGGGGGCACCCGCGTACAACGTCGTATCTGCAACTGCCCTCCACCCGACGTGGGGTGTCACTCCAGGGGGAAGCCTTCAGAAACTCCTCTCCCTCCCTCTCACTGGGCACATAATCCCTGGGCGGTCAGGGCCCCCGCTGGAGGTGGAACACCCGCCCACAGTATCACACGGCGCTGCGGCCGGCGCTGACACCCCTAACCTGGCAAGAGACAGGGTGGCAGCCACACCAGAGCGGATTAAAATGTCGAGCTTGAGGGGCCCAAAGGTTACGCAACAGAATAAGCTGGATCGATATGCGCTCCCTAAGGCAACCATCCAGGAACAACTAACCAAAGATAAGTCAATGGGGGGAGCAGAGGGGGATGTCCCGGAACTCACCCTGAAAGATGTTATGGAAGCGATCTCTGGGGTCAGAACATCGCTGGAGCAGAGGATGGACACCATAACGTCAGAGGTGTCACTTATCAGGGCAGATCTCATCAAAATGAGCTGGAAAGTCAAGCAGGTCAAGATCACTACGGCTAGCCTAGTCGATGACACCTCCCAACTTCAACTCGAAGTCCAAGAACTGAAAACATTCCGGAAGATAAACTGGATGACTATGAGGGGCGCACCAGGAGGAATAACGTACGTATTCTTGGTGTACCGGAGAGGGCGGAGGAGCAAGCGACTGAACTCTTCGTGGAGGACCTCATAACGACCCACCTGCAACCCAAGGGCCTGTCGAAGTTTTTTGTAATTGAAAGGGCCCACAGAGTCCCCGGGGGCAGGCCGAGGCTTGGTGCCCCTCC
Organism: Calotriton arnoldi; assembly: GCA_963921515.1. Classification (NCBI taxonomy): domain Eukaryota; kingdom Metazoa; phylum Chordata; class Amphibia; order Caudata; family Salamandridae; genus Calotriton; species Calotriton arnoldi. The sequence goes on from CAWUFW010003961.1 coordinate 612,304, forward strand.
GCGTCCAATACTGGCCAGACTACTTAACTTTCGAGATCGGGATGTAATATTGCACAATGCCAGGGTGGCCCTGCCTCTTCGATATGAAAACGCTGACATCCTTTTCTTTCCAGACTTCACCCAGGCGGTACAGAAGCACAGAAGTTCCTTCCTTGCCGTCAAGAAGAAACTCAGGGACAGAGACATAAAATACTCAATGTTGTTTCCGGCCCGGCTCCGGGTGGAGGCGGATGGGAAAGCTTGGTTTTTTGAGGACCCTGAGGCAGCTGCAGACTGGCTGGAGGGTTGGAGAGGAGCTAGTGAGCATAAAGCCTGTTGAGAACTCGACCTGTTTGGGAGCTGGACTGTGCTGCATTCCTGAACTTGGGGCGCCATGACCCTATTTTCACCATCATTTGTGAACAAACCAGTGAGTGGCCGTGATGTCCTGTACTCAATAGTAGACACTTGCTCGGTAGGATGACTTAATCTCTTTCTGTGTTAGATGTTGATGGTGGCTCGCACCGTTCGGGGTGCTACAATAGTCCGCAGTAGTGAAAGGGGGCAGGGTGGCGGAGCATCTCACCCCTCTGTTGTCTACTGTTAGTCTCCAGTTCGGGCGATAGGCACTCTGCACTGTTAAATTTATGGGCAGTTTCAGGCCCAGAGTGCAGGGAAGCAGGGAGGGGGGGAGTTGGGTAGGGGTTTGTAAGTTTCCGTATGGTCAAGTAAAATTGACAATGTCTGTTCGTATATATCAAGAGGAATGTGAGGCTCAGTTAGGTCTTCATGGGTACACACTGGGATAAAAGCTTGAGACTGCTGAGTTGGAACCTCAATGGGCTTGGGGACAAAATAAAACGCTGCCTTGTCCTGCAGCACATCAAAAGACATTCCCCAGATATAGTACTCCTCCAAGTAACCCACCTGATGGGCCACTCCTGTAGAGCACTGAACAGATGGGGTTATAAACTTGTGGCCCAGTCAGGCTTCACAACTGGCTCTAGGGGAGTGGGCGTCATGCTTAAAAACTCCTTCCCCCTTTCCATACAATCAATATGGTCGGATGACAGGGGCAGATACACCGCAGTCATGGGGCTATGGGAAGGGAACACACTAATGTTGATGTCAGTCTACGTTCCACCTGGCCTGCAGAACATTACATTCAAAGATATAGGCTCCACTTTGCTTTCCCTCCCGGAGGGTCTCCTGTTAGTAGGAGGGGAATTCAACTCGGTAGTCTCGGGCTCATTGGATCACTATCCTCCGCGTGACATTAGCCCCTCATATCGCTGGCTTCCAGACTAACTAGACGCCTTAGGCCTAGCTGACACATGGCGGGCGTACCACCCAGATAGTTGTCAATACACCTTCCATTCCGGGGCGCATAATAGCCTATCCCACATAGACTATCTTCTCGAGCCCGCGTCACAAATCACTAATATCCGAGAAATCAGACACATGGCACGAAGCATCTCGGATCATTCCCCAGCGTGGGCTCAACTCGTCCTTGGGGCCACGAGGGTGGAAAGGATCGCACCCGTAAACCCTTGGTACTTCCGCAATCCCGTGGTTAAAAAAGCCCTACTCCAGGCCTTAGAAAATTATTTCCAGGAAAATGAGGGGTTGGTAGAGTCCCCCCTAACGTTATGGGAAGCCTTTAAAACCGTCATAAGGGGGCAAGCACTCTCTCCGATTGCTGGGGTACGGAAAGAGAAGCGTAAAGACTTGGTCGAAGTCGATAATGAGGTCATCCGGCTGGACGAAGAGATCGGGGAGGAGGTCACTCAGGAGAAACTGCACACCCTTCATCTAAAAAGAGATGAATATAAAGCCATAGCCACTGACAGAGCCAGAACATGGGGGAGGGAAAAAGACGGCAGAGTGTATGACCTAGGGGACAAGGCTGGGAAACTATTAGCCTGGCTCGACAAGAGAGAAATGGCGAGCAGGCTAGTGCCAGAACTGGTAGACGATGCGGGTAAGACGATCACTGACCCACAGGACATCACAAACGAATTTGCAGCTTACTATAGTAAGGTATACCAATGAAGCACCCCCTTGGTCGAAATTGACTCCCAGGAATTGCTCAAAGACATACGGCTCCCTGCCCTCACGGCTGAGGAAGCGGATGCGCTAGATAGTGACTTTACCAATGGCGAAATAGCGCAAGCAATAAGGAATCTCCAGTCCGGGAAGGCCCTCGGCCCTAACGGCCTGCCCATCGAGCTCTACAAGTTAAGACCAGATAAAATAGCCCCGTACCTGCGAGCTATGTTTGGAGAGAGCAAGATGGTTGGTTCGCTCCCGCCTGATCAGATAGCGACGCTGGTTACAATCCATAAAGAGGGCAAACCGAGGTGTAAATGTTCCTTCTACAGACCTATCTCTCTACTTAACGCGGAACCCAAAATATTGGCAAAACTTTTGGCGAACCGCCTCATTCAAGTAATTTGTGGGTTGGTGCACCCCGACCAATCGGGCTTTATGCGCCCCATCACAACACTGCGCTAAACCTACGTAGAGTGCACGGAGTGCTGGCAAGGGTGGCAACCATACAGGAGGCAGCAGTAATAGTTTCATTAGACGCCACTATGGCGTTCGATTCCATCGAATGGCCATACCTTTTTGCAGTACTGGCAAAAATGGCAGTTCGGACCTGGCTTTATAGACTGGGTCAAACTCCTTTACTCGGAGCCTCTCGCGCAGTGGTGGTCAACAACAAGATATCTGCACCCTTTACGCTTAGTTGAGGGACCCGTCAGGGTCGTCCACTGTCCCCCCTGCTCTTTGCCCTCTCCCTGGAGCCATTGGCAGAATGGATCCGAAAGGATCCAGTTATGCGAGGGCTGCGATGGTCGGAAGACTGGGAGGACCGCATCTCGTTGTATGCAGACGACATTCTTCTATACTTGGCCTCCCCCAAAATGTCGCTCTGTAGAGTGCTTGATATATTTACAGTCTTTGGCAGATTCTCAGGGTGCTCAATCAACTGGAGTAAATCCCTTATGTATGTCCTCAGTGGGGATCCTCCCCTCCCACCCAGGGATTGTCCGATACAAACAACGACGATAGGTTTCAAATACTTGGGGATATTCATTACCACAGAGCCCAAACGCCGTTTCGAGTGCAATCTGCTCCCCCCACTACAGAGATTGCGGCGCGATATTGCAAGTTGGAGAGGGCTTCCACTCTCGATGCTGGGGAGGGCAGCCCTCTTTAAGATGATGCAAAAGACCCACAATTGATGGACGGAATGCAGAACAAATCAAAACATTCACCCCCAGTCAAGAGATCTGGGTTAAATCCATCATTCTTTTGCTCACCATGCCACCCCAGTTTAGACCTGGCCATATGCAAATCAGTCTTGACCCTGTGCCTCATGGGAACAGTCCAGCCCGAACTGCCAAGCCAGGTCCTCCCTGGACTGGAAACAAGCATCCTAGGATCGGTTTCGGGGTTTCACCCCTCTTCAGCCAGGATAGCTTGATTCCAGTGGCACAGTGAGCCCGGGACCCATGTCTGGGCATACCCGGCGCACTTAGGGCGAGGAAGCAAAAGACACACAATTGATGGACGGAATGCAGAACAAATCAAAACATTCACCCCCAGTCAAGAGATCTGGGTTAAATCCATAATTCTTTTGCTCACCATGCCACCCCAGTTTAGACCTGGCCATATGCAAATCAGTCTTGACCCTGTGCCTCATGGGAACAGTCCAGCCCGAACTGCCAAGCCAGGTCCTCCCTGGACCGGAAACAAGCATCCTAGGACCGGTTTCGGGGTTTCACCCTCTTCAGCCAGGATAGCTTGATTCCAGTGGCACAGTGAGCCCGGGACCCACGTCTGGGCATACCCGGCGCACTTAGAGGCGAGGAAGCAAAAGACACACAATTGATGGACGGAATGCAGAACAAATCAAAACATTCACCCCCAGTCAAGAGATCTGGGTTAAATCCATCATTCTTTTGCTCACCATGCCACCCCAGTTTAGACCTGGCCATATGCAAATCAGTCTTGACCCTGTGCCTCATGGGAACAGTCCAGCCCGAACTGCCAAGCCAGGTCCTCCCCTCACCCGAGTGGGACGGGTATGCCCAGACGTGGGTCCCGTGCTCTCCATGCCACTGGAATCAAGCTATCCTGGCTGAAGAGGGTGAAACCCCGAAACCCGGTCCTAGGATGCTTGTTTCCAGTCCAGGGAGGACCTGGCTTGGCAGTTCGGGCTGGACTGTTCCCATGAGGCACAGGGTCAAGACTGATTTGCATATGGCTGGGTTCAAACTGGAATGGCATGGTGAGCAAAAAAACGATGGATTTAGGCCCAGATCTCTGTACTGGGGTGAATGTATGACATTGTTCTGCATTCTGTCCATCAACTGTTGTTTTTGCATTTGTCACCCCGAGTGGGACGGGTATGCCCAGATGTGGGTCCTGTGCTCTCCATGCCACTGGAATCAAGCTATCCTGGCTGAAGAGGGTGAAACCCCGAAACCGGTCCTAGGATGCTTGTTTCCAGTCCAGGGAGGACCTGGCTTGGCAGTTCGGGCTGGACTGTTCCCATGAGGCACAGGGTCAAGACTGATTTGCATATGGCTGGGTTCAAACTGGAATGGCATGGTGAGCAAAAACGATGGATTTAGGCCCAGATCTCTGTACTGGGGTGAATGTATGACATTGTTCTGCATTCTGTCCATCAACTGTTGTTTTTGCATTTGTCACCCGAGTGGGACGGGTATGCCCAGACGTGGGTCCCGTGCTCTCCATGCCACTGGAATCAAGCTATCCTGGCTGAAGAGGGTGAAACCCCGAAACCGGTCCTAGGATGCTTGTTTCCAGTCCAGGGAGGACCTGGCTTGGCAGTTCGGGATGGACTGTTCCCATGAGGCACAGGGTCAAAACTGATTTGCATATGGCTGGGTTCAAACTGGAATGGCATGGTGAGCAAAAAACGATGGATTTAGGCCCAGATCTCTGTACTGGGGTGAATGTATGACATTGTTCTGCATTCTGTCCATCAACTGTTGTTTTTGCATTTGTCACCCCGAGTGGGACGGGTATGCCCAGACGTGGGTCCCGTGCTCTCCATGCCACTGGAATCAAGCTATCCTGGCTGAAGAGGGGTGAAACCCCGAAACCGGTCCTAGTATGCTTGTTTCCAGTCCAGGGAGGACCTGGCTTGGCAGTTCGGGCTGGACTGTTCCCATGAGGCACAGGGTCAAGACTGATTTGCATATTGCTGGGTTCAAACTGGAATGGCATGGTGAGCAAAAAAATGATGGATTTAGACCCAGATCTCTGTACTGGGGTGAATGTATGACATTGTTCTGCATTCTGTCCATCAACTGTTGTTTTTGCTCTTTAAGATGATGGCACTGCCACGTTTCCTCTATGCTCTGCAGAACGCCTCCGACTTGGTCCCTACAAGTTACTTTAAGGAGATAGAGGGCTTGCAGCGACAATTGTTGTGGGATGGGAGACCCCGTATAGCATTGCATAAGCTGGTTTTGACCTGGTACGATGGAGGGATAGGTCTTCCAGACCTTAAAAAATATTATTGGGCTGCTCATCTAGCTGCCATCAATCATTGCACCTATTGCAGACCTGAGGATCCGGGATATGCCATGGATAGATGGCTATTACCGGGGGGAAGCTACAATAGGACCATATACTCTGATCCCAAGAAATTCCACCTAACAGGGCCGACGAAACACTCAGTTCAAATTTGGCACGCAGCAAACAGAAGTCTGGGGTGGGAGCAGAAACTTACACTGGCAACTCCCCTGTGGGACTCGGAACAGCTGGGTACTCTGAGGACCTCGAAGGGTTTCGACAAATGGGACCTGATCGGGATCTCGAAGATTAGAGACCTTTGGGTGAAGGGTGATATATTAACGTTTGAGGCACTGCAGCAGGAGTACGAACTGTCCAACTCCGAGTACTTTTGATACCTGCAAATTCGTCACGCGCTGATGACTCACTAGCAGAAGAGCTCCTCTCCCCCTGATGCCTCGCCTTTAGAAGACAGGCTGTTAGACGGATACCTACCTAAGAAAGCGATCTCCCTGACTTATAAAAAGTTGATCAACAACACCTTGGATCCCCTCAAATGGACGAGGGAGGATTGGGGGAGAGATGGGCTGGAGCTCGATGATGAAGACTGGCAGGAAGCAGTGGCCTCCCGAGAGGTGGCAATCTCCGCTAGATTGCGTCTCGTCCAGCTCAAAATACTGCACAGAGTATACGTCACAGGGCCCCGCTTGGTTCACATGGGGAGGGTGGAGGGGGGAGAGTGTAAAAGAAATCGTAGCCAACTGGGCACCTACATGCATATAATATGGGAGTGTGAGCATGTTCAGCAGTACTGGCGGAAAGTACATGATGTCATGAGTGCGGTGCTTGCGGTGGCTGTCTATCCTGAAGCTAAAAGGTGCCTCCTGAATGTTTGGGAGCCAACTGATTTAACCAGTAAAGATAAAATATGGGCTACCCTGGGTCTTATGGTGGCAAAACGAAACATTGCACAGTTGTGGGGAGCGGCGCTACCGCCCAAAATCGAGAAATGGAAAGCAGATATGAACTGGTGCATGTTTAGGGAAAAAACTGTAAACATAGCACAGGGTTGTCCCAAAAAGTGGTCAGCTTTTTGGAATAAATGGAATGTTTATCGAGGAAATACATGTAGCCCCTCTGTCGTCCCCTCAATTGAAGATTCTCTCATACCATAAATGTGTTGTCTCCTTATGCAAGACCTATTAACCATTGTTGTATCCAGGATTGTAAACGCAGATTTCAATCAATTCCTCCAAAATGTACTTTGTATTGTCGATTCCTAATGTTTAATAAAAAGAATTGGGAAAAAAAAAAGTGCAAGCTACAAAGTCCACGTTTTGTCACCGACAAAGTATGCTGTACAACTGCATGCTTATTCATAATCAGAACATATATAAAAATGCAGACAAAGAAAAGAGTTCAATAGTAGAAAACAACGTCTGTCGTGTTATGGAAAATACAGACAACAATGCTTAGTAAACAACCAAATTGAAAACAACATATATCTTTGCAACAGAAAAAAATCTATATAGGGCAGCACTTTAATTTAAATTACGAGCGCTAACGCACTTTTAGTAGCTCCTGTGCTGAAGCTCTGTTGCTGTCCGAGTGCATGTATCCAGAAAACAAAAACCAAGTTAAACAAACCCACATGCAGCAGCGACAAAGCATAGCAGCTTTAAGTTTGGCGCAAGAATCACAACTCTTGTCATAGGAAAGACTGCTAAAAAAAAGGAGCAGCAAAATGAAATAAACTATAGATCACCCACCTCGGCTTCGGAGACCGGAACTGGTGTCCTGCACACACACTGAAAGGGCATTAATTAACTGAGCTCAGCTGATACTTTTGCACTCTGAGCACATTGGTGTTCGGTTTGTCTTAGGCAGCATGAGAGTGCGGTGAACATCATATGACGACCATTTTCTCTTTAACTACTCTGCTGGACTCAAGCAGCCTGCTCTAGGGAAGAGAAAAGGCACGGCTGAAGTAATTCGACACAATGCATGCCAGCCTAGTGTACTCTTGCGGTTCCCAGGTCAGGGGCGGAGTCTTGCCATTGCCGAGCACAGTCTCTGGCTATGGAAATAATACATGCAAAATACAATAACCGGGTGCAATGCTGAAACAAAGCAGGGCACCTGTATACATAAAATGTATGCGCGTGGCGCCATGGTAATTAAAAAAACATAATAAAAACGGGCACCGTGCTAAATGGACAAGTTACTTACCTTCGGTAATGATATATCTGTAAGAGACATATTAGTTATAGATTCCTTACCTTACAATTACCCCCAGGCGTCAGACTGGATCCGGAGAATTTTTTCTCAGCAGTACCCCTGCGAGTCGGTAAGTGGCATCGGTCGACTCGGCGTTCGTCGGCAGCGTCGTGATCACCGGGATGACGTCGCAATATCTACTTAGACGCCGCCCCTGCGCGCTGACGTCAGTTCTTTTACACGACATTCCACGCCAGGAGCGCAGAGCCATGCAAGACACTGACCACTGGTGCACAAAACTAGGGCCCTGAAAGGCAGTCCCATACTCTAGAAGTCAGTTCGCAGAACGGGGAGGATGTGTGGGGTGGTAAGGAATCTATAACTCTAATGTATGTCTCTTACAGATATATCGTTACCGAAGGTAAATAACTTGTTCATCTGAAAGAGACTATTAGTTATAGATTTCCTACCTTAGAATAGATACCCAGCAATACCAACCCTGGAGGTGGGTCTGCGAACTAAGTTCACACCAGAAAGTCCTGGAGAACTGAACGGCCAAAGAAGCCTTCTCTCTGGACTTGAGTAACCAGGCAATAATGTTTAGTGAACGTGTGCAATGATGCCCACGTGGCTGCCTGGCAGATGTCACCAAGGGGGACTCCAGGTCCCAAAGCAGCAGTGGCTGCCGTCGCCATGGTGGAATGGGCGCACAGTCCTACTGGAGGCTCCTTTTTCGCTAAGGAATAACAGATCTTAACGCAAAGGACGACCCATCTGGAGATGGTCCGTTTTTGCACGGCCCGACCTTTCTTGGCGCCCACAGAGCCAACAAAGAGTTGATCATCCACCCGGAATTGTTTTGTGTGATCCAAATAAAAGGATAACGCACGTTTTGGATCCAGAAGGTGGAGTCTCTCCTCCTCCTTGGAAGGATGCGGGGGCGGAAAGGTGGGCAAAGTGATGGTCTGTCCTATATGGAAAGAGGTAACCACTTTGGGAAGATAAGAAGGCCTAGTGCGGAGGACAACCTTTTCCGGACGAACAGCAAAGAAAGGAGGCTTAGAAGAAAGAGCCTGAAGCTCACTCACCCTGCGAGCAGAGGTGATGTGCAACCAGAAAAGCAGTATTTAAAGTGAGGAGTCTGAGAGGACAATTATGTAGTGGTTCGAAAGGAGCACACATAAGGTAAGTCAAGACCAGATTCAAGTACTGGGGCATTACGAAAGGAATAGGAGGAAAGAGATAAGTAATGTCCTTTAGAAATCTGTTTACAATAGGGGACTTGAAAAGAGAAGGCTGATCAGGAAGGCAAAGGAAGGCCGAAATATAGCCTTTGAGGGTGCCCAGAGCAGACCCTGCTGGGCCAAAGAAAGAAGGAAGAGGAGAACCTCTGAAAGAGGGGCAGAAAGGGGATCCACACCATGCCACAAATTTGTTCCATCTGCAGGCATACGTTGTTTTAGTGGAGTGACGCCTGGCTGCCAAGATGACATTACAAACTTCGGGAGGAAGGTCAAAAGCTGTCAACTGTCGCGCTCAATCCCCACGCAAGGAGGTAGAGGCTGGACAGGTTCGGGTGGAGGACCGTACCCTGCCGCTGCGACAGAAGATCCTCCCGAAGAGGCTGTCTGATCGGAGGATTGATGGCCATGGTCGGGATACCAGACTCTTCGTGCCCAATCCAGAGCCACAAGAATGACTTGGACCCGGTCGCGCTTGATCTTCTTCAGCACTTTGGGCAGAAGTGATATAGGCGGAAAGGCGTATAGAAGACCGCAACTCCTCTCGCGACGAAAAGCGTCGCTGAGCGACTGCCGCCTTGGAAATTCCAGTGCGCAGAACTGCTGACATTGCTCGCTCTCTTCGGTGGCGAACAGATCTAACCAAGGCTCTCCCCACTGCTGAAAGAGACCTTGCACCACCTCCGAGTGAAGACGCCATTCGTGATCCATCATACACCGGGGGCTGAGTTCGTCCGCCCTGGCGTTCAGGGAACCTGCCAGGTCTTGAACCACCAGGGACATGCCCTGATGGTCCAGCCATGTCCAGAGGCGAAGGGCTTCTTGACATAGGGTTCACGACTCCACCCCACTCTGTTTGTTGCAGTACCACATGGTGGTGGTGTTGTCCGTGAACACCTGCACTACTCTTCCCTTGACAGAGGGAAGGGATGCCTTCAGTGCAAGACGAATCGCCTGAAGCTCCACAAGGTTGATGTGGAGCCCGGACTCCGCCGGAGACCAGAGACCTCTGATCTCCGCCTCTCCCATGTGGCTGCCCCATCCCAGAAGTGACACATCTGTCACCACTGTGAACTCTGGCTGGGGAAAGGAGAGGGATCTGCCGTTGACCCAATCCTGGTTCGTTAGCCACCACTGTAGTTGGTGTGCCCTGCCCTCCGAGATCAGGACGCAATCGGAAAGATTCCCCTGATGCTGTGCCCACTGGAACTTCAGGTCCCACTGCAGAGCCCGCATATGCCACCTGGCATGATCCACCAGCAGGATGCAGGAGGCCATGAGGCCCAGCAGCCTTAGGGTCATTCTCACCGAAATCCGGGATAGAGGCTGAAACATCGGAATCATAGTCCGAATATCCCGGACTCGCTGCTCGGGAGGATAAGCCCGAAACTGCCCTGTATCCAGAACCGCTCCGATGAAAAGGAGCTTCTGAGAGGGAATCAGGTGCGACTTCGGCACGTTGATAGGGAACCCCAGCGAATGCAGGAGGTCCGCCGTAGTCTGGAGGTGGGAGACAACAGCCTGGGGCGAGCCCGCCTTCAACAGCCAGTCGTCGAGGTAGGGGAAGACTGGAACCCCTGATCTGCGCAGATGAGCTGCGACCAATCGCCATCACTTTCGTGAACACCCGAGGGGCGCTGGTAAGGCCAAAGGGGAGCACGGTAAACTGAAAATGCTCGAGGCCTACCGTGAACCGTAGGTAGCGCCAGTGGGCAGGCAAGACGGGGATGTGAAAATAAGTGTCCTGCAAATCCAACGCTACCATCCAGTCTCCAGGGTCGAGGGCAGATAGGACCTGAGCCAATGTCAACATTTTGAACTTCTCCTTTCAGAGGAAGCGGTTGACGTCACTGAGATCCAAGATAGGATGCAGGCCTTTGTCCTTCTTGGGTATCAGAAAGTAGTGGGAGTAACAACCACGACCTACTTCTGGGACAGGGACTCGCTCGATAGCTCCCTTGGCCAAGAGAGCCGTAACTTCCTGACGGAGAAGGGCCAAGTGATCCTCTGACATGCAATGGAGTGTTGGCGGCATGGATGGAGGGGTAGTCATGTTAGCGGGTTTTATATAGCGCACAGCTGCCTCAGCAAAGAGGCGTCCCAGCGCTGAGCAGAACATGAAGGCTGGTGACTAGAAAAGGCACTAAAGTGAGGGGAAAAGATGAGTTTTAATGGCCCTACGAAAGGTCATGTAGTTGTCCATGGCACGAATGGACAGTGGCAAAGCGTTCCAGAGCTTGGCAGCCAATAAACGGAAGGAACGTCCACCCGATCCCGCCCTCCGTATTCGAGGCAAGGTCGCAAGATGTCGCCCCATCGAGCGAAGTTGGCGCGGAGGTGAATAAAGTGAAAGCATATTCGACAGGATGCCGGGAGAGGAGGATTTCAGAATTTTAAATGAAGTGCAAAGGACCTTAAATTCCACTCGGCTGGCGACAGGCAGCCAATGTAGCCGACGAATTGCCCTAGAGGTGGGACACGTTCTAGGGAGACCCAGAAGAGTTCTAGCCGCAGCGTTTTGCACTCGCTGTAGTCTCAATGTTTCGGTCTTATTTACCCCTAAATACAGCGCATTGGCATAGTCCAGTCTGGATAAGATGGAGGCCTGAATAATCATTTGCCTGATGGACGGGTCAAAGAACCCAAGCAACGGTTTGAGCCCCCGCAGTATGCCAAAGCAGGTCCCTGCAACTTTCTTGGTTTGACACTGAAAGCTGAGGGCCGAATCGACCCAGACACCCAAATCTTTCACCACCTGCTTGGGAGTAGGTGCACTGTAGTCTCGAAGGGGAGGGAGTAGCCCCTTCGGACTATCTGCAAAACCCATCGTTCCGACGTGATGTTTTGCCAGTGGGGCAGGTGATGGTGGATCCTGCCGCCCACTGGCAACTGGTGGCCCTAAAAGGTCGGACTAGGAAGGTTTGGAGGTTGCTGCAGAGGGGGCACTGGTGGCCTGGCCTGCCCGCTAGTCCCCAGACCCACGGCGGTGGGTCCCATGTCCCCGGCCGTGCAGAGGCTGGGCAGCTTGCGCAGGCCTGTGGCTTTTGGTGGAACGTGGTAGGGCACCCCTTCCGTAGCCACGAAAGGGGCAAAAGGCAGACGAGGTGGAAGCGAGGCCCAAGGATCTGTCCGTAGCCCTAGAATCCTTGAAGCGCTCAAGCATGTTGTCCGCCTTGTCGCCAAACAAGCGACGGCCATTAAAGGACATGTCCAAAAGGGTCGATTGGACATCACCCGAGAAGCCAGTGGACCTCAGACAGGCGTAGCATCTCAGGGCTACTGACGTTGAAATCGTTCTGCCTAGCGAGTCGGTGGTGTCCAGCCCACATCGGATGGCAAACTTTGCTGCGTCTCTCCCTTCTGCGACCGCACAGGAGAGTACGTCCCGGGCCTCCTCCGGGCACTGTGGCAGCACCTGCGCAACCGTGTCCCACAGAGAGTGGGTGTAACGGCCAAAGAGACATGCGGTGTTCACCGACCGCAGTCCTAAGCTGGCGGAAGAAAACATCTTCTTCCCAAGAAGGTCCAGCTTCTTGGATTCCCTATCTGAGGGAGCAGTAGGGAACGCGCCTTTGGATGTTGAGGTTTGGACTTACAAGCTCTCAGGGGTAGGGTGTTGGGAGAGGAAAATGGGGTCACCCGGGGCCGTGAGGTGGCGTCGGGCAATCATCCTATCCACAGGAGCCCCTGTGCTGGGTTTGGACCAAGTGCCCAGAAGGATGTCTGTGAGGGCCTCATTGAACGGCAGCAGGGGCTCTGAAGAGGCTGCTGCCGGTTGAAGGACCTCAGTCAGGAGGTTGGTCCTGACTGCCACCGTAGGAAGCTCAAGGCCCAAGGCCTCAGCCGCCCTATGCAACACCACAGCGTAGGAGGCTCCCTCCTCCATAGCCACGGTAGGGGGAGAAAGCATACCAAGGTCTGGGGATGTATCCAGACCACTGGCCTCACCCAGTTCCTCTCTCCAGTCCGGCTCTTCAAGCTGGTCTGCCAGAGGGTCAACAGACCCCTCCCAGTCCTCCTCACCCTCTTCTGGCTGCCACTCAGGACGATAAGGAATGCCAGGATAGAACAGTGGTACAAAAGTACCGGTCGGCACCGGTACCAGGGTCGGTCGACACCGGTCCGGCTCCGTGTCCAAGTCAAGGGGGAGGCTGGGGTCGACGCCGGCTGGGGACACAACAGGCGTCGGAGGTTGCGGTGGCGACATCATTGGAGTCGGTGCCGGAGGAGGTGTCATAAGGACAACCGGCGCCGATCCGGAACCAGGCCTGGATCCCTGGGGGCCCTGCGGTGCTGGGGCCGGAGCCGTCGGCATCGAAGGACTAAAACCCCAGCCGAGTCCGCGGGGCCCAAAGGCCCGCCGGCGGAGTCGGGCTGCCCAAAGATGGAGTGGAGGGCTTCGTAAAATGTACAAAGTTGGGCAGGGGTCACTGCGGCTCCTGGGAAGCTTGGAGCCGACCCAACAGGCACCGCGGGCGGAGCCGAAGGACGACGACCTTCCGCATCCCACGTCGGCCGACGGACGGGGAGAAGGCGAAGAGCGATGGTGCTTCTTCGCCTTCTTCTTGTGCTTCGACTTACCCGAAGACGAAGATTTCAAGGAGGAATGACGGCGGTGACTCCGCGACCGGTCACGCGACCTCCCTCTCGACCGGGACCTCGAGCGGCGCAGAGCTGACTGCTGGGCCTCCAGAAGCTTTCGGGACCGCTCCCACAAAGACTTCGGGTTCATGGGAAGACAGTCGGAGCACGACTTCGGGTTGTGGTCGCGCTCCAGGCACCAGAGGCACAGAAGGTGTGGGTCCGTAACCGACATCAACTTGTGACAGGAGTCACAAGGTTTGAAGCCGGTCCGACGATGGGACATCCCTACGAGCACCAGGAGTCGAACGACTCGAAAAGATGTCGACAAAAAGTCGAAAAAGAGTTAGTCAAAAAGTGACTAAGGGTACCGCTCTCTCCGGATCTGCGCTGGCTGGCGCGGAAAAAGAAAGAACCGACGTCAGCGCGCAGGGGTGGCGCCTAAGTAGATACCGCGATGTCATCCCAGCGATCATGACGCCGATGACGCATGCGGAATCGACCGACGCCACCTACCGATGCGCAGGGATACGGCTGAGAAAAAATTCTCCGGATCCAGTCTGACGCCTGGAGGTAATTCTAAGGTAAGGAATCTATAACTAATAGTCTCTTTCAGATGTAAAGCATGGCACCTGTGCTACCTTTTATGTGCATGCAAAGAAACATTAAAGCGGGCGCCGTGCTAAAACGAAACCGGGGCCCCTGTACAAGTTATGCACGCGGAAAATAAACAGTACAACTTGCGACTGTTTTTTTTTATGGGCATGAAAAAAACATGAAGGAGAGCGCCGTGCTAAAATGAAGCGCGGCTCCCGTATACATGCAACTTATGCAAGCAGCAGTCCCTAAAGTAGGCGCTTTGGTAATAAAATAAACCGTGCAACTTACTTTGGCGGCCCTAAAGCGGGCGCCACGTTAATGAAATAAACAGTGCAACTTACTAAGAATAGGCACTCACTCATTAACAGTACCATTAAATAAAACCAGCAGTCCCCAGAGGAACACATAAATCCCTACAGTCTAAGGAAACTGTAGTTGGCCGGTGCTCCTCGCTTACAAATGGAAGTGATGTATCGGGAGCACCGGCCAATAAGGAGCCAGGAAACAAGAGCAATGGAAGATTTAACCAATGGCAAGCAGCAGCTGTAATTACACTCTGTAGAGTGATTACAGCAGGTCTTGCCGACAGCGCATGAGCACTGATGCTCGACCTAAACAACAGTTTCTGAGCTCGAATCAATACACAAAAGCACAGGATCCCCTTGCGTGGTGAGGGAACTTGAGAAGCAGCAGCTCCTCTTACGACGCCTTGATATTGATCGGGCAGAATACGCACTCTTGCGACTTAGGCATAAATTCTACGTCAGTGGCAATCGTTGCAGCCGCATGCTAGCTCATAGGTTGCACGGCAAGACAGTGGCCAGATCCATTGAATCGATTTGCATACTTAAAGCAGTGGAAGTCCACTCAGATCCCGAGATTGCGGAGGCCTTCCAGACCTTTTATATCTGCTAGACAACGGAGAGACCGCGGCCCTCATCCTCCTGGACCTGTCAGCCGCCTTCGACACGGTATGCCACCACACACTACGCACACGCCTCCACGACGCCGGAATCCAAGAGAAGGCCCTGGACTGGACCACCTCCTTCCTCTCCGGCAGAACACAGAGCGTCCGCCTCCCCCCCTTCCGCTCCGAGGCCACCGAGATCATCTGCGGCGTACCCCAGGGCTCATCCCTCAGCCCAACGCTGTTCAACATCTACATGGCACCACTCGCCCACGTCGCCCGACTGCACGACCTCAACATCATCTCTTACACCGATGACACCCAGCTGATTCTCTCCCTCACCAAAGACCCCACACCGCCAAAACAAACCTCCACAAAGGAATGAAGGCCGTCGCCGAATGGATGAGGAACAGCCGACTGAAGCTGAACTCTGACAAGACGGAGGTCCTCATCCTCGGATCCACCCCTCGGCCTGGGACGACTCCTGGTGGCCGACCGCACTAGGGAGCAGCCCCAATACCCACCGACCACGCACGCAACCTAGGAGTCATCCTCGACTCCAACCTCTCCATGACTAAGCAGGTCAACGCCTTCTCTTCCGCCTGCTTCAACACCCTCCGCATGCTCCGCAAGATCTACAAGTGGATCCCCACCGAAACGAGAAGAACAGTCACCCAGGCCCTCGTCAGCAGCAGGCTGGACTACGGAAACGCCCTCTACGCTGGAGCCTCTGCCAAACTCCTGAAACGGCTGCAACGCATCCAGAACGCCTCTGCATGCCTGATCCTCGACATCCCTCGCCGCAGCCAAATCACCCCTCACCTGAGAAACCTGCACTGGCTCCCCGTCAACAAGAGGATAACCTTCAAGCTCCTCACCCATGCACACAAGGCACTGCACAACACCGGACCTGCGTACCTCAACAGACGACTCAGCCTCTACACCCCCGCCCGCCAGCTTCGCTCCGCCGACCTCGCCCTCGCCACAATACCCCGCATCCGAAGAGCGACCTCCGGCGGCAGATCCTTCTCCCACCTCGCCACCAAAACCTGGAACACCCTCCCCATCCGCCTACGGCAGACCCAAGACCTGCTGACCTTCAGAAGACTCCTGAAGACCTGGCTCTTCGAGCAGTAGCAGCACCCCTCCCCCCCCCCCTCAGCGCCTTGAGACCCTCACGGGTATGTAGTGCGCTCTACAAATGCTATGATTGATTGATTGATTGGTTATATGCTGGGGAGGATGCCCTGACCGGAGATATTGAGACCTTCTTGGGAGATGTCCCTCTAACATGCCTCACTGCGAATCTTGCATCTCAGCTAGACCAGCACATCAGAATAGACGACGTGGTGGCAGCAATAGTGCACCTTAAACCGTCTAGGGCACCAGGCCCGAATGGCTTTACCCCCCTTTTCTACAAAACCTTCTGCCAAGAGTTGGGTCCCCTACAGACCCGGCTGTTCAATTCATTCCTGGACTCTGGATCCCTCTGAGACACGATGCTGGAGGCATCCATCTCTGTGATCCTTGAACCCCATAAAGACCCTAAGGAATGTGGGGCCTACCGGCCATATCCCTGCTTAACAATAACGCAAAACAGTTCACAGGCGTCCTGGCGAGGCGTCTTAACCCACTCATGCCGGGCCTAGTGCACCCAGATCTGGCAGGATTTGTATCAACAAGGCAGTGCAGAGACAATACAAAATGCCTCATTCATCTCACGGACCTCATCCAACGTTCGCGGAGGGAGGCTCTCTTCCTCTCCGTAGATGGTGAAAAGGCGTTTGACCGGGTACAATGGCGGTACCCGTTTGCTACGCCCCGCCGGTTTGAATTCGGCGACAGGTTCATAGCATGGATACACTGTATTTACAGCGCCCCAAGGGCCTTGGTCAGGGTCGATGGAACTTCGTCTGCATCATTTCCCATTGCACGTGGAACCCGCCAGGGCTGTCCCCTCTCCCCGCTCCTCTTTGCACTCTACATGGAGCCCATGGCGCAGAGGATACAGGTCAAGCCGCGGATCGCAGGGCTCCGTCTCGGGGAAGACACCCACACAATCAGCGTCTATGCTGACGACATCATTTTATCCTTGACAAGCCCAAAGACTCCACTTCCATCATTACTGGAGGAATTCAGGGAGTTTAGTGACGTATCCGGGTTTAAAGTTAATCTTTCAAAATCGCAGATCCTCAACCTCTCGATCGCCCCAGCCCAAGTAGCTGAACTGTGAGCAAGGTTTCCCTTTGAGCGGGCAGCAGAAACTATACCATACCTGGGCATCCTCTTAGCTCCCACGCGGGCGTAGACACTGGCCGCTAATTATGGCCCCCTACTAGATAAAACTACCAAGACGCTCTCCACCTGGAATTGCCGCGGCCTGTCATGGTCTAGCCGAATAGCGGCTGTCAAAATGACAATTCTCCCGCGTATCCTCTACATTTTTCAGACTATACCTTTAACCCCGCCCCCATCAATTCTCCGTAACATTCAACTCGCAATCAATCGGTTCATTTGGAAAGCCAAGAACCCGCGCCTTAGCCGACAGCTAATCGGGTGACCCAAAACGGAGGGAGGCATGGGACTGCCCCAGATCTCACGGTACTTCCAAGCCACTCAGTTTCAATTTATAGTGAAATGGAACCGACCACTCTCAGAAAAGCACTAGTCCTTCGTGGAGCAGATGATTGCTGGAGCCAAAATCTTGCGGGAGATCTGGCTCCCTTGCAAGCACACAGCGTGGAGGCTATACTCCACGCCGGTAACGGCTACAACCCTGAAAATCTGATATGCGGTAGCTCTTAAGCATAAGCTAACAACATTTCCCTCAACGATGACACCGATAGTTGCCAACCTGGTATGCCTTACTTTGGGTTCTAGCATATCCCACTTCATACCCGGGGTGCCGATCCATGTCACATGCGTACTAGCAGGTCCGCTCCACCCATTCATGCTTACCCATCTTGCTGCCCTAACCGCGAAGGAGTGGCCGATCACCCAGACTCTTGTACTTGCATGCAATTAAAAGGAATGCTTAGAATGACGCACTGGGTGTAATGACCCTATAACCCTTCCTTCTTTGTGCTGCGCTCATGTTCACTGTGATTTTCCCCTTTAACTCCTCCCATCGAGCTTGACCCGAGGCGCTTCGGTATGTCATTTAACACACTTTCTGTTTAAAAGGTTTATTTGTCACCACACACCCTAAAACATCTACCTCTATATTGTACTCTCAGCCAATTGCAATTTATATTTTATTCGCATTGTCACTTTGCAGCCACCTTTGTCGTTATGCAGGTGTGGCGGCTTGCCTGGAAAGGGGTGTGGGGGGGAATACCGCGCACCCTAGCTTCCCTACTTTTCTGGTGACTGGCGTTTGCCCCCGTGTATCTCCATCCCTGCCACTGGTCGAATGTAAAGTTTGTATTTGTCTAATGTCCAACGACCAATCTGTTTTATTCTGTCACGGGGTAGGCCTTCCCTCGATGCAGTTGTCGCTGCCCCTATCCTAAATGAATGTGTGGAGTAGGCTCCCTTGGTGTAACCTGCCTTTTTTAGGACTTGAGCCAGGATTCTGCTGAACTGGAATATAGTGAGTGGTGTGCCATCTGCATGTATAAGAAACCAGCTGTGCGGAGGCGCACTTGCATGTAGCGCTGCACTATTGTGACTGGGCAGTCCCTGCTCCCCTCTAGGTGCTGCAGGGTGATGGTTGCGCCTTTTCCTGACTGATCCGTTTTGGAGCTCCTCACCGTGAAGTGCAGCTGTGTCTCCCTAACCTCCACATACAGTGCTGCCAGTGCCTTCATAGTTGTGTCCCCTTTTGAGTGTGCCACTAGCTCGCTGCTTCTTAGGGCGTCAAAAAATGCTAGCACAAAAGCTGCTCTGGACAGTGTTTCTTCGTACTCGTTGGTGCACATGCCCTCCAGCTCGTCCAGTATCTTAGTTAGCATTCCAAACTCTATTGGAAGCCTTCTGTCCGCTGCCCGGGGCTCTTCCCGTGCCCACCCTTTTAAAGCTACCCTCAGCGGGAAATTGTCTGTGGGATCCGCCTGGCCTGCTAGTTTGGTGAGATAAGCGATCGCTGCCACATGCCTGGATACCCAGGCAAGGGATTTCTTGTTGTCCTTTGCCCATAGCACCAATTGCTGCACCCTGGCTTCCATCTCGGCTGGGTTTCTAGCATGCTGTCTAGCTGTTACCGACATGAAGGTTGTATAACATTTCTTGTACCTCTCCCTGGTGCTGTGCGCTAGTGCCTGCTCACCTAGGGCCATTAGTCTGGGATCCACTGCACCAGTCTCCACCAGTCCTCTTGGAAAGGCGTCATCACTTGATCTGCCTCTGGGCATGCCCGTCTGAACCTCTCCCACTGCAAACGAGAAATTGCATCAGCTGCAGTGTTCTTTATGCCTGGAACATGGCGTGCGCGGAAGTCAACGTTGCCATAAAGGCAAGCCTTGACCAGTTCTGATCAGGCCTAATAGGATGGGGCATTTTGCTGTCTGGGCGTTAATCGCATGCACTACTGACATGTTGTCAGACCAAAAGACTATCTCCCTATCTTGTAGCTTCCTGGGCCATATCTTGAGTGCCAATGTTATGGGGAAGAGCTCTAGGACTGCAACATTCTTTGTGATGCCCCTCTTGTGCCAGGCGTTGGGCCACTTCGCTGCGCACCAGTGGGATCCTAATATGGCTCTCAAACTTTCGCGCCCAGATGCATCCTTGAAGAGCCTAAGCTGTTGGTTGGTTGCCCGTGGGGCTCGCCATAACAGGGCCCCATTGAAGTTTCTAAGGACTGCAGCCCACATGATCAGGTCCTTCTTGATCCCCTGGTTCAGCCGAACCAAGTGATGCTTCCTGACTGCCTTTGCCGAAGCCCTGGCCAATCTGCGAGCAAAAGGTCTACCTGCTGGGATGACTCTGGCAGCAAAGTTGAGCCTGCCTAACAAGCTTTGGATGTTTCCTTGTGTAAGCTTCTCCCTAGTCAGCATGCTTTTGATCTCCGTGCAAAGGGTCAATATCTTGTCCTGCGGCAGGCGACACATTCCCTTCGCTGTGTCTAGCACTATGCCCAAGAATGTGAGGGCATGGGTGGGACCTTGTTTTTTTTCGGATGCCAGTGGCACCCCCAACTTGTTGCAGAGTTCCTGAAAGGCAGACAATGTCTCATGGCACTCGTGAGTGACTGCTTTTCCCACCAATAGGAAGTCATCCAGGTAGTGCATGGCACTCCCAGGTTGGCCCTTTGTTTTGAGTGCCCATTCCAGGAAGGAGCTGAATGCTTCAAAGTACGAACAGGACACCGAACAGCCCATGGGCATGCATTTGTCAAAACAGAATTTTTCTCGCCACCTCATGCCGAGCAGGTGGAAACTGTTGGGGTGGACTGGTAGTAACCTGAATGCGAATTCTATGTCCATCTTTGCCAGCAATGCAAGTGGTCCTTCCTGGCACACCAGTGCTACTGCATCGTCGAAGGAGGCGTATGTCACTAAACATGTACCTTCTGCCATGCAGTCGTTCACGGATGAACCCTTAGGGTAAGACAGATGGTGGATTAAGCGGAATTTACCCTGCTCCTTCTTGGGGACAACACCTAGTGGTGAAAC
Source organism: Calotriton arnoldi (assembly GCA_963921515.1). Lineage (NCBI taxonomy): Eukaryota > Metazoa > Chordata > Amphibia > Caudata > Salamandridae > Calotriton > Calotriton arnoldi. The sequence goes on from CAWUFW010003961.1 coordinate 632,997, forward strand.
AATCAAGTTCTCGAGTGGGGTGTATTCGAAAGGGCCTGCTACTCTCCCTAACTGACATTCTTTCGCCAATTTACTGTCTACTACCAATGGCAGTTCCCTGGCTGATCTCAGATCTTTTGCCCTTCGCACTACTAGTGGGCCTGTGTACGGGATTGTGAACCCATCCTTGAAACCATTGAATAGTAAATCTTGTGCGTCATGCCAGGGGTATTCTGCCAGTAGTGCCACTAAGATGTCAAACTTAATGGGAGAGGGGGCTATTGTGTGATTGACCTTAAATCTGCTTGGTGCTGGGCCCTGCACCCCCAGGTTTGTCCTGCCCTAGGCCCCGTCTCCCGCAAGCTGATGCTGGGTGGGTGCCGGCACACTTGGCACATGTGTGACTAAACTTGCACGCTGTCCCCAATATGCATGCCCCGTTGTTGTACAATCGGCATACTGTGTCGCCCTGTCTCCGAGTGTGTTTGCTCCTGTAGCCAAACTCCCTACGGCTCCCTCAAAAGGGCTGCCTCCATGCTGAGAAATCCTTCCTATAGTATGTGCTGCCCCTGTTGAATCCCTGCCTTGATGTATAAGATTTATGTCCCCAGTCCCTGCTGGTGGTGTTGCTGGTAGTAGCATTTCTGGCCCCCATGTGTTGCATCCATAGTTCAACGTCCTTGCTGTCCCATGCCATTGTGTGTGTATATATTCCGTTTTCTGCCTGAAATCTGTATTATATGTTAGCCACCCTGTCCCACCATTCAGCTTGCCCTCATCTTTGATTATCCTGTTGTAGCTGCATAACGCTGGGCCCTGCTCAGGAAACGTTTCCATTATTATGGTTCACAGGATTGAAAATGATTCGAGCCAGTTGTCTAGCGTCTGCTCGGGCCTAGGTCTGCGCCTGGGTTTCCTGTCCTCCTCCTTGCCTGTCAACATGGTTGTGTCAGTGCCCTCTTTGCTGTGTATCAGTAATGAGAAAATATCTATAAATTCCCGTTTCCAAATCCTCTCCTGTGCGGCTAATGGTATTCTCCATGATAGCGATGTCCTGGCGGATAGGATGGGTGCTGGTGGTGCGTAGACTACCTGTGCGGTATCTACGATTATGTTCCCTCCCTGACCTGTCGCAGTCCTTCCTGTGCCACTACCTTCTGTGTTGCTTGTGCTAGCGCTTGTAGGGGTGTCCCCCTTCTCGGGGTTGGCGTGCAGCGCTCCTTTGCCCTGGCACCAAACAGAGCTTGGGCCTTGCCCCCCGTTGTCCCTGTTTTTGCCTGCCAACGCGCTGGACTCTGTTAGGGTTTTTACCGTGGCCATCAGTCCTTGTATCACGTCCACCATCTTACCCATCTGCCATTGCCCGAGTGTCACCAACTATACCACTTGTTCCCCTCGTTTACCTTTTTCGTTCTAGTGCACAAACTGGTTGTTTCGGGCCTTGCTGCCCTTGAAGGGCTGGGAGGGTGGGGGAGGTGGGGTGGGGGGTGTTCTGTACGTATCCGCCGATGTATCTTAAAAGAACAAGTTACTTACCTTCGGTAACGATATATCTGTAAGAGACATAGATTAGTTATAGATTCCTTACCTTAGAATTACCCCCAGGCGTCAGACTGGATCCGGAAAGTTTTTTCGTCAGCAGTACCCCTGCGCGTCGAAGGGTGGCGTCGGTCGGCTTCGCGTTCGTCGTTGGCGTCGTGGTCCCCGGGATGACGTCACAATAGCTACTTAGACGCCACCCTCGCGGTCTGACGTCAGTTCTGTACACGACTTTCCACGCCAGAAGCGCAGAGCCATGCAAGACACTGACCACTGGTGCACAAAACTAGGGCCCTGAAAAGAAGTCCTTAACCCTAGAAGTCAGTTCGCAGAACGGGGAGGATGGGTGGGGCGGTAAGGAATCAATAACTAATCTATGTCTCTTACAGATATATCGTTACCGAAGGTAAGTAACTTGTTCATCTGAAAGAGGCAATTAGTTATAGATTCCTTACCTTAGAATAGATACCCCAGCAATACCAACCCCGGCGGTGGGTCTAATTCACATCAGAAAGTCCTGGAGAACAGAACGGCCAAAAAAGCCGTCTCTCCCGACTTGGCTGTCCAGGCAGTAGTGTTTTGTGAACGTGTGCAGCGATGCCCACGTAGCTGCCTGACAGATGTCATTGAGGGGGACTCCACGTCCCAAAGCAGTGGTAGCTGCCGTCGCCCTGGTGGAATGGGCGCGTAGCCCCACTGGAGGCTCCTTCTTTGCCAAGGAATAGCAAGCTTTGATGCACAAAACAACCCATCTAGAAATGGTCCATTTGTGCACGGCCCGACCTTTTTTGGCGCCCACGTAGCCAACAAAGAGCTGGTCATCCATCCGGAATTGCTTTGTGCGATCCAAATAAAATGAAAGCGTACGTTTTAGATCCAGACGGTGGAGCGTCTCTTCTTCTTTGGAAGGATGCAGAGGCGGAAAGAAGGTGGGCAAAGTGATGGTCTGCCCAATGTGGAAAGAAGTAACCGCTTTGGGAAGGAAGGATGGACGAGTTCCAAGGACAACCTTGTCCGGATAAACAGACAGAAAAGGGGGTTTAGAAGAAGGAGCTTGGAGCTCACTCACCCTGCGTGCAGAGGTGATGGCCACCAGAAAGGCAATTTTTAAGGTCAGAAGCTTGAGAGGACAGTTATGTAGCGGCTCAAAGGGAGCACACATAAGATATGTAAGAACCAAATTCAAGTCCCACTGGGGCATTACGAAGGGAACAGGAGGAAAAAGATGAGCAATGCCCTTAAGGAAGCGATTTACAACAGGGGACTTGAAAAGAGAAGGCTGATCAGGAAGCCTAAGAAAGGCTGAAATGGCCGAGAGGGATCCCTTTAGAGTGCCCAGAGCAGAGCCCTGCTGGGCCAAAGAAAGGAGGAATAAGAGAACCTCAGAAAGAGCGTCGGAAAGTGGATCCACAGCCTTTGCTGTGCACCATGCCACAAATTTGTTCCATCTGCAGGCGTATACCGTCTTAGTGGAGGGACGCCAGGATGCCAAGATAACATCACAGACTTCGGGAGGAAGGTCAAAAGCTGTCAACTGTCGCCGCTCAATCTCCACGCAAGGTGGAGGCTGGACAGGTTCGGGTGCAGGACCGTCCCCTGCTGCTGCGACAGAAGATCCTCCCGAAGAGGCAGACGTATCGGAGGATCGATGGCCATGTGTAACAACTCAGGATACCAGACTCTTTGTGCCCAATCCGGAGCCACAAGAATGACTTGAGGCCCGGTCGCGCCGGATCTTCTTCAGCACTCTGGGCAGAAGTGGTATAGGCGGAAAGGTGTATAGAAGACTGCAACTCCACTCGCGACAAAAAGTGTCACCGAGCGAGTGCCGCCTTGGAAATTCCAACGCGCAGAACTGTTGACATTGCGTGTTCTCTTCGGTGGCGAATAGATCTAACCAAGGCTCTCCCCACTGTCGAAAGAGACCTTACACCACGTCCGAGTGAGGACGCCATTCGTGATCCATCATGCACCTGCGGCTGAGTTTGTCCGCCCTGGCTTTCAGTGAACCTGCCAGGTGTTGAACCACCAGGGATATGCCCTGATGTTCCAGCCATGTCCAGAGACGAAGGGCCTCTTGACATAGGGTCCACGACCCCACCCCGCCCTGTTTGTTGTAGTACCACATGGCGGTGGTGTTGTCCGTGAACACCTGCACTACTCTTCCCTGGACAGAGGGAAGGAATGCTTTTAGTGCAAGACGAATCGCACGAAGCTCCAGAAGGTTGATGTGAAGCTCGGACTCCGCCGGAAACCAGAGGCCTCTGATCTCCGCCTCCCCCATGTGGCCGCCCCATCCCAGAAGTGATGCATTGGTCACCACTGTGAAGTCTGGTTGGGGAAGGGAGAGGGATCTGCCGTTGACCCAATCCTGGTTCGTTAGCCACCACTGCAATTGTCGTGCAGTGCCCTCCGAGATCTGGACGCAATCGGACAGGTTCCCCTGATGCTGTGCCCACTGGAACTTGAGGTCCCACTGCAGAGCCCGCATATGCCACCTGACATGATCCACCAGCAGGATGCAGGAGGCCATGAGGCCCAGCAGCCGCAGGGTCATCCTGACCGAAACCCTGGACAGAGGCTGAAAGATCGGAATCATAGCCCGAATATCCCGGACTCGCTGTTCGGGAGGATAGACCCGAAACTGCGTCGTGTCCAGAACCGCACCGATGAAGAGGAGCTTCTGGGAGGGGGTCAGGTGTGACTTCGGCACGCTGATAGAGAACCCCAGCGAATGCAGGAGGTCCGCCGTAGTCTGGAGGTGGGAGACGACAGCCTGGGGCGAGCCCGCCTTCAACAGCCAGTCGTCGTGATGCACAAGTTACTAACTTGTGTAACGATATATCTGTAAGAGACAGTAGTTAGTGACAGATTCCTTACCTTAGAATACCCCCAGGCGTCAGCTGGATCCGGAAAGTTTTTTGCGTAGCAGTACCCTTGCGCGTCGGTAGGCGGCGTCGTGCGGCTCCGCGTCCGTCGTCGGCGTCGTGGTCGCCGGGATGACGTCGCGGGCAGTACTTAGACGCCGCTCCTGCGCGCTGACGTCAGTTCTGTACACGACTTTCCGCGCCAGGAACGCAGAGCCATGCAAGAAGCTGACATAGGTGTCTGAAAAATACTAGTGCCCTGAAAGGGATGTCCTTAACCCTAGAAATCAGTTCGCAGAACGGGAGGATGGGTGGGCGGTAGGAATCTGTCACTAACTACTGTCTCTTACAGATATATCGTTACACAAGTTAGTAACTTGTGCATCTGAAAGAGACACGTTAGTGACAGATTCCTTACCTTAGAATAGATACCCCAGCAATACCAACCCCGGTGGTGGGTCTGCGAACAAAGATCAGACAAGGAAGTCCCGGAGGACAGAACGGCCAAAGAAGCCGTCCCTCCGGACCTGACTGTCAAGGCAGTAATGCTTTGTAAACGTGTGCAGCGAGGCCCACGTAGCTGCCTGACAGATATCCAGCAGCGGAACACCGCGGCCCAAAGCCGTGGTAGCAGCCGTTGCCCTGGTGGAATGGGCACGCAGCCCAACAGGAGGCTCCTTCTTAGCCAAAGAATAGCAGGCTTTGATACACAAGGTTACCCAGCGGGAGATGGTTCTCTTGTGCACCGCCCGACCTTTTTGGCGCCCACGTAGCCAACAAAGAGCTGGTCATCCACCCGGAAATGGTGTGTGCGGTCGATGTAAAAGGAAAGCGCACGTTTTGGTTCCAGACGGTGGAGCCTCTCTTCCTCTCTGGAAGGATGCGGAGGCGGAAAGAAGGTGGGCAAAGTGATGGTCTGCCCAATGTGGAAGGCAGTAACCACCTTTGGCAAGAAGGACGGACGCGTCCTAAGAACAACCTTGTCTGGATGGACAGACAGAAAGGGAGGTTTACATGATAGAGCCTGGAGCTCACTCACCCGCCGAGCGGAGGTGATGGCCACCAGAAAGGCAGTCTTCAGAGTCAGAAGACGAAGAAGACAGTTATGTAAAGGCTCAAAGGGAGCGCACATAAGAAAGGTAAGAACCAAGTTCAAGTCCCACTGAGGCATCACAAACGGAACAGGAGGGAAGAGGTGTGTAATGCCTTTTAGAAACCTGTTAACAACAGGGGACTTGAAAAGGGAGGGCTGATCAGGAAGCCTGAGGAAGGCCGAGAGGGCACAAAGATAGCCCTTGATGGTACCCAGGGCAGAACCCTGTTGGGCCAGGGAAAGAAGGAACAGGAGAACCTCAGAGAGAGGGGCAGAAAGGGGATTCACAGCCTTTGCTGTGCACCATGCCACAAACTTGTTCCACCTGCAGGCGTATACCACCTTAGTGGAGGGACGCCTGGCTGCCAGAATCACATCACAAACTTCGGGAGGCAAGTCGAAAGAAATCAACTGCCGCCGCTCAATCTCCACGCAAGCAGGTGGAGGCTGGACAGGTTCGGGTGGAGGACCGTCCCCTGCTGCTGCGACAGAAGATCCTCCCGAAGAGGCAGACGGATCGGGGATCTACGCTCATACTGAGTAGCTCGGGATACCAAACTCTTCGAGCCCAGTCCGGAGCCACAAGAATGACTTGGGCCCGGTCGTGCCGAATCTTCTTCAACACTCTGGGTAGAAGTGGTATAGGCAGAAAGGCGTACAACAGACCGCAACTCCAATCGCGACGAAAAGCGTCGCCGACCGAGTGCCGCCTTGGAAATTCCAACGCGCAGAACTGATGACATTGCGCGTTCTCTTCGGTGGCGAATAGATCTAACCAAGGCTCTCCCCACTGTAGAAAGAGTCCTTGCGCCACTTCCGAGTGAAGACGCCATTCGTGATCCATCATACACCTGCGGCTGAGTTCGTCCGCCCTGGCGTTCAGGGAACCTGCCAGGTGTTGAACCATCAGGAACATGCCCTGATGTTCCAGCCATGTCCAGAGGCGCAGAGCCTCCTGACAAAGGGTCCACGACCCCACCCCGCCTTGTTTGTTGCAGTACCACATGGCGGTGGTGTTGACCGTGAACACCTGCACTACCTTCCCTTTGACAGAGGGAAGGAATGCCTTGAGTGCAAGAGGGATCGCCCGGAGCTCCAGAAGGTTGATATGGAGCTGGGACGCCGCCGGAGAAAAGAGGCCTCTGATCTCCGCCTCTCCCATGTGACCGCCCCATCCCAGAAGGGACGCGTCCGTCACAACTGTGTGCTCTGGCTGGGGAAGGGAGAGGGATCTGCCCATGACCCATTGCCGGTTCGAGAGCCACCACTGCAACTGTTTTGCAGTCCCCTCCGAGATCTGGACGTGATCGGACAGGTTGCCCTGGTGCTGCGCCCACTGGAACTTCAGGTCCCACTGCAGAGCCCGCATATGCCATCTGGCATGATTGACCAGCAGGATGCAGGAGGCCATGAGGCCCAGCAGCCTCAGGGACATCCGTACCGAAACCCAGGATAAAGGCTGAAAGATCGGAATCATAGCCCGAATATCCCGGACTCGCCGTTCGGGAGGATAGGCCCGAAACTGCGTCGTGTCCAGAACTGCTCCGATGAAAAGGAGCTGTGGAGAAGGAATCAGATGCGACTTCGGCACATTGATGGAGAAAACCAGCGAGTGCAGGAGTTCGGCCGTAGTCTGGAGGTGGGAGACGACTGCCTGGGACGAGCCCGCCTTCAGCAACCATTCGTCGAGGTAGGGGAAGACTGGAACCCCTGCCCGGCGCAGATGAGCTGCGACCACCGCCATCACTTTCGTGAACACCCGAGGGGCACTTGTAAGGCCAAAGGGGAGCACGGTGAACTGAAAATGCTCGAGGCCTACCGTGAACCGCAGGTAACGCCTGTGGGCCGGCAGGACGGGGATGTGAAAATAAGCGTCCTGCAAGTCCAACGCTACCAACCAGTCTCCAGGGTCGAGGGCAGTCAAGACCTGAGCTAGGGTGAGCATCTTGAACTTCTCCTTCCGGAGGAAGCGATTGACGTTCCGGAGGTCCAAGATAGGACGCATGTCCTCCTTGTCCTTTTTGGGCACCAGGAAGTAGTGGGAGTAGCAACCACGCCCTACTTCTGTGGTCGGAACATGCTCGATGGCCCTCTTGGCCAAGAGGGCCGTGACTTCCTTCTGCAGAAGTACCAAGTGATCCCCTGACATGCGGTGGAATTGAGGTGGCATGGCTGGGGGTGGTCTCGAAGGGGAGGGAGTAGCCCCTTCGGACAATGTCCAAGACCCACCTGTCCGAGGTGATGGGACGCCAGTGGTGAAGGTGATGGCGGACCCTGCCCCTACTGGCGTGCTGTGCACCGGAAAGGAGGGACTAGGAGGGCTTGGAGGCCGCGGACGGGTTGGAGGTGGTGGCCTGACCCGCACGCTGGTTGCCCAAACCGCCACGGCGGTATCCACGTCCTCGGCCACGCGTAGACGCTTGCTGTGCGGGCCGGTGGCTGGGCAGCTGACGTGACTGGGCGCCCCTTCCGTGGCCACGAAAGGGGCGAAAAGCAGAGCTGAGCGGAGGGCGTACAACAGAAAGGCCCAGGGACTTGGCCGTAGCCCGTGAGTCCTTAAACCGCTCCAGCGCATGGTCTGCCTTTGAACCAAAAAGACCGACTCCATCAAAGGGCATGTCCATGAGTGTATTCTGGACATCACCCGAGAAACCAGTTGTTCTCAGCCAGGCGTGGCGACGTAGCGCCACCGTCGTCGCAAGCGATCTGCCCAGCGAGTTGGCGGTATCAAGGCCACAACGGATGGTGTATTTAGCCGCATCTCGCACTTCCGCAATGGCGCGGGTAAGCAGTGTCTGGACCTCCTCAGAACACTGCGGCAAAACAGCTGCCACCGAATCCCACAGGGAGTGGGTATATCGGCCCAAAAGGCAAGCGGTGTTGACGGACCGCAAGCCAGCACTGGAGGAAGAAAAGCCTTCTTCCCAAATTGGTCCAGGCGTTTGGATTCCCTATCCGGAGGGGCGGTAGGGAAGGCGGTTTGGGAGGCAGAGGCTTGGACAACCAAGCTCTCAGGGGTGGGATGTTGGGAGAGAAACAGGGGTCGCCCGGAGCAGGGCGATGGCGTCGGGCCACGTTCCTATCCACAGGAGCCCCTGTGGTGGGTTTGGACCAGGTACCCAAAAGAACGTCAGTGAGTGCATCATTAAACGGCAGCACAGTCTCCGAAGAGGAAGCCGCCGGCTGAAGCACTTCTGTCAGGAGGTTAGTCCTGACGGCCAAAGTAGGCAACTGGAGATGTAAGGCTCCAGCTGCTCTACGCAACACCGTTGCAAAATTAGCCCCCTCCTCCGTAGCCACGGGAGGAGACAGCATGCCAGTGTCAGGGAGGTGTCTAGACCACTGGCATCCCCAAGTTCCTCAACCCAGTCCGGGTCAAACTCACACTGTTGTGTGAGAGGGTCCTCAGACCCCTCCCAGCTCTCCTGGTCCTCCTCTTGTTCAAAATATGGAGGAGGAGGGACATTTGGGACCCAAGGTCTCATCGGCGCCGGAGCCGGCGTCGGGCGACGTCGGTCCGGCTCCATGTCCGGAGCCGGAGAGAACCGGGGAACGACGCCGTCCGGAGCCCCGGACGGCGTCAGGAACGGCACCGGGGACATCGGCGTCGGCAGAGGCGTGGTTAGGTCAACCGGCGTCGATGGGGGTTGCGGTACCACCGGAGCCGGGATCGAGGCCGGGGCCGGAGCCGAGGCCGGGATGAAGGCTGGTGGGACAGGCGGCGCCGGGACCGGAGTCGACGGCGGCGCCGGGGCAACCCCATCAGGGACCGCGGGGCCCATAAGGCGCACCGGAGGGACCTGAAGGCCCGAAGAGGCGGGCTATGGCCGACAGGAATTCCTGTATTTCGGCCGGAGTCTCCCCCGACCCCGGAAAGAACGGGTAATTCGGGGGCGGCTCTACAGGCATGTCCGGGGCCGCGGGGACGGTGCCGACTGGGGCCTCAGCTGAGTCGCGAGACCGGCGAGGCGAAGTCTTAGAGCGATGACGCCTCTTAGACTTCTTGTGCTTCGACTTACCGGAGGAGCGCGAAGACTTGGATTCCGACAAACGGCGGGGACTCCGCGACCGGCCCTCGACCTCTCCCGGGACCGGGGCTTGGTGCGGCGCGGAGCCGACTGCCGGACCTCGAGCAGCTTTCGAGACCGCTCTCGCAAAGCCTTCGGATGAAGTTTCCGGCAGTCAGGGCACGACTTCGTGTCGTGGTCTCGGCCGAGACAGAAGAGACACTCGAGATGCGGGTCCGTGATCGACATCATGCGACCACAGGCCTCGCAGGGCTTAAAGCCGGGCATCCCTACGACACCTTAGGAGTCGTGAAGACTCGTTGAAGAAACAGTGAAAAAATTCACAAAAAAGGATAGTCAAAAAGTGACTAGGGCACTGCCCTTCCCGGATCTGCGCTTACTGGCGCGGAAAAAGAAGAACTGACGTCAGCGCGCAGGGGCGGCGTCTAAGTACTGCCCGCGACGTCATCCCGGCGACCACGACGCCGACGACGGACGCGGAGCCGCACGACGCCGCCTACCGACGCGCAAGGGTACTGCTACGCAAAAAACTTTCCGGATCCAGCCTGACGCCTGGGGATATTCTAAGGTAAGGAATCTGTCACTAACGTGTCTCTTTCAGATAGGGGAAGACTGGAAGGATTAGTTACTTACCTGTAATCCTAGTTCTCTTCCAGGGGTATCCTCATCAAAGTCATAAGCACATGAATATTCCCGCCCATGCGCGGGACCCCGGAAACACATTACATATATGTGAAAACCATATATGTAGCTCTATATATATATATCCATATATATATAAAAAAACACACAATGTAGCCTCCCATAAACATGCTGAGCAATGTTGCAAGGAATTCTCTTGCACATAAACATATTCCAATAACGCAGGGAGAAATAAACTTTTGAAAACTGCTTTAATACATAGCAGACAACACAATCCTGCAAGGAATAATGAAGAAAACATTGCCAGCACATAGGCTGCATTGTGGAAACATTAGTGTAGAAAGCTGAAAAGCTAACCCACATAAACACTCAGATAAACTGGCACCGTGCCTTTAAGGCAGCCATGACCCCTAGCTTCCCATCATGCCTCAGGGGTGACAGTTAGGTCAGTTGTTCTTTGCGGATATCCGCAGACCTTTTTTCAAAGAGATGTATGAATCATGTTCACTTGCCCGGGGAGGCGGTGGGTTGCTTATGACTTTGATGAGGATACCCCTGGAAGAGAACTAGGATTACAGGTAAGTAACTAATCCTTCTCTTCCAGGGGATCCTCATCAATAGTCATAAGCACATGAATAGAATAGCAAGCCCATCCCCTCATCCTGCGGGCAAGTAAACAGAGTACCATCAAGATACATAGATGCCATAAGGCCTATACAGACTCCAATAGGTTAGCATTGGAACAGATTCCTCAAGGAGGCCTGGCCCACTTGTGTATCTGCTCTGGAGTCAGAATCCAGACAGTAATGTCTGGTAAATGTATGGACCGATTTCCAAGTTGCCGCCTTGCAAATCTCGGCCATCGCTACATTATGTAAGAATGCAATCGTAGCAGCCTTACCCCTAGTAGAATTAGCTTTAAGGGAGACAAACAGAGGCTTATTTGCAATCTGGTATGCCAACTTTATACAAGATACTATCCATCGTGAAATGGATCTTTTAGAAGTTGGGAAGCCTTTTCTAACAGAACCATAGTTTATAAACAATTGATCTGCTTTTCTAATGGATTTCGTTGCATCCAAATAGAATTTGAGAACCCTCTTGAGGTCTAGCGAATGAAGAGACCTTTCCGCTGGTGTGGATGGATTGGGAAAGAAAGAGGGTAGAGAAATTGTCTGATTAACATGGAACTCTGACACAACCTTAGGTAGGAAGGAAGGGTGAGTTCGCATAACCACCCTATTATGGTGGAAGACCGTATAGGGTTCTTTAGAACAGAGTGCTTGTATCTCACTCACTCTGCGTGCTGATGTAATTGCTACTAGAAAAGCTACTTTCCAAGAAAGGTGTTGCAATGTAGACTTATGAATGGGTTCAAATGGAGGTCCCATCAATTTAGACAATACCAAATTCAACTCCCAAGGAGGAGAAGGAGGTCGAACAGGGGGATAAACCTTTTTCAACCCCTGTAGGAAGTCCTTGACCACCTGAAGCTGAAAGAAAGAAGGCTGGTTAGGTGATTTACGATATGCTGTGATAGCCGCCAAATGCACTTTAATGGAAGAATATTTCAAACCAGATTTGGCCAAATATAGCAAATACGGCAAGATTACCTCCTCTTGCCCGTTAATTGGACTCCAATCATTACTGATACACCACAAGTAAAGCGATACAAAAGGGGATGATGGACGGAACGTTTGAGCCAATCAAACACTCACCCCCAGTCAACTGATCTGGGTTTAATCCATCATCATTCTTTAGCTCACTCCACCACCCCAGTTCAGACATGGCCATATGCAAATCAGTCTGACCCTGTGCCTCATGGGAACAGTCCAGCACGAACTGCCAAGCCATGTCTTCCCTGGACCGGAAACAAGCATCCTAGGACCGGTTTCTGGAATTCCAGCCGTCATCAGCCAGGCTTGCTTGAATCCAGTGGCAAAGTGAGCAAGGGACCCACGTCTGGGCATACCCCCGCCAACTTAGGGCGAACAAAGCGATACAAAAGGGGATGATGGACGGAACGTTTGAGCCAATCAAACACTCACCCCCAGTCAACTGATCTGGGTTTAATCCATCATCATTCTTTAGCTCACTCCACCACCCCAGTTCAGACATGGCCATATGCAAATCAGTCTGAACAGAGTGCTTGTATCTCACTCACTCTGCGTGCTGATGTAATTGCTACTAGAAAAGCTACTTTCCAAGAAAGGTGTTGCAATGTAGACTTATGAATGGGTTCAAATGGAGGTCCCATCAATTTAGACAATACCAAATTCAACTCCCAAGGAGGAGAAGGAGGTCGAACAGGGGGATAAACCTTTTTCAACCCCTGTAGGAAGTCCTTGACCACCTGAAGCTGAAAGAAAGAAGGCTGGTTAGGTGATTTACGATATGCTGTGATAGCCGCCAAATGCACTTTAATGGAAGAATATTTCAAACCAGATTTGGCCAAATATAGCAAATACGGCAAGATTACCTCCTCTTGCCCGTTAATTGGACTCCAATCATTACCGATACACCACAAGTAAAACCTCTTCCACTTTAGAGAGTATGAGGATCTTGTGGAAGGTCTCCTTGACTCCCTTAAAATGTCCATGCAGTCCTGAGGGAGGTTCAAATGTCCGTACTGCAGGACTTCAGGAGCCATGCTGTCAAGCTGAGCGAGGGAAGGCTGGGGTGCAGAATTTTCCCTCCCATCTTGGTGAGAAGGTCCGGCCTGCACGGAAGTCTCCGATGAGGGCGAACCGAGAGTTGCAAAAGGTCCGGATACCACCATTGGCGAGGCCAGTCCGGTGCTATGAGTATCATCCTCATTCTGGATCGCAGAAGTTTGGCCACCACCTTCGGAATTAGAGAGAGGGGTGGAAAGGCGTATGCAAACGTCCCTGTCCCTGAAGGATGATGTTGCCCTTGTCTTTCATTGATGACAATCTCTCCTCCGAAGGAAACACTTTTCCGAGGTCAGAGTTGAGGTTGGCGCCCAGATAGTGGAGTGATTGAGTTGGGCGAAGGATCGACTTGTCCAGGTTGACATGCAGGCCTAAGCGCTGAAGTAGATCTAGGCAGGCACGAAGATGTTCCTGCACCATTTGAGGAGAGGATCCCTTCAGCAGCCAGTCGTCCAGGTATGGATATACGAACAGGCCTTGGCGATGTAATGCTGCTGCTACCACTGCCATGCACTTGGTGAATACCCTCGGAGCTGATTTTAGGCCGAAGGGTAAGACTTTGAACTGGTAATGTCTTGTTCCCACCGTGAATCGCAAGAACTTGCGATGTCGTGCTGTGATTGGGATGTGAAAATACGCATCTTGTAGATCCACCGAACACATCCAATCGCCTTTCCTTAGATGTGGAAATATTTGGTGGAGCGCCAACATCCGAAACTTTTCCTTTTGATGGACTTGTTCAGAGAACGTAGGTCCAGAATTGGTCTGAACTTGTTCGGTTGATCTTTTTCTGAACAAGGAAGTATCGTGAGTACACTCCTTTCCTCTCTGCGCTTGAGGGACCTCTTCTATTGCTTGTTTTTTGAGAAGGGTCAACACTTCCTGACGCAGGAGGTCTATATGTAGATGACGAGATTTCACAGGAGGAATGTCTCTTGGGGACGTCCAAAAACGTAGTGTGTACCCATTTTTTAGTATATTTAGCACCCACTGATCTTTGGTTATGTTGCGCCACTCTTGAATGTAACTTGAGATACTTCCTCCCACTGGAGTGTGCAACGGTGCTAGAGGAAGCAGAGACTCATTGCTTCCCTGGAGTTTTTGATGTAGAGGACTGCTGTTGATGTCCTCCTCTTCCTCTCGAGGAACGGCGGCCTTGATACTGGGATTTGCCCTGTTTGTTTTGTGACCATTGAGGGGTTTGAACCCTCTGCTGGTAACTTTTCCGATTGTAGGTCCGGTACCTCTTCCTAAACTCCTTTTTCTTTTCTAGGCCCACCGCCTTTAAGGTGTCCAACTCGGCCTTCATCCTCGCCATTTCTTCGTCTGTGTGAGCACCAAACAGTGAAGTGCCAGAAAAAGGGAGATTCAGGATGCGTTGTTGTGCTTCTGGTTTTAACGGTGTGAGGGGCAGCCAGGAAGATCGTCGTGCACAGATGCCATGTGCATACGAGTGAGCCGCCAGGGACGCACCATCTGCTGCAGTGCTGATTACCTGATTAGCAACCAGAGCACCTTCGTGAAGGATTTCAGAAAAGTCCTGCTGATCCTCCTTTGGGAGCCTGTCCTTGAAGCGCTCCAGTGAGTCCCATAATGATCTGTCATAACGACCAAGCAGAGCCGCAGCGTTGGACACTTGCAGAGAAGACGCTGCAGAACCACAAGCCTTCCGTCCCCAAGAGTCTTGTGCTCTACTCTCTTTATCCGGAGGAGCGGAGGAGGAAGATGCAACTGCATGCGTCTTTTTCGCTGCTGCAATTATAACAGAGTCCGGAGGTGGATCTGATCTAAGGAAAAGAGGATCCGATGCAGCTGGCTTGTATTTTTTAATAATCCGAGCTGGAGCTGCTTTAGTCGATGCTGGTGTAAGGAAGAGATCCATTACCGGCTCGATGATGCCTGGGACCAAAGGAAGTAATGGTCTAGTCACAGACCTTTGGTGGAGAGTCTCAAAAATGATGGACTTGGTTGTCTGAGGAGCTGACATGGTGATGCCCAGCTTCTGAGCCCCTCTGTTGAGAACATCATGGAAAGTGTTCACATCATCAATAGGCGACACTCTGGAGGGAGGACTATCCGTCAGGGTAGGTGAGTAATCCCTTTTGGATGAATGTGTCGAAGAGGAAGACCAAGATGGTGTACGCCGCCTCTTGCGATGTCCCTGAGACGACCTGCGTTCAGGGGATCTGCCTCGGTGTTCCCTGGCCCGAGTGGTGGGTGATTTGTCCACTTCCTGCACAAGACGCTGTAATGGTGATCTGTGCTGCGGACTGGAGTAGGTCGTAGGTCGTTGAGCGTGACCTGTGGACCCCGTCTGCCAATGATGTAGTGGTTGAAGCCATCTGGGAGAGAGATGGATGGAAGGAGAGTGCTGTCTCCTTGGAGAACCTCCTGGCGGTGCTTTTGTAGGCTCCTGTGAGTGAACAGAAGCACTGCGTGATGACGCAACCGTCTGGGGTGAGCTCCGGATGGAGTGAGAGGACTCTCTGCGGCTTCTGGAGCGTGATCGGCGTCTGGATGAGCGATGTGACATCGATGGGGTGTGTCTCGACGTCGACCTGCTCTGTGTCACCATCACTGGTGAAATTCTCTTCGACGTCGACCTCTCAGTGTGCCTAGACCTCGCCTTCGACGTTGAGCGTGGAGACCTCAACGATGAACGGGTAGATGGAGAAAACCTTCTCGACGTCGATCTTTCTCTCGACGTTGATCTTCTCGCCGTCGACGGAGACCGCCGTCTCAACGTCGATCTTTCTCTCGACGCTGACCTTCTCGCCGTCGACGGAGACCGCCGTCTCGACGTCGAACGACGTCTGGTATATTTTACCTTTGGTCTTGACGCCGAATACCTCGCCGTCGGAGAGGATCTTGCCTTCGACGTCGAACGCCTTCTAGGCGACGGCGGAGGCGATGAGTGTCTATCCTCAGGTGACGAGGTGTGTCTCGACGTCGACTGCCGTCTGGGTGACGTCGACTGAGATCCTTGCTTCGACGCCGAACGCTGGAGACCCTGCGACGGCGGAGCCTGTCTCGACGTTGAACGCCGCATCGACGGCGACGACGGAGATCTGTCTCTCGACGCTGGGCGAGCCCGCACCAACGGAGAGCGACTCCTCGACGCCGATCGTAGCCCGGTTGACGACGGCGGAGGATTCGACGTACCTTTCTTCGACGACGACCGGTGTTCTCTCGACGGCGAGCCCGCCGTCGATGGTCTTCTCGTCGACGTTTTTGCTGCCGATGAAGGGAATTGAGGCGCCGAGCCCGACGCCGATGGAGAGCATACTGGAATCTTACTTGTAGATAAGCTCTCTTTCCTCTTCTTCATCGGAGTCTTGTCTTTAGAAGGTGATTTTCTCTTCTCAGCTAATCCATGTAGACGAATCCTTTCTCTGTCCTTTAAAGTTCTGTTGGACAGCAGCTTGCAATGCTGGCAGGATTTAGGATTATGCTCAGAAGGAAGGCATAGAATACAGACAGGGTGGAAGTCTGATTTGGCCTTCTTCTTGCCACAGGAAGGACAAGAGTCAAAAGAGAGGGCATTCTGTTGTAAAATAATGCTCAACTCTCTAAAAAACAGTAGAAAATACTTTAACACCAAAAAGATGTCGAAGTAAGAGCTTTTATCAAAAATTGAAGAGTTTCCTGACAGAAAATCAGAAAAAAGAGGTAGAGCTGAAGTAACCAGGGTCCTGACAGAAGGAGCCGGAAAGAACAACTGACCTAACTGTCACCCCTGAGGCATGATGGGAAGCTAGGGGTCATGGCTGCCTTAAAGGCACGGTGCCAGTTTATCTGAGTGTTTATGTGGGTTAGCTTTTCAGCTTTCTACACTAATGTTTCCACAATGCAGCCTATGTGCTGGCAATGTTTTCTTCATTATTCCTTGCAGGATTGTGTTGTCTGCTATGTATTAAAGCAGTTTTCAAAAGTTTATTTCTCCCTGCGTTATTGGAATATGTTTATGTGCAAGAGAATTCCTTGCAACATTGCTCAGCATGTTTATGGGAGGCTACATTGTGTGTTTTTTTATATATATATGGATATATATATATAGAGCTACATATATGGTTTTCACATATATGTAATGTGTTTCCGGGGTCCCGCGCATGGGCGGGAATATTCATGTGCTTATGACTTTGATGAGGATCCCCTGGAAGAGAACCCCTGATCTGCGCAGATGAGCTGCGACCACCGCCATCACTTTCGTGAACACCCGAGGAGCGCTGGTAAGGCCAAAGGAGAGCAAGGTAAACTGAAAGTGCTCGTGGCCTACCTTGAAGCGCAGATAACGCAGGTGGGCCGTCAGGACGGGGATGTGAAAGTAAGCGTCCTGCAAGTCCAACGCTACCATCCAGTCTCCAGGTTCGAGGGAAGACAGGACCTGAGCCAGAGTCAACATTTTTAACGGTTGACGTTCCAGAGATCCAAGATAGGACGCAGGCCCTTGGCCTTCTTGGGCACCAGAAAGTAGTGGGAATAGCAACCACGACCTACTTCTGGGGCAGGAACTCGCTCGATGGCTCCCTTGGCCAAGAGAGCCCTAACTTCCTGTTGGAGAAGGGCCAGATGATCCTCCGACATGGGATGGTACTGAGGTGGCATGGCTGGGGGATAGTCTTGAAGGGGAGGGAGTAGCCTGCAAAACCCACCTGTCCGACGTGATGGTGCGCCAGTGGGGGAGGTGATGGCGAATCCTACCGCCCACTGGCGATTGATGGGCCTGAAAGGTCGGACTAGGAGGGTTTGGAGGCTGCGGCAGAAGGGGCGGTGGTGGACTGGCTCCGCCGCTGGCCCCCAGACCCACGACGGTGGGTCCCACGTCCCCGGCCATGCAGGGGCTGAACAGCTTGCGCCGGCCTGTGGCTCTGGGTGGAACGTGGCGGGGCACCCCTTCCGTAGCCACGAAAGGGGCAAAAAGCAGACTGTGCAGGGCGGGTGGCGGAGAGGCCCAAGGACTTGGCCGTAGCCCGATAGTCCTTGAAGCGCTCTAGCACACTGTCTGCCTTGTCGCCGAATAGGCGTCGGCCATCAAAGGGCATGTCCAACAGGGTGTTTTGGACATCCCCGGAAAAGCCAGTCGACCTCAGCCAGGCGTAGCGTCGAAGGGCTACTGACGTTGAAATTGTCCTACCTAGCTAGTCGGCGGTGTCCAGTCCACAGCGGATGGTATACTTCGATGCGTCTCTCCCCTCGGCAACTGCATGGGAGAGCACGGCCCGGGCCTCCTCCGGGCACTGTGGCAGCACCTGCGCTACCGTATCCCACACAGAGTGGGTGTAACGGCCCAACAGACATGCAGTGTTTAGCGACCGCAGTCCCAAGCTGGAGGAAGAAAATATCTTCTTCCCAAGATAGTCCAGCTTTTTGGATTCCCTGTCAGGTGGTGCGTTAGGGAATGCGCCTTTAGACGTTGAGGCTTGGACCACCAAGCTCTCAGGGGTGGGGTGAGGGAGATGAAAGTGGGGTCGCCCGGGGCCGGGCTGTGGCATCGGGCAATCATCCTAACCACAGGAGCCCCTGTGTTGGGCCTGGACCAGGTGCCCAAAAGGATGTCGGTTAGGGCTTCATTGAATGGCAGCAGGGGCTCCGAAGAGCTCGCCGCCGGTTGAAGCCCCTCTGTCAGTAGGTTAGTCCTGACTGCCACCGTAGGTAGCTCGAGGTTGAGAGCCTCGGCCGCCCTATGCAACACCTCTGCGTAAGACGCTCCCTCCTCCGTAGCCACGGTAGGAGGAGACAACATGCCAAGGTCTGGGGAGGTATCCAGACCACTGGCTTCCCCCAGCTCCTCTCTCCAGTCCGGGTCATACTCCAACTGGTCAGTCAGAGGGTCTCCAGACCCCTCCCAGTCCTCCTCACCCTCCTCTGGTTGCCAATCTAGCCTGAAAGGACCAGAGTAGAACAGGGGCACAAAAGTCCCCTTCGGCGCCGGATCCGGCATCGGTCGACGCCGGTCCGGCTCCGTGTCTACGTCGAGGTGGAGGCCGGGGTCGACACCGACTGGGGACAAAACCTGCGTCGGCTGCGGACGTGGTGCCGGTGGAATCAGTGCCGGTGGAGGTGTTATGAGATCGACTGGCGCCGATCCGGATCCAGGCCTGGATCCAAGGGGACCCAGCGGCGCCGAAGTCGCCGGCATCGAAGGCCCAGGGTCTCCAGCCGAGTCCGCGGGGCCCAAAGTCGCGCCGGCGGAGTTGGGCTGCCCAAAGATGGCATGCATCGCTTTGTAGAAACTCCGAAGCTCGGCAGGGGTCGCACTGGGTCCCGGAAAGGGAGGGAAACTCGGAGTCGACCCTTCAGGCTCCGCACACTGAGCCGCGGAAGGGGCACCACCCGCATCCCTCGTCACGTCGGCCGACGGACAGGGAGAAGTCGAAGAGCGACGATGCTTCTTCGACTTCTTGTGCTTTGACTTACCTGAGGAGTGCAAAGACTTGGAAGAAGACTGGTGGTGGTGGTGGCTCCGCGGCTGGTCCCTCGACCTCCCACGCGACCGGGACCTCGAACAGCGCGGAGTGGACTGCCGGGCCTCAAGAAGCTTTCGGGACCGCTCCCGCAAAGATTTCGGATTCATTGTCCGGCAGTCGGAACACGACTTGGGGTCGTGGTCGTGTACCAGGCAGAACAGGCACACGCGGTGCGGATCCGTCACCGACATCAACCGTCGGCAGGTGCCGCAAGCCTTGAAACCGGGCATCCCTACGTGCACCAGGAGTCTAAGACTCAAAACGGTGTCGACAAAAGTCGCCAAAAAGTCAGTCAAAAAGTGACTGGAGGCACCGCTCTCTCCGGATCTGCGCTGGCTGGCGCGGAAAAAGAAAGAACTGACGTCAGCGCATGAGGGCGGCGTCTAAGTAGCTACCGCAAGGTCATCCCGGCAACCACGACGCCAACGACGAACATGGAGCCGACCGACGCCACCTTTCGACGCGCAGGGGTACTGCTGACGAAAAAACTTTCCGGATCCAGTCTGACGCCTAGGGGTAATTCTAAGGTAAGGAATCTATAACTAATTGTCTCTTTCAGATATAAAACAACGATCAAATGCCTGTCGAGTACAACGTGCAATAATCATTTTAGAAGTATTTGTTTTTGCCTGCAAAACAGTGGAGCAGTGCCATCTGGTGGCCTAAACACCTCATGTCACCATAGAGGATGACAGCATGTGATGGGCTCCGTAGGTGCCGAAACTTCGGGCTCCGTGCTTCAATTGCATTAATACATGAAAACAGAGACACGGAAAATGATGAGGGACTGGGTGGAACACACGTTTTTGCCCCCAACCATCCGGTTCGCATCTAATCGCTCCGACCGTTAGAATGCCACTAAGACACACTCCTAGCAAATTGTGCTCTACCGATGTCTGATAACATAAGTGATGAGATTTCTAACAAGTGCTTCAATGGACTCTATGGATCGCATCTCAAAATAAAAATGCTGTGATGCCCCAATCCCAACAATCGCGATCCACCAATGTGGGATAACATACACAGATGATATTTCCACCAAGTGCTGCAATAAACTATATTTAAACATCTTAAAATCTCACCTGCCTTCAATTGCACCGTTCCATGTTTGGGCCCTGAGTGGGGTTTTATAGTCGTCGAACCGCAAAGCATTCCTTCCGATTACTCTTACTTTCCTGCCTGGGCATCGATAGAATTAGGCTAATGGCTGGATGCCCAACATGTGGCCACATCATTGAAAGAGATCCACACCCCTGTCGCGCCACATTTAACCCCCGGTTACGCACTCAAACAATTTGCTCGGGGGAGGGGAGGGCGGGAAGCAGGGCGATCGGCCGGCGGCATCCTAAATTATTGCTGCCTGGCCCCTTGCTTAAAATTTGCCCAAGTAAATCAGGGGCAGGATGACTGGCCAGCGGCATACCCATTTACCGGTTGCCTGGCCAGTCCAACCCAACTAGGGCCGGACTCCTGGCCCACGGAATAACCCAATTGCTTGGGGGGGAGGGAGGGGGAGGGAGTCACAGCTGGCGTACAAACTCGGTCGGCGGCAGAGACCTCGGCCCACCACATCGTGGGAGTTGTGGCGGCTGGTGTGGGCCGACCAATGCTAACTACTCACCCCCGGGGCTCAAAATCCCCACACTGCCGTGACCTTGTACCCACTCCATCGCACCCGGAGGCCTAAGACTGCCACCTGAAACCCCTTGCGTGCAAACGGCCCCCTTGGCACGCCCGGAGGCCTGGTGCAAAACAGCCCCCTTGGCGCGCCCGGAGGCCTGAATCTGCCGCCCGGTGCGCCACGACAAGCCATGTGAGCCCCCCTCACTGCCGAGGGAAATGCCAGTAATCCGGACCCGAGATGGCCGCCCCTTTCCCCCCTGCAAGCCGGGTTGAAGCTGCAGCCCATCCATATGTGAACGGGTGGCAATTCGTACATCCACAGGGGCGGGGTCGACTCACCTTAACCAACTTCAACGCGACTCAGGAACCCGACCCGAGGCGACGTGACCAACTGCGTCTGATGGAGCCAACACGACCCGGGCGGGGTTACTAAGTTCCTCTGCTGTTGACCGGAGAGGAGTTGGCCTAACGGCTAGGGCAATCGAACTCAAATCTGGGGAACCAGGTTCGAGTCTCGGGAAGGAGGCGCAACATCCTGTGATTCTGGGCAAATCACTTAATCTCCCCGTGTCTAACAAAAATGAATGTGTCCTCATGTAACGCAACTGGTGCTCGTGTAAAGCGCTCTGATACCCGATACCTTCGGGTCAAGTTCGCGATATATAAAACTCCGTAAAATAAAAAATTTAAATAAATAAAATAGAATACATCACACGGCACACAATATGTTGGGCACAGAATCAGCTTATAAGGTTGCCTCCTATTGGTATTTAACACCCGCTCGAATTCATGGCTGGAACAAGGGTCGTTCTGCTTTCTGCTGGCTGGGCTGTGGTCAAACGGGCTCCCTTCTTCATCTGTTATGGAACTGTCCCAAGCTGGTCAGATATTGGGAACAGGTTTTGAACTACATCAATCATGCATTTGACATGACAATTCCCTGCATACACAATCCTAGGACATTCCAATCCCCTGACCTTTCCCCTATGCTCGATTAGAGGCAGACAAATGGCACTTGCACTGAATGCCGCATGACAGGCCCTCCTGGCATACAGAGGAAGTCCCTGATCACGTGACATGGCTTCGAAAAATCTGGGTTTCGTTGACAATGGAACGAATGTCGATGATGTTAGATAACAGGGCAGATGATTATTTTTATTATTTTTTTATTTTTCGGAGTTTTATATAGCGCGAACTTGACCCGAAAGTATCTGGTATCAGAGCGCTTTACATAGCACTAGTTGCGTTACATGAGGGCACATTCATTTTTGTTAGGCACGGGGAGATTAAGTGATTTGCCCAGAATCACAGGATGTTCAGCATCATTGCCGAGACTCGAACCCAGTTCCCCAGATTCGAGGTCAGCGGCCCAAGCCGTTAGGCCAACTCCTCTTTGGGCCTCGCTCGTCACGATTCTGTCTAAAGAGTTTAGGGAAGTGACCTGCCCTAAATATTTACAAATTCGGCGCCTACTACCCCGAATAGATAAGAGAACCACATAAATTGCTGCTTAAGAAAGGGCTCACCTTGCCTATCCCACGGAGCCCAATCGGAATACTAACACTTGGGACACAGGAATCTTGGTGCGGAGGAGACAGGGAGAGGGGGGAGGGAAGGATGGGGCATTGTTTAGTCTTCTGTGGCTTACTAATACTCTCTGATTCTGTCATACTTCTATTCCTAATCTTTTGTTACCATTTTACTATCTCTTCAGTAAAACTCATAGTTCTGTGATATGCCGCCGGCCTCTGGGTTGTAGGCAATGGGCTGTGTAAAATCTTATGCATTTCACTCGCTGCCGGCCAATGGTTGTAGGCGAAAGCTGTGTTAATATGCAACGGACCATAATAAAAAAAATGTTCCATAAAGCTAGGTGGGCTGCGAAAGTTGTATGCCATGCATCGCATGACATCAGTCAATACCAGATGTTTCCAGGCTTTGCCCAAAGGGGCAGCAGGATCGGAAGTCAGATGCTCATGGCTAGAGGTTCCAGGTACCAGTCTCTCCTTGTCCAGTCCAGAGTCACTATGATAACCTGAGCCCGGTCTTTTCTGATCGTCTTCGGAACACTGGGCAGGAGAGGTAGAGGTGGAAAGGAATACAAGAGTCACAAGCTCCAATCTAAACAAAAGGTGTTTCAGAGCAAGAGCTGCATTGGGAACTCCAACATCCAAAGCTTTCTCTGCAGTGGCCCGTGTTCTCGCTATTGCTGGAATACCCCCTGTGCCACCTTCGACTACAGCACCATTTGTGATCTGCTAGGAAACTTCGTCTGAGTTCGTCTGCTGTGTGTTTCTTGCATGGTGCACGATTTAGGCCGCATTTCTTCTGCGCATGTTGCTACATAACATGCTTGCCTTTGACCCACATTGTATTTTCACACAGAACCTACACATGTTTAAGTATTTTGTTCTTTTCCTGGGATTTGGTCTGAACACACTAGAAAAAGTCAACCAACAATGCCCCTTGCTATTCTCTCTGGTCAGACTCTAGCACTTAGACATAACAAAAGAATGCAGTTGCTGTTTGTAAGCACACGTCTTCTCATATAACTGAGGACAAGGGTTCTGAAAAAACACACTGAGCAAAGATCCTGAGGCAAGAGTACTGTTTCAGCTGAGATGTAGAACATCCACCTATGTATGCTAAGGTACGAGGTCCACCACTAATCCCAGAGATCTTTAATATATAATCATTTAGCTTCAGTAGGGGGGTGGGAGTTTAAGCTAATCTGTCTTGTAACATGACAGTGCGATTTACGATATATGGTTTGTTAACCATGCTAATTATATTTTTGGTATACATTTGTTTTTAATTGTGGCGCAAATACTGCATCTTAGAGCACGATAGTTCCTTCGTGTCTCTTGTTTATCTTATTGTGGACAAGTACAAGTGAGAGAGCGAAAGGATGTGTCCTGTTAGCGCGATCCTTGAGAAGGTCGAAAGTGTTGTATTCTGGGGTGCCAATTCACTTGTTTCTCTGGAAAGGTTAGGAGGGCAAGTGAGGCACTATAGCTAGTCTGACTCTGGCTCATAGATACTGAGGTAGTATGGTGACTCTGTCCCTACATGCTGATGTTCTATGTTCCTGAGCAGAATCCCTGCAACACCTCCTCCCTGCCAGGTGTTGCATGACCAGGGGGGTGCCCTGACGATTTAGCCACTTCCAAAAGCGCAAAGCTTCCTGTCACGGGTCCCACAACCCAACTCTGCTATATTTGTTGCAGTACCACAAGTCAGTGATGGTGTCAGTGAGAGCCTACACCTATTCCCCCTTGATGGACAAGAGGAACACTTTCAGGGCCAAGTGCAATGCTCACGGCTGTAACAAGTTAATGTGGAGATGAGCTTCCACTGGAGACCAGAGACCAGAGTCCTGTGATCTCCGTCTCTCCCAGATGATCTCCCCAACCCAGCAACGATGCATCAGTCAACAATGTTAGTTCTGGGTGGTGTGGAGAGGTGGGTCTGCCACCAGTCCAATTGCGGTCTAGCAGCAACCATTGGAAGTCTTTTGCAGTTTCCTCCGACACCTGGATGTAATCTGAAAGGTTTACTTGGTGCTGAGCCCACTGAGACTTCAGATTCCACTGCAAAGCTTGCATGCGCCACTTGGTGTGGTCCACTAGCAGGGTGCTGGAGGCCAAGAGGCCTCAGAGCTACTCTCACTGAGATCCAGGTCGATGGTTTAAACACTGGGAAAATATCTGAAAATCATGCACTAGCTGAGACAGAGGGAAGGCTTGGAAAACCACAGTGTCCAGAAAGGCTCCAATGAAGGGAGCTTCTCTGGAGGAGTCGAGTGTAACTTCAGCGCATTGATGGAAAATCCCAACAATTTCAAAAGGTCAACCGTCATCTGCAGATGTTTCACACTTTCAGCAATCAGTCGTCGAGGTATCAAACGACTGTGTAGTAAGGAGGTCCACGTAGGTAGGATGTAGTTCAAGTAGGTTTATTAAAGAAGATTACAAGTTCTGAAAAGCAGCCCCACCAGGAGCAGCCTGCATGCTGCTCAGCCCATTCTCAACTGTCACTTCCATCCTCTCAAGCACCCAACATTCCAATCGCATCATGACTTCAACATTCCATGCAGCACACACACAGACACACTGGCTGAGCAGGGGATGTAAAGGGCATAACAAGAACATAATTAGGATACTACATATCCCCCTTTCTTATAAAACGGAAGTAATAGTCCTATACTTAAAAGGGATGTAACAATATGAACCAAGTAAGGAAAAAGCTGAAAGGAATGCAAATGCAACAAAAGAAGTAAGGTCAAGAAAAGAACAGAAAGGTACGAGCGAAGAGATAGGTGTGGGAAAACAAAGAGGAAGCAAAGGGTGAGAGGCACAAATAGAAATAACACATCCTCTCCAACAGAGAACAGTAATAAGTGGAGGGAAACAACAAGTAAGTAAAAGGACATAGTCGCACCAAAGACTACCCCCAAACACACCCACTGGCCAGGCAGGCAAGCAAGGAAGGAAGGACCAGGCACGACGCGTACTGAACAAAAAACTTACACCCAGACGAGAAAAGAAGGAAAGGTTTCCACCGGAACAAGGAAGAAGGAGAAAAACACTACAGATAAGGAAAGACAGAGACAAAGGAAGAATAACAACAATGTGTATAGTTCAGGTTCCAAGGATGAGAAAGAAATGTAACATCACATGGATTACTGAACCAGTTCGAAAACAGAGGAGAAGAATAAAAATTTCAAACAAGTATAGTTCATCCTCCCATAATTTCAAATAGACAATATAAATATAAGATTAACGTTGCGTTTTAAATCGACAATGTAACATAGTAAGAATAACATTGCGAGAAAATAACAACAAATGGGAATGAGACCCATGTAAATGGGACTGGCATCCATAGGGGACTGAACACCCAAAAATGTGTAGATGGGACTGGACCCATGGCCTATCCCTGAGAGAAAGGCGTAAATGTAGTGTGACCAAATGGGGCTAGAACCCAATGCCATCCCAATGAGGGAAGAAACACAGTGTAAAGCGTACAAATGTAAAGTGAACAATGGACCCCTGAGAGTGTGTACCAAGAATCCATGTACGAGAAATGATGAGCCCTGAGCAGGTACCCTGAGAGAAGGGTAGAATAGTAAGTGTAAATGGGACTGTGACCCATACTAAAATGCCCTATGTGAGGTTATAGACCGTAAGAGAAAATGTAGGCAAGTGTGTTGTGAGCAAATGGGGCTAGTACCCATTGCCATCCCAATGTTTGGAAGAAAGAAACGTTAAACGTACGCATGTAAAATGAACAATGAGCCCAAGAAGGTGTGTACCCAGGGTCCATAAACGTAAGGGGTGGCCTCTGTTGGCAAGTGTAATGCGAGCACAAGGGACTAAACCCTTGGCCCTTCCTAAGTAGGGAAGAATAAAGTGTAAATAAACACAGGGTATGAACACAGAGAAGCCATGAACGTGTATGGCATGTCAGAAAGTAGCAAAGTGTTTGAACGAATCCCACCATACAATGGCATGAAGTATGCCTGGAGAACAAACAAGTTCCTTGAGGTAGTGTTCCGAAAACGACAACATGAGCGATAATGACTGTGAAATTAAATGCTGCGGAACACTGTAGTGAAAGAGCGTTCAATTGAGTGGCGGCGATGAACAATTGACAGTACCCTTTAAAGTTGCACACGAAGTGCATACATCCGGGGTAAAGCATTGAGAAAAACGTTAATTGCGCAGGCCGCCTGACATCTGCATGCACCACGCGGTGCATAGGAAGCAAATGAAGAGGAGGGAGGAAAGTGGTGGCTGAATCGGGAGTATGGCTGAAGACGAGCCGTGCAGAGGACGGATGCGTGCGCCGACTTAGGAAAATCCCAGCTTCTCTCACCTCATAGAATAGATGACGGTGGACTCTGGCAGGAGGCTATCTGTGATGAACGGCGTACCATGATATCCTCGGATATGGAAGGCTACAGCACTATGCACGTCGGCATCCTGCCAACAGCGCTGCCAGCTTCCCTTCCACTTGTCAGAGTTGATAGGAGCTCTGAGGATCTTCCGCAAAAAAAACATGGCGGTGCATACACGGCGCGATGCCGGGTGGCTCAGGGCACACTCGGGCACCAAACAATGTCGTTCAGTCAGACTTGGAGTGATGTCACAGAAGGCTCTCTGCGTCGAGACGGTCTGCGCGGTTCTACAGAGGGAGGTAAGAAGCGTGCGCTGTCTGTCAACCGAAATAACGGTTGAAACAGTAAAATTACTTGTAGTCTGTGGAAGAGATGAGGAGGAATATTGTTAAACTCACCAGGGCCCAAGCAGAAATACACAGCAAAAAGTCCTCACTGTCCAACGGTACCGAGAAAGAGATACTATTACAATCGCAAAGTCAGCAAACACATATAGAACTGTGTAGAGTGTTTGCACCTCAGCACTACGACGTGACCATAAATTGTAACCACCACTAGAACCACTCCTCACGAAAATCAGCAGAATGTGCTCAGGATCACACAATGCAGGGAGCGCAAACCAACTGCGTCAGCCACAAAGTTTCCAGTCTGACACAGAAAAATCCCATAATTAGCTCAATGTAAAATGCAGATAGACCTTTCACGACAACATCCTCTTACCACAGTTTTGAAAAAGTGGTGAGATAAAACAAGCTGTCTGGAAGCCGTAGAAAGCGTAGTAGAGACTGCAATGGTGATCCAAAATCCACATTATGTAATATAGAAGAGCACGGCATGTTAAGATAGGCTGTCAGATGGAAAGGCATAGGTGGTAAAATACAGAGTCAATAGGTAGACTTCATATGAGCATTTGAACACCTGGGCTCGGGCTGTCCGTTGGTGAGGACACTGGTGGGGCTGAAATGCGAAGTGCTTAATCTTTTCTTGAATCTTGTTGACTTCTTTTCTTTTTTGTGATGAATTTTTTTCTTCCATGTAGTCGTCTTTGATGTGCAGAGAAAAACTCCCTTGTTCTTTGTTTGCAGTGCTTCCTTTCCTGTGGATACCTCATAAAGTGCTTAGCGTAGGCAGACTGTATGCTCTGTAGTATTGTCCATTTTCAGGTCCTCTTTTGTGTGTCAGGTCCCTGATATACGCTTGTATCCGTAGGTAGTCACCAACTCGTCGCCAAATAAATGTAGTAAGGAGGTCCACGCAGGTAGGATGTAGTTCAAGTAGGTTTATTAAAGAAGATTACAAGTTCTGAAGAGCAGCCCCACCAGGAGCAGCCTGCATGCTGCTCAGCCCATTCTCAACTGTCGCTTCCATCCTCTCAAGCACCCAGCATTCCAATCGCATCATCACTCCAACATTCCATCCAGCACACACACAGACACACTGGCTGAGCAGGGGATGTAAAGGGCATAACAAGAACATAATTAGGATACTACATACTGTTATTCCCACCCTCCAAAGATGTGCAGGGAGGGACCACAACCATCACTTCCGTGAACACCCAAGAGGCATAGGTAAGGACGAATGAGAGCACAGAGAACTGAAAGTGCTTGTGGTCCACCTGAAACCGCAGGTAATGCCTGTGGAACTGCTGGAAGGGAATGTAGAAATAAGCATCCTGCAGGTCCAATGCTACCATCCAGTCTCCTGGGACCAGGGCAGAAAGACCTTGGGCCAGGGTGAGCATTTTTAACTTTTCCTTCCTTTTGAAGAAGTTAAAGGGGCAAAGGTCGAGGATAAGGCAGAGGCCTCCATCCTTCTTTGGCACCAAGAAATAATGAAAGTAACAACCAGTCCCGAGATCTGATGCTGATACCCTCTATATAGATCCCTTATCCAAGATAGTCTGATCTTTCCCTCGCAGAATGCTCTATATAGCTCCCTTATCCAAGATCTTGCAGAATGGACAAGTGGTCCTCTGCGGGGTATTGCGGTGAATTAGGCATATCGGGAGGGGTGGAAAGGAAAGGGAAGACATATCCACTCTGCATAGTCTGGGGCACCCACTGGTCTAACGTTATGCCTACCACCCGTGGAGTTAAAAGGTGATAGAGCCTCACACTGGGGGTTTGTGCGCCGCCAAAGGTTAAATAACGTTTTTTTTGTAGTGGCTGCGGAGGGGGTGTAAGGTTTGGGTACATCGTTGACCTGGGGGCCTAAATACTGAAGGCAGGTATAGGAAAGTGCCTATTTTGACATGGCCACCCCCACTTTTTGCCCACTAGGTACTGATGCTCTTGACTGGAAGTGCACTGGGTGCCTGCTAACCAGGCCCCAGTGCCAGTGCTCATTCCCTATAAACTACACAAATGACAATTGTAACCCAATTGGCAAAGACTTTAGCACCCTTGTAAGTCCCTGGTAAATGGTAACCCTGGTACCTAGGGCATGGGTACTAAAGAGGGCCGCAGCATGTATTATGCCACCCGAATGGACCCACACTCAAACTGCATGCAGACTGCCATTGCAGGATGCGTGAAATGTTGCAAACCAGTCTGAAAACACGACATTGCACACACCCTGTGTGCAATATCCACACACACTGCAGGTACTACATGTAAGTCACCGCTACAGCAGACCACAGAGCCCTATGACAGGGTGCTCTATATTACACGTGAGGGGACATCTGCATGAGCAGATATGTCCCTGTCATGCCTAGTTCCATTGCTAGACATTGCAAGTGTTCAGGAAGGCATCTTGGGAACATGTACAGGTCATTACGAGTTACCCAGCTACATGACGGCTTCACTAAAAATAATGGTGTTTGGTATCAAACACCTCATCTTAATAATTCTGTACTGATGCCAGTACCAGATTTATTAGTATATACACTCAGATGGCACCTTAGAGGTGCCCCCTGTAGCCCAACCAGCCTTTTAGTGTGTTGGCTGACTGGTCTCGTCCAGACTGCCACCACAGTCCGATTTCTGGTCCCCTGCAAGGGAGAGCCCATGTTCTCAGAGGCCAAGAACAATGCCTGATCAGTAGAAGGCGCTCTCACCTCTTCCAGCAGGAAGGCTAGAGATTTAGCATATCAGGGCCAGAGGCTTCAAAGCCCCTGTCGCCTTTGATATGCGACCCCTGCTTCCCCCCAGACTTGGGTAACGCTACCCCTGACCTGGGGCCCATTTGGCACCAGAGCCGGAGGAAAACTAAATATTCAGGTGGCATATTTAACTCTCAGGCTAGTCACACCCCTAAGGTGGGCTACCTAAAGTGGACAGCCAAGAAAGGGTTTCACCATCTTGGTTTTGGTGAAACTGGAGACTTCTGGGTCAGTGTTAGGCCCACTCCTCACAGGAAGTGGTCATATAGGGAGGTAGTCACCCCAGGGTTAGGTAGCCCATTGGCTACTACCCTATACTCCCCTAAATTGAGTATTTACAGTCCCCCCCAAAACTGACCGACAGATTCAACTATCTGGGAACAGAAGAAGGACAAAGAAGAGCCGACACTGTGGGAACCGAGGATCTGCACAGAAACTGTAGCCAAACCCTGCCTTTCTGCTTGCTCCTCAATAATTGCCAAGACCCGACTCGTCTTGCAACTGTGCTTCCTCTGCATTGCTTGAAGGACTGCCCAGCACTTCGCCAACCATCTAGCACCTCCCATGGGGTGGAGGAGTCACCCCCCTGCATCTGCAGGCACCAACTGCATCTGTCCGGTACACCGTGTTGTTCGCCATCGGCCCACTGAAGGAGTAACACTTCAGGAGGAGGTTTTTGTGGCTCCAGGACGCCAGCCCCGTCTCTCTGCTGAGATTTCAAGACGCTAGACCCTCCATGAGCCCCCATGTACCAATGCCCTGAGTACTGGGACCCTTGCACCAGCCAAGGCTTGTTCTGTGTCCAGTCCGGACACCACCACTTTGGAAACTTATCTGCATATCGAGCGACTTCAGGAAAGACGAGATTCACCTCCAGAGTGGCCCTGCTGTTTTGTTTTTCCTCCCACTGCAGGTCTACCGACAGCCGTGAGAGGCTCCAACGCAGGTGGCCAGTCAGCCAAGCACCTCTGCACCCAAGCCCCAGAGCCCGGGTTCACAACTTCTGACTGCGTCCCCTTGGCCTAGGTGTCCCCACGAGCTGAGCCCCCTTTTGGTTCCGCCAGACTTGTCCCCAAGTCCCTCAATGCAGCAGCTTTGTTTCAGGTTCCTGTAAACTTTACAGCTGTAGCGTTCGAGGTTAACAACCCGACCAGCACCTCTGCGCCCGGACACCCCAGGGCAGGTAAACCTAACGTGGTACTTTCTACCTTCGCTCTCTAGCACCTTAAATCCTAAAGGGCCACTCTGAACTTTGACTGCAAGTACTGTTTTGCTACATGTGTCATTTCTCCCTTAGGTTAACATTGGAAAGTTCGAGGCTCCCGCCTAAAATCTGACACTTGAACTATCTAGCTACTTCCTTTTAAAATTGATATCTCCGCATGTACAACATTTATTCTAAAGATCTTGGTGTGTAAATATATATAGAAATCTACTTTACTTTTATAAATTGGGCTCTGATTTCTTTTTGAGTGTGTGAACCATTTATTGACTGCGTGTGTACAACAAATACTTAACACTCCTCTCTGATAAGCCTAAGTTGCTCTACCACACTACTACTAATACAGCACTTGGGATTATTAAAGTAAGCCCTTTAAACCAATAAGGGTCATCTGGACTTTGTCCAAGGTGTACACCTACATTGGTACTACCACATAAAAAGCCAGCTTCCTACAGCCGGAACCACTGCCTCAAGAGGCAAGGTCAGAGGCAGCCTCTGCTGAAAACCTACTGCGAAGCTTGGAAGGGGCGAAACTGTTGAAGAGACTGTGGCACTAGCAGTGCAAGCCCCAGGGAGCGCGCTGTTGTCTTGCTCTCTTTGAAGCGCTCTAAGGTTTAGTCCGTCTTGTCTCCGAAGAGACATAAGTTTAAAAGAACAAGCATTTGCAATGCAATAGGTCTCGCATTTGCAAGAGTTTGAGCTATTGGCATTGTAAATGACTATGCCTTTTATTTATGTGTTTTGAAAACCTGCAAGCGGTGCGTAAACACGCACTTTGTACAGATAGTCCTTGCTTACGAGAAGCAAGGCTGGCAGTAAAAGAGGCGCAGTTATTGCCAGCCTTGCTTCTCGTAAGCAACGGCTATAGCTACAGAGTGCATGTTTAGGCACCGCTTGCAAGTTTTCAAAACACATAAATAAAAGGCATTGTCATTTACAATGCGAATAGTTCAAACTCTCGCAAAAGCGAGACCTATTGCATTGCAAATGCTTGTTCTTAGTGGCCAGGGATTGATATATAGGGCAGAGACAATGACCGTCCTACATCTTTTAAAGACATGGATGCTGGGCTAGCAAAATGGCCATAAAAATGTACACTCAAAACTTCTCCAAGCAATCAAAAGTAACAGCCTCCCAGAAGGATGATTAACTTTGCATCATTCACACACAGGACTTCATCAATACTTTAACTGCTCTTGGTGGGTTTGAGGGTGGTGGTTGCAAGTAACTATAATGCATTAAGCACTGGCCTGCATGTTTGCTATACAGACCAGGCGCTAAAAGTGGGTTATCAGGGTAGTGGGCTTTTAGAGACAGGTTATTTTCCGGGTACACAGAACTTCCACTCATGTCCATGAGAAAGATACGTCTTAGGGCTGGGAGGTGATAAACTGATGACACGATATGCTCAGCTAAGTTTCCAGGCGTGTCTTGCACCCTAGAAGTGATGGCTCAGTCTCGAAGGTTGGGTCTGGCTCTACAGGCCTTCGGGGTGACTTTCAGGCAGTGCTACAAAGTGTACAGGGCAGAAAGGCTCAGAAAGCTACAGGACTCTCAAACGTGGCCCTACAGGTCACATATAGGAATGGATGTGTGGTAAAGAATGTTTTTAGCGCTACAAACCGAAATGTGGCCAATGGCTTTCAGGCTTAAGTGCTCTAGGTTGTCTTACAGCAGTTAGGGACCAGTGGACAGGGGGGGAAAGATAGTCCACTGAGGCCTGGAAGTAGTAACCAAAACTGCAACTGAGTAACCATGTTAGACAACAAACGGGCCGGCCCCACTGCCACTGCAAGTAGTCATGCAAACCTTGTCAGTTCTTTTTCCTCTTAACTGATGCACCCATGCATAACCAGGGCTACTGGAATTATGTGAAGTGCGGCCACAGCGTTTTTTACATAACTATAAATATGCCGCATTTGCCACATAATCCATCATCTGCCACATTCGGCAGATTAACAAAAAAAATGGTTTCTAGCTCAAAAGGTTCCAAACTTACTAAAAATGCATTGAACTGCATTGTCGCTACAGTTGAAGGCCCTTTGCAAAGGTCGACTAGTTAAATTTTTGTTGCTTATTGCTATATTTGGGTTTTGAACTGGTAGTAATGCGGTGCAACCAATGCCCAGACAATGTTAACAAGTTTGAAAATGACAAAATAATGAAGCAATACAATTACAAAATGTGTCACATGATGCCGTTTTATTTGCTTTTCTTGTCGGATAATTTATCACCCCTGCCGCATAATTTGGCCCTCTCCTGCCGCATAATTGCAGTGGGCCTGGTAATAACAAATGTAAATGATACTGGGACCCACGTCACGTTAGCAGGAGCTTGCTTCGGTGCTGCAGCTTCTTCTAGTGTAATTAAAATCCACGCTTGAGGTCTGCAGCCCCGACACTCAGGGCTGGGGCTGACAGATGGCTCATCTGGGAGTTTGGATGTGTAGATATGGATCACTGCCCGCGGATGCAACACAAGGAAGCAGCCGCAGGGGAGGAAAGAAATACATAGTTTTCTGTTGGTGACGAAAGGCTGCTTCACGCTTTTAAGGGCCGGGATGAGGAAGAACTTTTAAATAAATTAATTGGACAATGCTAGATCAGGATTATCTGTTAGTTTTCCACCTGCAAGGTTGAAAATATTCATCCCCTCTACTAAAGAACGCTTGCGCCTACGACAACACTGGACGTCGTACTGCAAGCACAAATCTGATCTTATAAAATGTTGTTCTTTACTGTGTGGAATGCGTGAAGCAGGCTCTGAGTAATCAGTTTAATGCCTTGGCATCAAACCCTTCAAAAGGCTGCTGTAGTTTTGATCTTTCTCGGGTAGCAGGCAGTTTTTGTTTTAATTATAATTTAATCATGTTTGCAGAGCCTGGTCAACAGTCACGCGCTTCAAGACTATCTCATCTTCCACTCCAGAGAAAGGCGGGCATGTGGGAGTCACTGTAGTCACCAAGCTGCCTAACAGAGTTTGCCTGAAAGAGACTTGAAAGGTGCTTACTAATATAGTCGAAACAGGACCTTTACCGCCAGCAACCTCCGGTGGTCAAGAGCGCTAACTGCAGTAATCGCCTCGAGAACAATCCATAATTTTGCAGACATACTGCACATAAGGCTATGTGTTAAAACGAATTATCCCTCGGACACCTCGGACACAGAATAGGAGAAAATAATTAGATTCATCAGGCCTATGGTTATCTGAAACTCATATACGGACCATCGATAATGACCTCTGTTCTGCCAACATCAAAAGTAAATAAGGCGGAAGAGACGCCTTGCACTTAGCAGTGCTCGAGCAGAATATCCAGTCCGGGTAAGGGAGACAGGGAGGGAACAAACAAGCCTCACTTGCAATGAAAAGTGAGCGTTTATAACACGCGCCAATCAAAAGCATGGGTGGAGCTTCCACCCCCACTTCCAAAGAAGCCCGACAGAAAACCAACGACTATAGATCTCGCAAGCGAGCAGCGCATGCGCTGCAACGCTAGGCGAGACCTAAAAAAGTCTGTCAGGCATGACAGGATTCGAGGGAGCGAGCTATGGATCCGCATAGGGAAGCGCAGAAAGAAAGAGACTGACGTAAGCACACAGAGGTGGTGACTATGTAAGTGCCCCAACATCAAAACCAAGGCGGGACAGACCCGAAGCAGAGCCGCAAAATGTCACCTACCAACGCATGAGGGATTTGCTGAGAAAATTATTCGGATCCAGTCTGGTGCCTGGGGTATTTCCAAGGTGAGGAATCTGCACTTTCCATCAAAAATAATATATTCACTGATTACCGTTCCAAGCTGCCAGAGGAAAACATATATTTGCCAAAGTCATCTATCATTTTACATTTTTTATCCAGAGGATTGGCTGGAAATTAATTGGGACTTACCTTATTCATCGAGGTCTGTACAATAAGAATCTTTGGAGTAGAGTGCATGGTTAGAAAGTCTGGATTACCAAGCACCTGTCTATGACGTCTGCCCATCTGCCAGCTAACAAGTGGGAAAGAACATGGTTTTGACCAAGCAGTCATCAGAGTATCTTTGTGGGCATTATTAAATTGGGAGCAAGGGCTAAGAAGTTTGCGACCCAGACTGTAGAATTTCGATCAAAGCATTTGCTTTGGTCTCAATCAAGGGCAGCTGTAATTTTAGTAACTCAACTACCCCACTGGAAATGAGGTACTTTTTTCCATTGGTGGCCCATGTGGTGAGTCATGCTGTGTCTCAGGGAAGGTATCAAGACCACTGGTATTTTGTAAATCATGATATAAGGCATCATCAGTGTACTGAGGGGTGAGCTAGCCATCCTCCCTGCCTTTATCATCAAAATTTTAGGGAGCACCATGCTCAGGCACAGGATCAGCATCATAGCCAAAAAGAGAAAGTAGCCTATGTTGATAGCTATGAAGTGGTATAGGCACAGCATTAGACTCAGGGTGCACGACAACAGGTTGTGCTTTTGTAATCTCACAGTGTGACACCAGTTGAGCTTGAGCGGACGTCAGTTCGGGATCCGATAAAGGTGTTGGCACTGGATCATACCCTGGCGTCGATGCCATCGGTGTCAGGGCGGTGAGAGCTAACATGGATCACAGGACTGGAGTGGAAATCGGTACCAGAGTCGGCACAAACCGAGTAATGGGTCTTGAGGGGACAGAAGGTGTTGGGGAAGGATCTCCGCCAGCAGTAACCAGTCTAGAGGCCTTGCTGGTTTTATGTTCCATGGGGCCTTTAGGTAGGACAAAGGAGGTCAGAAGTCCATTGAAAATTTCAAGCATAGCCTCTGTGAAGTGTTTGCTCTGCTTTGAGCTTGACAACAGCCTGGGGAACCAAGGAATCAACTCTGTGGTTGGTGACCTCAACAGAGTACGAATGACATCTTGAAGCTCTTGAGCCTTCTCTTTGGAATTAAAGTGGCGTAATTGGGGTCATCTTCCGCTTTACCTTTGTATGCTTGTGCTTGGACTTGGATTTACCAGAGGACATCGAGTGGGAGTGGAACGGTCACGGAATGACCCTGTGACTGGGACCCGGACAGGGCCCATGACTTTGAGAAGGAACGGTATCAGCATGAATGCCATGGTTTCTTCTTGTGTTTGGCAACATACAATTTCACCTGCAGGTACTGAATAGCATTTGGGAGCACTTGTCACACAACTTCGAATCATGTATGGAGCCCAGACACTAAAGGCACACCTCTTGTGGGTCCTGCTTTCTGCAGTTGACGCCCGGCTTGAATCCAGTTGTTTTCAGTAGGGATATCGTTCCCTAGCACACTGTGGAAAAGGCTTTTGGAAGTTGTCAAAAAAACTATGAAGAGAAGTGAAGTGCTCAGGATCCTCATCAGAAGGCTGGGAAAAAAAGGAACTCACATCAGTGCACACAGTCCGCTCCGTCGCTTCTTGGCCACTACAGAGCAAACATCGAGCCACATGACACCCCCAGTCCTCATCACAAATAACTATCCATGACCCACTGGCATCAGAGGCTATACCATCTCATACATTAAAAGGAATAGTGATACCAAAAGCACTCCACTCTGACCGACTGCCCGCTGCCCGAAATGATCTGCCAAGGCCAGCATTTCATTGGATGTTTCTGCATGCTCCTCCATCCTGGAAAGCTTTAGAAGGATCTTGCGACAAGCTAAGGCAGCCACGATGCAGTCCTCATTCTGAAACAGAGGGAATAAATACATACAATTACACATGTGGGGAAAGTTGATGCTTCACTACAACCTAAGTATTGTATGAGGACAAGACATTCACAAGACTGTCAAAAACAAGACATATTAGAGAGTTGAGGGGCAGAATCCTGGGAAGTGACTGTCAAATTGGCACATGCAAACCCCCTTCTGTGCTTGATACTGTATTACAATGCCAGATAACATGTCCTGATACAAAGGTCCAATATTAACCTTGTCAGAGGGAGGCACCAGACTTCTACTCCTTAGGGACAGAGATCTGTCAAGCAGGCGCCATTTACAAGACAGTGTTCATTGGAAATGAGGTGACGCCACCCTGCCAGAGGTTTGGCAAACACCAACCAGTGATAACTGGGTGGCACTAATCACCACACATTTACCATAGTGCAGATGGGTGGAGAGATGTTGATGGGGCAACTATAAGGCCCACCAACATAGTGCTGCTGGTATCCTTCTGTCTCCACCACCCCATGCTCAGGGAATCACAACAGATTTCTATTTTTCCAAGGTAAGGCAACATGGTAATCTCTAGGATTCCTGGGGGTGTGAAATCCTGTTGGTTGCTCACCCATGCCTGGTACAGCTGAGATAATCCCTGGTAATCATATCTGAGTGGGGTTTGTCCACACCAGGAAGGTAGTGCTTAGGAATACTATGGTGCCTTGGAGCCCCGAGGAAGCACTGGGACCCTCCCACATGCTTGCACAGCAGTGTGAAGAGCCTGGAAGTCTTTGCTGAGCTGTCCATCACCTCCTTACATCACCATGTGCCACATCTGGGGAGAGGAGAAGGCCTAACGGCTAGGGCGGTCGACCTAGAATCTGGGGAACTGGGTTTGAGTCTCTGCAATGACGCTGAACATCCTGTGATTCTGGGCAAATCACTTCATCTCCCCGTGCCTAACAAAAAATGAATGTGTCCTCATGTAATGCAACTGGTGCTATGTAAAGTGCTCTGATACCCGATTCGGGTCAAATTCGTGCTATATAAAACTGTCAAAAAAAAAAAAAAAAACATCTACCATCACCAAAGCGCTGCCTCTATAATTGAGGCAATTAACTGGTGGCTGCGGCTGGTAACTAGCAGAAAGGTTCTTGGCTTATTACTGGATGTAGGTGGTATAGCTAGGCAGGTTTTAATGATGGACAAATCTTTCTAAATGTAGTTTCCAATAACAGTAAGAGCCACTTAATAATAAAACAGCTTATTCTTTGAGCGCTACTTGGACTTCTGTGATGACACCAGAAAGTGTCACCTCAAAAGCATTCTGGATCTCAAAGTTTGTCTAAATATCCTTAGAAAATGGATGACCCATCTCTGAAACAGAATTCTCTCACAACCAAATTCCTCCACCCGTACTTAAGCTCCCCGATCTTTATTTAGCAACATAAACTTTTAATCAGAAAGTTTGGACGGAAATTCTATCATGGTACATAGGTCAAGAAAGTTTAGTATAGTTACACAGAAAGTGAAAAACAGGTTGGCCATGACGAAATGCCCCATTACCATAATGAAGGAACAAATGAGTGAATTTCTACTGTGCACAGCTTCTCCAAAGAGTGTCCCTGTCACAGAAGCAAAGAAAAATATGCAAAACATGCAAATCAGTGCGTAGAATACAGGTAGGTTTTTAACACTTCCCTAAAAGAAGATTTGGGATGAGTGGCATGCAGGATATAAGGAAGCCTGATCTATTCAGTACTGGTGAGGACTGCAAAGGAAAACCCTCCCATCCTAGCACGACGAAGCCTATGAACAAAGTGATAACCATTGGCTGAGATTAATTCAAGCATTCCATCCATCACTGTTTCCTATATTTATTGTGTTGCCCTAAGTGGGACGGGTATACCCAGACGTGGGTCCTGTGGACACTGTCACTGGAAACAAGCTGTACCTGGCTGATGAGCCCATAACTAGAGCAAAACCGGTCCTGGATTGCTTGTGTTCCGGTTCAGGGAGGGCCTGGCTTGGCAATTCAGGATGGACTGTTCCTACTGGAGCAGGGTCAAGACTGATTTGCATATGGCTGGGTCCAAACTCAGGTGACGTGGTGTGCAGAATAACGATGGATTAGGATGCGGCCCAAGTGATTGCCAGGGGCTTAGATTAATTCAAACATTCCAACTATCACTTTTTTGTATGCTTATTTTCTTGCCGTCAGTGGGACGGGTATGCCCAGACGTGGATCCCATACACACTGTGTCACTGGAACCAAGCTGTACCTGACTGATGAGCCCATAACTAGGGCAAAACCGGTCCTGGGTTGCTTGTGTTCTGGTTCAGAGAAGATCTGGTTTGTCAGTTTGTGCTGGACTGTTTCTATTGGAGCAGGGTCCCCTCCCCATTTTGGGTAATTTTGGACCCCGTGTGGGCTCCCCGGGGCCTTTAGAACCTCGGTAAGGGGAGCCGCATGATCCAATTCTGATAAATTTGGGCCCCGGTGGTAGGCTCCCCAGGGCCTGTCATGACTTTGGGAGGACAGCTACATGGCCCCTCTCCCCATTTTGAGCACTTTCACCCCCAGGGGTGGGCTTCCCGGGGCCTCTGATGGCTTGGGTAGGGAGGGCCACATGGCTCCCTCCCCATATACATTAATTTTGTTCCCAGGGGTGGGCTCTCCAGGGCATGTAAAGGCTAGGGGAGGGGGGGCCATATGGCCGCGCGCCCCCTCCAATTAATAAAACAAAGCCGCCCCAGCGCCATTTTGCTGTTTTATGTTTTCAATTCCACAGGAGTCCCACAGGATTGCAGCAATTTTTGATGATTTAATTTTTTTGTTTGTGCCCTGGGGCATAGGGGGCCGGTTCTTCTGTGGTCCCTCTTGGGGGCCGAAGGGGCCCTTTAATTTATATTAAGTCCCACAGGATTGCAGCATTTTTTATGATTACATTTTTTGTTTACGCCCTGGGGCATAGTGGGCCGGTTCTTCTGGGGTCCCTCTAAGGGGTCGAAGGCGCCCTTTAATATATAATATATAATATATATATATAATATATATATATATATATATATATATATATATATATATATTAGTCACCAATGCTCCTCACGAAGCTTACAGCACTCTCAGGCCTCTTAAACATCTCTAACAACCACAGACGCGTTTCGGCGTCATCGCCTTTTTCAATGTGGGTTTGTGCAAGGTAATGCCGCTTTTCTGATTTTAAAGACAACCTGCATTTCTCTCATTGGATGTCAGGTTAGTAGTAACCAAAAACGGACTAGCTGGTGTTTCCAAGTATTTTAATGCCAGTACGTCGCCATTGTTACATGAAGGAAATGTTGCAATGTCCATATATATGGGCTCATCCTCTCTTTTGTAGTTCTTTAATATTCCTTTACTTTCAGGCCCAATTATCATGTTACACAACGGAAAGCATACTGGCTGATGAAAAATGATTTTAACATCCGTTTCAATAACACAGGTATCTGCTCATATGCATTACTGTTTATGCCCTCGTTCTGCCGCTTTATAGCCAATTTTGTTCGTGCCACATGCCTTCAAGCACATTCCATAGTGACTTGTGCCCGGTCATTTAGTAATGTCCTGATTCGTATCAGCCGGCAGGGCATGTTGCTCCAGACATAGCGGCGGTTCTGGCACTTTTAAGTTAAAGTTCCATCAATTGCCACATGAATTGTGCCGAACTCCTTTTCAAGAACGGGTGCCTCTTTCGTGGACGTGGCCCCCACGTATTTAATTAGTCACCAATGCTCCTCACGAAGCTTACAGCACTCCCTGGCCTCTCAAACATCTCTAACAACCACAGACGCGTTTCGGCGTCATCGCCTTTTTAGGTCTCGCCTACGCAGCGTGCATGCGCTGCATAGGAAAAAGACCTTTAGCCATCGGTTCCCTTTTTCGCCCAAAAACGTGCACGCGTTGCATTGCTTTCAATGGCAACACGTGCACGTTTGGCGATTCCCTAGCGGGAGCGAGGGATGTATGACGATATCACGCATGCATTACATCGCATGCCATTAGATCGCGGTTTTAACAACGCAAGTTGTTACAACAACTTGCGTTGGAGGGCGCTGGACTTAGGAGTAGTTTAATTTACTATTCCAACTCCAGCCTACGTACAGTAGGGAAGGTGTTGGATAGTAAATTAAACTACTCCTGTCCTATAGCGCCCTCCAGTGCAAGTCGTTGTAACGACTTGCGTTGTAAAAACCTCGATCTAATGGCATGCGATGTAATGCATGCGTTCTAAAGGTTGTTTCCCGGGAGCGAGCAGGGGTGCCATATGTAAGCAATTATCGCGCCTTGCTGCTCGCTCCCGCAAGGGAATCCGGCGCAGGCCCCCTCCTCTCTTCCCTCCCCCTGCTACCTCCTCCTCTCTGTACAATGGCCGTCGGAACCGGAAGAATGCATCTCCGTGTCAACCAGCAGCTTCGGAAGAATGCATCTCCGTGGCAACCAGCAGCTTCGAGCAGTCACGGTGGGAGTTTGCTGGATGACAGATTTCACTTCTATGGGTAAGCAGAAATGGCGATGCTGCAGAAAAATGAGAGGGTAGGGGCTCCCCAGGAGCTGCTGGGAGGGCAAAGGGCAAGCGCGCGGTGGGGGTTGTTCTTAATACCCACAGACGTGTATGGCTTTTGGCAGAATCTTTGGCACAGGGGGTGCTAGAACACTTCTTAAGTGCTAATCGCACATGCAGGCCAAACTAATATTGATATATTATGGAAGATTCTCCTACAGTGCTGGTAGGCTCACACTCTGCAGTGCTATATATATATTATGATATATATCATGATTCGTGAACAATCTCCCTCCCCGCGGCTCGGCTCTGATTGACAGCCAGTCTAAAGTTGTAATCGGTGAGGTAGTATCCAATGACTGAGACAGCCGGGACCAGTCAGCCGGCGCCGCGGGGTAAGTCACATCCTGCTGCTAGAGCCGGGAGATTCGAGTGAGCTGAGCGATTTGAGTAAGGCGGCTCCGGGCTGTATGGTTTGCAGGCTACGCCACAAATTCAGTAATGGCGCAGCTCGCAGCGCTGCTGCAGGCAATTCGCACTAGCCCGGGCCGCCACTGTGCTACCTCAGCTGTTATAAATGTTACCCGGGCCCTACCTAGTACCGAATGCAGTTGTTTTAGAGAAATGTGACCCGCGGATTTCAGCGCCATGGGGCCGCCAGGACAGTATCACTGGTCGGCCCCGCACTGAACTTTCAGGACAGCTGCAGCCCGATCACTGTGTGGAGGCCGCGGGCCGGGTGGCAAATGGTAACGGAATCGCGGCCTCGTCTGAGCTCAGCCTGCCTGGAGTGCCGCAGCCTAAGGGCCAGAGTGAGTTGCTGCCTAGAAGCGCCGCCCATCTGCGACCGGGCCGCGGCCAAAGTAAGTATCATGATATTTCTGGTTACACAACGGAAAGCATACTGGCTGATGAAAAATGATTTTAACATCCGTTTCAATAACACAGGTATCTGCTCATATGCATTACTGTTTATGCCCTCGTTCTGCCACTTTATAGCCAATTTTGCTCGTGCCACATACCTTCAAGCACATTCCATAGTGACTTGTGCCCCGTCATTTAACATGATAATTGGGCCTGAAAGTAAAGGAATATTAAAGAACTACGAAAGAGAGGATGAGCCCATATATATGGACATTGCAACATTTCCTTCATGTAACAATGGCGACGTACTGGCATTAAAATACTTGGAAACACCAGTTAGTCCGTTTTTGGTTACTACTAACCTGTCATCCAATGAGAGAAATGCAGGTTGTTTTTAAAATCAGAAAAGCGGCATTACCTTGCAGAAACCCACATTGAAAAAGGCGATGACGCCGAAACGCGTCTGTGCTTGTTAGAGATGTTTGAGAGGCCCGGGAGTGCTGTAAGCTTCGTGAGGAGCATTGGTGACTAATTAAATACGTGGGGGCCACATCAACGAAAGCGGCACCCGTTCTTGAAAAGGAGTTCGGCACAATTCATGTGGCAATTGATGGAACATATATATATATATATATAGCACAGACGAAGTCGCGTAATGAGGTTGCCTCGCGATTCGGGAGGCTGGTACGGCGGTCGCCACCGCCAAATATTCCAAGGTATTTCTCCTCCACAAAGAAAAGAAAAATCAGCCACAGCAACTAAGCTCAAAATTCCGTCAATGTTCTTTTATTGCTAATAAAAGAACATTGACGGAATTTTGAGCTTCGTTGGTGTGGCTGATTTTTCTTTGTGGAGGAGAAATACTTTGGACTATATATATATATATATATATTCTTTTTCTGGTTCCATTGGCAGCCTGATCGCTGGCAGGGCTAGAGCTCAGCGCTTAATAATCCACACAAAAGAAAAACATCAATGCGTTTCAGTGCGTCAGAGCACCTTGGTCACGACGTCAGGTTGGCTTGGATGGTATTTCACCAATCCAGAGCTGTAATACTGTGCCTAGAGTGGTAAAAGGCTTTTGTCATTTTACAGCTTGGCTTGGATGGCGCTGTGCTAATCCTATGCTTAAAGATTTTGTTGTAGAAATGGCAAAATACTTTGTCCTTTTCTAGCTCGGCAAGGATAGCATTGTGCTAATCCTACGCTTAAAAACTTTGCTAGATAAACAGACATTTGAGGTGAGTAGATTCGCTGGTGTTGTAGGGTGCTCTATACAGGAGCTGCTCTCCACCTAAACTTGAAAACTACCCAGAGTTCTCTGCTTTTTCGTTTTTTGCATAATTTATGCAGCACGCTAACTCTGAAAGGATTTATGTATAAAAATATTTGCACATAGTCGATTCCCCAACTCGTGTTGCGGCGGCACAAAGAACGAACCCAATTGTGGCAGTTGATGGTGGAAAAAACGGAATATTTTATTAAACGCTCTCAGCAAACTTCATCAAATAAAGTGCAAAGTACAAAAAAGAAAACTATCGACTGGGCCTATGTTACCGTTATGGTGAACATGATTCATTTCATGTAGTCCTACAATAATTTCACTGACCCATCAAACACTAGAGCATTCTAATACACAACGCATCCCATTTCGACCTCCATTTTACCTAATTTTCAGCGAACAATGTCCCCCAATGATGTTTCTCAATGGTTTCACCGTGTCTACAACATTAAGCTTCGCTCAATGTTCATGTAAAAATCATTATTCATTAATTTCCCATTTTTAAACTTCATTCTTGAACACATATTGCACAATTCTTTCCCTAGCAATAAAAACACATAATTGGTTGAGTTGGCTACTGTGCACACATTCCCCTTACAGAGAATTTCCAAGGCTTAATGCCATCACAGTGTCTAAGTTGATATTTAAAGATGATATGCCCTGTTCCGAATGCATTTTCAAAGTGACGTCTGCATGTTCAAAATACACCCTCAATACAATATATATATATATATATATTGCACATTACCCTTAATGATCAAAACAAATCGACGTCCAAAAGTAACTTCAATAGAATGTATATTGCACATCGCCCTTAA
This sequence comes from Calotriton arnoldi, assembly GCA_963921515.1. Classification (NCBI taxonomy): domain Eukaryota; kingdom Metazoa; phylum Chordata; class Amphibia; order Caudata; family Salamandridae; genus Calotriton; species Calotriton arnoldi. The sequence goes on from CAWUFW010003961.1 coordinate 677,278, forward strand.
TGACCAAATCAAATTATTCTCATTAGTGTACTTTATTCTCCCCATAGATTTGAGATGCAACATTAGATCCCAACTTCTGCCCGATTTCTCGGCTCCCTCTTCCCGCAAAAATGGTTGAAAAATGTATGAATCGTCAACTCAGTGCCTTTCTGGCGGAGGTTCAAGCATTGGACCCCTCTCAATATGGTTTTAGAGAGGGACATAGCACTGAGTCTGCGCTCATTAAAGCCACCGAGGAGATTAGGGAAGCCGTGGATCGAGGAGGCAGGGCAGCCTTGATTTTATTGGATCTGTCCGCGGCCTTTGATACGGTCCATCATAAGATTCTGATGGACCGACTCAGGGCTTGTGGGGTCCAGGGAAAAGCGTGGGATCTTCTTAAATCCTTCTTATTAGACAGGGGACAGATTGTATCCCTAGGTAAATGTCAGTCCAAGCCCTTTGCATTGCCTTGTGGGGTACCGCAGGGGTCATCTTTGAGCCCCACACTCTTTAATGTGTATGTCTCATCATTGGCCCCCGTCATCAGTGCATATGGGTTTGGTCTCACTTCTTATGCCGATGACACACAAATTGTGGTGTCTCTATTACCTGGCCAAGAACTGGGATTAGAGAAACGGTTTCAGGACTGTATGGAATCGGTAGGGAGATGGATGGCAGAGAACTGCCTGAAATTGAATTCAGGAAAAACGGAGGTAATGCTGTTTGGGAATGATCTTAATTTTTGGACGCCTAACTGGTGGCCTGCATCCATGGGGTCTCTCCCTACACCCTCAAAAAAGGTGAAAAATTTGGGCATAATCCTGGATGAGAAACTCTCCTTTGGGGCCCAAGTAAATGCAGTAACCTCAACAACAGTATATGTTCTCAGAACTGTTAAGAAGGTACTGAGGTTTTTACCTTCAGAGACCCGGCAAACGGTAGTCACAGCATTGGTTATGTCAAGACTAGACTACTGTAATAGCCTATACTTAAATATACAACAAAGATTTCTGTATAGGCTTCAGCTGCTACAAAATGCTGCAGCCAGATTACTCACGGGCACCCCCAAGTTTTCTCCCATCTCCAAGGAGATTAAAAGTCTACACTGGCTCCCGGTGAGGAACCGGGTACAGTTTAAATCTTTGTGTATGGTCTTTAAAGCACTTCAGGGCTTAGGACCAGAGCATTTGAGGCGCCAGTTTCAATGGTACATACCAGCAAGAACTCTTAGATCCTTAGGAGCTAAGTTGGTGGCAGTCCCACTAACAAAAAAAGCTCAATGGGGAGGTAGAAGTTTCTCTTTGTGTGCAGCAAAGGCTTGGAATGAATTGCCATTCTATTTGAGAAATGCTACTAGTCTTCTAGCATTCAGGAAGGGGTTAAAGACCTGGCTGTTTGATAAATAATCCTCATTTTTTCAGCTCAGCCTCAGGGAGTAGTAACTAGCGCCAGGACACCTCCGGGTAATCGTGCGCTCTAAAAATTCCCATAACATAACATAACATGTAACGGACAAATGACTAGGCCTGGGCGATAAATTCCGTTCCGCTCGCGGAATTTGCAGAATTTGGGTAATTTCGCGTTCCGCGGAGAACGCGGAATTGCCAAAAATTCCGCAATCCGCGGCTTCGCGGAATTTTTTGCTTGTTCGCGCTTTCAAAATGCGTGTTCGCAAGATATTTCTCCCCGAGCACGCAAACAGCGTTCGTGAACAGGAAAAAAACATCGCGAACGGGCGAAACAAGCAATTCCGCGTGTTCGCGGAACTTTTGCGTGCTCGCGGAGATTTCTTACCGTTTCGCGGAGCTTTGCGTAGCGCGACTACGCAAATTCCGCCCACCCCTACAAATGAAATGTGCTTCAATTCCTATAGGAGTCAGCCAACCCCTATACCGGTAGATTAACCAATCGATAACATGCACCATTTACATATTGATAACCATATGATGTAAATTGCACATTCCCTTCCACATACAATTATGCACCTAGGACTTAAGAAGAATTTTTATAAAAAGGTTCAATGGCTATGCAGTGTCTAGGGCTGTATTCTTGAGTTTACTTTAAAGTGCTGTGTGCCTGTTCTAAAGCGCTATTGAATAGTTCGGGCTTGACCACAGGGTGTGCACTGAAAAAGTGAAGTGTTCTGCGAGGTAGGGAGATGTTAGTCAATATCAACCGCTAATTCAACATATGGTCAATCATATAACCCTTCAATAGAGTGCTCTGCACTGTGAAGGACTTCCCGAAAGAATGTTCAAAGTCCCATCATCATATTGATTCCTTCAACTCTTGACTAATGTGGCAGGATGGAGGGAAAGCAAGAATGAGAATTTGGTAAAGAAGCAATCAAAAAGGGAGGAGAATGAGGAATGGAATGAACAGGGGGAAGGAAGAGGACATGGAGAACAAGAGCCAGGGAGGACTAAAAGTTCTCCCGAAGGAGGTACCCCCATCAAATGAATACCATCACTATCAGCAAGATGCTGTATCCTCAGTGTGCTGTGAATCAATGTTAAAACGAAGGGGTGACCGAATCTTCAATAAACATGAGCTTTCAGCCCACATGACAAAGTGCATTATGCTTACTCATACCCAAAAGGGGTAAGGGGCTAAAACTATTTCATAAACCACGATCAAAGGGCATTTCAAACTGCATACATAATACAAGGAGAATAGATATTAAGAGGTGATCAAGAAGTACATATCAGATCATACACAGAGTACACATGGATAATAGTCCTCTCCCAATTACAGATGTACATGGAGCTCCGCTTCTGCATTGTGCCACCAGGAGTTTCAATTCCTCCCTTCTCTGTTCCTATTCTCTGTCACCTCCCCCAGGGTTCTTTTTGACATGTTTACTCCCATAATATTTAAAACCTGCCAAGGATCGCTCATGATATTTATTGTTCAAAATGGCATGCCATGGGATAACTCTTATTCCCATTTCTTATAGCTCCTATATGTTACAAAATCCTGACCCTCAGCCTATTGGTCGTGCTGCCCACACACAGTTTGTTACAATGACACTTCAGCACATAAACAACATATTCAGTGTTGCACGTGGCATGATCCTGAATCATGATATTGCGACCTTAAATGTTATATGTGACTTCTGATTTGATCCATATTGGCAGGCTTTACAAGAGTTGCACTTAATAAAACCATTCATGTTGTTTGACAACCAATTTCTTTCCTTTCCTGGATCCAGAAAACTTTGCGTTAAGATATCACCTAACGATCTCGTTTTTCTTGAGGTTAGTTGGGGACCAGAACCAATAACCTATTTTAGGTGATCCTCAAGTATATGCCAGTTTTTCCGCAAGATCTTTTTAATATTAGGTTGATCCTGAATATATTACAAGAAGAGTCTCTTTACTTTCTCATCTTTCTGAGTGATATCCTTCTCTTGTTGGTACAGTAAATGATCCCTTCGTTTTTTAATGTCCCTTTCTCTGAAAAGCCTCAAGACGCTTGATGGATATCCACGTTGAGCAAATGTTTTCATCATTGCTACTACTTCCTTTTCAAATTCCTTGGATGTGGATCAGATCCTTCTTGCCCATAAGATCTGTCCAAATGGAATGCTCCATTTCAGCACAGCTGGATGACTACTGTTTGCGAGCAGAATTGAATTTGTGGCTGTGGCTTTTCTGTGTATAACGGTCGTTAACTTCTCATCCTTCACATTAAGCTCAATATCCAGAATGTCACAGTGTGTTTTACTGTATGTAGCAGTATATTGGATATTTAGGACGTTAGAATTCAATATCTGTGCAAAGCTGTGAACTTCTGATTCCACTCCGCACCAGAGGATGAACAGATCGTCAATAAAGTGCACCCACAATGTGACTTTCTTCATGTAGTGGTCCTTATCCTTGGCCCAGGCTACCTCCTACTCCCACAGGCCCATTAACAAGTTTGTGCAGGTGGGGGCAAAGGAGATACCCATTGCCCTGCCCTGCTGTTGTAAGTAGAATTTATTATTGAACATGAACACAACGTGGGTAAGACAGAACCTTAACATATCGATCATCATAAGTGTATGTTCTAGGTGTTCAATCGATCTGTCCCGCAGGAGGTACTCAAAGGCATGTATTCTATTCTTACGATTGAATGAGGTGTACAGTGACACAACTTCAAACATGGTCATAATATACCCAGCTTTCAAGTTATTCCATCCATTTTTTTAGGAAATCAGTAGAATCTCTCAAATATGACGACAGGCAGGTCACGTACGGTTGTAATAATAAATAAAGGTATCTTGAACTGTTCTCCAAGAGTGAACCAATGGAACTGATAATTGGTCTACCAGGTTTTGCCTTGATGCTCTGGTAGAGTTTGGGAAGAAAATATATAGTGGCCATCTTTGCATATTCTTTACAGAGATATTGGTATTCATCCCAGTCTAAAAGGTCTTTCTTGTGCCAAAATTTTAATTTCAGATGATATTCCTTTTTAACTGATTTCATTGGGTTTTGGGGAAGACACTCATAATGGGTGTTATTGTTCAACTGTCGTCTAGATTCCATTAAGTATGTATCTGGATTCATTAGCAAAATGTTTCCCCCTTGTCGAGGGGCTTAATGATTAGTGAAGGATTCCCCTTCAAGACTGAGATGTCATTCCAATCTTTTGGTGTACAATTCCCCTTAGGTTTGTTATTATGGCACTTTCTTCTTACATCATTTATGTCATCCAGTACAAGCCTTATTGCCTGGTGGTGATTGCGGGCAAAATGTTGTTTTTGGCCTACACCCACTCTGTGCTGGTGCATCAGTAATGAACCCCATTTCATTTAGAGTTCCAGTGTCTGACATACATTCCATTGAGAACTGTTTGGTGTTCTCAGTCACCTTCTTATTCAGTCTTACTTCATCCTGAGGCAATGGCTCACTGCTCTGAGCTCCTTTAGGGCTAGCAGGTTGGACTTTGTTTGCATCCAGATCTTGTGTAGTTTCTTTGGTTAAGTCATGGATCTCCAATAGATTCGAGATGTCACCAATCTTGAACCCCGAGATCTTATGTATTTTCTTTGCCTTCATTTGATTATACTTGTGTAACTTCAATTTTCTAACGTATTTATACATCTCAAGCCCGTAATTTGTGAAGTTAGGGCTGCTAAGGGACAGAACATTAATCCTAAGTTGAGAATTCTTTCCTGATTGGGGGGTCAACCCCACTTTAGAGATGATTACTACCAGTGCTTTTTCTTTTTCTGTTAGATCATCTTTGGTTCTTACAGGGGGCCCTATTTCTTGCCCCTGTTTTTCCCCAGTCCTCCTCCTCTTGCCCTTCCTTGTCCTACATCTTCCCTGTTGAAGCCTCTTTGTGCTCTGCCTCCTCCTCCTTGCCTCAGCCCTGTGGATGAGGCACAGTTCCCTGTGAAAATCCACCTTTTCCACAGAACATTCGTCTGCGCTCGATCCCGCATCTAAGCTGACTTCGCTCTTGCTGCCCTTACTCGTGGTTGGTTTGTCAATATTCTCTTTAATTCTCAAGTTGTTGAATTTCTTGGCAAAAGTATAGATCTGTATGTATTGACAATCATGCAGGTCCTTGGTAAATCTTCTTGCCTTCCTCTCCATTATTTCATCATCGTTATCTTGTAGATTCTTTTACATTGAACGATGCAGCTAGGCTGATTTTTAGGCTCCCCAGATGGGCTCATGCCACCCCTTTGCTGCTTAAGCTGCATTGGCTCCCGGTCAAACAGTGAGCCAAGTTTAAGGGCCTTTGCATTGCCCATAAAGCCCTCTTTGGCCAGGCGCCGGGCTATATTAAGGAGCGCCTGATGAAATATGCTCTGGGACGCACACTGCAATCGTCCACGGCAGGCCTTTTGGCCCCCTCACGAGCCAAAATGGCATCGAAAGGTGGCAGAGCGTTCTCTGTTTTAATTCCCCAAATCTGGAATGAATTACCGGAGAACCTTTGTAAGGAACCCGCCCTCCTCCTTTTTAGGAAGAGTCTTAAGACTTATTTGTTTAGGGAAGCCCTGGCTATAGTCTAATACACTGGCTTGGTGCGTTTCTGGGATATCAGTAGCTACCTGAACTTTCTCTACAAGCGCTAAGAGACCTGCAGGTGATTATGCGCTATATAAGCTACAATTAACATAAAATTTTTGTTAATAGTTCTTTTGTTGCCACATCATCCTTATTTTTATCAAGTTCCCTCATGACTGTTTCCACTTTCGACGATTGTTGCTCCCTTTTCCTTGTAGCATGTTTGATTAGTGTGCTCATTAGCCTCATGGAACAGTCCTTTGTGTTGTCACACCTTTTCTTTGTGAGGTCATCATCCATGTCTTCACATGTTGGTAGCAACATGAATCATAAGCCTCTAGGTATTCTTTTACATTCCAAATATCTTGAAAAGGATGTCATCTCCCACCACTGTTTAAATTCTATTTGTCTTGCTTTTTTTAGTTCCTCCTTGATCAGTTGTGCTGGTATTTTGTACCTTGGTTGCCATCTCTTACTTCCTCTGTTGTTTCCGGCTACACCGATAAATGTTCGCTCTGCAGCCAGTCTCCACTTGGCTTGCCTATCCTCCATGATTTAGGCTTTTTTCAATCCAAAATCCTTAACGCTCTATGTAAGTTTCTGTTCAATTATCCATTCTTCCAAACCAGTCCCCCACGTTGAATTGGTATTCAGTTTTATGAGTATTTGCACTTTAAGATTTCTGGTCACGCGTAGATACCAATGCGTCAAAACACAACCATAGACAAATTACTTAGGGCCTGATTACGATGGCGGTGGGTCCGCCACCATCAGGCCATCTGTGGCGGTCCCACTGCCATCTGCCCCTGCAGGTCCGCCCGCCGCATTATGATGGCGGGAGGATGGTGGGCTGGCGGGGAGACCGTCCGCCATGCTGAACCTGTCGGACCGTCGGAGGGACTGTAATCCCTACAATAGGGGCGGTGCCTGCTCAAGCACCGCCGTGGGGATTACAATGTCCCTTTCTGCCTGCCATTTCATGTCGGTTTACCCGCCATGAAAAGGCATGCGTAAAGTGACTTTGGGGGCCCCTGGCAAGCCCCCCTTGCCCCCTGGTCCTCAGTGCCCCCCTAAACATCCCTGCACCATGAGGAAGACATAGCACGGTGCCTGCCACATAGTGCAGGGATGTTTAAACAGTGTATATGTTGGACTGCGGCGTGCGCTGCAGCCTGCAGCACACGCCGCAATAAAAAATATACAGATTGTGACTGCCTTGAAGGTAGCGGGACCGCCGACAGCTAGTCAGGCGGTCCTGCTACCGCCATGGTGCCGCACGGACGAAAGTCCGATCGGCATCGTAATCAGGCCCTTAGTTCTGATCCACTTTTAACATCAATTAATTCTACTGCTGTTACGGTTCACACTTTCAATTTGCCCCTTGTTAGGGCTTATCAATTCGAGGGGGGGTCCTAAAATGTATTTTCCCAATGGAATTTTCCATACAAAAATTGAACAGGGATACAGAAGATACAGAAACAACAGCTGAACGAAATTACACCAAATTTGGCAGAAAGCTAGATCTTGGTCCCATCAGGGTGCTTTTAGTAATATGGTGTAAACCCGTGAACTAGTTTTTGAGAAAATGAGGTTCAAAAAGAATGCATATATGAAGCTGTGGCGGTTCTATGGAGCAGACGGACGAAAAGGTAAGATTGGAGGATGAGTGCTATATATTCTTGGGGGATTGGGGTCATGCAGCCCCCCCTACCGAGCCTTCTGGAGGCCCAGGGGACGCCATCCACAAGGGCGATATTATCGGGGGTAGAGGGCTTGCGGTCACATCCTCCAGAAACTTAAGAAGGCCCCCATGGTACCCATCCCTCAGGCTGAGTTTTAAATTTAGGGAAGGGGGGCCCGGGAATCCCATCCCCCAGGGCCCGATGTGTGCAGTGTCCTGGGGACCTCAACCTTGCCTGCACTATCCCAGGCAGGGAACACAGCTTTGACCTCACCCAAGCGGGACTACAGATTGAAGTGTCGTTAGTTACTTACTTATGCCTTTCTGCTCCTTCTGTAAGTAAGCCATCAACCAGCACTCTCACACCATCTCTGTCCTGGGCTTTTCTTTCAATCTGACTCAAGGTGTAACCCATCTCCTTGCAGTCAGCCACAAGACTTCAACGCCAGGTGTTTCATAGCCGTTCTCTTTTCCCTTGAGGGTTCCATGTGAGGGCTTATCTGGTGGTTATTGATGCAGCCTTGCGAAGGGTGTCACCGATCCAGTCCCATCGTCTTTTCATGATTTCTTCATGAGCAGGGAGTTGGAAAGTCTGTTGCCAGAGGTCGTTGTTGCTGATGGTGTTTGGCCAGCGGATTTGGAGGATTTTCCTCAGACAGGTGTTGATGAAGGGCTGGACTTTGTTGGTGGTGGTGGCTGTTGTCCTCCATGTTTCTGCTCCATACAGAAGGACCGATTTTATGTTGGTGTTTAAAAGCCTGATCTTGGTTTGCAGCGTTAGGTCCTTGGAGCACCAGATCTTCTTTAGCTAAATAAAGGCGGCCCTTGCTTTGCCGATTCGTGCCTTGACATTGGCATCTGTGCCACTCTGCTTGTCTATGACAGTGCCTAGGTAGGTGAAAGCCTCAACCTCTTCCAGTGCATCGCCTGCCAAAATGACTTAAGTTGTGCTGGCCATGTTAACCTTCAGGATCTTGGTTTTTGCCCCGTGGATGTTGAGACCAAGTTGTGCTGATGTGGCGGCTACTTTGTCCGTCTTCTCCTGTATCTGCATATGGGAGAGTAGGGCCAGGTCATCTGCAAAGTCCAGGTCATCGAGCTGCATCCAGGGTATCCACTGGATCCAATTTCTTTTCCTTGCTTTGGATGTCTTAATGATTCAGTCTATGCTCAGCAGGAAGAGAAAAGGCAAGAGCAAATAAGCCTGGTGGACTCCGGTCCTCACTTCGAAGACTTCCATGAGTTGCCCTCCATGGCACACCATAGTCTCGGAGTAATTTCCAAAGGGTCTCCCTGGCCACGCTATTGAATGCCTTCTCGTAGTCGATGAAGTTGACATAGAGGGGGGAGTTCCATTCCATCAACTGCTCAATCATGATGCACAGTATTGCAATCTGGTCTGTGCGGGATCTATTTTTGTGTAAGCCATCTTGCTAGTCTTGTGACTGACCGTCGACTTGTCATTGCACAATAACTATTGTTGTTGGATGCCTTAATGTTATTGTCATTAATTGACCAGATTCACGTCATCCTCTGGAATGTATACAGGCAGTAATCTGACTTTTCGTGCTCCTCTTTTGTCCTCATGATGGCCTGTTAAATAGTTGAAGGTTGAAACGTTGTCGACAGTTGTCCGTCTGAAAAAGATAATTATTGTGCAAAGACACATCTATGAACTTTTGATACGTTACTTTATTCATATACAATATTGGATTACTATTTTCTTTTCGCCGTTGTTATATTTTCTTTGTGTATCACCTTCAATCAATCAGGATTTATAAGGTGCAGCTAATCACCCGATAGGGTATGCCGGCGCTTGCGCCGTCCATACAAAATTCACGAGCACTGTGTTTCCACTTTGCACATTGAGCACTCCTTTTCCAATTAATGAGTGGTGCTGCTTTTATTTGAACATACATAACTTAAATAATTATTTTTGGTCATATCTCCCTGTACGATTCATTTGTATAGACAATACATTGATTTCAATTATTGTATGATTCATGAAACTGTTTATTTTCTATATGATACCCTCTGGGGCATAGTTAGATATGAATATCTCCCTGGCCCTCCTGCGTTTATGGGTGACTGGTTGTATGTGCTGTCCTAGAAGGGGCAAGGGCACCACCAACCGTTCTTTTTAATGTTGTGGAGGCCAGCAGGGAGCGCAGCAGCTCCCCACCAACATTAAAAAAAACAGTAAGTCTCCTTGGTCATTGAATCAATAACGCAAACACAAGGAGATGATGGACGGAGCACTGAAACTTTTCAGACACTCACCCTCAGTCACAGATCTGGGTTGAATCCATCATCGTTCTTTAGCTCACTTCGCCACCCCAGTTCAGACAAAGCTATATGCAAATCAGTCCTGACCCTGTGCCTCATGGGAACAGTCCAGCCCGAACTGCAAAGCCATGTCTTCCCTGGACCGGAAACAAGCATCCTGGGACCAGTTTCGGGGTAACACCCCTTGAATCAATAACCCCAGGGGAGCATGCCATATTTTTGAAGCACTCCGAGCTGGAGCTATATGCTCTTCAATTGGAGTGCAGGGGTGCCTTGTGGTTAATTCTATGGCTGTACCTTGTGACCTGAAAATGTTTAGAAAAAGACTCTGTTGTTTAATTGTTTTTTAAAATGCTTTATTAAAATATTTCGAGACATTTACTATTATTAAACATTGCAATGTGTGACTTTATGAAATATATATTTGGTTATAGGTATTGGTGACTTTTTGACAATATGTCTGCTTTATATGTTGATTTGCTGACACCTTGAGAAAGCCACTAGGCAAAGCTACTTTATATATTTTGGTATTTCTAGCCTTTGACAAAGCCTTTAGGTCTGTAGGTCTGTTTTACTTAAAAGGACACCCTTTGTATTGTTACACGACATAGGGAACCATGCACGGCAGAGGGTCAGTTGCAGGAACTGGCCTGTGCCCAACCCCACGCCGGGCGATTGACATCTTACTTTATGTGGAAAAAAAAAATGACTGGGAAAAAAAAGGTTAAAGTGATGTTATAGTTAGGAATTGTAATAACATCTTAGTTCACCTAAAAAAAAACTTTGAAATTCACTGAAAAAATATAAAAGTTAAAGGGCTATTCCATGAAAATGTCAGTTAAAATGTACCATTTTAAATTAACAATGCATGCAGTTTTGAACGAATGGGAAAGTAAGTATAACTTGTGCCCTAAAGTAACTATAACAAACGCACTCACCATGCACTGCTAATTACATCACACACTTCCTCACTCATGACATGTTCTAGGATGAGAACATCACTGCAACATCTAAAATTGCTGACAACACTGTGAATGGTCGGGGCGCCAGTTATAGTTACTTTAGGGTATGAGTTGATGGTTTAAAAAGGTATGTTTTAACTGACAATATCATCTAACTATATCTTTCTTTTACTTTTGTTTTTTTTTCAGTGGTCGCCAATAGGTAGTTATAGTTAGGACCAAAGTTTCCATAGGAAAAGTGTTTTTTGTTTTGCCAATAACTTTGGCGCCGCTTGATGAATCTCCACGAAAATTTCACAGAACTTCCCCTTTTAGGTTCAGCTAGCTGCTGTGTTAAAAGTTTCAGAGAGATCCGTCAAGCGTGGGCCGAGAAAAAAGGGGGGGGTCCCAAAACGTGTTTTCCCAATGTTACACCCAAGGAGTGCTGGTATGGCCAAAGAGGAGAACCATGAACTGAAAGTGCTCGTGGCCTACCGTGAACCACAGGTAAAGCCGATGAGCAGGCAGGACGGGAATGTGAAAATAGCTGTCCTGCAAGTCCAACGCTACAACCCAGTCTCCGGGGTCTAGCGCAGAAAAGACCTGAGCCAGAGTGAGCATTTTGAACTTTGTCTTTTTGAGGATGTAGTTGAGGGCTTGCAGATCTAGGATAGGACGAGAGCCCTTGTCCTTTTTCGGGACCAAAAAGTAGCAGTAATAGCAACTACAGCCTACTTCTGGAGCCAGCACCCTCTCCAAGGCTCCCTTGGCCAAGAGAGTCCTGACTTCCTCCTGAAGCAAGTTCAGGTGGTCCTCTGTCAGCTGGTCGTACGTTGGAGGCATGGAGGGAGGGGTAGTGTCGAAGGGGAGGGAGTAGCCCCTTCGGACTATCTGAAAAACCCACCTGTCCGATGTGATGTTTTGCCAGCGGTGGAGGTGATGGCTGATCCTGCCACCAACTGGCCGCACATGATCTTGGACGGCCATACAAGGAAGGTTTGGAGGCTGCAGGGGGTGGAGTGAACTGACTCGACCTCTGGCCGCCCGACCCAGAGTCGAAAGGAGCCACGGCTGCGCAGAGGTTGTTGAACTTGCGCGGTCTTGTGGCTGGGATATGGCTGGTGCGGCTGAAAGTCCCTTTTGTGGCCGCAAAAGGCAGGCGGGGATGGGTGACCATTGAGAGGCCCAAGGACTTGGCAGTGGCCTGTGAGTCCTTAAAGCGCTCCAGGTCCATGTTTGCCTTGTCTCCAAAGAGAAGGATGCCATTAAAGGTAATGTCCATAAGGGAAGCCTGAACATCCCCAGAAAAGCAAGAAGTTCTCAGCCAGCTGTGATGTCGAACAGCCACAGTTGATGACATCTCTCTGCCCAGCGAGTCGGATGTGTCAAGCCCATAGTGAACAGTAAACTTTGCCGGATCTCTCCCATCCGACACTGCTTGGGGTAGGGCCCGCGCCTCCTCCGGGACCTGCGGCAGCACCTGCACAACCGTTTCCCACAAGGAGTGGGAGTAACGGCCCAGTAGGCATGCAGTGTTCACCGACCACAATGCAAGGCTGGAGGAAGAAAAAATGTTCTTACCCCAACTATCCAACCTCTTGGATTCCCTGTCCAGGGGAGCGGAAGGGAATGCACCTTGTAAGGTAGAGGCTTGGACCACCAAGCTCTTAGGGGTAGGGTGGTTGGGGAAGAATTTTGAGTCACCCGGTGCAGGGTGATGGCAGGCAGGCGATTCTCCTATTCACAGGAGCCCCCGTGCTGGGCTTAGACTAGGTTCCCAGGAGGACATCAGTCAAGGCCTCGTTTAAAGGCAGGAGGGGTTCCGAGGAGGAGACACCCGGCTGCAGGACCTCTGTCAAGATGTTCATCTTGACTTCCACCGAAGGGAGCTGAAGGTTCAGGACCTCAGCTGCCCATCTCACCACCATAGCATATGAAGCTCCTTCCTCCATAGCCAAGCTAGGGGGAGAAAGCAGGCCAGGATCTGGAAAGGTATCCAGTCTGCTGGCCTCACCCAATTCCTCATACCCGTCCATTTCGACTTCAGGCTGCTTCTGTAATAGTTCCAGCGACCCCTCCCAATCTTCCTCCATTCCTAGCCCTTCAAAATAAAGCTGTGAAAGTGACCTACGGCCCAAGGGTGCCGTGGGCTCCAGAATCGGCATCGGTAGGCATCGATATGGCTCTGGGTCGTCAGGGATAAGAATGGGGGTGGTGCCACCAGGGAGCGCCGGCAGCGTCGGGAGTCTTGGCGCAGGGACCGGGGAAAGGAGCAGCCGGCACAGAGCCCGATGGAGCCACCTCTGAACCTCCGGGGCCCAAAGGCACGCCAGGAGGGTCAGGTTGCCCAAATAAGAGGTTCATGGCGTCATAACATTCTTTAAGCTGGGCAGGGGTCGCTCCAGGTCCTGGAAAGGCAGAGAAGCGCGGAGCCGATACAGGGGCACAGTTTCTGCAGAACGAGGCCTAGAGCATCGATACTACTCCGTCACATTGGCAGACGGATGGGGAGAAGTTGAAGCCCGCTTTGACTTTTTGTGTTTATTATGTCTCTTACCTGACCAACCCGACAAATTCGAGTGGGAGGACTCCCAGAGCGGTGCCCGGACCTTCCTCTTGACCGGGATCGAGAACTGACCTCTGGTGCGTACGGTGTGGTGCCGAGCCACAAGCAGCTTTAGGGACTGCTCCCTCAAAGCTTTCAGAGCCATGGCCCGGCATCGGAGCATGACTTTGAGTCGTGGTCACGCTCCAGGCACCAGAGACAAATTAAGTGTAGATCTGTCACTGCAAAAGCAGGTACCGCACTGTTTGAATCCAGAAGTCTTCTTCGACATGTTTGGGAAAAACGTACACACCAAAAATCGTCGACAAAACGCCGAAAAAAGCCTGTGAAAGAGCAACAGAGGGTAGCTCTCTTCACGGATCTGCGCTAGCTAATGCGGAAACAAAAGAACTGACTTCAGCGCGCGGAGGTGGCCCTATATAAGTGATGCGGACATCACTTCCGGCACGGATGGTGCCGACGTCACGTGGAGCCAACCGACGCCACCTACCAACGCACAAGGGTATTGTTCGAGCAAAAGTCTTCCAGATCCAGCCTGACGCCTGGGAAATTCAAAGGTAAGGAATCTGTGGCTAGATGTCTCTATCGGATAGACACTTTCTTACCCAGAGGGGAGAACTGCCTTGTTGGTGGAAGAGGGGAACTCAGAGGGAGAGGAGTGGACAGCAAACTGAGTTACAGTAGCCCAAGTGCCAAATTCAATAAATTGTGCCTGTTCATTATTACTCTTGTAGTATCTAGTTTATTGGTTTAATAAAATATTTTTCTTCATAAAGCACTGGGTTTGATGATCAGTTATTGTTCTGCTAGGTGACTGGTGAGTTATGAGCACTGAGGATGCCAACACTTCTTCTTTGAGAAGCCTGTTGCTGCTCACCATTGTTATCACTAGGCCTGGGCGGTAAATTCCGTTCCGCTCGCGGAATTTGCGTAATTTGGGTAATTTCGCGTTCCGCGGAGAACGCGAAATTGCCAAAAATTCCGCGATCTGTGGCTTTGCGGAGTTTTTTGCTTGTTCGCGCTTTCAAAATGCGTGTTCGCGAGATATTTCTCCCCGAGCACGCAAACAGCGTTCGCGAACAGGAAAAATGCATCGCGAACGGGCGGAACAAGCAATTCCGCGTGTTCGCGGAACTTTTGCGTCCTCGCGGAGATTTTTTACCGTTTCGCGGAGCTTTGCGTAGCGCGACTACGCAAATTCCGCCCACCCCTAGTTATCACCAACAGTCAAGTGCTAAAGTGGTTGTTCTCAGCCCGGTTTGCAGAGATATAATGGGACTTTCTCCAGGACATCAGAGGCATGAGATCCCAACCCCCTCAGTTAGGGCCCACTAGTCTCAGCTTACCAAGTACACCCCCCTCAAATTTCAGAATGAACAACACTTTGACAGTAGTCTGCTCTGACCTTCTTTGCTCGCACTACACCTTCATCAAATCTCCCAGAAAATTAGCTCACTTAAGCATGGAAGCAGGTCTAATATTGTGAGGCAATCACTGTGGAACTTGGAACACACTACTCAAGATATAAATATATACAATTTTCCATCAATGTATTTGATCCTAGGGAATCCAATGACAAATTTGAATTACAAATTCTGTACTACACTCGAGAGCACTCTGGTGAGTTTTGTAAAAATAAAGCATGTAATGAAATTAAAGCTAAATGAATTGCTGTAAAAAAAAACGCAGAACAAGAGTAAAAATCCCAGTTATGGATCAAATGGGAAACTAGAGCATCATGTACGTATCTTGTACGGATGTCATCTGAAACATGTAGGTTAGTGCTAAATGCTCTAGGGTGGCTTCAGAAATACAAAGAGAAGTGCATATTAAGCTAGTTTAGTATGACACACTTGAACAACATTTCATAATTTTCCTCAGGGCCATACCACCCCCACATCAAATACCATGTTCTGTCTTAACATTGGCAAGCACAATACCCACATCACTATTTTCAAGCAAAAAAATCAATGCATCAAATCAAGGCTGCTATTTCCACTAATTCCAATTTTTTACAGCAATATTATTTTGACCTACCAAATTCAACTAAGTTACTGCTTCACAGTTCCCAATTAGACATTTTTTATTTAAAGAAGACAGTTATGTTCTGTACCTGTGCCCAGAAAACATCAGCCAGATCCCAGAATTTCTGAATGATGGCCCAGATTAGAAGATCCCTTGCAGGGTGCTGAGCATAGATTTCAGCCTCTGTTATTCCAGTGATCTGAGGATCCCAAAAGAATTACAGCCATGTTCATACTTTGCTAGATAAGGATTCAGCACAAGAAAACATATCATATTTCTAGGAGAGCATAGTGTATCAGGATGCCCAGTTGTTTCACTCTGCAAAATCCCTTGTTGCATTTAAGTGAAAAAATATTTTTCATGGGGATATGCTTGTGATGCTTGAAGGCCTCCAAGTTTTAAACAATTAGAAAAACATCTGTGAGATCCAGCCAAATTCTCCCTGCAATACCATCCTAGTAATGGGCATGGAGGGCAGACTGATATCAGGAAAAGGCACCCTCTCCATAGAGCCTAAAGTGGCTATGATATTAAAGTCATCTACTAGATTTTTATCTTACAGCACAATCATCAACTGCTTACCTGAGAGCTATACTAAAAGTACTGTTTTTAGGTATCATTTTGTACCAAAACGTTTCTAGTAGGATGTGATGGGAGAGTCTGGTAGAAACCAGTTTATATATGTAGCGAGGCAACACGAATCACAGGTGCTGTATCTTGTCTCTTAAACCTGACTCTGTAGCTTGATCATCTCAGTTTGAACCAGTATTACATCTATATGATGCCCAAGATGGTGAGGTGAATACTAAATTACCAGAATGTGCACAAAGAACAAGTTACTTACCTTCGGTAACGATATATCTGTAAGAGACATATTTTAATGATAGATTCCTTACCTTAGAATTACCCCCAGGCGTCAGACTGGATCTGGAGAATTTTTTCTCAGCAGTACCCCTGCACGTCGGTAGGTGGGGTCGGTCGACTCCGCGTTCGTCGTCGGGATTGCCGGGATGACGCTGCGGTATCTACTTAGACGCCGTCCCTGCGCGCTGACGTCAGTTCTTTTACATGACATTCCACGCCAGAAGCGCAGAGCCATGCAAGACACTGACCACTGGTGCACAAAACTAGGGCCCTGAAAGGGAGTCACTTACTCTAGAAGTCAGTTCGCAGAACGAGGAGGATGGGTGGGGCGGTAAGGAATCTATAACTAATATATGTCTCTTACAGATATATCGTTACCGAAGGTAAGTAACTTGTTCATCTGAAAGAGACTATTAGTTATAGATTCCTTACCTTAGAATAGGTACCCCAGTAATACCAACCCAGGAGGTGGGTCTGCGAACTAAGTTCACACCAGGAAGTCCTGGAGAACAGAACGGCCAAAGAAGCTGCCTCTCCGGACTTTGCTGTCCAGGCAATAACGTTTAGTGAACGTGTGCAGTGATGCCCACGTGGCTGCTTGGCAGATGTCACCAAGGGGGACTCCAAGTCCCAAAGTAGTAGTGGCTGCCGTCGCCCTGGTGGAATGGGCGCGCAGTCCTACTGGAGGCTCCTTTTTCGCCAAGGAATAACAGATCTTAATGCAAAGGACGACCCATCTGGAGATGGTCCGGTTTTGCACGGCCCGACCTTTCTTGGCGCCCACATAGCCAACAAAGAGTTGATCGTCCACCCGGAATTGTTTTGTGCGATCCAAATAAAAGGATAACGCACGTTTTGGATACAGACGGTGGAGTCTCTCCTCCTCCTTGGAAGGATGCGGGGGCGGGAAGAAGGTGGGCAAAGTGATGGTCTGTCCTATGTGGAAAGAGGTAACCGCTTTGGGAAGAAAAGAAGGTCGAGTTCACATTGCGAGCAGAGGTGATGGCAATCAGAAAAGCAGTCTTTAAAGTCAAGAGTCTGAGAGGACAATTATGTAGTGGCTCGAAAGGAGCACACATAAGGTAAGTCAAGACCAGATTCAAGTCCCACTGGGGCATTACGAAAGGAATAGGAGGAAAGAGATGAGTAATGCCCTTCAGAAATCTATTTACAATAGCGGACCTGAAAAGAGAAGGCTGATCAGGAAGGCGGATGAAGGCTGAAACGGCCGAAAGATAGTCTTTATGGTTGCCCAGAGCAGAGCCCTGCTGGGCCAAAGAAAGAAGGAAGAGGAGAACCTCTGAAAGGGGGGCGGAAAGGGGATCCACAGCCTTTGCTGTGCACAATGCCACAAATGTATTCCATCTGTATACCGTTTTAGTGGAGGGACGCCAGGCTGCCAAGATGACATTACAGACTTCGGGAGGAAGGTCAAAAACTGTCAACTGTCGCCGCTCAATCTCCACGCAAGGAGGCGGAGGCTGGACAGGTTCGGGTGGAGGACCGTCCCTTGCTGCTGCGACAGAAGATCCTCCCAAAGAGGCAGTCTGATCAGACGATCGATGGCCAAGTACAACAGCTCGGGATACCAGACTCTTCGTGCCCAATCTGGAGCCACAAAAATGAATTGGGCCCGGTCACGCTTGATCTTCTTCAGCACTCTGAGCAGAAGTGGTATAGGAGGAAAGGCGTATAGAAGACCGCGATCCCACTCACGACGAAAAGCGTTGCCGAGCGAGTGCCGCCTTGGAAATTCCAAAGCGCAGAACTGCTGACATTGCGCGTTCTCTTTGGTGGCGAACAGATCTAACCAAGTCTCTCCCCACTGCTGAAAGAGACCTTGCACCACCTCCGAGTGAAGACGCCATTCGTGATCCATCATGCACCTGCGGCTGAGTTCGTCCGCCCTGGAGTTCAGAGAACCTGTCAGGTGTTGAACCACCAGGGACATGCCCTGATGTTCCAGCCATGTCCAAAGACGCAGAGCCTCTTCACATAGGGTCCACAACCCCACCCCGCCCTGTTTGTTGCAGTACCACATGGCAGTGATGTTGTCCGTGAACACCTGCTCTACTCTCCCCTTGACAGAGGGAAGGAATGCCTTCAGTGCAAGACGAATTGCCCGGAGCTCCAGAAGGTTGATGTGGAGCCCGGCCTCCGCCCGAGACCAAAGGCCTCTGATCTCCGCCTCTCCCATGTGGCCGCCCCAGTCCTGAAGTGACGCATCTGTCACCACTGTGAACTCGGGTTGGGGAAGGGAGAGGGATCTGCCGTTGACCCAATCCTGGTTCGTTAGCCACCACTGCAATTGGTGTGCAGTGCCCTCCGAGATCTGGACACAATCGGAAAGATTCCCCTGATGCTGTGCCCACTGGAAATTCAAGTCCCACTGCAAAGCCTGCATATGCCACCTGGCATGATCCACCAGCAGGATGCATGAGGCCCAGCAGCCTCAGGGTCGTTCTCACCGAAACCCGGGATAGAGGCTGAAAAATCGGAATCATAGCCCGAATATCCAGGACTCGCTGCTCAGGAGGTTAAGCCCGAACCGCTCCGATGAAAAGGAGCTTCTGATAGGGAATCAGGTGAGACTTCGGCACGTTGATAGTGAACCCCAGCGAATGCCTGGAGCGACAGCATGGAGCGAGCCCGCCTTCAACAGCCAGTCATCGAGATAGGGGAAGACTGGAACCACTGATCTGCGCAGATGAGCTGCGACCACCGCCATCACTTTCGTGAACACCCAAGGGGCTCTGGTCAGGCCAAAGGGGAGCACAGTAAACTGAAAATGCTCGTGGGATACTGTGAACCGTAGGTAAGGCCTGTGGGCTGACAGGACGGGGATGTGGAAATAGGTGCCCTGCAAGTCCAACGCTACCATCCAGTCTCCAGAGTCGAGGGCAATAAGGACCTGAGCTAATGTCAACATTTTGAACTTCTCCTTCCGGAGGAAGCAGTTGACGTCCCTGAGATCCAAGATAGGACGCAAGCCTTTGTCCTTCTTGGGTACCAGGCAGTAGTGGGAGTAACAACCACAACCTACTTCTGGGACAGGGACTCGCTCGATAGCTCCCTCGGCCAAGGGAGCCATAACTTCCTGAAGGAGAAGGGCCAAGTGATCCTCCAACATGCGATGGAGTGTAGGTGGCATGGATGGAGGGGTAGTCTCGAAGGGGAGGGAGTAGCCCCTTCGGACTATCTGCAAAACTGACTTGTCCGACGTGATGTTTTGCCAGTGGGGGAGGTGATGGCGGATCCTGCCGCCCACTGACAACTGGTGGCCCTGAAAGGTTGGACTAGGAAGGTTTGGAGGATGCTGCAGAGGGGGCACTGGTGGACTGGCCCGCCCGCTGGCACCCAGACCCACGGCGCTGGGTCCCACGTCCCTGGCCGCGCAGAGGCTGGGCAGCTTTCGCAGGCCTGTGGCTCTGGGTGGAACGTGGTGGGGCGCCCCTTCCGTGGCCACGAAAGGGGCGAAAGGCAGACTGCGCGGGGCGAGAGGTGGCAGCGAGGCGCAAGGATCTGGCCGTAGCCCTAGAATCCTTGAAGCGCTCGAGCGCGTTGTCTGCTTTGTCGCCAAACAAGCGACGGCGATCAAAGGGCATGTCCAAAAGGGTTGATTGGACATCACCCGAGAAGCCAGTGGACCTCAGCCAGGCGTAGCGTCTCAGGTCTACTGACGTTGAAATCGTCCTGTCTAGCGAGTAGGCGGTGTCCAGCCCACATCGGATGGCGAGCTTTGCTGCATCTCTTCCTTCTGCGACAGCACGGGAGAGTACGTCGCGGGCCTCCTCTGGGCACTGTGGCAGCACCTGCGCAACCGTGTCCCACACACAGTGGGTGTAATGGCCCAAGAGACATGCGGTGTTCACCAACCGCAGTCCTAAGCTGACGGAAGAAAACATCTTCTTCCCAAGATGGTTCAGCTACTTGGATTCCCTTTCTGGGGGAGCAGAAGGGAACGCGCCTTTGGATGTTGAGGCTTGGAAAACCAAGCTCTCAGGAATAGGGTGTTGGGAGAGGAAAATGGGGTCGCCCGGGGCCGGGCAGTGGCGGCGGGCAATCATCCTATCCACAGGAGCCCCTGTGCTGGGCTTGGACCAAGTGCCCAGAAGGATGTCTGTGAGGGCCTCATTGAAAGGCAGCAGGGGCTCCGAAGAGGCTGCTGCTGGTTGAAGCACCTCAGTCAGGAGGTTGGTCCTGACTGCCACCGTAGGAAGCTCAAGGCCCAAGGCCTCAGCCACGCTACGCAACACCACAGCGTAGGAGGCTCCCTCCTCCATTGCCACGGTAGGGTGAGAAAGCATACCAAGGTCTGGGGATGTATCCAGACCGCTGGCCTCACCCAGTTCCTCTCTCCAGTCCGGCTCTTCAAGCTGGTCTGCCAGAGGGTCAACAGACCCCTCCCAGTCCTCCTCACCCTCTTCTGGATGCCACTTAGGGTCCGTGTCCAAGTCGAGGGGAAGGCCTGGGTCGACGCCGGCTGGGGACACAACCAGCGTTGGAGGTTGCAGGGGTGTCGTCAATGGAGTCAGTGCCGAGGAGGTGTCGTAAGGTCAACCGGCGCCGATCCGGATCCAGGCCTGGATCCCTGAGGGCCCTGCGGCGCCGGGGCTGGAGCCGCCGGCATCGAAGGCCTAGAACCCCCAACCGAGTCCGCGGGCCCAAAGGTGCGCCGGTGGAGTCGGGCTGCCCAAAGATGGAGTGGAGGGCTCCGTAAAATGTACGAAGTTGGGCAGGGGTCGCTCCGGCTCCCAGAAAAAGAGGGAAGCTCGGAGCCGTCCCAACAGACTCCACTGCCGGCGTCGCATCGGCCGACGGATGGGGAGAAGGCGAAGAGCGACGGTGCTTCTTCGCCTTCTTCTTGTGCTTCGACTTACCCGAAGATGAAGACTTTGAGGGGAAATGATGTAGGTGACTCCGCGACCTGTTGCGACCTCCCTCTCGACCGGGAACTCGAGTGAAATGAAATGAAATGAAATTGGGTATTTATAAAGCGCGCGGATACTCACAGAGAGTGTCCCGTCGCTAATCTCAACAACTGAAACAGAAAGAGTCCTGCCCCGGCACCATAGTGTTATTGTTGGAACAGCCACGTTTTAAGTTGTTTCCTAAAAGACTGCAGGTCCTGTGTCAGTCTAAGGTAAAGGGGCAATTCGTTCCACAGACGAGCAGCCTGTACCTGAAATGACCGTCCTCCTATCCGAGATCTCGTCATCTTGGGAATCACCATGAGGGATTGTCTAGAGGATCTTAGGACCCGTTGAGGCTGATAGCGTCGGATCCTATTTCTCAGGTAAACCGCACCTGTATCATGGAAGGCACGATAAGCGAGCACTAGGGCCTTAAACTGGACCCTCTTTCTCACCGGGAGCCAGTGCAGCACCTTCAGGTGGGACGACATGCGAGTTCTGGGGAGTACCATAAGAATAGCTCTGGCTGCAGCGTTCTGAACAACCTGCAGCCAATTGAGCAAATACTCTGGCAGCCCCAGATACAGGATATTTACGTAGTCCAGCCTTGATGTAATTAAGGCTTGCACTACGATCTTACGGGATTCCACCGGGAGGAGGGGAAGAAAGTTTTTTACCATTCTTATCAAGCCGAAGCAAGTACCAGCGACAGCTTGAATTTGGGACTTCATCGTTAGACTAGGATCCAACTTGACTCCCAAGTTTTTAACCAGGCTGACTGGGGTCGCAGGAGGGGACATGTCACGGGGCCACCATAAATTCCAGTCAGCACAAGGGGGGCAGCCGAAAAAGATGATTTTGGATTTTTCTGGATTACACTTGAGTTGGTTAAGTCGCATCCACAAAAAGACCTCCGTTAAACATTTATTTATCTCCATTCCACGAAAACTCGCACCTTTGTCACAAGTGAACAGGAGTTGGGTGTCGTCGGCGTAGGAAATAATCTTTGCTCCGTGCAATTCTGCCAGACATGCAAGTGGGGCCATATAAATATTAAAAAGTGTGGGGCTCAAAATAGAGCCCTGCGGGACCCCCACTTGCATTGGGGGCATGGCCGCTGTAAAGGGCGGGGACCAAATTTCCTGCTGCCTCTCAGTAAGGAAGGCACGGATCTGCCTACCGGGCCTCCAGAAGCTTTCGGGACCGCTCCCGCAAAGACTTCGGGTTCATGGCCCGACAGTCGGAGCACGACTTCGGGTCATGGTCGTGCTCCAGGCACCAGAGGCACACGAGGTGTGGGTCCGTAACCGACATGAACTTGTGACAGGAGTCACAAGGCTTGAAGCCAGTCCGACGATGGTACATCCCTACGTGCATCAGGAGTTGAACAACTCAAAAAGATGTTGACAAAAAGTTGAAAAAGAGTTAGTCAAAAAGTGACTAAGGGTACCTCTCTCTCCAGATCTGCGCTGGCTGGCGCAGAAAAAGAAAGAACTGACGTCAGCGCGCAGGGGCGGCGTCTAAGTAGATACTGCGACGTCATCGCGGGGATCACGACGCCGACGACGAACGCGGAGTCAACCGACGCCACCGACCGATGCGCAGGGGTACTGCTGAGAAAAAATTCTCCGGATCCAGTCTGACGCCTGGGGTAATTCTAAGGTAAGGAATCTATAACTAATACTCTCTCTCAGATACACTATTTGAAAGCACCCTGACATCAATTCTTGGGTCAAAATTCAATAAAATTAAACAATTAACTACAATCCAGTAAGATAAATACACCTATACACTTGCCTACCATCGTTAGGCACAGTTACCCATTGGTTTTAGCTAAATCCCCAATGCCTGGAAAGTTTATTAGGACATGCTCATCTACAATTGGACATTAAGGATTCTGCTTAGGTCTAGCTACAGAGAGCCTTAGTTATCTGTAGTAGCTCATGTGATGAAAAATGAAATGAAATACCTAGAAAGGGGCATTGAGTCAAGCTCTATAGTCGCTGCCATATCCAATGTTTCCCTCACATTATTTAATAAACCCACAGCAGAGAGCGGTTTATATCAATGTAGTCCCTCTTAGGGCCAGAGCACTGTGGGTGTGCATTCTCATCTAAGAAAATGACAGGATGCAACTTGCAGCTTCAGCAGCTTGTCTGCATGTGCCTTCGGAGACTGCACATTTTTAGGTCTGGCCTTGAGGTAGCTTTTGCAGACTCGCCAGCCTCATGTTTTACAAGGAATACATAAAATAATACAAATTAATACCTCTAAATGAGCTTTCGATCAGCCTTCTTGTGACTGATTCAGGTTTAGAGCCATTTTAAAGTCAGTGAGGAGCTACATAGTGGTAATGAATCAGTCATCCTTGCCTACTGGAAGTTGTGGGTTTGCTCATTTCATTTCCATTTTGCTATGATCACGCTGAATGTTGACCCACAAATGGCATCTAACATGCACACTTGAAAATTTTGGCTATGTACAAATATTTTTGCCTTATCAGAGAACATGTCAGAGCTGGTACTGTTCTACCGTCAGGAATCCTGACCTACTGTGAGACCGAGAATTCAGCAGCATATAAACCTATAATCAGCAAAACAACACTGTGTCTTGTGCTTAACAAAGGATCAGTGACCCGGGGGGCTACTTGTCTTTTGACTACTCCCGTTACAAAGCTGTTGGAAAACGTCTTGCATTCCTCCTCCAAATTTTCTGACCTTCTTTTTGTTGGCTTTAGGACTCCGAGCACTTTACCAATGCTGACCAGCACTAAAGTGCATGTGCTCTCTCCTTTAATTATGATATAATTGGTTTACACCTGTTTGGCATTTTTAATTTATCTGTAAGTCCCTAGTACAGTACACTGCATTTGCCCAGGGCCTGTAAATTAAATGCTACTAGTGGGTCTTCAGCACTGTTTGGGACACCCACACAAGTAGCCCTTTAAACATGTCTCAGGCCTGTCGCTGCAGAGTCTGTGTGAGAAACTGGGCGTCTCTTGCAGTAACACCCCCACACTCTTTTTGACTCGTTCCTGACGTAACTTCAAATGGAAATGCACAGGATCGCTGCCAACCAGGTCCCCTGTTCCAGAAGCGCTCTCCCTAAACTGTTAATTTGGTTCCTTGTTGGCACAACTTCAGTACCCCTTGTAAGTCCCTAGTAAATAGTACCCCTGGTACCTAAGGCATTGGCACTGAAGAGGGACCCCAAGGGTAGCAGCACAAATTGTGCCACCATAGGGTCCCCTCACCAGGGCCATGCACACTGCCATTGCAGACTGTGTGCCTTGGTACAGACAAGACCGAAGAGTCGACATGGCACACATCCCTGTGTGCCATGCCCACAGACACTGCATGGGATATAGGTAAGAAACCCCTCTGGCAGGGTGCACTATATCTGCTGTGAGGACATATCTGCATGAGCAGATATGCCCCTGCAATAGCCATGTCGATTCTTGGATGCTGTAAGTGAACAGCAAAGCCATAGAGAGTACATGGGCTGGACGCTCGTCATTACGAGCTCCCCAGCTCCTAGATGGCATCACTGTATTATGAGATGTTTGGTACCAAACATCTTGTCTTAACCCCTTGCATGCTCACGACGGCCCCCAGCCGTCACGCGTTACAGTGGGCGTGGGCTCACGACGGCTGGGGGCCGTCGAAAACCCGCCCACGCGTTAATTCTCCCGCACAGTGGGAGAATTTACCGCGCACGGAAGGGGTTAATAAACCTGCACTGATCCCAGTATCAGATTTATTAATAATTGCATACAGATGACCCTTTAGAGGGGTCCGCTAAAACCTTCCAACCCTTAGTATGGTCACCGACTTGTCTAAACCAGCCTGTCACCACCAGACAGAGTTCTGACCTTATGGGGTGAGAGCCAGCGTGCTCAGAGGTCAGCCGGAGATTTTCACACTTTCCTCTGGTCAGGAAGAGCCATCTGTGGCAGGAACTTCAAAGACCTTGCCGCCTTTAAAATGCGACCCCAGCCTCTCCTGATAGAAGGAGTAGGCCCCCTTCCTGTCCTCACCCCCAGTTGGCGGGAAGACAGGTGGGGAAACTTAGAAAGAATAGAAGGTG
Source organism: Calotriton arnoldi (assembly GCA_963921515.1). Lineage (NCBI taxonomy): Eukaryota > Metazoa > Chordata > Amphibia > Caudata > Salamandridae > Calotriton > Calotriton arnoldi. The sequence continues at coordinate 702,630 of CAWUFW010003961.1, forward strand.
TGCCCCCGTCTGCCAACTTCACCCCTCACATCCTGGAGGCGAGGTGAAGCACATTTTTCAGTGCCCACCATCTTGAAGATGGTGGGACTTCTCCAATCAGGGCTAGGGATATGTCCCCCTCCCACAGGAGGTGGTCATAATAGAGGGTGTGGACACCCCAGGTAAGAGGCCCATTGGCCACTACCTGCCACTCCCTTGTAAACGCCCCTAAATTTAGTATTTAGGTGGCATCCCCAGACCTGAATAGTAGCATCCACAGACACATGAAGAAGAAGAACTGGGAACTGCTGTTGGAATGAGAACTGCAGACCTTATGTTGGACTTTGGGTGCAAACTCCTGCTTGGCGCCACAGAACTCGACAATCGGCACCCTCCAGCTCGTCTTTTCGCTGAGCGGCCATCACAAACCCGGGAGAGTCTTCAGCATTTCACAAATCACCAGAGAAACTCCCTTAGGTTAATGGCACTATCTCCCTGCAGCCTCAGGCCTCCAAAACAGCAAAGTTAGGTCCAGCGTCGTCCAGATCCCCAGTACGACCGACGTCTCAGAGTGCCAGATGAAGTGTGAGAAGTTGGCCTGGTATATGCTGTCCACTAATTAAAGTGGGCACCTTGCACCAGTCTAAACAACCCTTATGGTGATTTAAGAGGTCAAAGATAACCTTAGAAAGCTATCCAAGTGGTATCTGTGGAGGGCAGCCTTCAGGCTTAGTCTTGAAGGAATGTTAAGCAGCTTGTTTTACCAGAATGCAATCTTATTGTATTAATTAAATGAAAGGAGAACCACACAGTAGTTATAAAAATATGTATTTATTAATATAACACTCTAGTACGACACAATATCTTCTACACGAAGATAATCACAACGCACACAATACTGTAGCACAGAAACGATAGTAAGTAGCAATAATACACAGTGGGCCCAGAGAGGAACCAAACAATATACTAAAATAGTGGTATAGGAACCACGACTCGAGTCAAGACAGGGTCTAGAGTACGTAGAATCGCTGGGACCCCAAAGAACCACCCAAGGTGAGTAAGTAGGAACCCCATGGAGGACGGGTGCAGTGTGGGAACATGACCGCGTGCACCGTAAAATTCTATGGGGAAGTCGCGGTTGAAGTTTTAAAGTTTAAGGACCCTTCCCAGTGGACTTCGAAGAAACCCCGTGGAAGTTAGGAGGTTGGAGAGCCACCCCACCCGTGGATACTGTAGTACCAGAGTTACCTATCCCAGGGGAGCCGGGGGCATAGGTCTGAAGTGGCGTCGGAAACCGCCATCGATTTCAATGGAAGGCTTCAAAAAGAGTCACTGCTGAAAGGAAGAAAAGTGTTTGTTGGAATCCAAAAGTGGATTCTGGATGAAGAGTACCTGAAAGCAGAGGGGACAGAATCTGGGTCACTTGGGAGTGACCAGGGGCTCAGCAGACGAATGCCCACCGATGTCGGAAGCTTCAGGTGTGGTGAAGGGGTTCTTGACTCTGCAGCCACGGGACCAGGAGACATCGAGGACGACCAGGAGCCGGATGCGAGCTCTCCCACGAAGGATGTCGATTGCTGAGGGGTCAGTGTCCGGCGGGGGCACCAACAAGCCTTGGCAACGGCAACACACGCAGAAGGTCAACAAAGGTTACGGTTCGGACAAGCAAGGTCCAAGAGACTCACCACAGCAAGTGGAGTAAGGGCAAGCCTGGAGCAACCAGGGAGGCCCAAGGAAAACAAGGTTGACTCTCAAATGGACTCACAGGCCGGAGACACAGGAGTCGCGAGAGGACCTCGGGCGGATTCACAAAACGACAGCCCACGGAGCACTCAGTGCGAGGAGGACGAAGATCTTGGTACGAAATGTGCCCAGAGGTTGGGGCTATCAGTAGCCCAATGCACTAGTCTGGCAACGGCCAACAAGCATATGCACTTGCAGAAGTACGCGGTGCACAGGGGTTCAGGTATCGCAGCCCCCACAAGGGATTCTGACCTCAAAGTTGGTGAGAGGGCAGCTCGGGCCTCGAGGGACGTAGTGACCCACCTCCTGTGTTGCTGGGATCTTCGGAGTCCGTAGGATCTCAGGAGCAGCAGACCCGTACTTCGGGATGTGGTGCCTGCGGATGCAGGGGAGTGACTCCTTCACTCCAAGGGAGATGTCTTCGGTTGTCCTTGATGCTCCACAGGTCCTGCACGGATCCTGTACGGTGCACGGGCACAGACGATGCAGCAGACTGAGTGGGAGACGAAGTCGGTCCCAAACGAAGTCCAGCGAAGTGCAAGTGTCCAGACGGTCGAAGTTCAGTAGTTTCTGGTTCAGAATCTTGTCCACGTCGAATCAAGGGTCCTACAGCCAGGTAAGTCGTTTTGTACCCACGGGAGAGGGCTGGACAGATTCAGGGGACCCTCCCAGGGGAGGGTCTGGACAATGGGGAGGATACTCCCCTGTCCTTTGTCCAGTTTCGTGCCAGAGCGGGAGCCAACGGCTCCCAGGACTGGTTTGAACTGGACTATGCACAGGGACAGCAAATGTGCCCCTCATGCAGACTTTCGGTCGCTAGCAAGCGCACCCACCCAGCCCAAATACACTAAATCCTGTCTGGGAGGTGGTCACGCCTCCCCATGACAGGATGCCTATTGTTCCACCTTCCTCTGCTCGAGCTAGGCTCAGCAGCAGGAGGGCAGAAATGTGTCTCTGGTCAGCAGCAACCATTTTGTACTTCCCGGGACTAGAAGGCTGGTACCAGGAACACCAGGGACCCCACGAAGCTCGCTTCTGAGGGGTGGAATCATACCTCCCACACCGGTTACCGGTGTGGGGGTATGATTCCAACATGTTTGATACCAAACACGATAGGCTTACTTTCAGCCGTTTTAGAGTTGGTGAGTACGCGGTCGCATAATGCCACTCTATATGTCATAAATGGCTGATAGACTGACAACCCGGGAGAATGGACTCCGTAGGCTGCAGGGGTGTTCTGCTCATGCAGTGGCACCCTCTCACTTAGAACCAAGCACCCTGCCTTCAGGATTGATGAGGCCTGCTATAGGGGTGACTTATAGGTTTTAAGTGCAGTGACCCTTAGATATAGTAAACCTATATCTAAAGTAAGAGGTGCATGCACCATCTTACACAGGCTGCAATGGCAGGCCTGTAGTTCCATTTTGCATGGCCTCTCATGGGTGGCATAATACATGCTTCAGCCCATGGGAGGCCTCTGGGGTACATATGCCCTGGGTACATGTGTACCACATACTAGGGACTGACAAGGGTACCCCAGTATCCAATCTGGAGCGTACCTAAGTACATAACATAACAGTTTAGGGAGAAAGCAGATAGACTGGGGTCTTGATTAGCAGGATCCCAGTCAGACTAGTCAAAAACAGTATTAGATTCAGCAAGAAGTAGGGGTAACCATAAGCAGATCCTACTTTCCTACACAACCCCCTCCCCTCAAAAGTAAAGAGCTGAGACTAACCTTGCCCAGTTGAGTTTTCATTTTCTAAGTGGAAATATCTGGAGAGTCCATCTGCATTGACATAGTTACTCCCAGGTCTATGTTCCAACGTATAGTCCATCCCCTGTAGGGAAATGGACCACCTCAAAACTTTGGGGTTTTCACCCTTCATCTGTTTTAGGCATAGGAGGGGCTTATGGTCTGTCTGAACAATGAAGTGAGTGCAAAACAGGTATGGCCTCAGCTTCTTCAGGGCCCAGAGCAAAGGCTCCCCTCTCTATAGCTGACCAACGTTTCTCTCTGGGGGTCAACCTTCTGCTAATAAAAGCTACTGGTTGATCATGACCCTCTGCATTAGGTTGTGACAACACAGCCCCTACCCCCAACTCAGATGCATCTGTTTGGACAATGAATTGTTTGGAATAATCAGGACTCTGCAGAATGGGAGCTGTGCACATGGCCTGCTTGAGATCATCAAATGCCTTCTGACAGCTAACTGTTCACTGAACCTTCTTGGGCATTCTCTTTGATGCGAGATCATTCAATGGAGTCACTATAGACCCATATCCTTTAACAAATCTCCTGTAATACCCAGTCAGGCCCAAGAAAGCTCTGACCTGAGCCTGGGTAGTGGGGGCAACCCAGTCCATGATGGTCTGGATTTTGCTCTGTAATGATTGAACCTGGCCTCCACCCACAAGGTGGCCCAGGTACTAACCTTGCTCTGACCTATCTGCCACCTAGTAGCCTTGATAGTGAGGCCTGCTTTCTGCAGAGCCTCTAAAACATTCTTTAGGTGGACCAGGTGATCCTCCCAGGTGGAGCTAAAGACAGCTATATCATCAAGATATGCTGCACTATAGGCTTCAAGGCCTGTAAGGACTCTGTTCACCAACCTTTGGAATGTGGCAGGTGCATTTTTCAGACCAAAGGGCATCACCACAAATTGGTAGTGCCCACTAGGGGTTGAAAATGCTGTTTTGGGTTTGGCATCCTCAGCTAGTCTGATTTGCCAATATCCAGCAGTGAGGTCAAATGTGCTCAAGAACTTGGCTGAGGCCAAAGTGTCAATTAGCTCATCTGCCCTGGGACTTGGGTGAGCATTAGTCCTAGTGACTGCATGGAGCCCCCTGTAGTCCACACAAAACCTCATCTCTCTTTTACCACCCTGGGTATGAGGTTTAGGTACAAGGACCACTGGACTAGCCCAAGGGCTATCTGAGGGTTCAATAACTCCCAACTCCAGCATCGTTTGGACCTCAGTCCTGATGCAGTCTCTGACATGGTCAGGCTGCCTGTAAATCTTGTTTTTAACAGGCAGGTTCTCACCTGTGTCCACTTCATGGGTACACCAGGTGATCTGACTGGGAGTCAGAGAGAACATGTGTCTGGATTGATTGAGGACCTTCCTGCAATCAATCTGCTGTTGGTCAGTGAGGCTGCCTGCCAAAGCAACACCATCAACTGACTCATCATCAGGGTTCTGAGAGAGGAGATCAGGGAGAGGGTCACTCTCTTCTTCCTGTCCCTCATCAGTTGCCATGAGCAAGCCCATGTCAGCCCTGTCAATGTATGGCTTGAGCCTATTCACATGGAGCATTCTATGGGGGCTCCTGGGAGTTCCAAGGTCCACCAGGTAGGTGACCTCTCCCTTCTGCTCAAGAATGGTATGGGGTCCACTCCACTTATCCTGGAGAGTTGCTGGGGCCACAGGCTCCAACACCCACACTTTCTGCCCTAGCTGGTAAACAGTCAGAACAGCCTTTTGGTCATGCCAAGCTTTTTGTAGTTCTTGACTTGCCTCAAGGTTTTTACTAGCTTTCTTCATGTACTCAGCCATCCTGGAGCGGAGACCAAGTACATAGTCCACTATGTCTTGCTTAGGTTTGAGAGGTAACTCCCATCCCTCCTTCACCAAACACAAGGGACCCCTAACTGGATGCCCAAACAGAAGTTCAAAAGGACTGTAGCCAACCCCCTTCTGTGGGACCTCTCCGTAGGCAAAGAGAAGGCAGAGCAACAGGACATCCCATTTTCGCCTAAGCTTTTCTGGGAGTCCCATGATCTTGCCCTTGAGGGTTTTGTTGAACCTTTCAACTAACCCATTGCATTGTGGGTGTTAGGGTGTTCACTCCACACTCCTTTCACATTGCAGTAATATAACTTGACATGAAGTTTGTACCTCTGTCAGTTAAGACCTCCTTAGGGAAACCCACTCTGAAAAAGATCCCCAGGAGGGCCCTGGCCACCACAGGGGCTGTGGTGGTTCTAAGGGGTATAGCCTCTGGGTATCTAGTGGCGTGGTCCACCACCACTAGAATATAACTGTGCCCAGATGCAGTTGGAGGGTTCATGGGACCATTGATATCAATCCCAATCCTCTCAAAGGGAACCCCCGCCACAGGTAGTGGTATGAGGGGGGCCTTTGTGGTACCACCTGACTTACCACTGGCTTAACAGGTGGTACAGGAGCAACACAACTCCTTGGTGTCCTCTGACATGTGAGGCCAGTGAAAGTGAGGGGCAAGCATGTCCCAAGTCTTACTTTGGCCTAGGTGTTCTGCTAAAAGAATATCATGTGCCAAGGTGAGTAGGAAGCCCCTAAACTTCAGAGGTATGACCAACCTCCTGGTGGCACCAGGCTTGGGGTCTCTACCCTCTCAGTACAGGAGAACCTCATCCAAATAGATCCTGTGGGATCCACTGACATTCCCAGCAGCCTCAGCAGTAGCTTGCTGTCTGAGTGGTTCAAGAGAGGGGCAGGTTTGCTGCTCCAAACTCAGGTCTGCCCTGGAAGGGCCCCCTGTCCCCAAGAACTCAACCTGATCAGGTTCAAGCTCATCTGGGACAGTTCCTTCACAGGGACTAAGATCATCTCCCTGTTGAGACTGATCCTCACTCTGAGTCTGGGGGGAAGTGACAGCCTTACCCCTCCTGCTCCTTCTCTTGGAAGGCACCTGGTTCATTGTTCCAGGATCCAGGGCCTGTTCAGTGTTTGTCAGTTTGGCCTGTGACCTGGTCACAGCAAACACATCTGCAGTGATGCCCAGCATTGCTGCATGAGACCTACGTTCCACATCAGCCCAAGCTGAAGTTTCCAAATAATTGCCCAACAAGCATTCCACTGGTAGGTCTGAGCTAACCACAACTTTCTTAGAGCCAGTTACCCCTCCCCAGTTGAAATAAACAACTGCCAAGGAATGGTCAGTCCTGACATTGTTAGCATTGGTCACTTGGTACAAAGTATGATTTGGTCAGGGGCCACAAGATTCTCTGTTACCATAGTGACACTTGCACCTGTGTCCCTGTATACCATGGTCTCCTTACCATTGATTAAAGGCTGTTGTCTGTATTTGCCCAGATTACTGGGACTGACAAATAAGGTGGTAAGATCCATGCCACCATCACAGACAAGCACAGCCTGAGCTGGAGTTCTGACTAGGCCAGAACCCATCTCAGAGCCCAAGGTTAACCATACTAATCCCTTGTTCCCTGTACCACCACCTCTACGTGTGCTAGGGGGCGCAGTTGCCTTAGGGCCAGTGGTGGTAGGAGGATTTTCTTTGGCTTTTGGACAGTCAGAATCTCTTGTCCAATGTGTTTTCTGTTTACAGAGATAACACCAAGGTTTCTTTTTGGCTTTACCTTTGTTAGATTGTGACTCCACCCCAGATGCAGGTTTTTGGGGCCCTGATGAAGACTTCTGATCTTTACCTTTATCCCCACCCTTATCTGAGGTTTTAGCATCTTGCTTCTTCTGGTCACCACCATTGGTCTGGGCTTTCTGCTTCACCCTGGTTCTGACCCACTTATCTGCCTTCTTTCCCAATTCTTGGGGAGAAGTCAGATCAGAGTCAACCAGGTACTGATGCAATAACTGATTTTGGCAATTATTAAGGATCTGCTCCCTCATAATCAAATTGTACAATCCCTTAAAATCATTCACTTTTCTGCCAAGTAACCAGCCTTCTAGAGCCTTAATGGCATTATCCACAAAGTCTACCCAATCCTGATTCTGTGCCTTCTGGGTGTCTCTGAACTTAATCCTATACTTTTCAGTGGTTAAGCCAAACCCGTCAATGAGAGCATCTTCAAGATTGAGTAGTTGTCAGCATCCTCTTCTCTAACAGTGAGGAGCTTATCTCTACCTTTGTCAGCAAAGGAGAGCCACTAGATAGCTGCCCACTGCTCTTGAGGGACCCTCTGAACTTTACAGGCCCTCTCTAAAGCAGTTATCCATTTGTGGTTGTCATCCCCAACATGGTAGGGAGGGACAATCTTGCTCAGGTTCCTATTATCAAAGGAATGTTCCTTAATTCTAGGGACACTGTTGCTGCCACCATGGGACTCTAGTCCCAACTTTTTTCTAGGGACTCTTTATCAAGGACCAATTGCTCTTGCCTAAGCCTAGCTTTCTCAAGTTCAAGCATTTGGTATTCCCTATCAAAAGATTGGTCCCACTTGCTAGATACAGAGGTCCCTGCAGACTGTCCTGAGTGATTACTCTCAGCAGAGGGAGATCTAGATCTCCTTGGTAAACTCTGCACTCTTCCAGGAGGAGTAAAGAGAGGACCTTCATGGCCTTCTCCATTCTCTTCCTGAAGATCTGAGTTATCCAGGTGGGAACCATCAGGTTCCCCCTGGTCAGGGTTAGAGTCAAGGTCATAGAAGGTGTCCCCTCCTGACCTGTCCTCATTCCCTGTCCCACCCACTCTATCCTGGTCATCTGACCCAGGAGTCTTCCTTAGGTCATCTAACAGTAACACCTCTACTAGGCGTTGAGTGTTGGCACTTCTCCCTGTCTTCAACTTTCTAGAGGCACATAGGGCTTTCAATTCTTGGAATGAAAGCTCACTGTAACTAGAAGACAGAGAGCCACTGGCTTCTCCTTTAGTAGACATATTAAGTGTGGTAAGGTGTTGCACCTATCTAACCTAGTAGGAACTAAACTCTCTGAGGTTGGAGAAAGGGTGTGCTACACCCTTGACTTACCCAACCCTAAGTTCAGTAGAACTTACTTATTCTAAGCTAGTATTATATGTACCTATGTACTAGTGGTTTTCAGTTAATCAATACAAAGATTTATCTGGTAAAACAATGCAGGCTTGAATCCCACCGCTGCCACCAATGTGAGAAGTTGGCCTGGTATATGCTGTCCACTAATTAAAGTGGGCACCTTGCACCAGTCCAAACAACCCTTACGGTGATTTAAGAGGTCAAAGATAACCGTAGAAAGCTATCCAAGTGGTAGCTGTGGAGAGCAGCCTTCAGGCTTAGTCTTGAAGGAATGTTAAGCAGCTTGTTTTACCAGAATGCAATCTTATTGCATTATTTAAATGAAAGGGGAACCACACAGTAGATATAAAAATATGTATTTATTAATACAACACTCTCTAGTACGACACAATATCTTCTACACGAAGATAATCACAAAGCACACAATACTGTAGCACAGAAACGATAGTAATTAGCAATAATACACAGTGGGCCCAGAGGGGGACCAAACCATATGCTAAAATAGTAGTATAAGAACCACGACTCGAGTCAAGACAAGGTCTAGAGTATGTAGAATTGCTGGGACCCCAAGGAACCACCCAAGGTGAGTAAGGGAGGACGGGTGCAGTGTGGGAACACAACCGCGTGCTCCGTACAATTCTATGGGGAAGTCGCGGTTGAAGTTTTAAAGTTTAAGGAACCTTCCAAGTGGACTTCGAAGAAACCCTGTGGAAGTAAGGAGGTTGGAGAGCCACCCCACCCGTGGATACTGTAGTACCAGAGTTACCTATCCCAGGGGAGCTGGGTGCATAGGTCTGAAGTGGCGTCGGAAACCGCCGTCGATTTCAATGGAAGGCTTGAAAAAAGAGTCACTGCTGGAAGGAAGAAAAGTATCTGTTGGAATCCAAATGTGGATTCTGGATGAATAGTACCTGAAAGCAGAGGGGACAGAGTCGGGGTCACTTGGGAGTGACCAGGGGCTCAGTAGACGAATGCCCACCGATGTTTGGTGCTTCAGGTGTGTTGAAGGGGTTCTTGACTCTGCAGCCACGGGGACCAGGAGACGTCGAGGACGACCAGGAGCCAGATGCGAGCTGTCCCACGAAGGATGTAGAGTGCTGAGGGGTCAGTGTCCGGCGGGGGCACCAACAAGCCTTGGCAACGGCAACCCACGCAGAAGGTCAAGAAAGGTTACGGTTCAGACCAGCAAGGTCCAAGGGTCTCACCACAGCAAGGGGAGTCAGGGCAAGCCTGGAGCAACCAGCGAGGCCCAAGGAAAACAAAGTTGACCCTCAAATGGACTCACACGCCGGAGGCACAGGAGTCGCGAGAGGACCTCGGCTGGATTCACAAGACGACAGCCCACGGAGCACTCAGTGCGAGGAGGACGAAGATCTTGGTACGAAATGTGCGCAGAGGTTGGGGCTATCAGTAGCCCAATGCACTTGTCTAGCAACGGCTAACAAGCATATGCACTTGCAGAAGTATGCGGTACACAGGGGTTCGGGTATCGCAGCCCCCACGAGGGATTCTGACCTCAAACTTGGTGAGAGGGCAGCTCGGGCCTTGAGGGACGTAGTGACCCACCACCTGTGTTGCTGGGATCTTCGGAGTCCGTAGGAGCTCCAGACCGGTACTTCAGGATGTGGTGCCTGCGGATGCAGGGGAGTGACTCCTTCACTCCAAGGGAGATGTCTTTGGTTGTCCTTGATGCTCCACAGGTCCTGCACGGATCCTGTACGGTGCACGGGCACAGATGATGCAGCAGACTGAGTGGGAGACGAAGTCGGGCCCAAACGAAGTCCAAGTGTCGAAGTCGGTCGAAGTTCAGTGTTCTCTGGTTCAGAATCTTGTCCGCGTCGAAGCTAGGGTCCTACAGCCAGGTAAGCCCTTTTGTACCCATGGGAGAGGGTTGGACAGATTCAGGGGACCCTCCCAGGGGAGGGTCTGGACAATGGGGAGGATACTCCCCTGTCCTTTGTCCAGTTTCGCGCCAGAGCGGGAGCCAACGGCACCCAGGACTGGTTTGAACTGGACTATGCACAGGGACACCAAATGTGCCCCTCATGCAGACTTTCGGTCGCTAGCAAACGCACCCACACAGCCCTAATACACTAAATCCTGTCTGGGAGGTGGTCACACCTCCTCGTGACAGGATGCCTATTGTTCCACCTTCCTCTGCTCGAGCTTGGCTCAGCAGCAGGAGGGCAGAAATGTGTCTCTGGTCGGCAGCAACCATTTTGTACTGCCTGGGACTAGAAGGCTGGTACCGGGAACACCAGGAACCCCACGAAGCTCGCTTCGGTGTGGGTGTATGATTTCAACATGTTAGATACCAAACACGATAGGGTTACTTTCAGCCGTTTTAGATTTGGTGAGTACGCGGTTGCATATTGCCACTCTATATTTCGTAAATGTCTGATACACTGACAACCCGGGAGAATGGACTCCGTAGGCTGCAGGGGTGTTCTGCTCATGCAGTGGCACCCTCTCACTTAGAACCAAGCACCCTGCCTTCAGGATTGATAAGGCCTGCTATAGGGGTGACTTATAGGTTTTAAGTGCAGTGACCCTTAGATATAGTAAACCTATATCTAAAGTAAGAGGTGCATGCACCACCTTACACAGGTTGCAATGGCAGGCCTGTAGTTCCATTTTGCATGGCCTCTCATGGGTGGCATAATACATGCTTCAGCCCATGGGAGGCCTCTGGGATACCTATGCCCTGGGTACATGTGTACCATATACTAGGGACTGACAAGGGTACCCCAGTATCCAATATGGAGTGTACCTAAGTACATAACATAACAGTTTAGGGAGAAAGCAGATAGACTGGGGTCCTGATTAGCAGGATCCAAGTCAGACTAGTCAAAAACAGTATTACATTCAGCAAAAAGTGGGGGTAACCATAAGAAGCAGATCCTACTTTCCTACATGAAGGTACACTTGCTCTGAAGGGTCATCTCGGCCTCTGCACAAACTCGAGGCCCCAGGACCCACTGGAGCTGAAAGGCAACAATACCTGGGGTACTGGACCTCTTGCTACAAAAACCTACAAAGCCAAGTCCAGGTGGACTCCAACTCTGCAGCGAGCCAGCACCTATTGAAGGACGCCAGGGTTGCAGAGACCCACCTAAGCAGTGGCACAGCAGCTCCAGGATCATCACTCCGAGGTGCCAGCTCATGACCCCGTGGTGCTTATTTGCGTGCCGATGCCCCGGTGCACATCTTCACTACACCCAGTCCGCCCAGACGGGGCATCTTCAAACCAGCTGTGCTTCCGCTGCCCCAGAGCCCTTGTGACCTCTACTCCCTCTTGAGAGCTCTCGGACTTGCCTGCAAGCTCCCCTTTGCTTTGTTTTTGCAGGTGACCCCATATCTTCATAGTGCCCCCTTTTTTTAGTTTCCAGAAGAATCCAGGAAGCTCCCAAAAACAAGGCCTTGGCACTTTGGACCTTGGCCCCCAACCCTTCTGATTCTAAAAGGTGAACCACTATAAGCAACTGCTTTACATTGATTTTTCAATTGCTTTTTTTCCCTTCCAAATGAAATGTATTGTGCATAATTGCACACAACTGTGATTATTGCATTTATTGTGATTTTATCATATTGCGAAAATTATTAACCTTATACCCAAAGTTTTTGGTCTAAATATTTATCTAAAAAGAAGTACTATTTTTAGTTCGAGCCTATACAGCGCTTGCGCGGTTAGGCGATCTGTTGTGTCTACTTTGTGGGGTCTGACTCCTCCTTTGCTTTGGATTGGCTTCTGTGTGTGTCACTTAAAAATGGTAGTCTGCAAATGGCTATTGGTGGGTGCGTGTCCCACCTTTTCTAAAAAGTTCACTCCTATGGAGTATTGCTGCGGGAGCGAGTATTGGCGCGCATGGGGGCTGTGGCAGGACACAAGCTTTGCCCCGAATCAGCGGCTGCAGGGGGAGAATGGAGGAGCCTGCTATGGAGGCAGCACAGTCAGCACTCATGGTGCACGTGCTCGGCTCCGGCTGGCTCGGAGGTGCTCCCCCAGCACTCAGACTGTGTTGCTCGCACCTGCAGCCTGGCTGGGCCGCCCACCATGTTCGGGGCTTACGTTGCTGCGGCCGCCAGCCACCGTTACTGGAGTAAACACCTTGCAGCGCAGCAGACACCACAGCAGTGGTGGAAAAGCACAGGCGCTCCCTCCTCTCACGGCGCCGGTTGAAAGGGAGACCCTCACCCTTGCACATGCCATTCAGTCAGTGGAGGAGCAGGCACTGTGCCGCCGTGGACGAGAATTTTCTCTATGTGTGGGGTGGCTATGTGGTAAGGCTTGTTTATACCTCCATTCTCTCTGTATGTGATAGAAGCCTTTCCCGACCCCCCACCCCCCAGTTCAGCAGCCATCCCATAGCTGTGCCGTAGCATTACGTGCATGATTTATACATCTGTTTGAAGTAGAAGTGGATTTGTTTTTTTCAGCAGTTGTTCTTTTCAGTGCATCAAGACATTCTCAATGATGTGCTTTTATTTATTGTTTTCCATTTGTTTTATAATTCTAGGGAATCGTTATCTTGAATTATGAGAAGTCATAAACTCTATGCTTGGAATAAAATCCTTAATTTACTATGTATTTTTAAAGATGCATATGGTGCATGACCGTTTATTTCGGACCTGTGTTATAGGTTTTTTAGAACCCAATGCTTGGTAACCTGCCATGATTTCGTGAAGCAGTACGTTCCGTCGGAATGAACAGCTACAAGTTTCCCCGAATGACTAAAACAGCATTGAGAGACACTCGGGTGCTCCACTAATACATTTCTGAGATTGATTGGTAGTATTCGCGCTTTTTCACTGGTTTCCAGAACAAAGGAAATAAGAATTGGCTAAACCAGTAGTTTTGTCTGTTGTAAGTGTAGACGTTTTCAGAAAAATTCAGAACAGAAGGTTAATTTTACAGTCACATAATATAACAGTAAGTAAATAGATTGCTTACGCAAGTGCAAGTCAAAGTAGATTTATGCTCTGTGGTTTGTATATTATGTCGCACTATTGAGTATCCTCAGTAACTGGATTTATGTATGGATTAAAAATTAGCAAGAAGATGTGAAAATTTGGCATCCGACACACGGGACAGTTACCATGCGCTTCACCTCATTTTATGCTGAACAACAATACTAGAAGCAGTGCTTTGTTGATAAACGTATATTGCCAGCTCATAAGTAGTAATAATCCAGAGTTAGAGAGAATGGTCGAGTATGTGGTTACAGCACATTTGAAGGAGATAGTGTATGTGCCAATGTATTAAAGCGCATTTGAGTAAGTGTAGAATACAATATGTTAACCAAGAATGATGCAAGAACAATTGCACTGTCAAAACCTAAAAGCATGAATGAGAAATAGAAAAGGAGCACAGACATTTTGGAAAAATCCCATACATACGATTCTTAATCATCATACCAGAAATGTGCAAAAACAGTGCACTGCCATATGCGCTGGCAGTTTACAATTAGCCACTGCACAGTGTGCCTTCACCAACGGCATAAGTCTCCACCACATACAGAACAGTGTCCCACCACCCACAGAACATTGAATTATAACCTGCTTCAAAGTGCACCATCACCCACAGAACCGCGCACCACCTGCTTCACAGTCAACAATCACCCACTGAGTAAACAACTCTAGCAAATGCCATAGTGTACCAAGATACAAAGCACAGTCCACCACTACCACAAAATAGTGGATATTAGGCTCAATTTACAGACCGTCCATTTAATTAGTGGATAGGTGTTCACTCTACCTCGGGAAGACTTTCAAGTTAGCTAAATTTGGCAGTCAGTGGAATAAATCATATTTTTAGCACAATGCAATCTGATGATTTGAGATTTTTTTTAAACCTGTTGAACAAGTTACTTACCTTTGGTAACGATATATCTGTAAGAAACATTAGTAGTGATAGATTCCTTACCTTAGAATATCCCCAGGCGTCAGACTGGATCCGGAAAGTTTTCGTCAGCAGTACCCCTGCACGTCGGTAGGTGCCGTTGTGCGGCTCCGCGTCCGTCGTTGGTGTCGTGGTCGCCGAGATGACGTCGCGGGCGCTACTTAGACGCCGCCCACGCGCGCTGACTTCAGTTCTGTACACGACTTTCCGCGCCAGGAACGCAGAGCCATGCAAGGTACTGACCACTGATGCATTGAAACAAGGGCCCTGAAAGGGATGACCTTAACCCTAGAAATCAGTTCGCAGAACGGGGAGGATGGGTGGGGCGGTAAGGAATCTATCACTACTAATGTTTCTTACAGATATATCGTTACCGAAGGTAAGTAACTTGTTCATCTGAAAGAAACACATAGTGATAGATTCCTTACCTTAGAATAGATACCCCAGCAATACCAACCCCGGTGGTGGGTCTGCGAACCAAGATCACACCAGAAAGTCCCGGAGAACAGAACGGCCAAAGAAGCCGTCTCTCCGGACTTGGCTGTCCAGGCACAATGCTTGGTAAACGTGTGCAGCGAGGCCCACGTGGCTGCCTGACAGATGTCTTGCAGGGGGACACCCCGTCCCAATGCAGTAGTGGCTGCAGTAGCGCTGGTGGAATGAGCACGCAGCCCCACCGGAGGTTCTTTTTTAGCCAAAGAGTAACAGGCTTTGATACATAAGACAACACAGCGGGAGACAGTTCTCTTGTGTACCGCCCGACCTTTCTTGGTGCCAACGTAGCCAACAAAGAGCTGGTCATCCACCCGGAACTGCTGTGTGCGGTTGAGATAAAATGAGAGCGCACGTTTTGGGTCCAGACGGTGGAGCCTCTCTTCCTCTCTGGAAGGATGCGGAGGCGGAAAGAAGGTGGGCAAGGTAATAGTCTGCCCAATGTGAAAGGCCGTAACCACTTTTGGCAAAAAGGAAGGACGGGGCCTGAGCACCACTTTGTCCGGATGGACTGAAAGGAAAGGAGGCTTAGAAGAAAGAGCCTGGAGCTCACTGACCCGCCTAGCGGAGGTGATGGCCACCAGGAAGACAGTCTTCAATGTCAACAGACGAAGAGGACAGTTGTGAAGAGGCTAAAAGGGAGCGCACATCAAGTATGTAAGAACCAGATTCAAGTCCCAGTGAGGCATTACGAAAGGAATAGGAGGAAAAAGGTGTGTAATGCCTTTAAGAAATGTATTTACAACAGGGGACTTGAAAAGAGAGGGCTGATCAGGTAGCCTGAGAAAGGCTGAAATTGCAGAAAGGTAGCCCTTGATAGTGCCCAGAGCAGAGCCCTGCCGGGCTAAAGACAGAAGGAACAGTAGGACCTCAGAAAGAGGGGCAGAAAGGGGATCCACAGCCTTTGCTGTGCACCATGCCACAAACTTGTTCCACCTGCAGGCGTATACCACTTTAGTAGAGGGACGCCTGGCTGCCAGAATGACATCACAAACTTCAGGAGGCAAGTCGAAAGGAATCAACTGCTGCCGCTCAATCTCCACGCAAGGAGGTGGAGGCTGGACAGGTTCGGGTGGAGGACCGTCCCCTGCTGCTGCGACAGAAGATCCTCCCGAAGAGGCAGTCTGATCGGAGGATCGATGCTCATACTGAGTAGCTCAGGATACCATACTCTTCGAGCCCAGTCCGGGGCCACAAGGATGACTTGTGCCCGGTCGCGCCTGATCTTCTTCAGCACTCTGGGCAGAAGTGGTATAGGCGGAAAGGCGTACAACAGACCGCAACTCCACTCGCGACGAAAAGTCCGCCGAGCGAGTGCCGCTTTGGAAATTCCAACGCACAGAACTGATGACATTGCGCGTTCTCTTAGGTGGCGAATAGATCTAACCAAGGCTCTCCCCACTGCTGAAAGAGACCTTGCACCACCTCCGAGTGAAGACGCCATTCGTGATCGAGCATGCACCTGCAGCTGAGTTCGTCCGCCCTGGCGTTCAGAGAACCTGCCAGGTGTTGAACCACCAGGGACATGCCCTGATGTTCCAGCCATGTCCAGAGACGCAGAGCCTCCTGACAGAGGGTCCACGACCCCACCCCGCCTTGTTTGTTGCAGTACCACATGGTGGCGGTGTTGTCTGTGAACACCTGCACTACTCTCCCCTTGACAGAGAGAAGGAATGCCTTCAGTGCAAGTCGGATTGCCCGAAGCTCCAGAATGTTGATATGGAGCCTGGACTCCGCCGGAGACCAGAGGCCTCTGATCTCCGCCTCTCCCATGTGGCCGCCCCATCCCAGGAGGGACGCGTCCGTCACCACTGTGTACTCCGGCTGGGGAAGGGAGAGGGATCTGCCCCTGACCCAATGTTGGTTTGTGAGCCACCACTGCAAGAGTTGTGCAGTGCCCTCTGAGATCTGGACGTAGTCGGACAGGTTTCCCTGATGCTGCGCCCTCTGGAACTTCAGGTCCCACTGCAGAGCCCGCATATGCCACCTGGCATGATTGATCAGCAGGATGCAGGAGGCCATGAGGCCCAGCAGCCTCAGGGTCATCCTGACGGAAACCCAGGATAAGGGCTGAAAGATTGGAATCATAGCCCGAATATCCCGGACTCGCTGTTCGGGAGGATAAACCCGAAACCGTGCCGTGTCCAGAACCGCTCCGATGAAGAGGAGCTTCTGAGAGGGGATCAGGTGTGACTATGGCACGTTGATGGAGAACCCCAGCAAATGCAGGAGGTCGGCCGTAGTCTGGAGGTGGGAGACGACTGTCTGGAGCGAGCCCGCCTTCAACAACCAGTCGTCGAGATAGGGGAAGACTGAAACCCCTGATCTGCGCAGATGAGCTGCGACCACCGCCATCACTTTCGTGAACACCCGAGGGGCGCTGGTCAGGCCAAAAGGGAGCACGGCGAACTGAAAGTGCTCGTGGCCTACCGTGAACCGGAGGTAACGCCGGTGGGCCGGCAGGATGGGAAATTGAAAGTAAGCATCCTGCAAGTCCAACGCTACCAGCCAGTCTTGTGGGTCTAGAGCAGACAAGACCTGAGCAAGTGTGAGCATCTTGAACTTCTCCTTCCGGATAGGACGCAGGCCCTTGCCCTTCTTTGGAATCAGAAAGTAGTGGGAATAACAACCACGACCCACTTCTGGCATCGGAACGCGCTCTATGGCCCCCTTGGCCAAGAGGGCTGCAACTTCCTGCTGGAGAAGTGCCAAGTGATCCCCCAATAAGCGGTGGTACTGAGGTGGCATGGCTGGAGGGGTAGTCTCGAAGGGGAGGGCGTAGCCCCTTCGGACTATCTGTAAAACCCACCTGTCCGACGTGATGGTGCACCAGTGGGGGAGGTGATGGCGAAGCCTGCCACCCACTGGCGTTTGATGGGCTTGAAAGGTCGGACTAGGAAGGTTTGGAGGCAGTGGTGGCGGGGGTGGAGGTGGACTGACCCTGCCGCTGGCCCCCTGAACCGCCGCGGCGGTTCCCACATCCGCGGCCGCGCATGGACTATTGCGCTGGCCTGTGGCTCTGTTGCGAACGTGGTGGGTTGCCCCTTCCGCGAGCACGAAAGGAGTGAAAGGCAGAAGGCGGAGGAGGGCGCATGGCCGAAAGGCCCAAGGACTTGGCCGTAGCCCGTGAGTCCTTAAAGCGCTCCAAAGCACTGTCTGCCTTATTGCCAAAGAGGCGAATGCCATCGAAGGGCATGTCCATCAAAGTGTTCTGGACATCCCCCGAAAAGTCAGTTGTCCTCAGCCAGGCGTGGCGGCGGAGCGCCACTGTCGTGGAAATCGCCCTGCCAAGCGAGTCGGCGGTTTCAAGGCCACAACGGATTCTGAACTTGGCTGCATCTCTCCCCTCAGCAACAGCCTGAGAGAGTGCCGTACGGGCCTCCTCCGGACAGCTAGGCAGCACCTGCGCTACCGTATCCCACAAGGAGTGTGAATAACGGCCCAAGAGGCATGCGGTATTCACAGCCCGCAGCCCTAGGCTGGCGGGAGAAAAAATCTTCTTCCCGTACTGTTCCAGCCTCTTGGATTCCCTATCCGGGGGTGCGGAAGGGAATGCGCTTGGGGAAGCAGAGGCTTGGACAACCAAGCTCTCAGGGGTGGGGTGTTGGGAGAGGAATAGGGGGTCGCCCGGGGCCGGGCGATGGCGTCGGGCCAGGTTCCTGTCCACATGAGCCCCTGTGCTGGGCCTGGACCAGGAGCCCAGAAGAACGTCAGACAGTGCTTCATTAAAGGGTAGCAGTGGCTCCGCAGATGAAACTGCTGGCTGAAGCACTTCTGTCAGAAGGTTAGTCCTGACGGCCACAGTAGGTCACTGCAGGCAGAGTGCCCCAGCAGCCCTATGCAACACCACAGAAAAACTAGCGCCCTCCTCCGTAGCCACGGTAGGAGGAGACATCATGCCAAGGTCTGGAGAGGTGTCCAGACCACTGGCGTCCCCAGCTCCTCAGCCCAGTCCGGGTTATACTCACATTGAGCTGTGAGAGGGTCCTCAGACCCTTCCCAGTCCTCCCCTTCCTCCTCCTGCTGTTGAAAAGGAGGAGGATGGATATAGGGAAACAGATTCCCAAACGGCATCGGAGTCGGTCGACACCGTTCCGGTACCGTATCCACATCGGGGCTGAAACTGGGGACAACGTCGTCCGGCGCGCCGGGCGACATCCAATGTGGTGCCGGTGGGGTCGACGTCGGTGGAGGTGTTACTAGGTCAACAGGCGTCGACCGGGATCCACGACGGGATCCATGGGAGTCCTGCGGTGCCGAGGCCGGAGCCGACGGCGACGCCGGGGCCGGAGCCACCGGCGTCAAAGGGCGAGGACTCCCAGTCGGGCCCGCGGGGCCCAAAGGCGCACCAGAGGGGCCCGACGGCCCAAATAGGCGAGCCATAGCGGACAGGAATTCCTGTACCTGGGCCGGAGTCGCCGATGAACCCGGGAAGGGCGGGTAGGTCACCGACAACTGCGTAGGCTCTGCCGGAGCCGCTGGGGTGGCACCACCCGCTCCCTCAGCCACGTCGCGCGACCGGCGAGGGGAAATCGAAGAACAAGGACGTTTCTTCGACTTCTTTTTGTGCTTCGCCTTACCTGACCCCGAGTGCGAAGACTTCGATTCGGACGACTTCCGATGAGGACGGCTCCGCGACCGGTCCCTCGACCTCCCTCTGGACCAGGACCTCTCACGGCGCGGAGCCGACTGCCGGGCTTCCAGCAACCTTCGGGATCGCTCCCGCAAAGTCTTCAGCGCCATGGCCCGGCAGTTGGGGCACGACTTGGGGTCGTGATCGTGCCCCAGGCAGAAGAGACACACGCGGTGCGGGTCCGTCACCGACATCATGCGATGACAGTCCCCACAAGATTTAAACCCGGGCATCCCTGCTGCACCAGGAGTCGATCGACTCAAAAAGCTGAGACAAAAATCTCAAAAAAAGTCAGTCAAAAATTGACTGGGGTACCGCTCTCTCCGGATCTGCGCTTGCTGGCGCGGAAAAAGAAAGAACTGACGTCAGCGCGCGTGGGCGGCGTCTAAGTAACGCCCGCGACGTCATCTCGGCGACCACGACGACGCGGAGCTGCACGACGCCACCTACCGACGCGCAGGGGTACTGCTGACGAAAACTTTCCGGATCCAGTCTGATGCCTGGGGATATTCTAAGGTAAGGAATCTATCACTACGTGTTTCTTTCAGATTTCTAGCCTTAAAATGCTGACAGGGTCTTAACTAAAGTCTACCTGCTTATTCGATGCAGCTGAGAAGGCCGCTATGCCAGGTACAGGAGCCCTTTCCTGGGATGGGAAGTCGTCTATATGGTTTGTGTACCACTTGGCAAACAACCCATATAATTATGTGAACCAAGGCCACTGGAATTATGCAGTTTTGCGGCTGAAAAATGGATTTGTCATATTTGCCCATAATCCATAAAAAAAGTTTGTAGCTCAAACTGATCACAAGTTTGTAAAATAGCAGCAACTTGTGTTGCAGCGAAGTGGAAGGCTGTATGTAAAGGTTGACTTATCACCTTTCTGTTGCCTTTTACTGTATGTGGGTGGTTAACTTATACTAATGAGATAAAAGGTTTGCACAGACAGTGTTAGCATTTGTAACAAGCATTTGCAATGCAATAGGTCTCGCATTTACGCGAGTTTGAGCTTTTGGCATTGTAAATGACGATGCCTTTTATTTATGTTTTGGGTTTTAAAACATAAATAAAAGGCATTGTCATTTACAATACTAATAGCTTAAACTCTCGCAAATGCGAGACCTATTGCATTGCAATAAAGGGCCTTCTCGACCGCTTGTTAGATTGTAAATATCAGAGGAAGAGACCGGCCTACGACGTCTTCAAAGTAGTGATAAATAGTGCTGTGAAATAGATGTGTTAGTGTTGTAAATTACACAGACACAAAGCGTGAAGTGAGAGTTACATATGATCTGAGCTATAAACACTAGCAAAGCGCTCCAACACCTTTCGCTTTGTGATTACACTGTCGCGGCTCAGGAGGAAGAGCGGGAGGGGGCGGGGGGAGGCTATTTCCTGCCCTCTCCGTGATTTGAGTGTGCAGTGTGGCATTGCGTAATGTCATTGCTATCTTTGGCCTATTAAAAAACACTCCAGCAGTAGTAGGGCCCTGGCTTCACCTCCTGGTGCAGGGCGGGCTGTGCTTTATGGCAGGCATGGAGGGAGGGAGGGATGGTCTCTGCTGCAGCTCCGGCCTCGTACAGTGCCCCTGCTATTACTAGTGAGCGAGAGGCACTGAGGTGGTGGTACTGGTATTGGTGGTGGTGGTACTGGTGGTGGTGGTATTGGTAGTGGTGGTATTGGTAGTGGTGGTATTGGTGGAGCTGGCATTGGTGGTATTGGTGGTGGTGGTACTGGGGGCGGTATTGGTGGTGGTGGTGGTATTGGTGGTGGTACTGGTATTGGCGGTGGTATTGGTGGTGTTGGTATTGGTATTAGTGGCATTGGTGTTGGTATTGGTGGTGGTGGTACTGGTAGTGGTATTGGTGGTGGTATGGTGGTGGTATTGGTGGTATTAGTGGTGGTGGTATTGGTGGTGGTGGTATTGGTGGTAGTGGGGGTATTGGTGGTGGTGGTATTGGTATTAGTGGCATTGGTGGTGGTATTGGTACTGGTGGTGGTATTGGTGGTGGTATGGTGGTGGTATTGGTGATATTGGTGGTATTAGTGGTGGTGGTATTGGTGGTGGTGGTGGTATAGGTGGTGGTGGGGGTATTGGTGGTGGTATTGGTGGTGGTGGTAGTAATGGTGGTGGTATTGGTGGTGGTGGTATTGGTGGTGGTGCATTGGTGGTATTGGTGGTAGTGGTATTGGTGGCGGTATTGGTGGTGGTGGTACTGGTATTGGCGGTGGTGGTATTGGTGGTGGTGGTATTGGTATTAGTGGTATTGGCGGTAGTATTGGTGGTGGTGGTGATGGTATTGGTGGTGGTGGTATTGGTGGTGGTATGGTGGTGGTGGTTTTGGTGATATTGGTGGTGGTGGTATTGGTGGTGGTATTGGTGGTATTATTGGTGGTATTGGTGATGGTGGTATTGGTTGTATTGGTGGTGGTATTGGTGGTGGTGGTATTGGTGGTGGTGGTGGTATAGGTGGTGGTGGTATTGGTTGTATTGGTGGTGGTGGTATTGGTTTTGGTGGTATTGGTGGTGGTGGTATTGATGGTGGTGGTATTGGTGGTGGTGGTATTGGTGGTGAATGAATGAATATTAGCCTTATAAAGCGCAAACTTTGCCCAGTGGCGTCAAGGCGCTGCAAACAGGGCCATCAGACAGAGATACACGTTGGGCTCATGCTAATAAACTGGTAAAGAGCCAAGTCTTCAGGGCCTTGCGGAAAAGAGAGTGAGACACTTGTCCAGAAATAGAGGAGGGGAGGGAGTTCCAGAGCCTAGCAGCGGCAATGGAGAAGGCTCTGCCCCCATCTGGCTATCTTATACCTGTGGACTACCAACAGATTTTTACTGGCAGATCTTAGCTGCTTGGTAGGAACATATCATTGGAAGAGCCCTTTAATACCTTCCAAACCTTGATTGTAGAAAGCCTTGTGAGTAAGACATAGAGCCTTAAACAGAATTCTCCGGTTTAAAGGAAGCCAATGCAACTCACTGACAGCAGCTGAGACTGAATGGAATTTAGGAAGGCCCATCACCAGCCTGGCTGCAGCGGTCTGTACCAGCTGCAGACGATGAACAAGCCCTTTGTTAATGCCCAAATAGAGGGCATTACAATAGTCCAGCCTAGATAACACTAGGGCGATGACTGCCTGCTTTCGAGAGGTAAAAGAAAGAAATTGAGAAATTTTCCTGAGAATCCTGATGGTCCCAAAGTAGGTGGACACCGTTCTGTTGATCTGGGGGCCCAGGGAGAGGGAATTGTCCACTATAACACCGAGATTTTTTCCTAGGGACACTGGGCAAGGGCAGGAGCCAAGCATGTCAGGCCACCAGGCATTGGACCAGATATGCTGTTGTTTTCCAAAGAGCAAAACCTCTGTTTCTTCCCCGTTAAGTCTGAGATAGTTCTCTACCATCCAGGAGGAGACTGCCTGCATGCAGTATTTAAAATTGGTGGCAGATGCCTCTATGCTGTTGGTGATAGACACCATCATTTGGGTGTCGTCAGCATAGGACAGCACCTGCAATCCAAAGGATCTAACAACCCTGGCCAGGGGGGCAACATAAATGTTAAAAAGAGTCGGACTCAGTGAGGAGCTCTGAGGGACTCCACAAGACAGATGGTTAGGGGCCGAGTAGAATTGATCCATCTTTACTATTTGGGCCCGATCATTAAGGAATGAGGTGAGGAGCTTAAGGGCCAGACCCCCAACCCCCATTTCCTTAAGCCGGTCCACCAGTCTCAGGGGGGATATGGTATCGAAAGCCACCGTAAGGTCAAGAAGAATCAATAGTGTGGTATGACCAACGTCAACCTGCACGCAAATGTTGTTAATAACGGCGGTTAAAGCTGTCTCCTTGCTATGATCACTTCTAAAACCATGCTGCAAGCCATCAAGCAGCTGATGTTCCCCCAGATAAGAACTGAGGTGAGAATTCAAATGTTTCTCCAGAATTTTTGCTGGGACTGGTAGTAAGGAGATAGGGCGGTAATTTTTTAGTTCAGCAGAATCCAGGGAGGGATTTTTTAAAAGTGGTTTGACCACCGCCATCTTCCAAGATGTGGGGTACTATCCAGCTGAGATAACTACATTAAGTATTGAGGTAAGGTGGGGTACAATAACCTCCCTCCCCAATTTCATAATCTTCAGAGGACAGGGCTGCAATGGGGAACCAGAGGTGATTCCACCTAACAGGCCGTCCATGTCCTCTTGTGACAGGGGGATGGGGGGAGAAGGCAAGTAAATTGCCTGCCTCCTCTGGGGTTACAGAATTGTTAAAGGAAAGGGGGGGCTTGGCAGAAGCTGATTTGAGGGTCTCAACGTTGAGGGTTTCCAGATAGGAATACATTTCCGAGATCTTGGAGCGGAAGAAACTAGCCATTCTATCACAGAGGTCCTGGGAGATGTCCGTGTGGACACGAACTGACGGGGAAGAGAGGGACTTAATTAAATTAAAAAGCTCCCTAGGAGATCTGAGGGATTCTGTAGCCTTGGAATAAAATGATACTTTTTCCTCTATGATGGCGCTTTTATATTCCCTTAATCTTTGTTTGTGCAAGTCTCTTGCCGCAGGATTGAGATCTCGGCGCCAGATCCTTTCCTGATGGCGGCACGATTGTCTAAGTTTTCTCAGCCTATCGGAGAACCAGGGGCCAGAGGGCTTTTTTCTAGCTGCATAATGCTTCTTAAAGGGAGCTAGGCTGTCCATGGGTCCTAGAAGCCAATTGGAAAATTCAGTGCCTGCCAAATTAACATCAGAGTAAGGGGGCCATTGATGATTATTAAGCGTGTTAAGAAGAGCCTCCTTACTGATACGACTGAGGTTTCTCTTCTTCTCCATTGTCTTTTTATTATTTGGAGCTGTATGAGATACCGGGATCTGGAGATTGAAGGGAATGGCATAATGGTCTGACCAAGAGAGTTGTATTCGTTCTTTTACCATAATCCGGGAGTCGTTTGAAAAAATGCCATCTAGTATATGTCCTGCTATATGGGTAGGGCTCGTAACCAATTGGGATAACTCATAACAATTCATAGTTTCTAGGAAAATTTGTGTTTCCTTACATAGAGTCTTCTCCAGATGGAAATTAAAATCACTCAGAAGGGTAAGATTAGATCTTGCCAGATAAGGTTCTATGAGGTAGCTGAAACCCTGGCTAAAGGACGCTCTCGGTCCAGGTTGGCGGTAGGTCACAACACCAGTAAAACTTTCAATCGAATTAATTTTCAACGAAAAATATGCCTGGTATGGATCAAGAGACGTAGTGAGTGGCTCGGTGTGGCAGGAATAAATATCTTTATACAAAATGCCCAAGCCCCCACCCATTCTGCCTACCCTATCAAATCTGGATAGGGCATATCCAGAAGGTATTGCCTCCACCAGATCGGGCCCAGAGCAATCTTTGGCCCACGTCTCAGTAATAAACACCAAGTCCGGTTTGCGGAGAGAAACAAAGTCCCTTAAGCCTACTTTGTTCTTAATAAGGGATCTTGCATTGATGAGAAAGCCCAAGAAAGAACAATCAGAAGAGGGGGTAATTGATGGTGGTATTGGTGGTGGGGTGGTATTGGTGGTGGTGGTATTGATGGTGGTATTGGTATTGGTGGTTGTTAGACCTGGCACCATTGGCGTGGGTCTCCCTTCCTTTTTTCACTGTTGTCTCCTCTGTTTTTGCTGGTGTTAGATGCTTTGGGCGCTGTGCCACTGCCCTTCAGTGCCACAGCGCGAATGCTCCCTGTGTAAATATGACATGTGAATTGGTATATCCATGATTGGCTTATTTGGTTTACCTGTTAGTCCCTAGTAGCGTGGCCTGTGTGTGCCCAGGGCTGGTAAACCAAATGCTGCTGGTGGGCCTGCAGCGCTGGTTTGCGCCACCCACAGAAGCAGCTTGTAAAGTGTGTCTCAGACCTGCCACTGCAGAGTCTGTGTGCAGTCCAGAACTGCCATCATGGCTGTGAAGTGCACCCACTTCCCAGCCCCTGAACCTTCCCTTGGCATCATGTAAGTCACCCCTATGGTAGGGTGCATTGTATGTGTAAGGTAGGACATGCCTTGGTGTGTGTAGCATGTCCTGGTAGTGAATTACACCCAATTTCGTTTTTCACTTCTGTAAGGATACCTGTTCCCCATAGGCCAGAATGGGCAGTTTGACTATTACATTCTATAGTCCTAACTGGCCCAGGAACATGGTAGAAAAACGAATTTAGTATGCCTGAGCTCAGAATATTAAAATACATCTTTTAGTGAAGTTGATTTTTATATTCTGTGTTTGAAAATACCACTTTTAGAAAGTAGGTATTTTCTTGCCTTCCAGTGTGCTCTGCTGTTATGTGTATTGGCTGTCTGGTTTTGGAGGGACAGGGCAGGCTGAGTCAGACCTGGGTTGAATAGAGAGATCTGCATTTGGAGTATGGGGAGACGTAGCTCCTTGACCTGAATAGGGCTGTGCCTGGCAAGGTGAATGCTGGCTCCACCTCCTACTGTGCGTCTGATGGCAGACCCCCTCTTTCTGAAAGGAAGGATGCAGCCTGGTAAACAAAGTGCTCCAGGACTGAACAGAACTGGTTCTGGCTAGGCTCAGTGACTTGTAGCTTTTGAGAACAAAGACTTTTGGGGTATAAATATCTGTGCTGAAAACCCCTAGTGGTGTGTTGCTCCTGGATATCAAGATGAACCTCTGTCCGTGTAACTGAAGGAATCTGCAGGAGGTGACTATCCTTGTGCTTGTGTGCTGTTTCTTGGATTGGCCTGCAGTGGTTACCATTGGACTTGGAAGAAGAGGGAAAAGGACTTTGAGAGAACTTTTATTAATCTTGCTAAAGCAATCACCCAAGGGCTAGGAGAGAGCTAGCCTCCTGTTGAAGTCTCAGGCACATCAGACTTCACCACCAGCCTCCTGATTCCTCCCAGCGAGGATTTCTATCTGCAGGTGAGGCTCCTGTGAGTTTCAGGGCCTCTAGTTCTACTACAGAGAAGAGAGTGCTGAAATCGTCGCTAACGCACGTTTGCGAGCCGCCGCAGCCGAAAGCGCCCAAAAAATCATCGCGCTGCTGCCGCCGAGTGCTCGCAACCAAAGATCGAGTCATCGCACCGAGATCATCGCTTCACGACATCGCAGCGCGGACGCCGAGCGTCCGTCATTTTCATCGCATCGCATCAGGATCGTCGCTCCCTCGCGGAGCGCCATTTCTTCGCATCGCAACCCGATCGCACACGCAACAGGATCGTCGCCTCGCCTCCTCCCTTGCGGCAAGGAGTCATCGCACCAACGGTCTAGCGTGCAGAAGTTTGTCGCATTGTTTCCACACGCATCAGCAGATCGGCGCATCATCCTCCCTCGCGGCAAGGATTTATTGCATCGCCGGCCTCGCGTGCAGAAATTCATCGCGACAGCTACTTTGCGACAATTTGTTGGTTTTGCTACGAAATCCAGGTACTTTGTAAGTAAAAGGGTTGCAGAGACCACTGCTTTGAACTGAACTCCTCTTTGCGCACTTGAACTATTTTTGCAGCATTCCAGGAGTGATCCTATTTGACAGTATTGTGGCTTTTTATCGTTATTGGTCTTGTGTTAAGTCTATATATAAAGATACTTATTTTTTATAACTACTTGTGTGGTGTCCCTTTGTAGTGTTCTTCACTGTGTTACTGTGTATGGTCATAAATGCTTCACACACTGCCTCTGAGATAAGCCTAGCTGCTCGTGCTACGTTACCACAGGGTTGAGCAGGAGTTATCAAAGGGTGTAGCCCTCTCACTTTGACTTAGGAAGAAGGGTCCCTACTTGGACAGTGGCCAGCCACTGCCAACTAGAGACCCCCATTTCTAACAGTGGTGGTATTGGTGGTGGTGGTATTGGTAGTAGTATTGGTGGTAGTGGTATTGGTGGTATATGTGGTGGTGGTGGTATTGGTGCTGGGATTGGTGGTGGTGGTATTGGTGATGGCGGTATTGGTGTTGGTGGTATTGGTGTTATTGGTATTGGTGGTGGTGGTATTGTATTGGTGGTGGTATTGGTGGTGGTGGTATTGGTGGTGGTGGTATTAGTATTGGGGGTGGTATTGGTGGTGGTGGTATTGGTAGTGGTGATGGTATTGGTGGTGGTGATATTGGTGGTGGTATTAGTGGTAGTGGTGGTGGTGGTATTGGTATTGGCTGTGGTATTGGTAGTGGTGGTATTGGTATTGGTGGTGGTGGTATTGGTGGAGGTGGTATTGGTGGTGGTGGTGGTGGTGGCATTGGTGGTGGTGG
The DNA here is from genome assembly GCA_963921515.1 of Calotriton arnoldi. NCBI lineage: Eukaryota > Metazoa > Chordata > Amphibia > Caudata > Salamandridae > Calotriton > Calotriton arnoldi. The sequence goes on from CAWUFW010003961.1 coordinate 730,359, forward strand.
TATTGGTGTTGTTGTTAATAAAACAGGCTTTTGAAAACAACCTGTCAGGTGGCTTTAGTGCAGATGACATGTAACACAGATGTGCTGTTGTAAGCTTCAGCCCATTAGCACACGATTATGTGCTACCTGGAATTCACATGACTTAATTAGCTAATCCTTTCTAAATCCATTTTACTTGGGGGGGTTGAAACAGACAGAAGATAATGCCAGGTTAAAGTGATTGAAAGCAGGCGCCCGTGTTACGGGAGCGGCCGTGCTGCTTAAAAAAACACAAGCGGTTTCAGCTGAAGCAGCGCATGTCCGGCCTGCAGTAAGAGAAACTCAATAAAGTAAATAGTGCTTACAGACTAAATAACAGGTCCCGTGTAACAACCAAAGTAAAGGGGCTAGTGGCCATGGGAGGTTACAAATGAAGACAAGGCCGTACTAAGGAGGGACTAACAAGCCTATTAACGAATCCGAAGGGAGCATTTACGAAAGACAATGACACAAGACAATGAAAAATATGGGTGGGGGAGTGGGTGCGGTTTCTTTCCCATACTCTATACAGCAGTCTCGCAAAGCGAGCAGCATATGTGCGCTGCCGCTAGGCTCGACCTAAAAATAATAAAATAAACAAGTAATTCGTTCACAAGATGTGCAGCAGTAGGCCGCATAGGTTGCCTTTTCTTGCAGGATAATTTAGTCAACCCTGCCATATAATTTGGTCTTCCTTTACTGCTGAATTCCCGTGGCCCTGAGTGTAACCTTACCATTGATGATCAATTTGATTGTTCAAGAGAAGCCTAGGGTTTCTGAAGACCTCCAAGAGTTTCAGACTACTTCAAGTGATTTTCGCAGTCATTGCTGGTATCTATATGTCTAGCAGCAGCTTCTTTATATCAGTGGTCTAACTAGAACCCCTGTATCTTTGTTATTTTGCGCGACTAGCCCAACTGTATTTTTTACTAATATATGCTGCGCTTGATCTTTAACAATGGCGGCCACGCGTCTTTCTTTTCTTTAGCAGTCTTCAATATCTGGGGGGGGGAGGGGGAGTGCACACCATTGTAATCAATGGAGACGGCATGTTCAGCCCGACAGACAGCTGAAGGAACTTGTGTCGCCTGCCACAACAATGATTCCAAGAATGTAAGAGGAAGTGGAGAGCGAACCGCTGGGACAGAGATGGCTGCTTTCTGGTGATGGAGAGATGGTCACCTCGACGCAGTGGTCCAGGCTGTAGGGCAGACTGCACCGAGGATGTCTCAGCTTCTGCTCTTCCTCTTCGTTCTTCATTGTGCAGTCGAGGTGCATGGGTTCAGGGTGAGTGAAGACCGATCTCTATACTAACACAATAGTCTTGCTGGTCCTAAATGTAATGCTCCTTAACGCCACTTCAATGCCCCTGTTAGATTATGCTTGTTGATGCTCTTTAGTGCCATGCATAAGTTAGCATTCGCTACGCCATTTTCTCTCTCTTGCGCCATTTTATGTAATGGTCGAAAGTAATCATGTTTGATTCCGAGAAATGCCCCTTGCTAAGTTTCATTTCTGTAACGAGCGTGTCAGTGCATAGCTTTATTTTGGCAGAAGACCCTGTCCCACCTGTCTAGCAGTTTGATCGCAGCCCAGGGTCGAACGACCTTGAAAGTGTTCTGAGCTGTGCAAGATAGGAGAGTAGAAGCTTTTTTTTGTCTTTACGCTGTTCATCCACATCTGTTTGGAAAATTCCATTCTGGGCGTGTTATTAGTTGACCATGCAATGCATATAATGTATCTTTATGCTTACAGTTCCTCAGTTCCCTCTGTAGCACTCTCTCGAGACTGTGCAGACGGGGCCCCACTCTGAGCGTACACAATAAATGATTATTGGTTTATATTTTCCACTGTTTCTCTGACTCTTCATTTGGCATGGAAGGCTGAAAGGTGGTCAGTGGTGACCCGGGTGGCCCTAATCGGGTCACTTCCTTCAGTTGGCGCCCGAACAGTGACTCCTTTGGGGCATGACCCATCCATTTTCCACAGACAGAAGGGAGGACAGGGCACCATCAGGTCGGACTGACGGCTCAGGGATCCCTGCACGAAGAGATACGTTTCTCGCAGCTGCTGCCTCTGTCCTACAGGAGGGTGCCTTGCCCAGCGGTCATCCCGACTGGAGTCCTGAACGGCAAACCCCTGATCTGACTGTTTGGTCCGAAGAGTCGGCAGTGGAGAAGAGGTCTATTGGTGCGCCTGATACCAGGTGAGTCTGTTTCAGTTTATGTGGTACCACCGTAAATGGGTTTTGTTTCAGCACTAGGACTGTTTTGGTGAAAAGTGTTTGCAAATACTTTGCCAGGTAAAATTTGCAATTCCTGGTTTTAGTAAGATTCGGAGTTTGTGCTGTTATTGTTGTTCTAAAGATGCACGGTTGGAAGAATCCCAGCCTGCACCTCCTGAAGGTAGTCCTAATTTTGATATGTATGTAAAACATGGACTTGGCCCTATTATGTTTAGTAGGTTATGGCACAAATATATGAGGGACAATGCAGAGTTACAGTGGCCTTTGACAGGCTCTTTTGACAAACAGAAGATAGGATTTCTTCAGGAACAGTTGTTTAAAAGACATAGTAGACAGTCTATGTTTGACTCCCTTCGTACTTGGCAGAAGGAGGCCAAACAGCGGCGATTAAAAATGGAGAAAGATACCAGAAAAAGAAATAATGCAGACCCTTACACAAAAGGCTGTAGCTTACGATAAAGACAGACAGGAGACAGGGATAGAACGCGAAGACAGAAGATTTTGGTTGCACATTGATAAGTCCTATATGGCTCAGGAAGAGGGTGATACTTTTATAGAGACCTTGTTAGATACCCGACCCCCGCCACCATATGCCCCGGAACGGGTATATCCTGTTATTCCCCATCAGCAGCAACAGCCCCTGTTAACGTACCCCAGTTAACATACCCTCTACTCCTTCCCATTCATCACAACATATGACTGCAGCGACTCCCGTTACCCCTGTTACAGTCACCCATCCTTCATCAACACTAGATACTGAGACACCAGCGCGCGGCCCGGACGATAGAGATTTGACGGGATTTAGGGAACGGTTACGTCCGTTAATGTGATTTGGTGTGGGGGAGGAAGAAAAATAAGTAGGAGCGGAACAGGCACTACGGTGGGCTCGCAACCCGCTTTACAGTCTTGAGGACATGTGGTTATTAATGTGAGTCTTTGACCCATTCATACAGCAACATGCCCTTAAGCACATGTCTGCCGCACTAATTGACCTCTGGCACACACACATCAAAACGGAAGCACCCCAAATACTATTCGATATTAGTGACCGTGTTTATGTAATTAACATGGAGCCGGACCAAGTGTTCAGGAACATTTCAACTCTGAATACTACATGATAAGAGTCCCACTCAAATAACTCGGGTCCCAATGCGAGAAGTTCACCCCATTTACCATCCGGAAATCCCTGCAGTGACGGATCAACATGGGGCGGTTACCAGACCGGCGGTGGCTGCCCGCTTTCAGGAACAATGGGTTTATGCTCCATGGAAAAGAAGTGAAGTTTTGGTCCTAAAGGCTACATTGCCCGATCCTAGAAAAAATCCTACTGCCTATTATAAAGAATTGACAGAAGCTGCCTCTTCTAGTGTGATGACTCTTGCAGATATTGAAATGTTTTTTGGCCTACTAGTCCCAGTTGATATTTGGCGACAGGTTCTTACTCAAGATCATATTGCTGAGTTGGGCGGAACGTGGGACGCGATTATGGGTTGGGACAGAGATAGAGAGATAGATAGATAGATAGATAGCCAGGAGGCAAACCAGGTGCTGAGTTGCTTGCCTTACCTGGTCGCATAATAACATACATGCAAACACTCAACCCTCCCAAGAAAGTTAGTTGGGACAGACTGACTGCCTCCCGGCAGAAGAAAGACAAAAGTGTTTCTGATTTTTTCACCAGGATCGAAGAGACGTTTTTGGATTACAATGGGCAGGATATGTCTACAGAGGGGGGAGTCCATTTATTTGTTGATAAGTTTGTCACTAATCTTCTTCCCGAAATAATGTGTAGACTTGAAGCATCTGAAAGCACATGGTCCACGTCTTCCCCCTCTGTGATTTTAAATATGGCCCAGTGTTATGAGTATAGGGATAATGAAGAGAAAGACAAAACTGATAAAAGAAATAAGGATCTGAAGACAAAGATATTATTGCAACAGGCATATCGAGGTAAAACTAGAGGACGGGGATCCCAACGACAACTTCCACGCACTAGACAGCCACCCATGATACCTTTGGGACAGAATCAGTGTGCTTACTGCAAGGAAGAAGGCCACTGGCGCAGCCAGTGCCCTGTACTTTTGCAAAATGTTTTGTCCACTAGTGGAAGGGGTCCTGGAAACAGGGGCCATGGGACCAATAGACAACAACACACTACTGCCTCTGTAGGCCGTTCCGAAAATTATTTCGATGACACCAGGGAAGGACAGTACTACAATGACATTTATGACGTTGATGACGTGACAGGGATGTCTTTCAGCTAGGACAGCCAGGGACAGGGTAAGGGACCAGTTCACATACCTGTAGATCAGTGTGGCCATTATGTCAAAGCGGATCTGCAAGGATCTACTAAGGAAATTTTGGTTGACACAGGTGCCACAAAGAGCTCTATTTCCCGACACCTGGTCCCTGGGGTGGCCCTGTCTGGCCATAATAATGGCCCGGTGGGTTTTTCAGGAGTACCGGTTGTAAGCCCCATCTCACGCCCTCTTGCTCTTACTGTTGGCCCTTTTACTGTGGACTCCCCATTCCTTTTAACATCTAATTGTGGTGAAAATTTAATGGGTTTGGACTTACTAAAGAAGTTGCACGCTACCATATATTGTTCGCCAGATGGTATTTATATTACAATGGGTCCTGATGTGGGTGCTAGACAATGCCTATCTAAAGATGTTCCCCTTCCACCTGAATTTGATCAAGTACCACCCACATTATGGGCCACTGGTGACACTGATGTCGGCTTATTGCATATACCCCCCTGTTTCTATACAAGTGAAGGACAATGCCACATTACCACGCATTCCCCAGTATAGAATCCCAAGGGCAGGAATACAAGCTCTCCTAAATATTGTTCAGGACCTCATACATAAGGGAGTTGTCGAAGAGACCACTGGTAACATATGCAATAGTCCTATTCTTCCGGTCCTAAAAAGGTCGCCTCTAGACTCTCCCAACAGTGCTGATGATGTATATAGTTTTGTGATTGATTTGCGCGAGGTCAATAAAATATTGTTGAAACAATAGCGCTTTGAGTCTGCTTAACTTGTTGAAGTCTGTCTTCACAGTTGGAATTGAAGGCCACAGGGAACTATCTACAACTCCATGTAGGGGTGAAAAAGAACATTGCTGCAACATGTAACACGTTGTGAAACAGTTACTATATACAGGATGCCTGCCCATAAGCTGCAGCAGTTGTGGTTATTCAGGATAAGATAACTTCCGTTAGAAAGTAAAGTGAGCGTGGGAATTATAGCCGGGACAGAGTCCCTTTTAAAAAACAGGCCAATTTAGGGGCCGACACGTTACAAGCCCCGTGCAGCTTAACTTGTTTACATACTAAGGAATGTCCTACGGTAGAATCACAGTCCTCCCCTTTAAGGAATACTTCCTTTTCCTCACGTTGACAGTGAAATGTGAAGGGTAACGACTACAATTCGTGGAGAAAACTACTGCCAAGGGGTTCATATCCCCAATTGGATAATGCTTCATGCACACTGTGAACTGAAATAGGGAAATGGGCAATGAGATAACCCTGTGTGTAAACCATACAGAAGAATCAGTCTCAGCTATAGAGAATGGTAACTGTTCTAACTGCTCAATGTGTAACACAGTGTATGTAGCATCTTTCATTGACATAAACTTTTGTTTATCTGTCAGGTTAAACTGTAAAAATAAGGCGGAGGCATTCAAATAATCCCATGGAACTTTCCCACTTTTCAGCGTTTACAATGTCCAACCAAATTGCATTACAGATCGTAACTGATTTTGACCATAATATAATACAGACACATCATTTTGTACGATGTCAATAACAGATGAAACAATATTATCCAAGGTGTAAATACGAGAAGACAAAGTATTAATGCTATTATCAACTACATAAAGAACTTTTTGTAAATTATCTTGATCAATTTGTCGTAAGCAGAAAGCAGCTTCCATCTGAGACAATTTCCAAAATTCTTTATATGCAGTATATAGAAATAGTTTAGTGCGAGGGGATTTTGGACCTAAAAGGAAGCCAGGCAAATTGATGTCCCCAGTTAAAAGAGATAAATGCTGTTTAACAGATGATAGTGTGGAATGTTCCAACCATTGCTGACACAATTTACCAACTGAATATGTAGTAACTGTATGTGATTGAGGGAAATGAGGGTCAGGTCTACTGAGTGTAAACCCACTGGAAGCATCAGAAAAGCGTAATTGACATGCATTGGTATTGAGTGGCCACACCAGCCAACCTAACGGATCAATATTGGAGGAGTTGAGTATCATTTTCAATCACTTCTGTTATAATGTCCAGTGAATACTTTGTATATTGCTGCCAAGTATCATAGGCAGCTAAAGACAGGATCGAGGGAGTATTTACATTTTTTGCAGTGGTTAAACCAAAACATGTAGTCTGTTGAACAGACTGATTCAAAAATAATAACTGCGATGGTATTAAACACGCACGATGTAATGATTCAGTAGCCTGCACCTGCCAATCTTTGGTACCTCATATTGATTTCAAATCAATCATGTCCTTCCAATAATCATAAACTTTCAATGAAAGGTCGGTTATCAAAGATGAAGAATATACCAATTTGGTATGGGTCAGCATGAATTTTGTACGTGTATGTGCATTTAGCTTATAATAATATGATTTCGGGTCTGAAAGATTATATCCAGAAAAATATACAAACTTATTTTTCTGCGTTTGCGAACTGCCCTGGAATGGGGTCGGACAATGTTCCCATTGTGTATAATTAACCGGAGGTCTGACACTGTTTGTTTTGTGTAAAAAAATTATGACCATAATGTTGAAAACAGAATAAGTCAGCATAGCTAGCAGAATTTAAATACAAATCTTCTGTCTCGAAAGCAGTATAATATTTTAAGTCTGAAAACAGTGAATGAACCGCGTTGACATCCCAGTCGTCTGAATGTACTCCTTGCGTGATGACATCACCTAAAGAAACACGAAGCACGTATGGAATTTGGATCGTTTCGGTCGGACCGTATATTTCTAATGTAATTTTATCCTAAACTATACCATCAACTACTGGAAATGCTCAAATATTAACGAGGGCTTGATCCCTTTTCATGATAAGAGACGAAGTGTTTGGGGCCAATACTCCATCTACCAAATGAACTGCAGAGCGTTCAAGTAAGTAATGGTCATTTATTAGAAGGAACCATACTGTTACAAAACCAATCCACATGAAGAGAAACACCATGGTGAGCACCAGCCAGATGTATGTCCACGGAGGAACCAGATAAGTTCTTCGAAACCAGGAGATAAAAACGTAAATTCGAGTTGGGGGCTCTGCCACAGTGGAAGCTGATGATAAAGAAGAAGTTGAGGAAAAGCTATCTCTGTACATGTAATAACCGCTAGCACCCAGGTGAAACAACAGAGGCTGTTCTGTATTAAAAGAGGAAGGGATTTCAGCATCAGGAAGTTCAACTGTAAGCTCAATAGGTGGAGAGGCATATATTAATGCGAGATTGTCATTGAAGTTGACGGCAAAACAGGCAACAAATCGATTGAAGTCTCCACCTCGCTTTCCTGTTGTAGAGGAGTCGTCGGGGAAGCCATCTGACGCAAAGAAACATCCCGCCGAGGAATGCTTGTAGGCACACTATTCAGAATCGGCCACATGGTCTAGCTTGACATGTTCGATAGAAATAAATCGATTCTTCTTGCGGCCAGGCAATGGAGGCAAAATCAAAGAACTGGGACTGGTGCATGGTAGAAGGGACCAAATTCTTTTTTGTTCTCTAGTTTTTCTCGGACCAGATCACCAACTTTAGAAAGCGAGCCAGTAACAGGAATCAGAAACCACTGCTTCTGCGGACGAGGGTGAATGATCTTTAGCCAGTGTGTCACAAGTCTTTTGTAGTTCCTGCAACATAGCAGAATGGTTATATACGTCAAATGTAGCGGCAGCCGCCACAACGTCTAGACCATCAAGGTGTGGAACAAACATTTTAATGCCAAAGAGCATTTCGTATAGGGTCCGCCCACACAGAGATCTTCGAGGGAGATTATTTAGCGCACGTTGGATTCCATACAGACGAGTCAGCCAACTCCTGCCAGTACCTAAGACTCTAGCTGTCAAAGATTGCTGCAAGTCACAGTTCATTCGCTCCACAACTGAATTGCCCTAAGGCAGGTATGGAGACGAAAATTGCACCAGCACCCCCAGAGACTTCATCGCATCACGGTAAGCCTTAGAGGCAAACGCAGGACCTTGGTCAGAATGGAAGGTGAGACAGGCAAATGCCCCGACAAAGACACGCAAATCTTTAATGACATTTCGAACATCAGCACTACGTTGCGGCCAAACCCAAAGGAATCTAGTGCACAAATCCACGCAACCAAAATATGTTTATATGCAGTGGCAGATGTCAACGGACCGCAGTGATCAAGATAAATACAACCAAATGGTTGATTCGAAATCTAAAGGTGTGTATGAGGTGGATGTGCAACCGTAGAGGGCTTAATCTGCTGACAAATGTCACAAGAAAGAACATATTTACGAGTCTATTGATATAAGCCAGGCCACCAAAAACGTTGCTGTAAAAGAGAAACTGTTGCAGTTACTCCGGCCTGTGCAGAAGCCATGCCTTCATGAGCGGCAATGATCAAAGAAAGTCTGCGGTCCACGTTGGGAATCAGTCGATCCCCAACGGACGGAATAGTTGCAAATGGGACTTGATCAGGTGACAAGTGATATGTGTAACGGGAAGGAAAGCCTTGTGGGAACTCTGTCCTCTCCTTCGTCGCAGCTACAGCCGCAAGAATATCATCATCAATTTTAGCCATAGACCTAGTGACTGCTGCTACTGAACATGTGGCAACTGCAGATTTGGCTGCCTCATCAGCCAAAGAATTACCAACAGCATGTGCTCCCACACGCTGATGGCCCAAAGTATGGATAACGTGTGTGAGTAGCAAACGTTCCTTAAGAGCGGCCACTCAAACCCAAAGCGCTACCTTTAGAATCTCGATAATCCTTCTGAGACCAAAAGAATAAGTTGTCATTAAAGTATTGTGCACAGTAAGAAAGAATCACACACTATAAGAGTGGGTACATCAGGATCAGCGAATTCTAGAGCCAAAACCAAAACACGCAGCGCCGCCAATTGAGATGTGCAATCTCCAAGAGACTGTGTGTGTACCAAGGAGGATTTAAAATCACCATCAACAAGTGTGCCTGCTACAATAGCGCAGACGGCCGAATAAGCATGCTTAGAGTCAACGACTAGTTGAGCAGAACCGTAGGTATAAATGATACATTTGTACTGCTCATGAGGAAGCAAGGACAATGGAGGAGGGTGAACCTGTTCATATTGTAAAAACTCCTGTGTTTGCAAAGAAGGGTCAAAGATAAAAGTGACATCAGCTGATTGAATCCACCAGGGATGTAAAGCCTTAGAATTCGGAACACTCGCCTTTGTGACAACTTCCAAAGCAGGCACAGGCGAGACCAGGAGAATGCGTTTTCCCTGTTCCAGAGAGCGTTCCTTCATAATCGCCATCTGTACAGCTGTTAAAAAAATTTCAATAGTGGAAAAGCGCATTTCCGCTGATGTATACAAATGTGATTTGTAAGCAATGGGGACTGTGTCCCCTCATTGAACGTCAAGTAAGTGAAACCTAATGTCCCTGGTACAATTCTTATGACGAAATTTGTAGAATTGTCACGTGTTAATAAGAACTTGGTCAAAAGCAGATCAGACTGCAAAGACCGAAGAATCGCGGTGTGTTCCAGACACAAGCTGGAAGACAAAAAGAGGGTTGTATCAATGTGTAAAGTGGTTTGATACGTTGGGCATAATCAGGAATGTAAGTCCTTCCGAAATTTAAAAAAACCAAGCAAAGATTGCAATTTTTTAAGCGTAGATGGAGGTTGCAATTGAGCACATTTCTCCAGAAAGTGGGGGGCCAATCCCCTACCTTCATTATTGAGTTCATAACAAAGAAAAAGCACAGCCAAAAAGGCGATTTGAGACTTAGCAAAATTGAATTTGTAACCAAAGTTTGCAAAACGTGTGATAATACGGTCTATATGCAAAAGATGCAGGTGTAATTCATCATCCATCAAATATATCTCATCGACGTACGAGAAGGCATCAGGGTCCATCTCATGCAAAAGCGACACTATGCATGCCGCAAACACACCAGGGCTATTCTTATATCCCATAGGCAATCTCGCATAGCGGCGCTGATTGCCTAGTGCACTAAATCACGGCTCTCCAGAGCCAAGGAGTGTCTGAAAAATCCGTTGGAAATATCCAACGTGGTTTTGTATTTTTTGCGAACAATGTTATTTACTAACGCAGACCTATGGGTGTTCTGTACTGCAAAGGTACGAAAGTGACTGTTTAAATGTCGGTAATCCAAAACGATGCGATATGAACTGTCAATATCGGAAAAAGAGGATTATTTATCGATGAAACACAGGGTTCAATTATACCCTGATATTACAATTGTGTCAGGAAATCACTCACGGATGCCCTAGCATCGCATTTGATTGGATATTGTGTTTGGGGCTGAGGTGTGGAACGTAAAGGAATCATATGCACTGGGGAACCCTCGTCCCAACCTACCTGACTGCGATATAACGCCCGGGCTAAAGCCAAAGCCCACTTAGAGGCATAAGCCATTTTTTATCTTTGTGTACATAATGTGAAAAACTAGGAAGAATAACCTCTTCCCCTCTAGAGGAAGCTAGGATAAAAGGTGGAGGCCAATCAACCTCCGCCAACAAAAGTCATTGGAAGAAGTGAGGTTTTCCCTAAAAACAGCCTTAATAGTACGTTTATTATCACCTTCAATTTGGAGGCCGAATTCATATAGCCTATCAAGGGGCGCAACTCGAGTATCAGCTGTTTCCACTGTAATGAAAGTGTCAGTTGCTTTCGCTTCCAGACGCTGGTGAAGTGTCTGCCGCACTATGGTAACCTCTGCCGTGCTGTCGAGGAGGGTGACCGCCCAGCTCCTATTTTCGTATTTTTAAAATTCAACCTGCGAGTGGCTTTCAAGCCTTATAGCCAACACGTGTTTCGTCTTTAGTGGAATCAACCACAGACTTCTACAGGGCAAATTAACCAATATTCATGTCAAGGATATGACGTATAAAGAGCTCATGCAGTCCAATATTTCTTGACTTGAGAATGTCTCAAAAAAAGCAGCACCAGAACCTATATCAACTAAGTGTGCAAGGTTCTCTAAATGACATCTTGTATTGTCCATCGACGCCGACCGACTCACGAGGAGTACTCTCCACTAAGTTGTACCCGACCGCAAGAAGAACCGACCTATGAACACCACTTGAGCTGATTTGTATATTGGGTTTCTTTTATCGTGTGGACAATACCCATAATGAAAAGACAATAGAGAAGAGACTGTAGAGCCTAACCTCCCTCTCCTTGCTAAGAAGAAGTATTATTATATATTAGAAGATCTCTGGGCTTTGTCAGCAGACCTCATAACTTAGCCTCTAGATGGTAGATCTACATCATAGGTGCTGTCTCGCTCTTCTCCCTGGAAAGGTCCCTCTCCAAGTATGTGCTCCCCATGCATGTATCCCCATAATATCAAAATACGAGTTTCCAACAACAGCTGCCTTGGTATGTTTTGTCTAGGTGCTAGGGCCTGACCAGAACAGAATAACAAGGGGCATTGTTTATTGACCTTGCTCACAATGTTCAGACTAAATTCCAGGAACAGGCAGAGAACGAACACAGCAGACAGTTCTCATGTGAAAGGCTCGAACAAAGTCGTTTGCAAAAATAAAGTCATCTAGTAACACGCGCAAAGTTGTATAATGGCTGCAGGGCTCATGCTAACTTAGTGATGTCGACAATGTCCCCACCGGCCACAATACAGTCCCTCCTTCTGCTGGTTCAGCCACGCCTTGGCGACTGGCCCCATTACATGCATTAGTGCACAATGGGCCATATAGGTTAGTAACGTGCACTACTTGTTTCCTACTGGGTGGCGCCCACTCCCTGCAGCCTCGCCATGATGCACGTCTGTCCGTGCCTCAAACAAATCAACAACTGAGGTGACATCGCGGCACTCCCTGCAGCAGTGTCGGTTATTCCTCCTGCTGCGGGTGCATGCATGCGTTGAAGGTGAAGGGGAGTTTTAGAACCCAGCTTAAGTTCCTTTTTATCTTACAATGTGCTAACTCTCTTAAGGTTCCAAATAGAATTATCTTTCCCCAGCAGTGTTTTCACAGTACAAAAGTTAAGAACAAATGTTATTTTAAATGCTTTATGTTTTAAATATTGCTGTTTTACATCAGATCTTTGCAGATTCAGGAGCTCCATAGCACAATAGGGATTTCCTGGAAGTCAGCGTCTCAGAACATACTCGATCTCCCATTGGGTGTCATCTGTGTCACGTGACATCCTCAAGACCTATCCCAAGCCCTAAGCCTTATTCTCAGAGGCAGCTGAATCCAGCTAGGACTGCTCCATGCTGACGATGAAGCCCGGGCAGCCCTGAGACCATTGCCTGGCAGACACGTGACGTTAATACCGATAGAAATAGTGTTTTTTCCAATTTTATAGTTGCTTCTCAGTTACATGGTTTGATGTAACTGTAAATATTGAGAACTAAGGAAGGCAGGTACATACTGCGCAAACACACACCAGGTTAACGGTGAAGCCCGGGCGGCCCAAAGGCTGCTGTCCGGCATGGAGACTTCTCTTCCCCACCCCGCTGAAAGCTGCTCCATCCCTCCCACACCCCCCAAATCCCTGACACTGCTGTGAGTAATGTGGTACTATCTGCTGTCAGCCGGAGACGCAGCCAGGGCCATGAATTGTCCTTTCCCCGGTCCTTTCGCCCTTTTTATGTCTCGCGTAGACAGCGCATGCGCTGTCGCAAGACCTATAGTAAACACAATATGGTGGGTAATTTCTCCTGTCGCTTGTCATTGGTTGATTCTGGCATTGGTCTTCTTTTCTGGCTTATGGTTGGCTTTTAATCCCATATGTCACTTCCGTTTTGCCTCCGTTTTGCAGGAAGCAGCACCGACCAACTACAGTCTAGTTTCGCTGCTGGCTGTTGTCTATTCATTTAGGGACTACTTGTTTCACTTTGCCACCACGACACGTAGCATGGCGTTGGTTATTTAGCCTTCAAAAGCTATATATAAATGTCCCGTCGCGTTGTCGTGCTGGGTGCCCGCAAAGTCCCCCAAGCTGCATCCTGTTTGTCGCAGGCTCTACGTGAACATTTCTCCTCATATCAGTATTACTGTTTTGGTTATGTAGCTTTCAAACTCTATAATGTCCCCATTGCGTTGTCGTGCTCCATGCGCGCCAAGTCACCCAAGCTGCATACTGTTCCTCGCACGCTCTACGGTGAACGTGGAAGTTTTTCCTCGTATCATTCCGATAGAAAACGGCGCTCGCATCTGGTCTAAGGGAAGGTATATTTTTTTTCCTGTTTTCTTATCTTGCACCAATTGTTGCGTCTCTCCTGCCCCATCCTGTTTAGTCTTCCTCATCATTGTTTATTTAACAAGCTGAGGGCAGGAGGGGCCGTTGTCCCCAACGAGTTGTCGTGCTCCATGCGCACCAAGTCACCCTAGCTGCATACTGTTCCTCGCACGCTCTACGGTGAACGTGGAGGTTTCTCCTCTTATCAGTACCATAGAAAACAGCGCTCGCAGCCGGTCGAAGAGAAGGTATTTTTCCTTGTTTTTCCATCTTGCACCAATTGTTGCATCTCTCCTGCCCCATCCCGTTTTGCCTTCCTCATCTTTGTTTATTCACGGGCTGCAGGCAGGGGGGACCGTGTATGAGGCAATTATTTAATAAACAACGTGGCGGATAATCATCTCTGGTTACCCGTCCTTGCATTGTGCCTTCATCGTTGCGGCTCTCTTGCTCCTTCCAGTGTTGTCTTTCACACCATTGTTAATTTATTTAACAAGCTGCAGGCAGGACGGAACGTGCATGAGACAATTATTTACTAAATAACATGGCTGCAATCGTCTCTGCTTAAACGTTTGGCAGAGCGGGATGTAATCTACGTCCCTTTTGTCAGTTTTACCACTTTCCCGTTCTCTCTGAGACTGTGTAATCTATGTGTATTATGCAACTTTTTATTTAGTATGCTGCACAACAAGCCTCTGCTTGCTAATCTGCCAGGGAATGTTGACACGAATTTATTTAGGGTTTAAGTGGAATCAGTATTACAGAACACACGTGGTCTGCGTTTTCCTAATTTGTGCTTCTTGAGGGTTACAAAACATGTTTTTAAACTGTTTGCTCGTTTTCCAAAGCAGATGATGCGATTTAATATTACAATTCAATGAATTGTAAAGCCAAATTAAGTGCATTGGTGCAAACAAGTTGCAGCGACTAAAATATTCTTGTGGAGCACAGACTCCTTCCGTTTTTATAAGAATAGTTTTATAAACTTCAAGCAGCTGCTCTCCTAAAGTAGGTGTTTGTCCTCGAATGCAATTTCCGTCTCCTAACAAATTGTGAAAGCAGCTGTCCTGAGTAGACCACTAAGAAACAGTGGCTGTTTATATTGGTTTTTTTTTTGTATAAAGTTAATCCCCAAAAAAAAACCTCTTTACTCTGTAAACAACGACATTGCATTGCAGCATGAATTTATGTTTCGTAGTTGGGTCTGGTGATTTAGTATCCGTGCATCCTCTTCAGGGGTCGGGATGTATCCTCATGGCCAGAGGCTTGAATCCCAGCTGGTCTATTCAGCCTTTTTTCCTTACAAGGTGGACAACATGAGTACCACTGAGTTGGGTAACAATTAACATCTGTCATTCCTCATCGGTTAAACTGCCCTTTACATATATGCTTATGTGTTTTACACAGCTTGCTTTACATTTTTTTTCTCCGTTGTACTATGCAGTGAGGTTTTGCCTAACGACCACCCTAAACCTTTTGTGGCTACTTTAATTTTTTTTTTTTAATTCTCTACATCCCGAACCAGATTTTGAGATCCAGCTGCCTGGCTCTCATCTAGGAGCCCAACTTCAATTTCAGATTGCAAGAAGTTCAAAAATTATTTGTATTTCGCCCTTAGTTGACCATTGCTCTTCCCCTTGAAGTTTAAAGCGCACTCTTGTTCTGTAAAGCTAAGGAAATATACATTTAGTATTTCGAGCTAGCTGTCCGTGTTGTAGCAAGTTTCAGTTAAAAGGTGTTCTGCAGCATCAGTGTCTCTCTTGTCACTTAGACAATTTGGCTCAGAGTGAGCGTTTTATAAATGTATAAAAGATATCAGGGCATGTCCATTTAGCTCATTGAGTGTTTGTTAGGGGTTAGGGAGGGGTGGAGTGTATCTCAGGGCGGGTAGAGCCATTGGAGGCTAGGGCTTCCGTTATTCTTTCTCCAGTTCCCTAGAGTTCATTTCAGCAGGGGTCGTAAGCAGAGAGAGGTGATGAAGAAAGACCATACATACACAGAATGGAGGGAAAGACAGAGCAAGAGTAACAAGGATCAGGCTGGTGTTGAGCATTTTTGCCAGAACAGCTTTTGGTTCCCAGTCCACACCTGTATGACACATTTGCATTTACTGCTTCACTTATGTTAGCTTGCAAGTGTTATTTACAAACGTGTTTCTCATTGTACTAATGAGACTGGTTAATTTTCTGCTTTCGGTTTCTCCATTGATCCCAGAGTGTGTACCAGTTACAGTGAAGAAGCGGATAAATGTTTCCCTCAGTCTTACATGGAGTGATTGTAGCTCATACATATTTGAGTTTGAATCCCACAGCAAATCCACCGTGAGCAAAACTGTTTTTTCTCTTATGGTTATTTGCCCAGAATTTACGAGAGAGTTTAATTTTATAGAACAGCTCCCTTTGAAGCAGGCACATGACAAGCATTTGTATTTCTCTTTACAAGATCAGAAAAATGCTAGGCTGTATAGTATGCTTGCATGGAGTTTTCTGTATTATGTTTCCTTTTTTTTTTACAGTCTGAAGAGATCTGCGTTTTGGTGACTGGTGTTGCTTGTCAGATCGCCTACTCATTGCTACAGTCTATAGCCAAGGGAGACATCTTTGGAAAGGAATGATCTTTCGTTGTATCAGGAATTGTGTTGGTTGCTCTCTTCTCATCTAAGTTGACGTTTCTGACTTCACTACTCACCAACCAGTGTCCATGAGATCATTAAATAAGGTCCCAGAGAAAAAACAAGACTTAGTTAATGTTTAGCTTCATGAACCTTATGCTTTGGTTGTTACAGTTTTAACTATGCCTTTAGGTACAAAGCGACGCAGGGCAAATGGCCACAGTTGCTTTGCTGCTTGTTTGGGTGTGGAAATGCTGACAGCAGCATTGAGTGATCCGTTATGTGGATCTTAAGGCATGGTTAAAGATCTTTGCACCTATATGTGTAATTAAAATGTTGTCAAACGACTGTGTGGCTGCACCATACTTTGTAAACTTCCTAGTTTGATCAATAAAAAGGATCAAACATTTGGAAATATTTACTGACAAGCCCAGAACTGAACTTCTGACTAGCAGTTCTCTTGAATATTCCCAAAGTTACATGTGCTGTGTGCAGAAACAAACTTCATCTGTCAGCCTATGAATAAAATCCAAGGCCCTTCACCTCTACCTCACACTGTCTCAGTGGGTCCCTTAAAATGTAGTTACTACTATTTATATTTTTTCACATTTTTTGTGAGGGGAACTATCAGATTGAACTTTTTGTCAGGTAGGCCACATTGTTTTCTGTTCTCCAAGCCACCAAAAAAACCTTGTTAGTTCTGACTGACTCTATTGAGCAGGTGATATGCTAAGATCTCTTCAAAGTGAGATTACTGGACGGAATCTTGGTTTTACTTGAACACTAACTTTTTGTCCTAAGTATTGTCAGGTTCCTCACTTGCCAACTTGCCCAGTTTTGGAATGATGCTTTGCCAAAATTCATAGTTTGGTCTTTGTATGCCTTCTCGCCATACTCTGCCCCCCTCTCTAGTTGCTAAAGGAGGGTAAGAACCTCTGCCAGCAGAGATGTTTAACTCCTGTTTGGGATGCCATCTTCTGATTATTTGTATCTTTCAGGAAGAAGCAGGCAGTATCTGCTTCTGTGACACATATGGAAAGCGCAAAGGCGCAGTTACTGGGAGCTTTGCTTCTCATAAGCAAGGACTATAAGTACAAAGTGCTTGTTTATGCACAGCTTGCAGCTTTTCAAAACACATAAATAAGTAGCATTGTCATTTACAATGCCAATTGCTCAAACTCTCGCAAATGCGAGACCTATTGCATTGTAAATGCTTGTTTTGTTTACTGCAGCTTAGGAAGCGTTCAGGTGTGTACACAAAAAAGCTTTTAAGAAGCTCTGAGTCTGGATCAGAAAGAAACCAAAGCGCGCTGGATCGGGTGTCACGCGGGGATGAATGGAGAAACTGACGAATGTTATTGCATCCAAACATTGCCTCTGAATTGAGAAAAGTAATAAGAGCAGATGTGAAAATAGTAATTGTCGAAATGTTATAAAAATGACCTACAAACAAATAAGATGAGTAAGGGTCATGTGTGTTGTCATAAGCATTAATTACGTATAGTGATTTCACTAATTATCGGAAATGTGTTGAGATGAAACCGATGAGAACACTGTATTCTTTTGTACAAAGAGAAACACTTTCAAACATGATCCAATTAGGTACCAAAAGTTTAAAACGACTTATTGTGGTAGGAAAAGGCATGTTATTTCAAAAGCTGAACTGCTTTCTCATTCACTATTGGCAATTTTCCTTCCTCTGATTCAGGTCCACTCTAGGTGTCTGTTCTGCCTGTACCGTGTATCTCATCACGTGTCTAGCTCCATTGAAGGCGTCTGCCCTGAGTGTACTGTGT
This sequence comes from Calotriton arnoldi, assembly GCA_963921515.1. Taxonomy (NCBI): domain Eukaryota; kingdom Metazoa; phylum Chordata; class Amphibia; order Caudata; family Salamandridae; genus Calotriton; species Calotriton arnoldi. The sequence goes on from CAWUFW010003961.1 coordinate 748,471, forward strand.
ATTTCAGTAGGTGTTTGGGTCCACTCTTGGTGCCTGCTTTGTGTATCTTATCAGGTGTCTGCTTCTATTGAAGGCGTCTGTTTTGCCTGTACTGTGTATCACATCATGTGTCTGTTTCCTCTGAAGGAGTCTGCCCTGAGTGTAATGTGTAGCTGAGTAGGGGCTTGGGTCCACGCTAGGTGTCTGTTCTGCCTGTACCGTGTATCTCATCAGGTGTCTTATTTCACTGAAGGGGTCTGTCCTAAGTGTATTGTGTATCTCAGTAGGTTTCTGGTTCTAATCTAGGTGTCTAGTGTGCATCTCCTCAGGTGTCTGCCCTGAGTGCACTGTGTATTTCACCAGGCGTCTGCTCTCTGTGCACTAGATTAAAAGAAGCCCACATGAATTCCTTCGACATGTCCCCTCCATATCGCTTTCAGCCACTCTTCTTCACCTCATCCACCGACCGCCCATGGTATCACTATGGATTTATCAATATTCCTCTTACTTTATAACTTCTCTCCCCCTCACACATTTTAATATCTTCCTCATAGGGGTCAGTCTCCCAGGTACCCTTATTTTCTGCACACTCACAGCTGTGTCCTACACAAACAGGCACCACTTCTTCCACCCTCCCTCCAGCACCACAATCCACTACCCACTATCCACCATCCCACATCAGTCGGCACCCACGTGCTCAAGGCCAGTCACTCGCCACACCCACGGGCATGCAGTGAACTGTCTTTAGATGTTTGCCATCTTTTCTCGGCAGAGCCTGTTATCCTGGTCTCTCACCTCTTCAGGTCCTCCTCACTTGTAACAGAACACATATGGACCGGAGTGCCAACAAACTGCAACTCTATTTTATGGAGTCACTTGGCGCTTAATAGAGTATCTTGATGCTATACTATTGGTCCTTATTGTGAGTGGGTGATATTCACTGCCTGAGCACGTGCCTTCACTTTTTCCGAAGCTTGGTTTCCAGCTCAACATAATTGGTCCAGCACCACATTATAGTGGATGTTATGTTTGCCAATTCCTGATAGTGGTAGTCTTTGGATGATATTATTGGCACTTCCTGACGTTCAATGTCTAATGATGGTACAATTACCACCTGTCTGTACCACCTGTCTCGAAATAAATTAATTGGTAATTCAGACAGATGGCTACTGTTTATAAAGGGTACAAAGTTTGCAGCAATTGCATAGCTCTTCAATTCCAGGTGGCACAGCACCCAGGATAATGTGCTGCACGGTTAAACACTTATAAGGCCCCAAAGGCGAGACCTATTGGATATACCAATGCTTGTTCTAATTTTGTCCCGACTTCATTTCTTGAGTGTATCATTTATTGCCTCTGTGAGGACAACAAATGCTTAGCACTACCCTGTTATAAGCCTAACTGCTTGCCCACACTACCACAAAACAGAGTTAGTATTATCTACCTTTGCCTCTGTAAACCAATAAGGATCTTCTCCACCTCTCTGCACAGTGTATCCCATTGTGGTGCACTATATAGAGAGTTGGGTTTCCTACAGCCTCTGTGCAGTTTCACTGCCACATCATCTTTGCATTTAAAACCCTTTGCCAAGCCTTAAAACTCCCCCTGTATTACACATAAGTCACCCCTACGGTAGGTCCTAGGTAGCCCATAAGGCAGGGTGCTGAGGATAAAAAAGGTAGGGCATGTATGTTTACGTTTTGCATGTCCAGTAGTGACAAACTCCTAAACTCTTTTTTCACTACTGTGAGACCTACTCCTCTCATAGGTTAACATTGGGAATTCCATAATGCATTTTTAAGCTGTACTTCCTAATTAGAAAGGAGTAGCTGTGTCATGTTTCATATCTTTGGCATGGTAATGAAAAATCTTCTTTACTAGTAAAGTGGGATTTAACATTACTACTTTATAAATGCCACTTTTAGAAAGCGGACATTTCACTGCTCTTACTGCTCTGTGTGTGTCTGCAGCCTGTCTCTAATACACGTCTGGGATGGATGACAGCCTCAATTTGTGCATTCCCACGAAACAGCCAAAAACTCAGGAACGTTAGGTGTGGCTGTGTACTCATCTGCATTCTGATGGCCCTTCCTGGGCAGTAAGGGAGGGAGGAGCTGACACTTGCACCTCAAAAACTCGCACAATGTCGCTGGACAAGAGGGTGCCCCAGGGCTCCTGTCTTAGCCCTCTACACTTTAACATAGATGTTGCACTACTCGCCAAGATTGCAAGAGCCTTTGGCTTTGAAATTATATTGTATGCAGACGACACACAGCTTATAATGTCCTTTGAGAAAGATTCTGCCAAAGGAAAACAAAGCTTTTTAGCTGGGATGACAGCAATTGCCACATGGATGACAGAAAACTGTCTCCAGTTAAATGGGGAAAAAACAGAGATTATGCTGTTTGGCAAGGCCCAACAACTATGGACTGCTGACTGGTGGCCTGCAGAACTTGGCACTGCACCCACACCCAAGCGGGTGGTTAAGAACTTGGAAGTCTGCCTTGACCAAACTCTTACCATGAAAGAGCAGGTGATGTCAACATCAGGCTCCTGTTTCCAAATCATGAGCTTATTGAGAAGAGCCTACCCATTCCTCCCACGCTCAGCTAGGAAAACGGTGGCCCATGCTCTTATGATTAGCTGCTTGGATTATTGCAACGTTTTGTTGGCTTTGGCAAATGAGACGTTTTTATCAAAATTACAGGTGGTACAGAAAACACCGCGGCATGCCTCATTTCCACATCGTGGGCTGCCTCCGCTCCCCTTCTGCATACCTTGCATTGGCTCCCGGTACGCAAGAGAATCATTTTAAAAATGTGTTGCCTTACACATAAAGCCCTAACTGGAAATGGCCCTTGTTACTTAACAACTAAACTTAGACACTACTGCCTGCTGAGACTCCTGAGAGCGAGTGATAAAGCATTGTTAATTATTCCTCGCGTCAAAAAGGCCCGTTCTGGCGGCAGGTCATTTTCTTACCTGGCTCCTTACTACTGAAACAAACTGCCACACCATATTCGGATCTGTTCGGATCACTCTTGTTTCAGGAAAGTACTTAAGACTATCTTGATCTGATCTAGCTGCTCTGGTTGCCTTGTCCCTTGGTTGCACCGAGATATCCCTCGGGGTGATTTGAGCGTGTTACAAATTAACATAACATAACATAGCAGTGTCCTGTTGTAGGAAAGTGCCTCTTTTGGACATAGTTAGCCCCCACTTTTTGCCTGGAAAATAATGTCATTTCAAGTGGAAGTGCACAGGGTCCCTGCCATTCAGGTCCCTTGCACCAGAAGCTCTTTCCCTAAGCTGTACCTTTTGTTTCCCAATTGGCACAACTTCAGTAGCCTTTGTAAGTTTCTAGTAAATGGTATATCTGGTACTGAGGGCACTGACACTGAATAGGGTCCCTAAGGATAATAGCATGAATTGTGCCACCTTAGGGTCCCCTCACCAAGGCCATGCACACTGCTATTGCAGACAGCGTGCCTTGGCGTAGACAAAACAGAAGATTCGACATGGCACACATGTGTGCCATGCCCATAAACACTGCATGGGATATTGGTAAGACACCCCTTTGGCAGGCCTTCTAGCCCTATGGCAGAGTGCACTATATCTCCTGAAATCTACCAACCCTTAGTGTAGCCACGAATAGTCTAAGCCAGCCTGTCAAGATCAGACAGAGTTCTGACCTTTTGTTGTGAGCACCAGCGCGCTCAAAGGTCGAGAACAAAGCCTGACCTGGGCGGAGGTGTTCACACCTTCTACGATCAGAAAGAGTAATCTATGGCATGAAGCTTCAAAGGCCTTGCCGCCTTTGAATAGCGACCTCAGCCTCTCCTGATAAAAGGAGTAGTCCCCTCTTCCTGTCCTCACCCCCTTTTGGCGGGAAGACAGGTGGGAAAAATCAGAAAGCATAGGCGGTGTCTCCACCTCAGGTGCTGGAGACGAGGTTAAGCACATTTTTCAGTGCCCACCATCTTGAAGATGGTGGGACTTCTCCAATCAGGGCTAGGGCTATTGGCCCCCTCCCACAGGAGGTGGGCATAATAGAGGGTGTAGACATCCAAGGTAAGGGGCCCATGGGCCACTACCTGTCACTCCCTTGTAAGCGCCCATAAATTTAGTATTTAGGTGGCATCCCTAGACCCTGAACTCAGACTCTAAGGACACAAGAAGACGACGAACAAAGAAACGCTGTTGGACTGAGAACTGCAGACCCCGTGGTGGACTTTGGGCACAAACTCCTGTCTGCCGCCATAGAACTCGACAATCGCCACCCTTCAACTTGTCTCGTCACTGTGTGGCCTCCACAAACCCCAGAGGGTCATCAGCACTTCGCAAATCGCCAAAGAACTCTCTTGAGGTATAGGTACTATCTCCCTGCAGCCGCAGGCATCAAAAACGGCAAAAGTCCAGTCCAGCATCGTCCAGCACCCCAGCCCGACCAACGTCTAAGAGTACCAGTGAAACACCTGCTCTAGAGGGTCGGCTCAGCCTCTACACTACATCTTGAGGCCCCAGGACCCACCGGAGCTGAAAGGCACGAATACCCGGGGTACCGGACCCCCTCCTGCAAAAACCTATAAAGTCGAGTCCAGGCGAACTCCAACTCTAGAGCGAGCCAGCACAAGACAAGGGACATCAGGACTCTGGAGACTTACCTCAGCAGTGTCCGAACAGCTCCAGAAACGCAGCTCCATGGTGCCAACTCCTGACCACGAGGTGCTTCTTTGCGCACTGTTGCCCAGCTGCACAACTTCACTGCACCCAGCCCGCCCAATCAGGGCATCTTCAATCCAGCTGTGCTCTCACGGCCCCAGAAGCCTTGCGACCTCTACTCTCCATTGAGAGCCTGCAAGTCCTCCTTTGCTTTGCTTTTACACATGGCCCCTAGTCTTTGTACCACCAGCTACAGGGACCCCTTTTGCTTGGTTTCCCAAGAAACCCGGTATGCTCCCGAGAACTTGGCACTTTGGAGCTTGGCTCTGAACCTTCCAATTTCCAAAAGGGTAACCACAACAACTGTACTGCATTGCTTTTTCCACTTGCCTTTTTCCTTCCATAGGAAATGTATTGTGCGTAGTTGCGCACAACTGTGATTACTGCCTTTTTCTGTGATTTATCGTATTGCAAAATGTATTTACCTTGTACCAGAAGTTCTTGGTCTAAATATTTATATAAAAAGAGTACTATTTTTCTAATTTGCTCTCAAATTCATTCCTTGAGTGTGTGTGTCATTTATTGCCTCTGTGAGTACAAAAAATGCTTAGCACTACCCTCTGATAAGCCTAACTACTCGCCCACTCTACCACAAAATAGAGCATTCGTATTATCTACTTTTGCCTCTGTAAACCAATAAGGGCCTCCCCTACCTCTCCGCACAGTGTATCCCATTGTGGTGCACTATATAGAGAGGTGGGTCTCCTACACCTGCCCCCACAGAAAGGGCTGATTGCCGCCCACAGATCATCTGGAGCCATGGCTGGGAACAAAGGGCTTCTGTGCATTTCACAGATCCTTCTTTGAAGTCACCCACACTTCAAAGGCACAACTAGGTATAAGAACGGAGTCTCTGACCACTCAAAGCAGGCACGTCTTGGCCTGTAACTGAAATCTGTCAGAAGAACTGCTGTGCTGCATCAAGTACTGATATTCTGTGTGACTGCTGCCCTGGAAGGACTGCTTTTCTCTTGTGTTACCCTGCTGCTCTCTGACCCTGCAGAGGGAGAGCTGGACTCTGCCTTGCAACCAAAGTGATCTCCAAGCTCTTGTTAGCTTGCCTCTTGTTGTTGAGACTCAGGTATATCAAAGTCTCTCCCTCTGCTCCTGTGCCTGGTTCACTGGAAGTGGACCCAGATACTTGCACCAGTCAAATCGACGCATCTTCTGCCTGTTAGAAGAGGCAACCGACACATCGACCCTGCTGCGGGAGCGGAATGGTAGATCGCCTTTGGGGCCCGAACAGCATCTCTGGAGCTACTGCATCGACTGATGCCTTGCCGCCACAACCACAGAAAGACAATCCTTGCATCCCTTCAACAAGCGTGGAGAAACCTGGAGCATTGACACAGCACTGAAACCACCACATTGCCACCACTGGTGAGAAAAAGGCAAGCCCGTCTGCATCCGTCCGCGCCTGGATCGCACTCAGCACCAGGACGCCTGGTTCTTCCACCCCAAGGAGATACACTGACGCTGACCTCTGAGCCCAGCAGCAGTGTATCTTCTTGGGGTGGAAGAGCCAGGGTCCTGGTGCTGAGTATGATACAGGTGCGGAAGGACGCAGACGGGCTTGCCTCTTGCGCACCAGTGGCACAGCCTCCATAAGTAATCCTGGGAGCTGGGAGTGGCTGGCAGGGAGATAGGAGTGCGGAGAGCGGGAAAAACCAGCAGGAAATGGCGGGCGGTGCCATGGACTAAATTCCCACAATTACGCTAACACCCACCCCACACCTCAATGAGCTCCACTGGCTCCCAATTCACTAATGTGCAGTTTTCAAACTCCTCATGCACACATACAAAGCCATACACAACACTGGCCCCACATTCCTCAACAACCAAAAAAACTTCAATAAACCTACAAGACACCATCACTCAGCCAGACTTCTATTCGCACACACCACCTGCATATGAGAAACCACATCTGGTGATTGTCATTCTCCTACATTACTGTTAATGCCTGGAACGACCTTGCTCCTGCACATCACAGTCTCTTCCTCAGTTCTTGAATTCCGAAAGAATCCAAAGATCTGGCTCTTCACCTAACCCGATATTGGCTCGGCCCATACAGCTCCTGCTTCAGTGCCAGGATATACTCCCAGGTGAGTTGTGTGCTACACAAATGTTTATAACATTGTTGTGTCTCAGTGCAAACAAAGAAACCTCACAGAGAGGCACCCAAGTACTAGTCATTGCTTGAATTTGCTCGTGAGAAAGTGTCAAAGAGTCACACATTTGGCAGTAGACTTTCACTCATTCGCACAAACCAATGAAATGCCACTCATAAGCAATCTGAAAACTTGGCAGCTATGTTTCCATATACCCCAAATGATAGTTTTATGCTCTTGTAAACTGACAGTCACCTAGGTCCTACTGTCAAAGGATACAGCCTAATGAATGTGGAATCTAAAATCTAAACACCACACTTACTTCGTAGACACAATTGGTGAAATTTACTTTGAGGTTTACTCATACAGTGAGGAGCATCATTAAATAATATAACAAGTATTGGCAAAGCCAACAGCTCTCGCCTAAGTGAGGGCTATTGGCTTTCACAATGTCTTTTAGCCATGTTGTACAGCAGTGTGGCTGCTGATCATCATTGCTAAAGTTAGGGGTATGGTGTAAAGTAGAGTGTCGTAGAGGAGAGTGGAGGGTAGTAGTGTAGAATGCTGTGAAGTGGAATGGCGTAGAGCAGTGTAGAGTAAAGTGAAGTGGAGAGGCGTGCAGTAGAGTGGCGTGGAGTAGAATGGAGTGGTGTGGAGTAGCATAGAGTAGAGTGGCGTAGGGTAGAATGGCGTGGAGTAGAGTGGCATAAAGTCGGTGGAGTGGCGTGGGGTGGATTGGCGTAGAGTGGAGTGGCGTAGAGGAACAAGTTACTTACCTTCGGTAACGATATATCGGTAAGAAACATAGGTTAGTTATAGATAGATTACCTTAAAATTACCCCCAGGCGTCAGACTGGATCCGGAAAGTTTTTCGTCAGCAGTACCTCTGCGGGTAGAAAAGTGGCATCGGTCGGCTCCGCATCCGTCGTTGGCGTCGTGGTTGCTGGGATGACGTCGCGGTAGCTACTTTGACGCCGCCCTCGCGCGCGGACGTCAGTTTTGTACAGGACTTTCCGCGCCAGAAACGCAGAGCCATGCAAGACACTGACCACTGGTACACAAAGCTAGGGCCCTGAAAGGATATCCTTAACCCTAGAAGTCGGTAAGGAATCTATAACTAACCTATGTTTCTTACAGATATATCGTTACCGAAGGTAAGTAACTTGTTCATCTGAAAGAAACAGTTAGTTATAGATTCCTTACCTTAGAATAGATACCCCAGCAATACCAACCCCGGAGGTGGGTCTGCGAACCAAGTTCACACCAGAAAGTCCTGGAGAACAGAAAGGCCAAAGAAGCCGTCTCTCCGGACTTGGCTGTCCAGGCAGTAGTGTTTAGTGAACGTGTGCAAGGACGCCCACGTCGCTGCCTGGCAAATCTCATGCGGAGGAACTCCTCGTCCCAAAGCAGTAGTGGCTGCCGTCGCCCTGGTGGAATGGGCACGTAGCCCCACTGGAGGCTTCTTTTTAGCTAGAGAATAGCAGGCTTTAATACACAAAACAACCCATCTAGAAATGGTCCGTTTGTGTACGGCCCGACCTTTCTTGGCGCCCACGTAGCCAACAAAGAGCTGGTCATCCACCCAGAACTGTTTGGTGCGATCCAGAAAAAAGGAAAGCGCACGTTTTGGGTCCAGACGGTGGAGCCTCTCTTTCTCTTTCGAAGGATGCGGAGGCGGAAAGAAGGTGGGCAAAGTGATGGTCTGCCCAATATGAAAGGAGGTGACCACCTTGGGAAGGAAGGAGGGACGAGTTCTTAGGACAACCTTGTCCGGATGTACAGCCAGAAAAGGAGGTTTGGATGAAAGAGCCTGGAGCTCACTCACTCTTCTGGCAGATATGATGGCCACCAGGAATGCAGTCTTAAGAGTCAAAAGTCTTAAAGGACAGTTGTGCAGCGGATCAAAGGGAGCACACATCAAATAGGTCAAGACCAGATTCAAGTCCCACTGAGGCATAACGAAGGGGATAGGAGGAAAAAGATGAGTTATGCTTTTTAAGAAACGATTAACAACCGGGGACTTGAAGAGAGAAGGCAGATAAGGAAGCAGATGAAAGGCAGAAATGGCCGAAAGATAGCCCTTGATAGTGCCCAGAGCAGAGCCCTGCTGGGCCAAAGAAAGGAGGAACAAGAGGACCTCAGAAAGGGGGGCAGAAAGGGGTTCCACAGCCTTTGCTGTGCACCATGCCACAAATTTGTTCCATCGGCAGGCATATACCGTCTTAGTGGAGGGACGCCTGGCTGCCACGACTACATCACAAACTTCGGGAGGCAAGTCGAATGACGTCAACTGCCGCCGCTCAATCTCCACGCAATGAGGTGGAGGCTGGACAGGTTCGGGTGGAGGACCGTCCCCTGCTGCTGCGACAGAAGATCCTCCCGAAGAGGCAGTCGGATCTGAGGATCGATGGCCATGTTGAGCAGCTCGGGATACCAGACTCTTCGTGCCCAATCCGGAGCCACAAGAATGACTTGGGCCCGGTCGCGCTTGATCTTCTTCAGCACTCTGGGCAGAAGTGGTATAGGCGGAAAGGCATACAACAGACTGCAACTCCACTCGCAACGAAAAGCGTCGCCCAGCGAGTGCCGCCTTGGAAATTCCAACGCACATAATTACTGACATTGCGTGTTCTCTTCGGTGGCGAATAGATCTAACCAAGGCTCTCCCCACTGTTGAGAGAGACCTTGCACCACATCTGAGTGAAGATGCCATTCGTGATCCATCATGCACCTGCTGCTGAATTCGTCCACCCTGGCGTTCAGGGAACCTGCCAGGTGTTGAACCACCAGGGATATGCCCTGGTGGTCCAGAGGCAGAGGGCCATGTCCAGAGGCGGAGGGCCTCTTCACATAGGGTCCACGGCCCCACCTCGCCTTGTTTGTTGCAGTACCACATGGCGGTGGTGTTGTCCGTGAACACCTGCACTACTCTTCCCCGGACAGAGGGAAGGAAGGAATGCTTTCAGTGCAAGCCGGATCACCCGCAGCTCCAGAAGGTTGATGTGGAGCCCGGACTCCGCCAGAGACCAGAGGCCTCTGATCTGCGCCTCTCCCATGTGGCCTCCCCATCCCAGCAGTGATGCATCGGTCACCACTGTGAACTTTGGTTGAGGAAGGGAGAGGGATCTGCCGTTGACCCAATGCTGGTTCGTAAGCCACCAGTGCAATTGGTGTTCAGTGCCCTCTGAGATCTGGACGCAATTGGACAGATTCCCCTGATGTTGCGCCCATTGGAACTTCAGGTCCCACTGCAGAGCCCGCATATGCCACCTGGCATGATCCACCAGCAGGATGCAGGAGACCATCAGGCCCAGCAGTTGGAGGGACATCCTGACCGAAACACGGGATAAGGGCTGAAAGATCGGAATCATAGCCCGAATATGCCGGACTCGCTGCTCAGGAGGATAGACCCGAAACCGTGTCGTGTCCAGAACCGCTCCGATGAAGAGGCGCTTCTGAGAGGGAATCAGGTGTGACTTCGGCACGTTGATGGAGAACCCCAGCGAATGCAGGAGGTCGGCCATAGTCTGGAGGTGGGAGACGACTGCCTGGGGCGAGCCCGCCTTCAACAACAAGTCGTCGAGATAGGGGAAGACTGGGACCCCTGATCTGCGCAGATGAGCTGCAACCACCGCCATCACTTTCGTGAACACCCGAGGGGCGCTGGTAAGGCCGAAGGGGAGCACGGTAAACTGAAAATGCTAGTGGCCTACCATGAACCGCAAGTAACGTCGGTGGACTGGCAGGACGGGGATGAGAAAATAAGCGTCCTGCAAGCCCAACGCTACCATCCAGTCTCCAGGGTCGAGGGCAGACAAGACCTGAGCTAATGTCAACATTTTGAACTTCTCCTTCCAGAGGAAGCGACTGACGCTCCTGAGATCCAAGATAGGACGCAGGCCCTTGTCCTTCTTGGGCACCAGAAAGTAGTGGGAATAGCAACCACAACCTACTTCTGGGGCAGGAATGCACTCGATGGCTCCCTTGGCCAAGAGAGCCGTAACTTCCTGTTGGAGGAGGCCCAGGTGATCCTCCGACATGCGATGGTACTGAGGTGGCATGGCTGGAGGGGTAGCCTCGAAGGGGAGGGAGTAGTCCCTTCAGACTATCTGACTATCTGCAAAACCCACCTGTCCGACATGATGGTGCGCCAGTGGGGGAGGTGATGGCGGATCCTGCCGCTTACTGGCGATTGATGGGCCTGAAAGGTCGGACTGGGAAGGTTTGGAGGCGGACTGGCTCGCTCGCTGGCCCCCAGAACCACGGTGGTGGTTCCCAAGTCCCCGGCCGCGCGAAGGTTGTGCAGCTTGCGCCGGCCTGTGGCTCTGGGCTGGACGTAGTGGGGCACCCCTTCCGTAGCCACGAAAGGGGCGAAAGGCAGACTGCGCAGGGCGAGTGGAGAGGCCCAAGGCCTTGGCCGTAGCCCGGGAGTCCTTGAAACGCTCAAGAGCATGGTCTGCCTTGTCGCCAAAAAGGCGACGGCCATCAAAGGGCATGTCCAGAAGAGCGCTCTGGACATCCCCAGAAAAGCCAGTCGATCTCATCCAGGCATAGCAACGAAGGGCTACCAACGTGGAAATCGTCCTGCCTAGAGAGTCGGCGGTATCCAGCCCACAGCGGATGGTAAACTTCGCTGCATCTCTCCCTGCGGCAACGGCCTGGGAGAGTACGGTCTGGGCATCCTCCGGACACTGAGGCAGCACTTGCGCAACCGTGTCACATACTGAGTGGGAATAACGGCCCAATAGACATGCAGTGTTTACCGACTGCAGTCCCAAGCTGGCGGAAGAGAAAACCTTCTTCCCAAGATGATCCAGATTCTTGGATTCCCTATCTGGTGGTGCGCTAGGGAATGTGCTCTTGGAAGTAGAAGCTTGGACCACCAAGCTCTCCGGGGTGGGGTGTTGGGAGAGGAAAGTGGGATCGCCCGGGGCCGGGCGGTGGCGTCGGGCAACCATCCTATCCACGGGAGCCGCTGTGTTGGGCCTGGACCAAGTGCCCAAGAGGATGTCGGTCAGGGCTTCATTGAACGGCAGCAGGGGCTCCGAATAGCTCGCTGCCGGTTGAAGCACCTCTGTCAGGAGGTTAGTCCTGACTGCCACCGTAGGAAGCTCGAGGTTGAGAGCCTCGGCCGCCCTACGCAACACCACTGCGTATGACGCTCCCTCCTCTGTAGCCACGGTAGGAGGAGACAACATGCCAAGGTCTGGGGAGGTATCCAGACCACTGGCATCCCCCAGGTCCTCTCTCCAGTCCGGATCATACTCCAACTGGTCTGACAAAGGGTCCCCAGACCCCTCCCAGTCTTCCTCACCCTCCTCTGGCTGCCAGGTTGACTGAAAATGGCCAGGGTGGAACACAGGGGCAAAAGTACCCATCGGCGCCGGATCCCGCGTCGGCCGACGCCGGTCCGGCTCCACGTCGGGTTGGAAGCCGGGGTCGACGCCGGCTGGGGGGCCAGGAGGCATCAGCAGTGGGTGCGGTGCCGGTGGAGTCGTCACAAGGTTGACCGGTGCCGATCCGGATCCAGGCCTGGATCCATGGGGGCCCTGCGATGCCGGAGCCGCTGGCAGGGAAGGCCTAGGGCCCCCCAACCGAGTCTGCGGGACCCGAAGTCGCGCCGGCGGAGTCGGGCTGCCCAAAGATGGCATGCATGGCTTCGTAAAACTGACGAAGCTGGGCAGGGGTCGCTCCGGGTCCCGGAAAGGGAGGGAAAATCGAAGTCGGCCCTTCAGGCTCCGCACGCGGAGCTGCAGGAGTGGCACCGCCCACCTCCCTTGTCACGTCAGCCGACGGACGAGGAGAAGTCGAAGAGCGACAATGCTTCTTTGACTTTTTCATGTGCTTCAACTTACCTGACCCCGAGTGCGAAGACTTGGATGACGAATGGTGATGGCTCCGCGACCGGTCCCTCGACCTCCCCCGCAACCGGGACCTTGAATGGCGCGGAGCCGACTGCTGGCGATCAAGAAGCTTTCGGGACCACTCCCGCAAAGACTTCGGAGTCATGGTCCGGCAGTCAGAGCACGACTTGGGGTCGTGGTCGAACTCCAGGCAAAAGAGGCACACGCGGTGCGGATCCGTCACCGACATCATTCGGGAACAGGAACCGCAGGCCTTGAAGTCGGGCATCCCTACGTGCACCAGGAGTCGGTAGGACTCAAAAAGACGTCGACAAAGTCGCTCAAAAAGTTCAGTCAAAAAATGACTGGAGGTACCGCTCTCTCCGGTTCTGCGCTGGCTGGTGCGGAAAAAGAAAGAACTGCGCGAGGGCGGAGTCTAAGTAGCTACCGCGACGTCATCCCGGCGACCACGACGCCAACGACGAACGCAGAGCCGACCGACGCCACCTTTCGACGCGCAGAGGTACTGCTGATGAAAAACTTTCCGGATCCAGTCTGACGCATGGTGGTAATTCTAAGGTAAGGAATCTATAACTAACTGTTTCTTTCAGATTGGAGTAGAATAGAGTAGAGTGGTGTGGCGTGGCTTAGAGAGGAGTGGTGTAGAATAGAGTGGAGTGGGTTAGAGTAGAGTGGCATAGACTGGAGTGTCGTAGAGCAGAGTGGGGTGGAGCACAGTGGCATAGAGCGGAGTGGGGCAGAGTGGTGTACAGTGGAGTGGCGCAGAGTGGCGTGGTGTGGCACAGAGTAGAATGGAGTGGCGCAGCATGGAGTTACGTAGAGCAGAAAGGAGTGGCATAGAGTAGAATAGTGTGGAGTGGGACAGAGTGAAATGGAGTGGTGCACAGTGGAGTGAGTGGAGTGGAGTAAAATGGAGTGGAGTAGAGTGGCTTAGAGTAAAGTGGCGTGGAGTAAAGTGGCGTAGGATGGTAAAGAACAGAGTGGCATGAAATGGCATAAAGTAGAGAGGTGTGGAGTGGTGTAGAATAGAATGTAGGGTCATAGAGTAGAGAGGCGTACAGTAGAATAGCAGAGAGTGGCAAAGAGTAGAGTGGCATAGAGTATAGTGGCGTAAAGTGACTTAGAGTGCCATAGAGTGGCAAAGAGTAGAGGGGAGTGTTGAAGAGTATAGTGGAGGGTCGTATAGTGGAGTGGTGTTGAATGGAGTGGCATAGAGTATAGTGGAGTGGCATAGAGTAGGGTGGCATTGAGTGCGGTGGAGTAGAGCGGGTTGGAGTAGAGTGGCGTGAAGTAGAGTGGCGTGGCGTGGAGTGATACAGTGTACATTGGAGTGGCATAGAGTGGAGTGGCATGAAGCGCAGTGGCATAGAGTGGAGTGGTGCACAGTAGAGTAAGAGTAGAGTGGACTGGCGTAGAGTGGAGTGGCATAGAGTGGGGAAGAGTAGAGTGGAGTGGGGGTAGAGTGGAGTAGCGGGGAGTAGAGTGGAATAGCTTAGAGTAGAGTGGCATGGAGTGGCATATTGTGGAGTAGAGTATAGGACAGTGGAGTGGCTTAGAGTAGAGTGGAGTGACGTGAAGTGGTGTAAAGTGGAGCGGCACAGACTGGATTGTAGTAGAGTACAGTGGCATGTAGCAGAGTGGCGTAGACTGGAGTGGCGTAGTGTAGAATGGAGTGGAGTAGAGTGGTGTGGTGTAAAGTAACAGACTTCAACTTGGGACCAGATAGAGAGGCGGTATGCCAAGCTATGCAGAATTATATTCATAGAACTATTACTAAATCATTGGGTCCTTTAACTGAAAAGCTTCAAGCCTTCTTTGAAGGGAAGCCCCGCTCAATGCCACATGGAACACTTGTCCTCCGAGACAGGACTCTCCCCTCATAAGCGACGTCCAAGACAGATGCTTTAGAGCAGTTAAAAATTACGTACTTAACCTCACTCCCCTCCTTCCCAGAGGAGGATTTAAAAGATGAGACACGCAACAGTATTGTTTTCGATCCAACTGAGAACATCCAAGAGGGGATTTCTATGCATCTGATGAGGATGATTCTAGGTCCTGGTTACCTGCTCCAAAGAAGAGGTGTTTAGATGAGTCCAACTCTGAGGATGGCCCTTCTGTTTCTTCTCAGACCCCCTAATTGCCGGACACCTTGAACCTGGGGGATACAGTACATCCATGCTTTTCAGAGTGGAGTCCGTCCCCTAAAACGGTGCTTTACTTCCAAAGCAGATTATGCAAATCCTCCACCAAGGAAGTTAGAAGCCACCTGCGCTCAGAATGCCCAAGACCTTGTTTGGAGGGTAAAGTCGCTATGACACCGGACATAGACCCCAAATTGTCCACCTTCCTAAGCAAGTGTGTTAAAGACCTAAAAAAAGGGACGGATCGTTCCTGAAAAGCTTGCCAGGACAAGCTCTTAGATATATCTGGCCCCTTAGCAAAGATTTTGGACACAGCTTTCTTTGCCAAAGACCATGGCACCACTATTGACCCTGACATACTGGCAGGCCCAAAGAGTCATTTGTTTATTGGCCAACGCCAAATGTGCCTTGTCGACAGAGAACCACCGCTCTATTCTACTCAGATTAGATCCAAAGCTCTGCGAGCTGGCTACCAAAGAAGCTGGTCCATCTGCTGACAGTCTTATTTTTTGTTGGCAATTCGTAAAAGAGGTAGCGAAATTTGTAAATACCTTCACCTCTCTTGACAAGGCACAGGCAGCATTTAATAAGGTTTTTCACTCAAATCTTTTTTCCTGGGCTGGTCGAGGCCGCTCCCAATACCAAGGCTTCTTCAGAGGGCAGACCAGAAGGAGATTCTCTGGATGGAACAACAATCAGAGAGGAACTCCATTCTATCATTCCTGCGCCAGAAGCAAAAGAGGTCTTTTCCAATGCAGGGGTGCCCGTGGACCTGCATCTTAATTGTCTTTTCAAGGTGAATCTTACCCATTCTTCCCAAGCAGAGTTAGGGGGCAGTCCATAACCAAGGATGAGTAGATTCTATAGACAGTTCAATGTTTTCAGGTGGAGTTTTACGCTCCTCCGATCCAGTCTTTTACATCTCATCAACTTAACTTCCAATCTTGCAAACACCGTTTCATAGACAGGGAAATATCTTCTCCTTTGCACAAACAGGCAGTAGCCCCTGCCCTCTTCATCATTTGGGGTTTTTGAGCAACTTCTTCCTCGTGGACAAAAAAGGGGGAGAACAACCTCAAGGAATTTAACTCATGGATCCTATACTGCCATTTCAAGATGGAAGGGATCCATTTGCTTTGCGAAGTGTTAAGAGAAGACGATTACATGGTCTGCCTGGACCTAAAAGACGCCTACTTGGCGGTACCATTTTCCCTCCACATCATCGCTTTTTACAGTTTCAAAGGAGGAACTGCACCTACGAATTTTCAGCAATGCCCTTCGGACTATTGTTGGCCCATTGGTGTTTCACCAAGCTGCTCAAACCCATGGTGAAATTCTTGAGAGCAAGGGTTGTCTGATTGACATTGTACCTGGATGACTGTCTCTTCGCATTGCACGACCCAGATGCCTTGAACGATCACTTGACCCTTACGATAACCATGCTAGAATCTTTGGGCTTTATTATCAACAGGAACAAGTCCAACCTTCTTCGGCACAGCAGATGACCTTTCTGGGCTTCCCCATCGATTCTGTCTCAGCCACCTTAGATCCTCTGACCCAAAAGATCAAAACTACAAAGACAGAAATCCACAAGACTCTTGCCCACGAAACCATCACCATTCGCTGGTTGGTGAGGCTGGTCAGGCTGTTAACATCTTCCATCCAAGCAATCTTTCCAAGGACGCTCCATTATCAAGCTCTACAGTGCCTGAAAATAGCTCACTTAGCAAAGGTCTATCTTATTCAGATCAGATCACTCTCTCTCAGGAGGTGCGCCACGAGTTACAATGGTGGCTCAACTACATGGACACCTAGAACAGTAAGGCCATTTTCAGTCTCGTTCTGAACATGGTGGCGGAATCCAAAGCCAGCTGCTGGGGCAAACTATGTGCGATGTGGCAACGTAATAACAGGGAAACGTTGGTCCAAGACGGACCTCTCATTAAACAGCAATTATCTGGAGCTGCTAGCCAGCTCTTTTGCAGTTCGGTATATTCCTCTCCCACACGCACATCGCTGCATCCTGCTGAAGATGGACAGCATTTTGGCAGTCTAACTTTTCAAGCATCTGGGATGCACGCAATCCCGTCTGCTGGCGGAAATCACAAAAGACTTCTGGCATTTTTGCCTCCAACACCAGATTTTGGTGGTTACTCTCCATCTCCCGGGGTCTCAAAATTCTGTAGCCGACTGGAAAACCGGTACTTGAGGGATACCAGCGAATGGAAGCTGGATCCAACAATGTTCTCCAAAATCATGCAGAAATGGGGTCCATGCCAGCTGGATCTATTTGCATCACATCTGACATTCCACATACCATCATTCTTTAGCTGTAGACTGGATCCGTTGGCCCTAGCAATCTAGGCTTTTTTTTACAGAATTGGACTGGACTGAACTATGCTTTCCCCCCTTTCTCAATGATTCTGAGGGTTGCTTTTCAGGTAAGACGTCAAGCGGCAAAGTTGATGCTGATCTCCCCCTTTTGGCGAGCCCAGAGTTGGTTCTCATCTCTGCTGGAGCGATCTCGTGATTACCTTCTCCTCCTCCCCTAGTTCCCGACTCGCCTCCTGGACTGTCTTGGAAACTAGCATTCTCTAGTCATAGCTAGAGATTTAAGGTTAGTATTGTGGAGAATTTCCGTAGATGCTGGCAGCTGACAGGACTTTCAGAACAGGCTCTTGACCTCATTGACAAAGCCTGGGCGGATTCCACACACAAAAGCTACAAGCATTGTGGATTAGCTGGTTTAGATGGAGCTTGGAACAGTTTAGATCCCACAGCAGAAGATGTGATCGACGTCACAATTTTTATGGCCTCCTTAGCCTTGAGTTGTCTATATTACCGTACTATTAATTCTTACAGGTCCAGAATATCAGCTGGTCACATACCTGTTGCTAACATATCTGTGGGGGAACATCCTCTTGTTTCCAAACTACTCAGAGGAATCGGTTACTCCATGCCTTCTCAACTGAAGTATTCTTGTCTCTGGGAAGTTTCAGTAGTTCTTAGATTCTTGCAAGCATGGCCAGATATTCTTTCCAGGAAACAACTCCTAAACTGACATTTTTACTATGCCTTGTCTCTTGCAAATGAGTCTCTAATGTTCGAGCTCTTGACTTTACTGGTAGATTCTTTACCCATGAAGGGGTTACATTCCTGATCTCCAAATGCACCAAATCAGTAACCAGACAGGTGAGATTTCCAGCTCTTCTAGCAAGCAGGAAACTTTGTATTGTTGAATGTTTACGAGAATATGAGAAGGTTACTGCCCCTCTAAGAGGTTCCCCTTCTGCGCCACTATTGATTTCTCTGTTGCAACTTTATACTCCAGTGTCTTGCGCTAAGTTAGCATGCCAGGTTAAATGACTGCAGGAATAGACACATCCATTTTTAAAGTACATTTGCTCCAAGGTTCAATGGCTTCGAAATATTTTGCACTGGGAGGGAGCAAGGTTGGAAGAAATTATACGCATGGCAGGCTGGGCTTTGGACTCCATGTTTACAAAATGATATCATAAACCAGTAACCAATCCTTTTTCTATGGTGGTGGATACGATTTAAACTCGCGTAATCTGAAGCCTCCAGTCCAGACAAAGAATCGAACGTTTTACAGTATTCATGAACAAGAATTTTCAATTCGATTAAGGACATTGCAGGCAAAGATTATCCCACCCAGTTATTGTATATCTGCATAATTAAGCCTTTTTTATGAATAACTTGGCTATATGTATATGTATATATATATATATACATACATATATATACACATATAGATATATACACACACACATATATATATATATATATATACACATATATATATATATGTACACATACAGGTATCCTATCTCTGACTTCTGTGTTTATATAGACGCACCCAGATGTCAAATAGACGTTTAAGCCTTTGTGTTTGTTTCAGTTTCAGATCAAAAGTAAAAATGATTGGAATTATCTTACTGGTCAAGAGAGAATTTCCTTGCAGCAGAGGAGGCGGAGTTAATAATGCCCAACCGGTTTATAGGCTGACTTGTGTGCTGACTGGTAATTGGACATTCTACTATGACATATGTGATAAATGATATTGCTGGGATTTGTAGTTTTGTTTCTAAATATCTCTGTGATTTACTGGTTGTGTTTTTACATGGCTGCTGTTAAGCAAAGTGGAGAATGCAATATCTGAAGCCTCTGTGTCCTTAATTGAATTGAAAATTCTTGTTCACGAATGCTAGCAAATGTTCGATTCATCCTTCAGTGCCTGAATCAATCAGTAGAGACTCCACTTACCACGTGTTCTCCCTAAATACTGCGGTCGCCATCTTGAATCAGGCTGTTCGTACCATACTATGTAAAAACGTTTCTGCCTATTGGAACGCTATTTAGTTAAACCAGAAATCAACTTTTCAATTAGCAATCAAACTACAGTTTACAAAGTGTAACTCAAGGTTCTAGTAAGAGCATGTCATCAAATCTATACAGAATGTAGTCATCAGGTCATGTAGCACTCTATGTGCTCTGACGCAGGCAGGAAAGTACAACCCTATTAGAAAGGATTCTCATAGACATAAGATACCACCAAACAACCTGGAAAATCCATCTAAATGTGATATTCAACTCAGGATACCGTGCAGTAATTGCACTCTATACCACGAAGCTAGCAAAATATTCACAATATAACCCATGGAGTTGGAAAATCTATGTTGAAAACTGAAAAGTAAAGCAGTGTAACATCAAAATTTGATACATACTCATAAATAAAAACAAAGTATTCAGATATGGGTCACAATAGTCTCAATTACAAGAACCTAATTTAATTTAGTAATGCAGTCACATTATATCTATTGAGGGAGGAAGAAAAGCTCATAATTATGGTAATTTCGTCACATGAAATCTATTGAGCAAGGAAGAAAGGTATAGACTGTAGCCAGTTTCTGCCATTCAATTTGTTGGTTCAGACCGTTTCGAACTGTATCGCTTTGGCAAATCCATCTGTTTTCTCTGATGGTGAGTAGCTGGTCCACGTCATCTCTCCTTGTTGCACTAGTAGCTTCATCCAAAACAAAACAACTTATTTCGTCTGCAGTAGTGTTCACTGCACAATAATGTTCAACTAAGGGTGCGTTAGGAATGTTGCAGCTGATATGTGATGGGTGCTGTAAGATCCAGCATTGCATTCCCAGTGTGGTTTTTCCAATACACTTAAAATAGACACTCTCTGCAATACACAATGATTTTTGCAGCAGTTTAAGAAGTGTTTAAATCTACAGTCTATACCATTACAGTACTCTTTTTCAGGTTTCGCCTGCACATCGCTTGTGCTGTGCTTGTGAAATCTATTGTTGTTAATATAAATCTTAAAAGGGACCTATATCCCACCTCCTGCTTTCCTGGCTTTTCATTGGTTCCAGTGCTTGCCCCTCCTTTTCCTCCATTTCCATTGGCTGTAGCATATTTTCCTGTATTTACCAAAGCTTGTTTTTCCTCTGCTTCTCTTATCAGTTTCCCATAGCCGAAATACTGTTAACATCCGCTTTGGTGGAACAATTTTTTCATAAAGTTTTGCCTCTTTCTGCTTTTTCGTCTTGCGTGATACTTTAAATTAAACTAGCAGATTTATATAAGGTGATTTGCCCAGAATGGTGTGCTGCTGAGACTCGAACCGGGAACCCCAGCTCTCGAGTCAGCAGCTCTGGCCGCTGCGCCACATCCTCTCCTCTACTGTGATACTTGTTTTGCTTGTGTTGTTTATTTGCATGTCGTAAAGCAATGCTTCTCCCTCCGGGGTCGGAGTGTGCTTGGAGACTCTTACACTAGGCTGTTGCAGTAAGAGCGCACGCTCTTGTAAGACACCTTATTGCAATAAAATAGCTCTGCGCTTGATTAGGTCGCATGCTGTCACTGTGGGGCCATAGTTCTAAATCTGCTTGATATTCATCTTTAGAGGTGCTGTTGTGCATCACCCAGTTGGTACTGTTTTAGTTTTTATAACTGCACCGAGCATTCCCTCGTGTAGTTTTTACCATCATACTAGCTGGCTACAAAGTGAAATATTTGTCGCAGCGTATTGTGATTGTGCTGGCTTGTCCAACGTTTGTATCATCGCTTTGAACAACAGTAAAATAAAACCATGAATCACCTTTATTTTATTTTCTCTCCTGCGCCCTCGCCGATTCAAATGCACATGTCTGGCACTTCACAGCAGAGCAGAGGCTGTGCAGGCAAGATGTTCCACAATCCGGGCTCTGCTGTGGCTAGCAGGCGTCCCCGCACCCTAGCCACTAACATCCAAATGCATTTTATAAGGTAATGTGTTCTCCATCTTTTCTCCTGCAGAGACCAGCACTGTGTCCAGTGATGCATGGCAAAGCAGCCAATAATGATAGTCTTTACCATCAGCACTCGGGACATGCGCTGTCCATGAGTAAAACCTCTTCACATGTCTACAGAGCTCTGGGCTGCTGATCCCCAAAGCCAAAGAGCCAACCCTTTCAATCTGCTGACAGAAAACACCACAGCCGTCTGCCTACGAATATCCTACCTAATTTTGCTATCAGGTTTGGTGAAATTTGGAATTATGGGCTATTAGCGCGCAAGCAAGGCGCATACAGTGTAATTCCATAAACACTCTGTTTACTCTTCTAAAGTTAAATAGTGGTTTCTCTCAAAGCATATCTGGTGACCTGTTCAAATAAGAGTCTTTCATTAATTTTAGGTGACTTTTTGTCTTTTGTTAATCTGTTTTTTTGTAACATCTTGCTCCGTTTTTGCTTGCTCCCTATTCCCCAGAGTGCACATAAATAAATTAATTATTGTGAGGGCTCTTCAGGCGCAACATTCTGCAGACGACCAAACAGACTAATGTGATTGGAAATAACGTAATCATATATATTTTTTCTTTTGCTGGCTTTGTCTGCTTCCGTAGTGTGTCATCGAATACCTCCAGTTGTAAATGAGTCACTGGGGGAGATACCAGTTAGCAGAAAAGCAATACGTTAAAGCAAGTGGCGATTTATAAAATTAATCAGAAAACAAAACTACAAGTCCCACAATGCCTAGCGCTGTTGGTTTACATGTCAGGCTTTCTTGTAGATAAATTCATCTGCCTCGCCCGTCACTTGCCCCTCCAGAAGTCACAGCACCTTGAAAGCAATGTTAAATAATTTGAGACCACCTTTCCATTTATTTTCAATGGAATAATGCCTGCCTCTCGCGTACAAAAGCCCCCATTCGTTACCATACAGCAAACAAAGCAGCCAAAGCCACCTCATGTCATGTTTGACCCTTTCAGGTCAGACGTCTTAGCCACCAGCTTATTGCATTCTGGGACATGTAGTGTATCTTCAACATTGCGAGCATGAGCTCCTAATTTCCCTGCATCTGTGTGGCCGATGGACAAAAAGCTTCATGAAGTTTGCATGTGCATCAGTCTTAATTAATTTTAGGATCAGTAGGATACCGATGGGCATGCGGGCAAAACACATTCATCCACTTCCATGGAAAAAAGATTAGTCTCTAAAGCGCTGCATATTCATTCTTATGGTTAGCTACCAATAATTAGGAATTTAGTGATTTCAAACGATTCATCATTACTTAGAAGGCTTTTCTCCCTGTAGTGTTTGAACTACATTATTTTCTATGACCTTTTTAAAATAATTTTACAGACCTTTTATTTCAACTTATGTTCAAAATAAGGCCAATTCATGCTTGTGGTGCTCTGCGTTCTATCAGAGGAGGATCTGCGGGAAAACTCTGAAGTGAATGTGTTCTTACAATAAATATGTAATTTAAGACAGTTCTGGTGCGGTCTTATTACATAGCGTAGCTGCTTCTGCCTTGAAGCACGTTCACTATGTATGTGCCACATGCAGAAACCCTACACACAGTATTTTATATAGTTTCATTAAGAAGGCATTTTACAAATTAGCAGATTTTTTATTGATTTATTGAGCTATCCACTTACCTTGCTAAATTGTAAGAATAAATAATCATTTTGAAGGGCTAAGACTGATTTAAGTGGCTTGCTTCTATATTGTATTCTAAAAGTATATATCAAAAGCATTGCCAAAGCCAACTGGATTTGACAATGCGAGAGCTAGTGGCTTGACAATAACTCCTAGCCATGTGGTGCAGAAGTGTGACTTCTGTGCAGCATGGCTGGAAGTAAAGAAAGAAAAAAGAGCCGACGCATTCATCGCCGGCAGCATCATAGCATTTTTTTTCTTTCAGTCATGCTGCACAGCTTTACAATATAGCTAAAGAAAAGCCAGAGCTCAGTGTAGGCAAGACCTATTGGCTTTGCCAATGCTTGTATTACTTAGTTGTGTAAAGCAGATGCTTTAGCCTTAGAACGTTTGTTGCATTTCCTATTCATGCCTCACAACCTTTATTTGCACTTTCTAGGCATTATCGGATTGATTTTTTCAACTTCATCTATTTAGTCATTATTATCAAAATCTAAATGTTGTAATAAACATTGCGCGTAAAAAATAAAGTTAATATCCAAGAGCTATGCTATATTTTACTACTAAACAGGCAGCCACAAGTGCAGTTACTTTGCAGACAACAGGGTCATGATTTGAATGGTGCAGCAGGTGTAGTAGCACCGGGCCCAACAGTTGTCAGAACTCCTCTAAACACATAATATTGCTATATTTGACTACTAAACAGGCAGTCACAATTGCAGTTACCTTGCAGTTCAATGGGTCTTGATTTAAATGGTGCAGCCGGTGCAGTTGCATCAGGGCCCAATATTTGTCATGAGCTCCTCGAAACACCTAATATTGCTATATTTTACTACTATACAGGCAGACACAATTGCAGTTATGTTGGGGCTTGATTTGAATGGTGAAGTAGCACCGGGGTCAAAAGCTCTAGGGACCTCACTAAACGCAGAATATTGCTAAACGTTACTACTAAACAGTCAGTCACAACTGCAGTTATCTAGCAGGTACTAGGGCCATGAGTCCAATGGTGCTGCAGGTGCAGTGGCACCAGGGTTAAAAGTTGTCAGAACTCTTCTAAACACCAAATATTGCTAATTTTAACTACAAAATAAGCAGTCACAAGTGTAGTTGAGTTGCAGGCACTAGGGTCATGATTTCAATGGTGCATCAGGTGCAGTGACACTGGGACCCAAAGCTCTATGAACCCTTCTAAACACCAAATATTGCAATATTTTGCTACTAAACCGGCAGTCAGCAGTGCAGTTACCTTATAGGCAATAGAGTCATGATTTGAATGGTGCAGCAGGTGCACTGGCACCGGGCCTAAAAGTTGTCAGAACTCCTCTAAACACATAATATTGCTATTACATCAGTTCATTTTATTTTTTCCATCTTTCATTTCTCAAACTTTTGCTATTACTTACCCGCACTGTACCACTAGTAACAGCACAATATATTGCCTTTTTGTACATAAACAAGTCATAACACTTTAACAGACTTTCTGTAACTTATATTGTACAACTACAGCAAGTACAACTTATAACAAAAACCAGTTTATTATTAATCACATAGGCAAAACCTACTGCATTTACCAATGCTTGTTTAAAATCTATTTTTAATTTTTGAATTTGCCCTTGATAGAACCAAACCATGTGAACTAAACAAACAACTCACTGTCACATCATGTCATAGAAGAGAAGGCACATAAAATGCATCTTGTACATCCGTTTCATCTAGCAGTTACACTGTAAGCAAGCGCAGCAGAAGAGACGTAAACCACTCAAAGCACATGTTTATAATTCCAGCTATCTCCCAGGGCTCATGCTGAACTCAGCATAATCTAGAAAAAGATGATAAATAATATCAGCCACTCATGGAGCGTCCTGAAAGTTTACTGTAACAAGGCTACTCGTCATGGAGCTGCTCATCCCACTTTTGGGGCTCTTCTGACAGCTTTCAGACTAATTTCCTCATCTGTTTCCCACTGCATCATAGCCCTTACTCACCTCGCTGAGGTGCCTCCAGATGCAGTATTTGGCTAATACCAACCCCCACCTTACAAATTTATGCCGCATTTCTTTGTTTTTCTGTTTAGAACTTAAACCTAATAGGCATTGTTTAGGTGTACAATCCAGAGGTTGGGACATGATTTTACTCAAGTTCCGAACAGTACGTTTGCAGTAATTTGTCAGCTTCATGCAGGACCATGTCATGTGGAAAAAGAATACATCAATATTCCCACACCACAGGCAGAAGGATGATTTCTCTGGGTATATTCTATGGAGCTTCACTGGATGAAGGTAGGTGTGGCGAAGTATGTTAGAATCTATCACTTTAAAACATGCATTACTCAAAATATCCCTTGCTTGAGAACGAGCTTTTATCCACTCTGCATCCATAATAAGTGATTGCATATCTTCTTCTCAGTGTTGTTCCATTCTCAAGGGGACTCTCTTCCTATTTTCATGAATTTGCAGTAAGAAGTCCTGCCTACAACCCTGACCTGTAGACATGGTTTCAAGCGTTTGGGAGGGCCAATTTGCCAGACGAAAGGACTGCCTGCCAGTTTGGCATGCTGAAAGAACTGGGAGGGGTGTACCTCAAAGGTTTCCTGGGCCTCAGTGTTAGAAAGTGCCTTTTTGTCATGGTCACCCCCCACTTTTTGCTCTAGATGCTGTCTTATTAGGTTTGGAAGTGCACTGGGACCTGTTAAACAGCCCCAGTGCCAGTGCCTTTTCCCTTAAACTGTAACTGTGAATTGGTACATCCAATTTGCAAGCACCTATCACTCCTTGTAACTCCCTAGTGGATGGATCAGTGGTACCCAGGGGAAGGGTGATAAGAGGGGCCACCAGGGCTGCAGCACTTTATTGTGCCACCCTGGGTGATCCAAGTAATAGTGAGTCTCCAGGACTGCCAGGGAAGCCCTACACGAGCAGCCTGTCTGCTCGAGAAGAGCTCTGCATACACCATGTGCTGCAGAGCTACACCACTGGCTTAATATAAGCAAGTCACTCTTAAAGGTGTCCTCTATAGCCCAGGAGGTAGAGTGCATTATGTGAAAGGTGTGGATCTATGTTCCTACATATATATCCCTACAGCAACCCCGTAAAGCAAGGTTTTACTTTAAGTGACTGGCATTCCATAGAGTAACATAGAGTTGGCTACCGGGCAAAGTCAAGATAGCCAGCTCCATTATGGAACGACAGAATTGTGTTGTATTTAGTATCAAACACCGTGCTTTTTCACCCCCAACACAATTCTATTGTCGAGGGGGAGCTGGCATGCACAGGGATGCTACCCTGAGTGTGTGTGCTGAGATACAAAGCTCCAGTGCCTTGGCGGGCTTCCCTGAGCTGTTTGCCGCGTAGACAAAGGTCTGCCCCCCTGATGGGATGTGCTGGCACTTCCCCAGGACGGAGACAAATGCCTCCTTGTGTTTGCTTTGTTTGCCCTAAGTTGGCAGGGTATGCCCAGACATGGGTCCCTTGCTCACTTTGCCACTGGATTCAAGCTAACCTGCCTGATGAGGGCTGTTAGCCTGAAACCGGTCCCAGGATGCTTGTTTCCGGTCCAGGGAAAACATGGCTTGGCAGTTCGGTCTGACTGTTCCCATGAGGCACAGGGTCAAGACTGATTTGCATATAACTGTGTCTGAACTGGAGTGGCGAAGTGAGCTAAAGAATGATAATGGATTCAACCCAGATCTGTGACTGGGGGTGAGAGTCTGAAAAGTTTCAGCGCTCCGTCCATCATCTCCTTGTGTTTGCTTTGGGCAGGAAGGAGGTCACACCCGCCCTCACAGGATGGCTAGTGCTTTCAGTGATCTAGACGGTGAGAATCAAAGGCTTCACATCCCTTGATATGTAATTACCTTGTCCCCCACTCAAGGACGAAGCCCTTCCTGCCCTGTTCAGCTGCCAGGCGGAAAAATAAGGCATTCAGGAGGCTTACACCCCCAAAAGACTAACCACACCTTTAGGGTGGGTTAGGAGGTCTGTACAGCCAAGGAAGGGTCCTGTCATTTTGAAGGAACCCGAAATAGAGTATTCTGGGTAGCACAGTGACGTACACCCACAGGATGTTGTCACTACAGGGGCAGATTAGCCGCAGGGACCAATAGCCCTTTGGCCACATTCCCTCACGCAATTAACGTGCTCCCCATGCATCAGAACTTCAGTACTACCTTGGAATCCGAGAAGAGGCACAAAGAAGATGGCATCACCAAAATCAGGGCTTTGGGCACTGCCGCAGGGCAAAGAGAGCACACTTAAGTGCCCTGAAGAGAGCATATACTGAACCTGACTGCCGACGTGTGTTTGTGTTAAAAACTCATTGCTCCCAGCAAGAGGGACTTCAGCGGACACCAGAAATCCGAAGCAAACTCCCCTGACTGGTAGGACCAGTGACCGCAACCTGCAGAAGAAGCAACGTGCTGCATTACAAGAATTGCGACCCGCTGGGCCTGTCAAGAGTGAGCCTGAAGAGAAGTGGTGTCTTGCAACTCACTGCAAAAAGTCTGCAGCACACCCTGTGTTTACTCCTTAATGTTAACCTTATCATTTTACTTAATTTCGGCGTGCATACACTCCAAGTGCACTCCGTTCCTTTTAGTGCACGATTCTGACAATTTCATTCATGAAGTTGTGACACGAGACTTGCGTGTCACAGAGGACAACTCACACCAGTTTCAAGCTGCTAGTCCACTCCTATTGACCTCTAGCCACTGAAGTATCTGACGAGTACATTTGGCGCAGCCAAGGCATGGTGATCGCCAGTCGGGTGATCGATCCCGTCATCGACCTCTCCAGCCCAAGCGCATCTCAGAGCAACACCGACCTGCGTCGTCAACAACTTCGCTACTGAGTCCCTGCATCTTGAAGTTGGTGTCGTTGAGTGAGCAGCAAAGCATCTTTGGCGTGACCTGCCTTGGTGATTGACAGCTGGCAGATATCCTCTGTGCCCGGCGCTACTGAGCAAGGTAGAAGAAATCCAGCTGTTGCTCCTGCATCCTGGCATCCCAAAGGCTTCTACTTGCCGAGGGTAGAGTGTATCTTCATCGACAAGTGTGGTTTTGCCAGGTACTGCATTTTGTCAGCTAGCGCAGTTCCTGTCAGCACCAAGGACAGCCAAATAACCTCTGCACCCGGACTCCCAAGGCAAGGTAACGAAGAATCGACTGCTGAGTCTTGGTCTAGGGCCCTGCAGAACCTTAACCACAAGAGAGTTCCGTTGAGCTTGCCCTGCAGCACAAGTTACTACTTGTGTAACAATATATCTGAAAGAGACATTAGTTAGTGAGAGATTCCTTACCTTTGAATATCCCCAGGCGTCAGACTGGATCCGGAAAGTTTTTCGTCAGCAGTACCCCTGCGCGTCGGTAGGTGGCGTCGTGCGGCTCCGCGTTCGTCGCTGGCGTTGTAAGCGCCGAGATGACGTCACGGAGACTACTTAGGTGCCACCATGCGCGCTGACATCAGTTCTGTACACGACTTTCCGCGCCAGGAACGCAGAGCCATGCAAGAAACTGACCACTAGTGCCATCAAAATAGGGCCCTGAAAGGGATGACCTTAACCCTAGAATCAGTTCGCAGAATGGGGAGGATGGGTGGGGCGGTAAGGAATCTATCACTAACTAATGTCTCTTACAGATATATCGTTACAAAAGTAGTAACTTGTGCATCTGAAAGAGACACGTTAGTGATAGATTCCTTACCTTAGAATAGATACCCCAGCAATACCAACCCCGGTGGTGGGTCTGCGAATAGATTACACCAGAAAGTCACGGAGAACAGAACGACCAAAGAAGCCGTCTCTCCGGAATGACTGTCAAGGCATTAATGCTTGGTAAATGTGTGCAGCGAGGCCCACGTGGCTGCCTGACAAATATCCTGCAAGGGAACGCCACGTCCCAAGGCAGTAGTGGCTGCTGTTGCCCTGGTAGAATGGGCACGCAGCCCCACAGGAGGCTCCTTCTTAGCCAACGAGTAACACGCTTTGATGCACAAAACAACCCACCGAGAGATGGTACGTTTGTGCACGGCTCGACCTTTTTTGGCGCCCACGTAGCCAACAAAGAGCTGGTCATCCACCCGGAACTGGTGTGTGCGCTTCAGGTAGAACGAGAGTGCATGTTTTGGGTCCAGATGGTGGAGCCTCTCTTCCTCTTTTGAAGGATGCGGAGGCAGAAAGAAGGTGGGCAAAGTGATGGTCTGCCCGATGTGGAAGGGCGTGACAACCTTTGGCAAGAAAGAAGGACGAGTCCGTAAAACCACCTTGTCCGGATGAACAGAAAGGAAAGGAGGTTTAGAAGAAAGAGCCTGGAGCTCACTCACTCTTCTGGCAGAGGTGATAGCTACCAGGAAAGCCGTATTTAGAGTAAGAAGACGTAAAGGACAGTTATGAAGGGGCTCAAAAGGAGCGCACATCAGATAGGTCAAGACAAGATTTAAGTCCCATTGAGGCATTATGAAAGGCACAGGAGGAAACGTGTGTGTAATATCTTTGAGGAAACGGTTAACAACCGGGGACTTAAAGAGAGAAGGCTGATCTGGAAGCCTGAGAAAGGCGGAGATGGCCGAAAGATAACCTTTGACAGTGCCCAAAGCAGAGCCCTGCTGGGCCAAGGAGAGTAGGAATAGAAGGACCTCAGAAAGAGGGGCAGAAAGGGGATCCACAGACTTAGCTGTGCACCATGCCACAAATTTGTTCCACCTGCAGGCGTATACCTATTTAGTGGAGGGACGCCTGGCTGCCAGAATGACATCACAGACTTCAGGAGGCAAGTCAAATGGAATCAGCTGTCGCCGCTCAATCTCCACGCATGGAGGTGGAGGCTGGACAGGTTCGGGTGGAGGACCGTCCCCTGTTGCTGCGACAGAAGATCCTCCCAAAGAGGCAGTCGGATCGGGGGATCGATCGCCATGTTGAGTAGCTCGGGATACCTGTACCTTCGTGCCCAATCCGGAGCCACAAGGATGACTTGGGCCCGGTCGCGCCGAATCTTCTTCAGCACTCTGGGCAGAAGTGGTATAGGCGGAAAGGCGGACAACAGACCGCAACTCCATTCGCGACGAAAAGCGTCGCCGAGCGAGTGCCACCTTGGAAATTCCAACGCGCATAACTGATGACATTGCGCGTTCTCTTCGGTGGCGAATAGATCTAACCAAGGCTCTCCCCACTGCAGAAAGAGACCTTGCGCCACGTCCAAGTTCAGACGCCATTCGTGATCCATCAAGCACCGGCGGCTGAGTTCGTCTGCCCTGGCGAACCTGCCAGGTGTTGAACCACCAAGGTAATGCCTTGATGTTCCAGCCATGTCCAGAGGCGCAGAGCCTCCTGACATAGGGTCCAGGACCCCACCCCGCCCTGTTTGCAATACCACATGGCGGTGGTGTTGTCCGTGAACACCTGCACTACACTTCCCCGGACAGAGGGAAGGAATGCCTTCAGTGCAAGTCGGATCGCCCGAAGCTCCAAAAGGTTGATATGGAGCCGGGACTCCGCCGGAGACCAGAGGCCCCTGATCTCCGCCTCTCCCAAGTGGCCTCCCTATCCCAGGAAAGACGCATCCGTCACCACTGTGTGCTCCGGTTGGGGAAGGGAGAGGGATCTGCCATTGACCCAATCGCGATTCGTGAGCCACCACTGCAATTGTCGTGCAGTGCCCTCCGAGATCTGGACATGATCGGACAGGTTGCCCTGATGATGTGCCCACTGAAACTTCAGGTCCCACTGCAGAGCCCGCATATGCCATCTGGCATGTTGCACCAGCAGGATGCAGGAGGCCATCAGGCCCAGGAGCCGGAGGGTCAACCTGACCAAAACCCGGGATAGAGGCTGAAAGATCGGAATCATAGCCTGAATATCCTGGACTCGCTGCTCGGGAGGATAAACCCGAAACCGCGTCGAATCCAGAACCGCTCCGATGAAGGGGAGCTTCTGAGAGGGACTCGGGTGCGACTTCGGCACGTTGATGGAGAACACCAGCAAATGCAGGAGGTCGGCCGTAGTCTGAAGGTGGGTGACAACTGCCTGGGGAGAACCCGCCTTCAACAACCAGTCGTCGAGGTAGGGGAAGACTGACACCCCTGACCTGCACAGTTGAGCAGCGACCACCGCCATCACTTTCGTGAACACCCGAGGGGCACTGGTAAGGCCGCAGGGGAGCACAGCAAACTGAAAATGCTCCTGGCCTACGGTGAACCGCAGGTAACGCCGGTATGCCGGCAGGACGGGGATGTGAAAATATGCGTCCTGCAAGTCCAACGCCACCATCCAGTCTCCAGGGTCGAGGGCAGCCAAGACCTGAGCCAGAGTCAACATCTTGACCTTCTCCTTCGGAGGAAGCGATTGACGTTCCAGAGGTCCAAGATGGGGCGCAAGCCCCCCTTGTCCTTCTTGGGGACCAGAAAGTAGTGGGAATAACAACCACTCCCTACTTCTGGCCCAGGAACACACTCGATGGCCCCCTTGGCCAAGAGGGCCGTAACTTCCTGCTGGAGAAGCGCCAAGAGTTCCCCCGACATGCGGTGGTACTGAGGTGGCATGGCTGGAGGGGTGGACTGAAAGGGAAGGGAGTAACCCTTGCAGACGATCTGCAACACCCACTCGTCCGATGTGATAGCGCGCCAGTGGGGGAGATGATGGCGGGTCCTGCCACCCACTGGCGTGGGGTGCCCCACAAAGCTCGGATTAGTAAGGTTTGGAGGAAGAAGCAGCGGGGGCGGAGGTGGACTGACCCCCACGCTGATTCCCAGACCCGCCCCTGCGGAAACCGCGGCCGCGCTGAGGCTGGTTCTGCACAGGCTTGCTGAAGGAACGTGCCTGAGCGCCCCTTCCGTGGCCACGAAAGGAACGAAAACCAGGAGTGGCTGGGCTTTTCGTGGAAAGACCTAAGGACTTGGCCGTGGCCCGCGAGTCCTTAAAACGCTCCAGCGCACTGTCGGCTTTATCGCCAAACAGGCGAGTGCCATCAAAGGGCATGTCCATGAGTGAGCTCTGGACATCTGGCGAGAACCCGATAGATCTCAACCAGGCGTGGCGACGAAGCGCCACAGTCGTAGAAATTGCTCTACCTAAAGAGTCCGCGGTGTCCAAACCACACCGAATGGCGAACTTAGCCGCATCTTTACCCTCGGCAACAGCTTGGGACAGCACAGCTTGGGTCTCCTCAGGACACTGAGGCAACACCTGTGCAACTGTATCCCCCACCGCGTGGGAATAGCGGCCCAATAGGCATGCGGTGTTCACCGACCGCAGCCCCAAGCTGGCCGAAGAGAACAACCGCTTGCCGAACTGCTCCAGCTTCTTAGAGTCCTTCTCCGGCGGAGCCGTGGGAAAGGCACTCTGGGACGTTGAAGCTTGGATGACCAGGCTCTCGGGCGTAGGATGAGTGGTCAGAAAGGCAGGGTCACCCGGCGCCGGGCGATGACGCCTGGCGACGTTCTTATCCACAGGGGCCCCTGTGGCTGGCCGCGACCAAGTGCCCAGTAAGACGTCAGTGAGGGCGTCATTAAATGGCAGCAGGGGCTCCAACGAAGTGGACGCCGTCTGGAGCACCTCAGTGAGGAGATTAATCTTCAGGGCCACCGCAGGGAGATCAAGGTTGAGGACCTCAGCGGCCCGACGGAGCACCATCGTGTAAGAAGCGCCCTCCTCCATGGTAGGCGGAGGAGAGGCAAACCCCGGGTCAGAGGAGATATCAAGGCCGCCGGCCTCCTCTAACTCGTCCGCCCAGTCCTGCTCAGAGTCACACTGACGAGCAAGAGGGTCCTCGGACCCCTCCCAGTCGTCCTCCACCTCCGCCGTGTGTGGAACAGCCTGCGGCGGCAGGGCAGGGACCGGTGAAGGAACAAACGGCGCTGTGAACGGCGCCGGATGGGGCCGAACCGGTGCCATGTCCCAATGCGGATCCCAGGAAGGGACAAAATTGTCCTGGAACCTGGGCAGGGGCGGAACAAATGGCATCCACAGCGGCGCCGGAGGCGGAGCCGAGGGTGGCGCTGGGGCCGGAGCCGGCAGCGTGGGACCTTTTGGCGCCGTGGCCGGAGCCAGCGGCGCAGAATCCTGCGGTGCCGGGGCCGGAGCCGCCGGCAGCGCCGACAGGATCCTGACATGGGACCGCGGGGCCCAAGGGCGCGCCGGCGGGAGCCCGAGGCCTAAACAGGCGGTCCATGGTAGCAAGAAATTCTTGCACCTGTGCGGGAGTCGCCGACGGACCCGGGTAAGGTGGGTAGGCCGCGGGACTCCCGGGCTCCGAAGGAGCCGCAGGGGCAGAACCCCTGTCCCCCTCGTCCGCATCCGGGGACCGACGGGGGGACGTCGGAGAGCGACAACACTTCTTCGATTTCTTTTTGTGTCGTCTCTTACCCGAATTCGAGGGTGAAGACTTGGAGCCTGAGGAGCGATGATGGTGGCCCTGCGAGCGTTCTCTGGAGCGGCCCCTAGACCGAGAACGGCGCTGGAACGAGTGCCGGACCTCAAGCAGCTTCCGGCGACGCTCCCTCAAGGCCTTCGGGGCCATGGCCAGACAGTCCCTGCAGGACCGGGAGTCGTGGTCGCTCTCCAGGCAGTAGAGACAGACGTCGTGGGGGTCCGCCACCGACATATTGCGACGGCAGGTCCCACAAGACTTAAAACCAGGCATTCCTACGTGCACTTACAGGAGACAAAAGTCTCAAAAAGATAGTCAAAAAGTGACTAAGGTACGTGCTCTAACCGGATCTGCGCTTACTGGCGCGGAAAAAAAAAGAACTGACGTCAGCGCGCATGGGTGGCGCCTAAGTAGTCTCCGTGACGTCATCTCGGCGCTTACGACGCCAGCGACGAACGCGGAGCCGCACGACGCTACCTACCGACGCGCAGGGGTACTGCTGACGAAAAACTTTCCGGATCCAGTCTGACGCCTGGGGATATTCTAAGGTAAGGAATCTATCACTAAAGTGTCTCTTTCAGATAATATCATATAGCCAAGTCTGTTTTCTCCCATTGACTTTAATGGTGACAGCTTTATTGCATTTATTTATGAACCCTTTGAAAATCTATAACTCCAGTTATGTGCAATGTATCAACTTCATTTTGATGCCTATATTTACATAAAAATACAATCTATATAAATTGGTGTCAAGGTTTCTTTCGGGTCGTGTCACTTACTTGTTGTTAATGTTGGTACTGTGAAGTGCTTAACACATGGTCCTCTGAGTATGCCTGACTGCTCAAGCTAAACTACCAGGACTGAGTTAAGGCTGCTAAGGATGAACCCCAAGTCCACTTTTGTGTATTGTGGTAGTATTGCACGATAAGGCCCCCCTAGCCATATCATATAATACTTCCACCATGCAACACTCAGTGACTGCGATAAAAGTGTATAATTCCAGTAACGTGGCACAAACTCTCTCCCTCCAGGATTCACCAATATGTCTTGAGATAGCCACCTAGAGGGCTGTAACCACCAAACATCCAAGTCCCTTGAGAAGGGAGATTGTCATAAAACTCTCCTCACTTCTGTCCCCCATGCTCTTCCCACCTGTCTTATCAGGTAGGGATAGGTTGGGGATATTGCCTACCCTCTCATCAATAGCACCACCTGGGGTTCTGTAGTAATTGACCCTTGTAGTAGTCTATTTTCATAGTTATCTAACCGGGGAGCGCAATTCTGCTGCATGTTGAAGCTGACAAGCCAGATAATTCTAGGTCTGGGAGCGTATAACCTCCACCCTCCCATTCCAGCTTAAGCGTGCTCAACTTAACTCTGCTCTGTTTACCAGCCACATCAGGGTTGCCATTAACGTCTCAATGTCCCTGAAGGTGTCTCTGGAAATACGGCACAAACAGTTTTGAATCACCTACAGGCATTTGGGCAGGAACAAAATTTTAGAGAAGACAATATGTCCCACAACTGACAAGCCACTTTGGTCTTTTTTAATCTTGCCTATGTTGTATGCATGTAATTTCTTCACTGTATGAACTACCTGCATGCCCAAGTATCAGAATTTGACCATTTACCATCTTGAGAGCCATCCCAGGAAGATAAGCTATAGGCTACCACATCAGGCCCCCAAAGGGAATATTACAAATGTGCCCTAGTTGGTGCATAGGCACGACACGCTCTAAAACTTGTCAAGCTCCGCCAGGAGCATTGGGACTGCTTGGTGAGGGTAACAGATTAGTGCATCATCAAAATACACTGAAGCCCAGTCACTCAGATTCTCCATTCCTGAAGTCTGTTTCTAAGCCCTATCACCAAGGGCTCTACCATCAATGTAATCCTTGTCTGGTGCCAATCAGGCAGATATTATATTGCCAGTTTTTAATCTAGCTGTGGAGTTGTTGTACAAGAGGAATGATCCTTGACAGGAAGCTCCTCCCAAGTCCATACTCTTTCAGGCTCTCGAACATGTATTCCCACCCCAGAGAGTACATACAAGGTCAAATACCTTCTCTATATCCAAGGCTGTAAGCGTGGCATCCCCTTCTCTTATTAAAGAGTCATGCAATGCATGGGTTAGTCTGCGTATATTCACTGAGGTGCTATGTTCCAGTATAAATCCAGCTTGGTCCTCGTTTACTGGGCTTTCTACCTTTACCTTCAACCTGCTTGCTAATACTTTATAAAGAATTCTGATGTCAGCGTTCATTATAGGCAAAGGTCTATAGATCCACACGGTACTCCTTAGTCATATCAATGTACAATCTCAGGGTACGTCGTGGATGCAACCGGTGTAGTCTCTTATCCTCCACAGATGGATCGGGCAGAGAAAAGGACGCGGGGAGCATTATGGACTGCCCCACAGTGAGCCTGCAGTTCGCTGACACAACACATAGAAGTGGCTGCAACGAGGAACACAGCTTCCAGAGTCAAGAGTCTTACACTACAACTGTGAAGAGGATAAAACGATAGCACACATCAGAAAGTCTGAGACAAAATTCAGGTCTCACTCTGCTATAATGACAGGAGCAAGGAGAAACCTACACTAATTTAAATAACAAATGGGGTGGGCAAATTTCTTACAGTACTGGATGCAAAGCTTCAGACAATTCCACCCATTTCCAATTGTTTCGCTTCTCCTTGCCATGAATTCAAAATGGCAAAATGGATATAGAATGTCCTGCAGTACAACCTGAACTCATTCTGCGTAGGGAACAGGAAATTCTTGAGACGCCCATCACTGTCTCGGGCCGGACAACAAAAATTACATTAATGGTAATCCATTAAGTTCATTACACAATTCGGCCCAGTGCATTAAATTGAGTTCCTCAACAGGGGAGCCGGTGCGTAGCATCCGCATAAAATATATCACCAGGACGACAATGGAGGAAGGCGCTGCAAACAGGCCTTATTGCTAGGCACTCAAGAGCACTGTCAGGGGTCTGGGCAATGTATTTACCTTAATGCAATTATCCTTATTGAAAATACATTACGGCCGCTGACAGTGGTCCTAAAAGCAAATATGTTGCTACCCTGCTTTTGCTCTGCAGCCAGAAAAAAACTGGCACATTTTGAATGTTTCAAAATTCTATTTAATATTTTTCCCACCACTAATAAGGGCTGATAAGGCAAAAGAGCAAAGGCCAACAAGGCCGATAAGTAACCTTTAACTGTGCCCCCAGCCAAGCCTTGCCAGGCCAAAGATAATGCAAACGAATCAACATCAGACAATCTCATCTGTAGATATTCAGCCTGTTTTACTTTACACAAGGTGAAAAAGTTGGACCACCTGCCTGAATAAACTATATTGATAGAAGCACAGTGGGTAGCCAGAATGACTTCTAGCACTTCAGAAAGGAGATTGAAATCTTGCATTTGATTCTGCTTAAACTTCATGAATGAGGCTGTGGAGGTTCTGGTGGAACACCCGGTCCTGCTGCTGGGACAGTGGATCCTCCCAGCGAGGAAGTCAGAGGGAGTACAGATGCTCAGAGTCAACACTTCAGATGACCAGACTCCCCAAGCCCAATCCAGGACCACTAGAATCGGCTGTGCCCAGTCTCATCTGACTTTCTTCAGAACTCAAGGATCATGGTCAGAGGTGGAAACATGAACAAAAGTTCAAAGTTCCAATGAAGGCAAAACGCCTCTTGCAAAGAACCCAGAGATGATACTCTAGAGCTGGACAACGGGTGTTTTTGGAAATGGAGAATAAGTCAACCAAAGCCATGCCCAACTGGGCCAAGATACCTGTGCCAACTCTGGGTGCCGACGCCACTCGTGGTGAGCAAGATTACACCTTCTGCATTTGTCTGCCCTGATATTGAGCAATCTCACTAGATGACTGACCAGCCAAGAAATCCTTTGTAATTCACGGTATCCGAGCTTCCAGACAAAGAGTGCAAGACCCTATTCTGCCCTTTCTGTTACAGCAGCACAATTAACGCTGAACAGGAGCCAGCTTATCGGACACATGGATTGTCTCTGAAAGACTTTC
Source organism: Calotriton arnoldi (assembly GCA_963921515.1). NCBI lineage: Eukaryota > Metazoa > Chordata > Amphibia > Caudata > Salamandridae > Calotriton > Calotriton arnoldi. Next base: position 785,651 of record CAWUFW010003961.1, read on the forward strand.
CCGGTGCTGGGTCATCTGCAGTCCCAGATTCCAAGGAAGGGCCTGAATTTGCCAACAGGCATGAGGTACCAACATCATGCATGATGCCAGAAGACCAGTAAGCCTCAAAACCATCAAGGCCGGAACTGCAGCCCTCACCTGAAACATCAGGGTCATAGTTTGATGGTCCTGGACTTGTTGTAAAGGTGAGGAGGATAGATCAATCGTACCCAGAAGGGAACCTTTAACGTGAATCCTCTGAAAAGGCTGAAGATGTGATTAAGACTTATTGATGAAAAACCTAGGGTGGGCAGTAACAACACTGTCCTCTGTCACTGACACTGTGGTCTGAGACCAGCCAAGGCAAGCTCGCCTTCGACAGCCCGTTGTTGAAGTACTGGGATATGTGAATCCCCGACCAGTCAGTAGACCGCCAACACGACCTTTATAAAGGCTAAAAGGCAGGATTGTGAATTGGAAGTTGTCTGATCCCATCACCAAGTGCAGACACTTCCTGTGGGATTGAAGGTCGTGCACAAGAAGGTTTGGGGACACTATCGTGTCCTCAAGGTCCAAAGCCAGCAAACTCGAGCAAATGTCAACATTTTCAACTTCCCCTTTTTGAAAAAGGAGTCTATCTGAGATCCTGAATCATTCACAGGCCCCCATCCTTCTGGGGGACAAAGGAGATTCAGGATTAACAACCTAATTAGTTTTCCGCCTTGAGTACGATTTTGAACACCTTTTGGGCTACCAGCATCAATAAGTCTTCAGGCAAAATACCTATTTATGAGGGTACACAGGGCGGCACGGGGAGGAGAGTCAAGAAAGGGAAGAGCATAACCAACTTGGACAATCTGGGGGACACTCTGGTCTGACATTGAAGCACCAGTAAAGCAGGAAATGCTCGATCAAGCTGCTAGATCCTGCCACTTGTTGTCTCAACTATATCTGTAATGCTGAAGGATATGGCGAACAGGGGAAAGTAACCCGAATGAGTGAGCTCAAACTCTACTGTCTCTGAGAAGCTCAAAGGCTGCATCTGCTTTTTCACCAAAAGTCTGGCCCCATCAAAGGGCATATCTATGAGCAAAGCTTGGACATCCTTAAAGAAGTCGGGTGAAGCACATTCAGGCAGTCCATCTTATAATCGTGCTGGCCCTCGATACAAGAGCTACAGAGTCAGTTGTATTCAACCCAGAAAGTATTTTGCAGCATCCTGTCCATCGTGCACTGTTTGAGCAAAAGTGATGACAATATCTTTAGGCAAGCATGTAAGACCTCACGTGCCATATCCCAAATGGCATGTGCATAAAGACCGAAGACGCAAACTGTATTCAAGGAACGAAGTGTAGAAGAAAACACTTTTTGTCCGTAGCATAAATTCTCTTGGATTCTCTGTCAGGTAGATTAGCTGGCTCTCTGGACTTGACTGTTGTGGTAAAACTTTTGTATCACCTGGCCTTGTTCTGTGACATCTGGCTATGGGATGAATTAATACCAGGACTGATTAAGGCTTAGACCAAACTGTCAAAATTGGGTCAGTTAGGACTTTGTTGATTTGTAACAAGGGTTCAGAAATAGCAGGCCCAGGTTGCGAAATTTCTGTCAGAAGGTTAGCTTTTAGGGTTTATATAGTGTTCAGCAGATGCCACCCTGGCAAATGACAGCCTGTCAAATTTAGAGATCTCCACCTGCCTGGGAGAAATCTTTTTTTTAAAAACAAAAACCTAATCGTAGTGAACACTCTGAGGGTGAGGTGGGTTGGGGCAGTTTTATTTTTTTCTGTTCAAGTCTGCTAAGCTTTTCCTGGCATACCCAAAGAGAAAAAAAATACATCAGAATGTCCAAGCTAACTGTAGTGGATGATGTGCAGTACATAGGCAGAAGGGTCACAGAGTCTGTGTGAACGTGGCCTTGCACAGAGAAACCGTGACAATGAAATCTGGGAGCGCCTGTCTGGCCACCGCTTTTACTGCAAACATTCACATCCTTCCAGGTCTACTGGCTCTTGAGGGTGCAACGTGGAACCCCCAGATGACACACAGCAAAGAAGGCACCCATCGGAGGTGATGATGACCGATTCCTCGAGGGCAACCTGAGAAGAACAAGATGTCTCATGCTGATTCATATGCGGAGGCAATGGTGACTCTTCTGAACCAGCCCGAAATTTTGCGTCTGGGCAGCAACGCAACTAAAGTATAATCAGGTGGTGTCTTTTCCAAAGGTAGAAGCATTATGTGGCATTGCTGAACACCATAGAACACTACAGGACAACTGCGAAGAACTAGAACATTTCGCATCCTCAGAGTCCCACAGGGATTGAGAGGTGCAACATTATGCAATCCCTACTGGGGCTATTCGACACAATCATGGAAAAGTCTGGCAAAGACCTAGTACACATAGAGCACACATAGTTGTGGGCACCCTACCCTCTGACGTTCGGGTGCGGGTCCACTTCTACTGACAACAGTGCTAATACCGCCAACCTTCAGTTGTTCAAAGACCTATACTCAAACATGCTTTTCAAGCATACATCTTTCAGACCCATCATGGATCATCTACTGAATAATGACATCAAATATAGATGGGGCACCCATCTAAACTTATCTTCCAATAGTAAGTTACATTTCTACTGCTCACTAAAAGTGGCCCAGAGGACACTGAAACTCAACGGGAGCATGACCAGTACGAAGACGGACTGAAACAACTGCTGCAAACAGACCTCCGCCCATGGAGATGTACTGAATCAGCTCAGATCTCCAATGTAAGAACACTACTAATAGATAGATGGCAGCACTACTACCTCTGGGCCTATCTGTGGCATTCTACATCATGATTCCCTCCCTGCTAAATAGACTACATAAAATAGATTTTTATAGATGCATCTTTCTCGTCATACCTAAATAACAAATCAAGCATTATCTCAGTACCACCATTCACAGTTCTGCACCATACAACATCCAAGCAGGAGTACCTCCATGCTCCATCATTTGACCATTCCTTTTCAACAAGTACCGTTGCCGCTGCCGGACATCTTCTAATGCTTTAACATCACCTGCTATAATCATGCTTATGGTACGCTATATTATCCTAAAATTGGAAAATTCTTGCTATCTTGAAAGTGTCATGAACATTTTGTCTTTTCATCTGAGGTCCTTTAATTTGCGTATTAGTCAAATAACTGAGAAAGCACAACTATAATTTCGTGATATTTTAGCATCTTTGTCTCATGCACATAATGGTTCTATAAATAAGTGGAAAATTTAAATTATTATAATGGGCACAAGAGGTTTTAGCTTTCCTACATCTTGGTTCTTCAATGGGGGGAGATTAAAGGTGGTAAAAGAACATTCATATTTAGGTGTAAGCATCTATGATAAATTGTCATGAGTCTCGCAAAATTCCCTTCAGCTGGCAAAATCGAAGTCTATAGAAATTGTTCTTTTACAATTTTTTAATGCATGAGGAAGGAGAGATGTTCAATCACTTTTAAAGGTGTACATTGCTAGTGTTGTTCCGGTTGTATTGTATTGCATACGAGCAAGGTCTCTGTCCTCGTTCAAATCTATTTCTAACTACGAAAGAAAATACAAGGAACATTTCTATTCAATATTATTTCTAATGTTGAATCTGTTTTGTGGAAATTATATCTTGGCATAAGCTCGATTGAAATTATACATTTTGAACTGGGTTTGAAGGGTCTAAATTTTCGGGCCTTCTGCCAAGTTACTCGATATTTTTTTTAATTACATAGCAGTTCAGAAAATATATTGAAAAAAGCAATTAAGTGGGAACTTGCAGGGGACAATAAAAAACATTTTTGGAATTGTTTATTCATACAGTTTACAACAGATGGCCTTAAATAATGACAAGGTGTTATCCTGTCTAACTAGCAGTGATCTAAAGTGGCCCATAAAAAAGTATGCCAACATTCGTAGCTTTCATCTTGACCCGCAAATTGTTTACAAATAAAAAGTCTTCAGCTAGGCAGTAAGCGTGCATGACGCAGTGAGATGCAATTGTATTTGAAGGCCAACTTATGTCCTCTTAAGCTTAGACTTTTTGTGAAATTTAGATTTAATCAGATTCCGCTTGGAGAAAACGTGTGGATCAGGAAGTATGGGTTATCCCGCCATCCATGCTGTCAATACTGTGGAGCAACGAAATAGGATTTGAATCGTGTTTTATTTTTGTGCCTGGATCTTTTTTATCTGCAGCAAACATTTCTTTTTTCAGTGACTTTAAAGTATTCAGCAGCAACACACAAAGAAGCAATTTATTTATTTTTAAAGCTCCCCACTGGGAATATTCGTTATCGTCTAATGAGATTTTTTTGGTAGTTTCTCAAAGTAAACTGATTTATTTGTTTGTATTTTAATGTATTTTGGTAGTCTCATTCATGTTTGTATTGTCTAAATTTATGTATCTTTTAATGTATTGTAGGTATATATTATTGCTTGATGCGGTATTGTCTAAATTCATGCACTTTTTTAATGTATAGTATTTATATATCATTGCTTGTCATGTTTGTTAAGTGCAATCTGTGGATGCACTTTAAAGATTAAATAAATAAATGATGTCATGATATGCACATTCTTAACACGTTGTTTAGCTCATTAGTTGTGGTTTCATGGTGTTAGAAATTGGGCTTCTGGTTGGCAGAGTATGCACTCTGTCCAAGCAAGAACGACAATCCTAGTCAGGGTAACTCAGATACACACTTTAAATTAACATGTGCTCACTCTCTGGTTGCTTAGCAAAGAGCAGTCAGGCTTAACGTAAAAGGCAATGTGTTAAGTATTTGTGCAATACAACAACAGTACAACAGTGAAAACACCACAAAAAGACTCCACACAAGTTTAGAAAAATAGATTACTATTTTATAAATAAAACAAGACCAAAACGACAAAAAGCCAATAAGTAAAAGTCAAGATATGAATGTTTAAAGATTGTCAAAATAGAGGTTAGAAGCAAATAGTACTTTCAAGTTAATGAGTTGCGTTGGAGCGGGAAAATGTCAAGAATTCAGACTGCCCACAATGGAGCACAGGCTGGCTACAGGACACACGCAGGGTCCGCTGAGCAAAAGTACCTAATACTTGGTCGCAAATACAAGAGGCGGCATGCATCGATGCCTGCCCCACAGTCGAAGAGATTTGCTGATTTTCTCAACGCTTTGATGGCGATGCGCTGGTTTCTGAAGGCGAGCGTCAGTTCCGCAATGCTTTGATTCCGTAGCTGATCCACCGGATTTCTCCATGCTGTTGAAGGGATGCTGTAATTGTCCTTCCGCAGTGGTGGCGATGCAGTGGTCTCTGCACTGCGTTTGTAACCAATGCACCGGGTTGCTCCACACTATCAAAGGGATGCATCGATCGTCCTTTAGCAGTGGAGGTGATCAATGAGACTGTTCCAATGACGCTGCTTGGGCCCCAAATATGATGCTCTGATTCTGTTACCACTTCAGCTGTGATTCTGCTCATCGCAGCAGAGGATGTGTCGGTTTCACTGGAGCAAGCACCTGGAGTCACTTCCAATGACCCAGTCACAGGAATAGTGTTAAAGAATTTGATGTCCCGGAGTCTATAAAGAACAGGAAGCTAGTCTGCTAACTCTTGTAGACACGCTGGGACAGTCAGAGGGAGCAAGCAGGCAGCAGAGAGCACACCAAGGCAGCAGTGTTCCAGAGCAGCTGTCCAGCAAGCGGAAATCTTAAGCAGAGCAGTCCTTCTTCTTGTCAAAGTGGTTTCAAGTCCAAAAGTGCACTAAGTTGGTAGGGTCAGAGTTCCAGTACTTTTACCCAGTTGTGTATTTGAAGTGGGGGTGACCTCCAAGAAGGGTCTTTGAAGTGCACACAAGTCCCGTCATCCTGCCTTGGCTCCAGACTCACAACAGGAGGTTATCTTTTGCGTGGTCAAGCACAGCTTATTCAGGTGTAAGTGTGAGGCTGTGCCCAGCCCCTCCCCTCCTTCATCCCAGGAAGATGTATGAAGTCACACCCAGCCCTTCCTTTGTGAGTAACTGTCTAAGGGGAATACACAAAGTGAACTGTCACAGAGCCCAGCCAGTTATCAGAGGCAGGCAGCAGACAGCTAAGAGCAGGAACATTTTCAGCTTTCTAAAAGTGGCACTTTCAGAAGGGTAACTACAAATTCACTTTCATCATTAAAGCAGATTTGTCATTACCTTTTCAGAGGTACTAAACATGACATTTCTACTTTCTCTCAATTAGGAATTACAGCTTACTACATGTAATAAGGAATTCCCAAGTTAACCCATGAGAGGGGTACACCTCTCAGTAGTGAAAAATGAGTTTGGGAGTTTTTCACTACCAAGATATGCAAGATGTAAACCTACATATCCTTCCTTTTAGTTACACAGCACCCTGCCCTATGGGCTACCTAGGGCCTACCTTAGGGGTGACTTATATGTAATAAAAGGGGAGTGTAAGGCTTGGCAAAGGGTTTTGAATGCCAAGTTGAAGTGGTAGTATACTGCACACACAGGCTCTGCAGTAGCAAGTCTGAGACATGTTTAAAGGGCTACTTATGTGGGTGGCACAATCAGTCCTGCAGGGCCACTTGTATAATTTAATTTACAGGCCCTGGGCACATGTATTACACTGTACTAGGGACTTACAGGTACATTAAATGTGCCAATTGTAGATACATTAGAAAAACATGTTGCAGGGAAGAAGCACATGCACTTTAGCACTGGTTGGCAGTGGTAAAGTGCTCAGACTCCTAAGGCCAACAAAAGGAATTAGCAAAAAGAGGAGGAAAGCAGGCAAAAAGTCTGGGGTAAGACCACATCAGGATGCCAGGGCTAACACATGCATATATAATAATCAAACTTACGTGAATATTTTTGTGTTATTTAATCATTTCCACTAAAGTATATATTTGTTATCTGTTCTAAACAAACAGAGCTTCAAGAAGGTTAGTGACTGCATGTTAAGTGTAGTGTTATTTCAAATAACATTGTTTAATAATTTGAAATAGCTGAAAGAGCATTTTGCTACGTCACATTGATTGTTTCAGGACTGGACAGGCACGACGTCAGCACCCACTTGAACTGAAAACTGCTGTAAGGAGGCGAGTGGCCTTCACCGGCAGCCCAAATGGCTACGTTTGTTATTTGATACACACAGCTGCTCTCTTCCAGAATTAGCAAGATTGCTATTAAGAAAGAACAATAGTCCTGTTGTTCTGAACCAGGTATGATAGTGTGCACCACCTTTGAAACACACAGTAGGCTTGTTATTTACTAATCTGCTAGAGCTAGCATAGTGTCTGCAAGCAGCAAACAAGGGAGTTACTGCTAGAGATGGAAATGTTCTAACTTTTGTTTGTGTTCACAATTTTGATTAATTTCCTCGCTAATTTACCAGTTGCATTCTATGTAGTTACAATTCATATTGTGTGCACTAGATTGGGCTTTTAAAATATACATTTTAAATGCATATTCTGTTTTCATTGTTTCTTGGGTGTGTGGTTCATTTATGAAAGAGGATTTGGGTTTCCACCGATTGTCCCTGTCTTGTCCCATGGGACTATTAATGCCAGAAACACATCTTACACAGACATTGCCAGTGGGCTGTGTATTGGCTGCAGTCCAACTGATTTTCTGGTTCAGGGTGGCATACTGACTGAGTTCTTGGTGCCAGGGAGCCAAAACATTGAATCTTGTCGTCTAGAAAGCTATAGAAAACATATTAGAAGTTCAAGACTATCTGATTGCTTCTGATCTGTTGACCACTGGATGTTAAAAAAGCATCATTATGCATCCAAAACTGAGATTCTCACGTGTGCAAAATCGACAACCTCACTTCCATTGACAACACAGCCTAAGGAGCTTGGTGTACCATCAACAACAGCAACAGAAGTAATAAACTGAGGAGTCATTATGGACTCCGCCCTCTCCATTAACCCTCAAGTTAACCAACTGACACAAAATGCAATTCATGCCATGCAGATACTGCAACTTATCTTTCCGCTTCTGGTTTTACCACAAAATGACCAGGCACCTACCTCCCTCATTATAGCCCAACCGGATTATGCACATTGTTTGCATTATGGGGTTAAAAGTTGTCTACCAAGAAATCAAAATGCAGCGATGAGACAACTCTTACACTTAAACTTATGAGACTACATCTACTATGCTTTAAAAGCACATTACGGACTCCCTGACACCAGAAGATCCTTTCAAGATTCTCTGTATTACACATAAGGCCATAAGTGGCAATGGTCCAGCTTCCTTACAAATAAATATTAGGAATACTAAGAAAAAGACATTAAGATTCAGGATGGCTGCACAGCTAATCACACCATCTTACATGAATAAGACTATGGGTGGGACCTCTTTCTGAATGGAAGTTGCAAAACTCTGGGGCATTTCAGGCGATAAGCGCCACTTGCAACCACCTGGTATACAGGAGGATGTTGGCAACCTGTCTTTTCCCTACCTGAAAGTACATGAAATGGGCAGATCAGACCTACTGAATTACCAGTCCACAAAAATAGGAATCAGCAAAGTCCTATACCTGTTCTGGTGGGAACAGGTGAAACTCATGCCCCAACCCCTACAGAACAGAAGTGGCATCAAAGAATCAGACAAAAGGCACAAACTGCACAAGAGAGCTTTCATTCCTTATGCACGACAAGGTCTCGAATAATCAGTCCACCAGTGTGCTATCCGTCTCTAGGTTAGTATGCATTTTGTAAATTCACAAAATAAACCATACCATTCCCACGAGGTGAAAAAGTGCCCGAAGTGTTTGTACTTCTAATTTTAGGAATGAAGACGTAACGTGACCAGCTGTTCGTAGGTAAGCATTATGGTGCATGTGGCATTTTGTGAGATCCTTAGACTACCGTCAAGTCTGATATATGTATATATCTGTGCCTCCTGGAGTACTGTTTTCTTTAATACACCCACTGACCTATATAAATCATTACACATTCCTCCATTATACACTTCAGCATCGGCACTCCTACTACTCTCGCTACCACCACAGCCACTCTAGAAGCACCAGATTACAGTTATACATCGGCACGAATACCTGTGGCTTTGAAGTAAAGCATGCAGTAACACAAAGGATTTCAGCACATCATTCTTTTACCTTACGTTTGCTCTGAGGTGTGGGTCTATAGACTTTCAAACGTGGATAAAGTGGTTCAGTGAATTCTCCAAGCAATACTCTCAGAGCAGTGGCTACATGATGAAGCTGGATGCCTGGCACTCTTTGGGCAGATGGCAGCAACTTGTCCTTCTTTGCCAGTTCCATTAGCATTCTGCGGGTGAGTGTCCATCGGTCAGTGCTGTTGTAAATGAGGGTCAGATTTTCCCAGGTCAGGAACATGTTTAGGTCAACATGATGATCCAGGAGAAGCTGAACTAGTGCTGGTTTGTTCTCTATCAAAGCGGTAGTCATTATTTCATACAGTTCCTCTGGCTGAAGAAACAAAATAAGCCATTACTCATTAGTGGTTTTGCATCACGCATGTAGCAAAAAACTGGATCCAGTGGCCTAACATATACAAAGAATCAGCAGAAACAGATTCACGTTTACTTATGATTCATGGAAAAACCTAATATTCCACACTAATGTTGTCATATATTCAAATATTAGTGGAGTACATGCACATTCCTAATAGGTGGCCCCTATGCCAGGTACATATGAACAATGCAAACACCATAATATTTTAACCCTAAAATGGGCTACATTCTTGGTACATAATGTAAATGAGCCGTAAACAAATAATGTTGGTTCTTTTACTCTTCTTTCATAGAAGCTAAGAGGTGAGCAGGCCTGGGGCTCTCTCGAGGCTGTGGAATACATATGTCCTATATTTAAAATCTATACATACAGAGGTAGTTCAGAAATGTGTGCTTACTAGTATTAGTAAACACTCTTTGGAGTGCAGCACAGCAAAGGTTCGAACAGTTAGGATGCTCAGCAGAGAAAATGTACCTAAAAGGGGAGCTGGTTTCTAACACACTTTGGCCGTAGGACCACTACGATATCTTGTTCCGACATCACCACAGAGAATACTGACATCATTCTTTAAAACCAGGACCCTTTTCTGTCACCACTTTCATTTTCAATGGGCTTCTCATCACAGTAACTAGTCCTGACCTGGTGTCAGGACTTCTTTGGTAAATATCACTTATGATTTCACCCCGTATATTCTCCTGTTAGTCCTACCATTAGAATGCCACATTATTTGGGCCATGTTTTGTCTCAACTCAAATGTCAACACATACATTTGTCTCAACTTTTGTCTTCACAGTTTGAAAACCATGGGGCATATTTATGGGAAAATGGCGCAGTGCATTTAAGGCATACGGCGCATTCCTGAATTTTTCCACTGCGTTGGCGCACAATGGGCTACCTAGCTCCAACGCAGGCATCCTTGCACCATGATGCAAGGGTGCTTACGTTAAATGTAGGATTGTTTTTGCTTCCTGCACAAAAACAATCCTGAGAGGTATATTCCTCTACCTATGTGTGCTGCAGAATGCAGCACACATTGAATGAAGAAGTAACGAGGAAAAATAAAGATATTTCTCCCTGTTACGCTTCTCCTGGGAAGGTGTATCCTTTTGTAAATCTGGGAATGCATCAAAAACAATTGGAGTTGCGTGGGAACACCCACCGAAAGCCCATGGAATGCCTACCCAGCGCAGAGTAAGAAAACGCAGCAATTTCCACTGCATTGCATACAACAGATTTTTGGAGCCATGCAAAGTGGCTTTGCGTGGCTTCAAAAATCTGACTTATAGGTTTGCGTCATGCATATACACGTTGCTTGGCGCAAACGTGAAGCAACCCTCTCATAAATATGCCCCCATGTGCGCCTAGCCTCACGCAGTACGCTCGGCGTTGTGTTATTACTAGTACTAGTAAGCACAAACTTCCAACTTAGTTAACAAAACCCACTCATGCACAGGATGATAGCCAAAAGCACCAAGCCAAGTTACATAAAGATGCCGATTAAGATTCCCCTGAAAGGTCCACTAACACATGAAATGAAACAGAGACAGCCACCCAGTTGCCTGAGAATACAGCCTGTAGCTGCTATCAGTGCATCGAGCTGGACTCTCTCAGAACGCTCATTTGAAGCTATGGCAATTAACAAAGAAGGAAATGCTGACGGTAGAGAGAAACAAGCATTTGCAATGCAATAGGTCTCGCATTTGCAAGAGTTTGAGCTATTGCCATTGTAAATGACAATGCCTTTATATATGTTTTGGTTTTTAAAACATAAATGAAAGGTATTTACAATGCCAATAGCTTAAACTTGCGTAAATGCGAGACCTATTGCATTACAAATGCTTGTTTTTAACTGCAGCGGATGCAATGCACTATAGGGCCTTTCAAACCCCTTCGCCTCGGTGCCACTGCACCGGCTGCACACTGACAGCTGCACTGCTGGATTCACATTCTTAAGTTAGAGCGCAGCATACAGTGTGCACTATACAATACGAAAGGCCTCTTTGCGCTGCTAGCCGCGGTTTCGGAAGACACATAATTGAAAGTTTCGTAAAAAAAAAAAAGTAGTTTTGAGAAGGTGAAAATGTCTGTAACTTCATAAATATCCATATGAACATGTCACTATATGTGAAACTAGACAGCTAGGGGTGCCGGTCTGTCTCGTAGACTGCTTCTAAGCAAGTGGTGAATGTACTTATACAATGTTGGCTTGAATTCAGAGACATTCTACATACAGGTTCTCCATATAAGGCATTTATCAAATGTACATCCATCTTCGATCACGAACACATAATTTCATTATTGCTTAAAAGGTCTTCCAATACAACATTGCTCTTTTCTTAGGGTTCACCGTGGGATTTCTACACCTGTCTGTATTTCTGCGCTTTGCAGGAGGACATTGCGCAGTTGTGGACGGGGTCGGTCTAGTTCTGTGACTGGTGTTATCATTCGGGTGTGCATTCCTTTGTGAAAGCGGTGAGTTGGGCTGTGGTCTCTGGGGCCTCGGCATACACTGCCCGCTCGTGGGCTCGAATTGATGGGTGCCGAACGAGGAGGGGAAAATGGTGAGAGGACAGGCGAGAGACTGGAGCGCTGGGTCGCGGACAGTTGGGAGAACTGGCTGCTGCCAGGGAAGCAACCAGCGCTGAAGGCAGGCGGCGCCCGCTGCATAGAGACAGAAAGCCGTGCCTTGAATCGACAGGCGCCATTACAGCCTGCTTATCATTATCATCCCGGCATACACTGCACGTCACCCGTAGCTGGGAGAGAGGCTATGCGCACGGAAGTGTCACACAAAATGTAAAAATCAGAATAGCATCAAACGCTAAAATGATGCGTTCACGCACGTGGACCTTGGAATTATACCGCATATAACACACACCAACGCCAGCCCCCAGCGCAGAGGCATTCTTGGGAGGCCTGCCTTGCCTACGTGTTCTAATGCCACCTTGGTCGCATCCTTCACCGTGATTTCCTAACACTTTTTTTTAACAATTCTCCCATACTAGACAGCAATTTTTGGGTGATAACTGCCTTTTTGTTGCCAGCCTCATCGTATCGCGCTCAGATGGATGAAGGGTTTAGTAACTCAGTCAAAATTGAATCTGTGACTCAGGGTTGTAGAAAGATCTCTGCCGACGGCGCATGACCCGCTGAGCAATCCATGCTAAGCTATGCACACCATCTGCATACAATGCGCCTGCGGGAGATTTCGTTTAGAGGCTGCATTTAAAGTCCTCATCCAGTATTTAAGCATTCATCCTAGCCGCATCCGCAGCCGGTAGCGCATCCGCACATGAGTCATAGGTGCCGCCAAAATCTTTGTGACGATTTTCTTCAGCTCAACAAGAATTATTACAGCCTCTAACATACTGTATGTGCCCTGGGGCCACTACAACAGCACTGTGTGCTCTAGCGATCAGAAGGTTTGCAGTAGAACCAGGAAATCAAAGTACGAGTCCCGGCTTCTTCATGCGCCGACACTGTGATCCAGGGTAAATTACATATCTTGGTACAGCAGGCAGAACTGAACACTTATTGTGTCCAGACTGAACAGGTACAAGTCAAAGTCTGAAAAGTGAGCAAACCCATCACCAAAGAAACAAGCTCCTTGTCTGTTAGCTGGCAATGGCGGTCGCTTGTTTGTATTTGCAGCGCACCGTGCGCGCTTTCACTTTATGAAGCGAATGGTGTGAGGGACTGCAGCTGTTCTAAAAGTGAAAGTACTTATTGCGCGCTGCGAATACGAACAAGCGACTGCCATTGTCCCGGCTCAATAAACAAGCATTTGTTTACGAGTTCGGGGACACTGAGAAGATGAAGTAGTCCCAACACGAAAGAGATACCGACCTACAGCGTAACTAAACTGTAGTTGGTCGGTGCTGCTTCCCACAAAACGGAAGTGACATATCGCATGGCCAGCCAATAATGAGCCAGCTAAGCAGAGCAACGCAAGAGTGAACCAATGTCTAGCGGCAGGCGGGATTACCCTCCATATTATGTTTACTTCAGGTCTTGCACTAGGCTCGACCTAAAAAGGAGGGACTGAAGGGACAGGATGACTGCTATCAAACCTTTGTATCTTATTTCAGGTAAGAATCAATGACTTTACCCCCAACCTCCAGAACCGGCAGTGGCTACCCCGCTCAGCAGGCATTCAACTTAAATCCCTCTGCTTCATTCATAAAACCCTACTTTTTTTAATTTTTTTTTAATCTGTTTTTATTAATTTTTCACGTTATGGCAAGTTATACATAAATTTCACATATATATCCAGTTGGTACTTGTGAGAGTTGCTTTGTACATACTTCAGCTGATCTGTTCTGTGACATTGTAAACATAAAGTATCGACATGTTATCAGTTCACCATACAGTGCATATTTACCGCTTTTGTCGTCTCATTGTTTTTACATGTTTGTGACTGTTATGGAACTGTTCCTCTTTCCCCCCCTTACTTTTCTTTTCCTTTATTACTTTTAAATCTGCTCTTCCCCACTAAGGTGAGTATAATTTGTTCTTTACTTCCATTATCTGTCTGTGATTATGCTTGCTAACAGGGTAAACCATGGGGAATAGTCATAATATAACAATAACAAATGATACATGTTGGAGTTTGATATAGGTTGTAAATGCTAACGTTTGGGCACCCTGGTCTCTATGTCTTATGAGGTAATATATGTGTGGCTAGTGTCTGTGGCTTGGTGTTCGTTGGGTTGTGAGGGAGCCCGCCCATAGCTGTTGTTTGCCTGTCTGCTCTATATCTTAATCGACCTCTTGTCTTAGTCTTGTTATGCATCCCTGTTTATTGTGCCATTGCTGTTATTAGGGGTGATGTAGGTTCGTCATTGTTATGGATGTGGGACAAGGCTGTTAGGATCTCATCCCAGCTGCTAGCGATAGCAGTCTTGCAAAGCCCTAGCGTGTCTTCCCTGTGAAGTGCTACACTCTCTGCTTTTGCCCAGGTGATCATTGAGCATTACAATGTGTGGGGTGTAGGAGAGTAGGATCTGCTTCACATGGGTACCCCCACTTTTTGCTGATGCTTCACTGTTTTTCGACATTAGTCTGGCTGGGGCCCTGCTAATCAGAACCCCAGCCTAGCTGCTTCATCTCTAAAAAGGTTTCCATGTGCCTAAGGCACATCACTGATTGGGATCTGGAGTGCCCTTATAAGTCCCTAGTATATGGTATACTATGTACCAAGGGCATAGGTACCTCAGAGGCCTGCCAGGGGCTGCAGCATGTATTATGCCACCCTGGAAGGCCATCCAAACTGACACCACAGGTCTGCTACTGCAGCCTGGGTAAGGTGATGCATGCACCCCTTACTGTGATATAGGTTACCTATATCACGAAATACATACACACATATAAACCTATAAGTCACTCCTAAGGCAGGCCTTATCAATCCTAAAGGCAGAGTGCGTGGTTCCTATGCGAGAGGGTGCCCCTGCATGAGCAGGGCCCCTCTGCAGCGTTCGGAGACCATCTCTGATGCTGTTTGTAGTGCAGCCTGACCATATACTCTTAAGCGCATTATATCCTCGCGGTAAAATGCTAACTTTGGAATGGCTGCACCTAAACATGTCGTGTTTGGTGTCAAACATCTTGGAATACTACCCCCGCCAATCCTGGCGGCGGGGGTAGCATTCCACCCTTCTAGAGGGAAAGACATGTTAACTCTGACTAGTCCGGTAACTTCTTTCCAGAGCCCTGGCATCACAAAATGGATGCTGCTGCCACAGACACGAGTCTGGCCTCCTGCTGCTGGACGAAACTCCGGCAGGGGAGGCCTGGACAATAGGTTTCCTGTCCCAGGGAGGTGTGACCACCTCCCCAGACAGGATAATGTGTATTGGGGCTGGGCGGGAGCACTGGGTGCTTTGAAGTCCTGCACTGGGGGCACATTTGGTGTCCCTGTGCATACCCCAGTTCAAACCGGATCAGGGGCTTGCAGCCCCTGCTTTGGCGCGAACTGGACAAAGGGAAAGGGGTGTAGCCACCCCTCTGCCCTGACCCACCCATAGGTGGGGCCACAGAGTAGTCCAACCCCTATCTTTAGAATAAAGGTAGGAACCCAGTCCTTAGGACTTTAGATTATCCCTGGACGAAACTCTGAAACTGAATCCTGGACCTTCGACGCTCTACTCACGATTAGAGGACAGAAGAATCTCCCTTGGGGTCAAGGAGTGACTCCTGCTTGGCAGGCACCAAAGAAGCATCTGTCCGGTTCGCATTTCTGAAGCTCCCGTCGGACGCCGAAGTCATCGCATCACCAGAGGTGGATTCTCAGACTTCCCCGAGGCTACCCTGAGTCCCCAGCAAAGCTGAGGCCCGTGGCTATCGTGGGTGACTTGAGACCGTGACCCCTGGACACCGAGCACATTTGCAAGTGCATCCTCTTCTGGGTCTCCCAAGAAGTCGTGCTTTGGGCTCCGAGTAGCCCTAGCCTCCAGCACCACCTGCACCGAAGATCACTGGCCCCCACTCCACGAGTGTCCTGTAAGCCAGATCCACGTGCGGCGTCACGAGGCTCCTTCGCGGTCGCTAGCCCGTTGGCTAGTAGCCCTTAACGAAGGCCAATCCTTTTCTTATACAAAGGAATTCCTCAGCACACGTCTGTTATGTCACAATATACATAAACATGCTTGATGTGAGCATAAGTAAAATACAAGTAGGTAAGTTCTTATTTCTTTTTTCCTTTTTATTTTCCGATGTTCAGACAGCCGACACGTGTTTCGTCGCTTACATGGGAATTAATCCCGCGACTTTATCAAGGCTGCATAAAAACAGAATGAATACTCAATGTATCACCTTCTTTAAATTGGGCACACAACCAATGAGATAACATATTGTGATGAAGCATGGCACCGGCCGCTGAATGTAATCTCTGACTAGTTCTGTACACCCAATTTAAAGAAGGTGATACATTGAGTATTCATTCTGTTTTTATGCAGCCTTGATAAAGTCGCGGGATTAATTCCATGTAAGCGACGAAACACGTGTCGGCTGTCTGAACATCGGAAAATAAAAAGGAAAAAGAAATAAGAACTTACCTACTTGTATTTTACTTATGCTCACATCAAGCATGTTTATGTATATTGTGACATAACAGACGTGTGCTGAGGAATTCCTTTGTATATCTGTCAATTGGCCAAGGCCATTTTGTGTTTTGAGGAGGTCAGTGGTTCTCTTCACCTTGCAGCACCGTGATCAATACAGCAAGTAAATATCAAATATTTGTGTTATCTCTCCCGAGTGGCGCCTTCATTTACCCAACTAAATGCCAATCCTTTTCTTACTTGGCATCCTGGTTGCTCCAGGCCTGCCCTCACTTACCCTCGCTGGGTGAGTTCCACAGACCTTGCTGGTCTGCACCATCGACGATCTACATCTTCACCGAGACTTGCCGTTGCCAAGGCTTGTTGGGTCCAATCCGGTCGCCGACACCTCAGCACTCGACAGACATCGTGTACCAGCCCGAATCCTGCTCCTGGTCGCCGACAACTCCTCCTGGACCTCGTGGCTGAAGAGTCAAGACGACCGTCAACGCACCTGAAGCACTCGACATCGGTGGGCATCTGTCCATCGCCTTCCTGGTCACTGGCTAGTGACCCAGACTCTGTCCCCTCTGCTTTCAGGTTCTTCAGAACTCCGATCCACTCTTGGATCCACCCGGACACTTTTCTCTTGGCCGCCAGCAGCACTTTGCAGCAGATCGCCATTCGAATCGACGACGAAACCCGACCCCGAAAGGCACCTATGCACCCGGCTTCCCTGGGTGAGGTAACACGAGTACTCCGGTGCTCCCGTGGGTAGAGACTCTTCAAAGTCCTAGATCTCAAAGGGTTTTGTCCTAGTCCTCTTTTAAGTGTCCCTTTTCTCTATTTTCCCGATCCCGACTTTCTCCATAGAAGTCAACGGCGTATTGCGGTTGTGTATTTACACTGCACGCGTCTCCCGTAGGTCCCCTGTGTCACTACCTTGGGTGGTTCCTTGTGGTCCAAGCACTTCTAGAGGCTCTAGGCCTAGTGTCTAGTTCAGTCGTGGTTCGCATACCACTTTATTGGTATATGGTTTGGTACGCCTCTAGGGCCCAAACGTGTATTTGGGCTATTACTGTGATTTAATAACTTATAACTTATGTACTTCGAACTCTAGCCTCATAAAGAGACTAGAGGGGTGTGTTTAGCAATAAATACATATATTTTGAATATATACCTGGTGTGGTGCTCTTTCATTTGGTCACTCAAGAGATTATAGACTGGTAAAACAAGCTGCTTTACATTCCTTCAAGACTTAGCCTGAAGGCTGCTCTCCATAGCTACCACTAGGATAGCTTTCAATAAGGTTGTCTTTAACCTATCTCCAATAAGGGGTTGTTTGGACTGGTGCAAGGTGCCCACTATAATTAGTGGACAGCATATACCAGGCCAACTTCTCACATGGGGGTTGTGGAGCTTTCCACTTTTTAGTGATCAGTCTCTTTGCTACCACCATTCCTATTTCTAGAAATCGGGAAGTGACTTTGTTGTTACGATTCCTGCGGTATAGATGTAGTATGTATGTGGGCCAATCTGAGAAGAGGTCTCTGCTTGTGCAGTTCGCTAGGTCCTCCGCTATTGCTCTCCAATATTCTGACAGTGTGGGGCACCCCAAAAGCATGTGCAGCAAGTCTGCATCCGCGAGTGAGCATCTGGGACATTTTATGTCTTGGCGACTGAAATATTGGTTAATCTTTGCAGGTGGAAGGTATGCTCTATGTATGATGAAAAATTGAATCTGGCGTAAACATGTGTTTCTAGGGATGTATGTGGGGCTCTGTAGAACCAAATTCTATTCTGAGTTTGAAAGTTGACGACCTACCTCGGTCTCCCAGTGCTGCCTAAGAGGCGACAGGTCGGCGGCTGTGTGATGTCATAACGAGGCCACAAACCATTTGGTTAAGTGCCCCCCGTGACCCATGACATGTACATATTGCACTGTGAGGTGCATGGTTGGTTTTATGGTCAAATCGCCCCATTTGGCAGCTAGTGCTGCCAAACGAGAACGGTGTAATAGGAATTGTCCAGGGGTAATTCCTCTTCTTCCACAAGTGCAGTATATGGTCGTAATGCCCCATCACAGTATAAATCTCCTATGTCTTGGATTCCTGCGACTCGCCATTACTGTAATTCTGCCGCTGAGGTGACTTTGGTGCCCCTAGGGGTTCCTTCTAATGGAAGGGCGGGAGCATATGAAGTGGATGCTTGGTTTATGTAGAGCGCTCTGCGGAAGCATTTGTGCGCCCACACAACACAGTAGTGAGTCTGGGGGTTTAGCCTTAGCGCAATGATGGAAAAGCCTAAGCAGATCTGGGAGCTGCACGGGCGGAAGTGTGGTCACTGTATCCTCCCTATGTCTGTCCGCTCATTCATAAAACCCTACTTACTCACAAGCTGAGCCATCTACTTGGGAAACTCTTTTCAGCTGGTTGTGGTTGCATTACATACAATACCAACCAAATGATCCTCAAAATCCCCAAATCAAATAAACAGAAAACAAAATATCAAGTCTTCTCCTTTCTTGCCACCACCCTGACCATGGATGGTATATGACTTCAATATATTCAAACTTATCCTCAAATCTTTCCTGTTCTGTTAACCACTACCTCCCACTATCCCAGCCCTGCCCTTCACACTACTGGATATGACATGTGACTGTATTTCTCTAATTCCTGCATTTTCTGTATCAGGCGTGATTTTCTAAATTCCAGAAACTTGCAGGCTCAAGCAGTACCTCACTGAAGAGGACTACGTAGACCAGCACTGGTCTGAGGATGCTTGAGTTCCCGTCTGGAAGGACCTTATCTGGCAGCTTGGGGCTGGACTGTTCCTCTTGGAAGTGCACCAGACTGATTCCATACTCAACTGATCACCAGTAGTTGAGATTCATTCTGCATTCCTTCCATCGCTTTGTACTTTGTTGCAGTCTGCATGTGGCTGATCTCGGTCTGGAGTGGTATGGTGGGTAAAAACTGAGGAAAAAGAATGTGGCATGAGTGATCTCCAAGGGCAATGAATTATTTGCTGCATTAGACTTCCCAAGTGACGGGTATGCTCAGACGTGGCTCCCATGCTGATTGCCACAGGACACAAGCTATGCATTCTGGAGGGATCCTGGCCTGGCAGTTTGGACTGAATTGTTACTTTTGCAGAAGGACCATAACTGATTTGCATATGGCTGGTCTAGAGTACCATGTTTGGGCAAAAAATGATAGTCAGGCATGTGGCCCTGAATGACCACCACCGGTTGAGGTTACTTTTGGAAATCCTTCCATCACTTTCTTGTTTACTGCCATGATCGTCAGTAAACAGATTTTATGGGGGCAACAGAGCGCAGGCAACAATATGGCAGCCTTTGTCGTGTTTCATATACTAATGTGGTTGCATTTCTTGGATTTTCAACAGCAAGGTAAGCGTGCAAATTACCATCCCTTGTATAAGGTGATTTCTACACCACTTTGCAAACCTAGCTGAGATTTTCACCAGCTAGACAGGCATTAGACTTTCATTGATAATTTCTCTTCTCTCTTTTCTCTCTCCATTTCTTTGTTTTTGCATTCTTTCCTATCTTCCTGTTCTCTTCTTGCTTATCTATCTCTTCCCCTATCCCATCCATAGTCTTCTCCAGTAGTGTCCATTTACAACTGTCACGCCTGTTCTCCTCACACTTGCCACTAGACAGCTTTCCGATAAGGAAAGGTTACATGTCTGTTGTCCTGGTTCTGCATCGCGAGGAATCTTCATAGATGTCAGAAAAGTTGAATAATTCCCTGCTGCTTGAGGGGAATCTTGAACACCGTTTTGCATAGTTGTTTTTCCATTGGTGTTACATTGAAGAATATATTTACCCATGTGATCATGTAAAATCACAGACAATTGAAGCCTGTCACAGATGTCATTTTTCTCCTGAATGTCCACAATGTTGAGACAGAATACTTAGATCAAAGTGCCATGCAAAATTCCCTTTAAGCATTGTGCATGTGAAGGTAAAAATGCAGCTTGATATGAACGGGAGGTGGCGATACTGAGCTGGGCGGGAACTGGGTGGCTCACAGAGAATTGAACCTGAGGTATTTAATAAGGTAAACATCGTTTACAACGAAGTCGATACAACGCATACCACTACAATGACCGCGTTATTACATTGCATACCATTACAACGCAAGTTGTTACGACTTGCTGTAGGGGGCACAGACTGGAGTTGGAATAGTAAATTATACTATTCCAAACTCCAGCGCCCCCCCTACAGCAAGTCGATGTAATGACTTGCGTTGTAATGGTATGTGTAGTAACAACGCGGTTGTTGTAATGACTGCGTTGTAATGGCATGCGTTGTAAATGCGTGCGTTGTGACGTGTCATATTCAGTTAATAATGCCATGCTGGTTTCCTCGTGTATGCGCCTTCAACTCAGACCTGAGACTCCTGGATTGACACAGACTCTGAAGATAGCTCAACAACTTGCCTCTCAACAATGTTGCTTGTATGTTGTGTTGCATACTCATGCAAGAATATTCAAAACAAAATATATTTCTTTTAAATGCAGCCTCATAGGCTTACATTCATAGCAAATAAAAAAGAGACCTATCCCTTTAAAAAACTCAGACTCCTTTCCCCTCAATTCATGTACTGGAAACTGCCTCTCAGAGATTTAACGAATGAGAGTATAAAGATAATGACGAATGTTCAAACGTAACCAGTCGGGGAGGCTTGTGGGTAATTTCTAACTTTAATAAAGATACCCATGATGTAGAACCAGCACTACAGGCATGTAACCTTTTCAACTGCCACGTAGGACCTTTACTGGTAGTTATAAACTCTTAAACAGAGTAGCAAGCTAACCTTATCAAATTTGGTTATGTAGGAAGAAAAGGGAGTGCTTTAGAAATATAACCTATAGAGGAGGTATTAATTTAAAAATACTTCTAAGCATCTCATGCCGAAACTGAGCTTCTGTTTGAGTATCTAATTCTAGACAACAGTGCTTAGTGAACGTACGCACTGATTTTCATGTTGCCGCCTTGCATATGTCAGAGGTGGGGATATCTCTAACCCAGGCCGTGGTTGCAACTTTTCCTCTTGTGGAATGAGCCTTGGGATTACCTCGGAGAGGAGTGGTCAGTTAACTGATAATATAAAGAAATACATGTTACTAGACACCTGGAAATGGATTGTTTGGAAGTCACTACACCTAGTCTAATGTGACCATAATTCTAAAACAACTGAGTCGCTCTATACGAATCTCCTTTGTCTTATACAAGGAAAAATGCAAGACCATCCTAATGTCTAGGGAATAAAGAGTCCTATCTGCTGGTGAGGATAGATTTGGAAAGAATGCGGGAAGGGTAATGGTCTGATTGATGTGAAAATCAGAAACTACTGCAGACAGGAAAGAAGAGTGAATCCTCAGAACTATAAACAAGCATTTGCATTGCAATAGGTCTCGCATTTATGAGAGTTTGAGCTATTGGCATTGCAAATGACAATGCCTTTCATATGTGTTGTTAAATTAGTTTAGTACGGCGCACAACTATCCAACAAGGGTTTCCCAGCGCCAAGCCTGAAGGAGGAAAAAAGAAAAGAAAAAGAAAAAAATACAGATGATAACGAATTATTGGTTTAACAACCAAGTTTTTAAAAGTTTGCGAAAATTCATATATGTTCCATTCCATATTGTCTTTTACAATGCCAATAGCTTAAACTCTCGCAAATGTGAGACCTATTGCATTGCAAATGTGTGCTATAAAAATTAAAAAAAGTGTTAGGAGAGAGCGTGTCCTGCCTGCAATTGCAGGCAGGACAAAGCTAATTGAGAAAATAGTGCTTAGAGGCTGTAATTAAAGCCTACCGAGCAACAACACAAATAACAAGGGGTGTTGCCATGGGAGGTTACAAAATGAGACAAGGCGGTACTAAGGAGGGACTGCTAAGCCTTTTGACCAATGAACAGCCACAGTTCACAGTGGACAATGACACAAGCCAATGAAAAAATGTGGGTGGAGAGTGGGCGGAGCTTCAAGTCCCTACCTCAATACAGCATGCCTCGCAGAGCAATGCATGCGCTGCCCAACTCTCGACCTAAAGAGGAGAAAACACATGGTCGGGGAAGGCACGGCGTATACACGTTAAAATTAGCTTGTGCGGGAAGCTATGCTGATGCGAGGGTAATGAAGGGAAGCTTCATCAGGGAGACAATAGCTGTGCTTCAGAGGCCGGAGCATTAGGAGAGAAATTGTACTGCGATTCATGATGAAGAACCAGTCAAATCAAAAGTTGAGGGTTGGTTGGTGCTTTGAGAGGGGGTGGGGCACAGAAGAGAGGCTATGCGGAGGGAAGAAATAATGAATGGATGAACATAAGCCTAGGAAAGCATTAGCTATTGCATCCGACTCGTGAAAAAGTACAACATTCACTTTCTGGATTATATTATCCACATCCACTCAGGGCAGGAATGATAAATGAACCTCCTACCCCCTCCTCTTCAGACCCCCAACTAGGTGAACCCCAAAACACAGACACAAGCTTTCCCACCTGAAGCACTAACTGTGGCTTGAAAAATACACATAACACTTAGAAGAGGGTGTTTTTTCACTGAGGGGTTCTGAGTGACAACAAATAGGCAATGATTTCAATATTGCACAAATGGTTGATGTATTGTGGCTTGCAAACACCCATAACTGCCTCTGATCATTGCAAGAGGCAATGTGTGCAAAGGGGCACCTTCACAGAAGTGGTGGTCCTGTCCCCTAGCCCACAGGTCATGAAAAGAGGTCACTAAATGGCTAAAGGACCGCACTAAGATGAACCTACCCCTTGATCCCCTGATGATGTTATTGAGCTCGGCCATAAGTGACAGGGGTGGGCAGGCCCAGTTGGGCATGGTTACTTCTCTCTTAATGGCTGCTATAATACAATGGGCTCTAGGTGGAAGCCCTCTCTGCTCCCCACAAAGTCACAATGGCTCAACAATGTTCGTTAAATTTACATAATGGAGCGCCTTGCAGAGCTCTGAAGGACTAACAGAATAATATTAGAGCATTAAAGCTTTTCATTCGCCGTCCACTGTGGTCTGTTCAATGAGTCGCTATGTACCACTAAGAATGCTCATCCTTGTTGAATCAATGGATACTGCTGTTCGTGTGCGTATTAGCTTTGCATAGATTGCTGAATTGTTCATGTAGGTTTCATGCACATTGCCTTTGACATTTTCAGGCAGATACCTTACATCTATAAGTACAGAAAGTAAACAGGACTACAAGAGGTTGTTTACTTTTGGTTCCTGCATTCTGATGCTGCTTTTATGACCACAATGACCAGGGATAGCAAGAGAACTGCCAGAGGTATCAAAAGACTCCCAATTGACATTCATGGTTAAAAACACTGACAGAGCCCAGCTCCTTTCACAGCACTGTTATCATTACCTAAACATCAAAGCATGGGTTTGTGATGTTTGAATGCACAACAGCAATCTATTTGGATATCTCAGGTGGTCCCCTACCCTTCTCAAGAGAATCCTTCCCCTTTTATACCCAGTAAAAGCCAGGGCAGTAACGGAGGCCCCTGCAGCCCCCGTGGCATAGGGAGACCCCTACACATTAGGGCCCCCATTCCGCCCAAGGACAATGAATATCTGAGAGATATGGGAAACTCAGGGGTCCTTCAGCACAATCGGCCAGGGGTGTGGGGGAGCATAAGTTTTGTGCTATGCCACCAAGTAAAGCTGATTTGCTCCAAGTACTCCGAAGCGCTTCATGAAGTGCCCTCAAAAACAGAAAAAAAGAATATGCCTCCTGCAGGTTCTAACTGCATCGACTCAGCAGTCAGTCTGCTCTTGCGTTCTAGGTAAGGTTTCAAAACTCAGCTCTCCTGCGTGGTCGAAATGCACGCAATCAAAATGGCATGGATCAACCGACCACAAAAAAAAATCATCACACAAACATTACTTTTGAAGCTGAAGTTATATGAACGTCAATCCAAATGTTTTGAGGCCTTGTAGGTTTGGATGAGATGCACTTAGGCAATGAGTTGTAAATCTCAGAGAACATATTTCTGCAGAAAGGAAGAAAGAAATGCCAGATCTTCTCGATCTGAGGTGCTGATTTAGAACATCTGCTCATGCTGACCAGGATACAGCCAAAGTGTGGTATCTGTCCTGCAGGGGCTTTGGAACAGCTTATGTTCATATTGTCGCTTCAGCCCCTGAAGGGCAGGATGGAGGACAGGCGGGGAATAACTAGATGCTATGCATCTATAACAGCATTTGTAGAAACAAAGCTTAAACTCTCATGAGAAAGTCTTGCTTATGAGAGGGAAAAAGGGGTCCTTGTGAATCAGGCCTGATTCAGTTGTCAAACAGCCATGCATGTAATCAGCAACAAATAAACAAAATATTTGACTGTTTCTTTAATGAGAGCAAACCCAAGGAGATGATGGACGGAGCGCTGAAACTTTTCAGACACTCACCCCCAGTCACAGATCTGGGTTGAACCCATCATCATTCTCTTGCTCACTTCGCCATCCAAGTTCAGACCCAGCCATATGCAAATCAGTCTTGACCATGTTCCTCATGGGAACATTCCAGCCCGAACTGCCAAACCAGGTATTCCCTAGACCGGAAACAAGCATCCTGGGACCAGTTTCGGGGTAACACCCCCTCATCAGCCAGGCTAGCTTGAATCCAGTGGCAAAGTGAGCAAGGGACCCACGTCTGGGTATACCCATCCAACTTAGGGCGAGCAAAGCAAACACAAGATGATGGATGGAGCGCAGAAACTTTTCAGAAACTCGCCACCAGTCACAGATCTGGGTTGAATCCATCATCATTCTTTTGCTCACTTCGCCACCCCAGTTTGGACCCAGCCATATGCAAAATCAGTCTTGACCCTGTTCCTCATGGGAACAGTCCAGCCCGAACTGCCCAGCCAGGTCTTCCCTGAACCGGAAACAAGCATCTTGGGACCAGTTTCGGGGTAACACCCCCTCATCAGCAAGGCTAGCTTCAATCCAGTGGCAAAGTGAGCAAGGGACCCACGTCTGGGTATACCCATCCAACTTAGGGCGAGCAAAGCAAACACAAGATGACGGATGGAGCACTGAAACTTTTCAGACACTCGCCACCAGTCACATCTGGGTTGAATCCATCATCATTGTTTAGCTCACTTCGCCACCCCAGTTTGGACCAGCCATATGCAAAATCAGTCTTGACCCTGTTCCTCATGGGAACAGTCCAGCCTGAACTGCCAAGCCATGTCTTCCCTGAACCGGAAACAAGCATCCTGGGACCGGTTTCTGGGTAACACCCGTCATCAGCCAGGTTTGCTTGAATCCAGTGGCAAAGTGAGCAAAGGACCCACGTCTGGGCATGCCCTGGTTACCCACTGTTGCTACGTCATAAAGGCCTTCCAGGCCAGGCTGACAGGCCCTTTTGAGAACCTGTAAGCACATTGCTGTTTGTCTGCCTTGACTGGAAGCAGAAAGCTTCATTGCATGGAGGAAAGACGCAAGGAAGGTGGTGAGGGTTGGTTTTAAGCATTGCAGGTAAAGTCAAGGAGGAGCTGCAATGTTATGTATGACCCCCCATTAATTCTCTGCTCTTGAGTAGCTGTTGAAAGCAGGAGCAGATGATTTTCGGAGCCACAAACCACATGAAGGGCATCCCGATGTTTATCGGTTGAGAGGAAAATAAGCTCAGGGGAAATATGTGTTATCTAAAACTACCGCCTGGATGGACCCTCTGAGACTTTATTTAGTCTCCAAGGAGTAGGATTAAAATTATCGTGGGGTAAAAAGCAACGTACCAACGGAGGTCGACATGTTCCTGCCAATGTAAAACCCTTTAATGAGGTTTGAGTGGCATTCATCAGGAATGGGTAGCCCTCTCTGCTATATAGTCAGAATAATAATTATTACAACCTGCTTCTGCGGGTTGGTGAAAGAAGTCAGGTGCGGTCCTACTGAAAGAGGTGATTACTGATCTGTAGGAATAGAACATGGTCAAATATTACAACCAATGTGAACCAGTCGTTATTTTAGGAGCCATACATAACAAAATTATAGAAATTTTTAAAATGAATTACGTGGATGTTTTTAACTTCGGGGTTCTGAGTGACATCACAGAAAACTCGAGCTACGCTCCTGGTGTTTATTTCATGTCACTCAGATCCCAGCTGTGAAAAACATCCCCATAATTCACTGTTACATATATATATATATTCACTGAAAAAAATCACAGGTTTCAGGGACGTTATAGTTAGTTGGACATTTCAGTTGTACAAAACCAGAGAAATTCGGCCGTTATAGTTAGTTGAGATAAATATAACTAGCGCCCTCGCAATGCACTGCTGATGACGTCACATATTACATCACTCATGGCATGGTCAGTGACATCACTGATGACATCACTGATGACATCTCAAATGACATCACTGATGACATCATCCAGTGACTGAGTGTTTCTAAAAAGTTTAAATATGTTTTATATATATATATGCCAAGGTGTATTGAAGAATGAGTGGGTGTATGAGTGTCTGTATGGATGATTTAGTAGGTGCGTGACTGACTGTATAAGTGAGTGATTAAACGTGTCTTACTGAATGCATGGGTTAGTGACTAAACTGTGTGAATGTCTGTATTAGTATGTCAGTTGGTGTGTAAGCGGCTGCATGGGTTAGTGAGTAGCTACATGAGTGTCTATATGGGTTATTGATTGATTGTCTGAGTATGTGTATGGGTGCCTGAGTGTCTGGGTGGGTGGGTGGGGGGTATGTGACTTTGTGCATAGATGTGTGAGTGGGTGATTCACTGGGTGTATGGGTTCAAGTGTGCGTCTGTGAAGGGCTGTATGGGTGGGTGAGTGTGTGTATGGGAGTGTTGGTGAGTGTTTAGATGTCTCAGTGGTACATGTGAGTAACTACATATGTGAAAGGCAGTATATGTGAGTGTTGGACTATATTAATGACTATATGTGAGAGTGAGTGATTGTGAGAGTGGCTGTATGGATGAGTGTGTGCTTGTGTCAGTGATTGTATAAGAGAGTAAGTATGTGTTAGTATCTGTATGAATAAGTGAGGTGGTGTGTGAATAATTGTGTATGTGAGTAAATGGTAGTGTGATTGATTCTTTGCATGACTGACTATGTGTGTGAGTAACTCTATGGGTGAGTGGTGGTGTGTGAGTATCTGTATAGGTCTATGAGTTCATATGATAGTGCTGTATTGATGAGTGACTTCATGTATGAGTGACTGTATGGGTGAATGAGTAGATGTGTGTGTAGACCTAGGAATCAGTGAGTGGGTATGTAGTAACTGGTATTGGTGTGTCTTTGGTTTCGAGAATGGCAGTCTGTAATTTAGAGTGGGTGTATAAAAGTTTATATTAGTGTGTGAGGAGGTGCATCAAATTATCACGTGGATGATGTCATCAGTGATGTCGTCAGTGATGTCACTGACCATGTCATGAGTGATGTAATATGTGACGTCATCAGCAGTGCATTGCGGGGGCGCGAGTTATAGTTACCTCAACTAACTAAAACGGCCGAATTTCTCTGGTTTTGTACGACTAAAATGTCCAACTAACTAGAACGTCCCTGAAATCTGTGTTTTTTTTCAGTGAATTTCTAAGGTTTTTAAATGCTAATTTCTAACTATAACGTCCCTGAAACCTATGGTTTTTTCACTGAATTTCAAAGGTTTTTTAAATGCTAATTTCTAACTATAACGTCCCTGAAACCTATGGTTTTTTCACTAAATTTCAAAGGTTTTTTAAATGCTAATTTCTAATTGTAACGTCCCTGAAACCTATGGTTTTTTTCAGTGAATTTCAAAGCTTTTTTAAATGTTAATTTCTAACTATAATGTCCCTGAAACCTATGGTTTTTTTAGTGAATTTCTAAGGTTTTTTAAATGCTAATTTCTAACTATGCCTACAGAGGTAGGACATGTGCAGAAACAGGAAGAAAGGCACAGAAAGAAGCAAGAGAAATGCAGAAAGAGGCAACAGAAGTCCAGAAAGACAAAGAAAGGTGCAGAAAGAAGCAAGAGATATGCAGAAAGAACCAACAGAGGTACAGAAAGAGGCCTTGTTGCAAAGTCAACCTGTGTCCCCAACGTTTTGCTGACTAGTACTGGTGGTAACTGACTCTGACTAACCAGGCCTGGAGCCAGTGCTATGCTGAAAGACACTTAGAATACAGTGAAAACACCTACATACAATAGGGTTCCCTCTGGGTTGGGGGACCCCTGTGATTGGCATGACCTCCCTGTAAGGCCCTAGTACATAATAGGGCAGGGGGGTTAAAACTACCTCTAAGTCAGAGGTGCAGAAAGAAGCAAGAGCAGTGCAGAAAGAAGCAAAAGAGGTGCAGAAAGAGGCAAGAGAACTTCAGAAAAAGGCAAGAGAGGTGCAGGAAGAGGCAGGAGAGGTGCACAAAGAGGCAAAAGGGGTACAGAAAGAGGCACGAGGGGTACAGAAAGAAGCAAGAGAAGTGCAGAAAGAAGCAACAGAGGTGCTTAAAGAGGCAAGAGGGGTGCAGAAAGAGGCAAGAGAAGTGCAAAAAGAAGCAAAAGAGGTGCCTAAAGAGGCAACAGAGGTGCAGAAACAGGCAAGAAAGGTACAGAAAGAGGGAACAGAGGTGCGGTAAAAGGGATACAGAAATTGAAAGAGAGGTGCAGAAAGAAGCAAGAGCAGTGCAGAAAGAAGCACGAGAAGTGCAGAAAGAAGCAAGAGAGGTGGAGAAATAGGGAATAGGGTGTAGAAAGAGACATGAGGGATGCAGAAATTTGCAAAAGAGGTACAGAAAGAAGCAAGAGCAGTTCAAAAAGAACTAACAGAGGTGCAAAAAGAGGCAAGGGGGGTGCAGAAAGAGGTAGGAGAGATGCACAAATTGGCAAGAGGTACAGAAAGAGGCAGGAGGGGTGCAGAAAGAAGGAAGAGAAGTGCAGAATGAAGTAACAGAGGTGCTGAAAGAGGCGCGAAGGGTGCAGAAAGAGGCAACAGAGGTACAGAAAGAAGCAAGAGAGGTGCAGAAACAGGCAGGAAAAGTGCAGAAAGAAGGAACAAGGGTGCAAAAAGAGGCAAGAGGTGCAGAAAGAGGGAAGAGGGGTGCAGAAAGAGGCAAGAGGGGTGCAGAAAGAGGCAAGTGAGGTGCAAAAAGAGGCAACTGAGGTGCAGAAAGACGCAAGAGAAGTGCAGAAACAAGCAAGAGAAGTGCAGAAAGAGGCAAGAGACTTGCTGAAAGAGGCTACAGAGGTTTAGAAAGAAGCAAGAGAAGTACAGAAAGAGGCAAGTGGGGTGCAGAAAGAAGCAAGAGCAGTGCAGAAAGAACCAACAGAGGTGCAAAAAGAGGAAAGAGGGGTGCAAAAAGAGGTAGGAGAGGTGCACAAAGAGGCAAGAAAGGTACAGAAAGAGGCAGGAGGGGTACAGAAAGAAAGAAGAGAAGTGCAGAAAGAGGCAAGAGAATTGCTGAAAGCAACATAGGTATAGAAAGAAGCAAGAGAAGTGCAGAAAGAGGCAAGTAAGGTGCAGAAAAAAGCAAGAGCAGTGCAGAAAGAACCAACAGAGGTGCACAAAGAGGCAAGACATGTACAGAAAGAGGCAGGAGGGGTGCAGAAAGAAGGAAGAGAAGTGCATAAAGAAGCAACAAAGGTGCTGAAAGAGGCGCAAAGGGTGCAGAAAGAGCAAGAGAAGTGCAGAAAGAAGCAACAGAGGTACTGAAAGAGGCAACAGAGGTGCAGAAACAGGCAGGAAAGGTGCAGAAAGAGGGAACAGAAGTGCAGAAAGACGCAAGAGAGGTGCAGAAAGAAAAAAAAGGATGCAAAAAGAGGCAAGAGGGGTGCAGAAAGAAGCAAGTGAGGTGCAGAAAGACACAAGAGAGGTGCAGAAACAAGCAAGAGAAGTGGAGAAAGAGGCAAGAGAATTGCTGAAAGAAGCAACAGATGTGTGGAAAGAAGCAAGAGAAGTGCAGAAAGAGGCAAGGGAGGTACAGAAAGAGTCAAGAGAGGTGCAGAAAATGGCAAGAGAACAGCAGGAAGAGGGTTGCAAAAAAGGGGAAAAGGGTGCAAAAAGAAGCAAGAGAGGTGCAGAAAGAGGCAAGACGAGTGCAGAAAGAGACAACAGGGGTGCAGAAAGAAGCAAGAGAGGTGCAGGAAGAGGCAATAGAAGTGCAGAAAGAGGCAAGTGAGGTGCAGAAGGAGGCAAGAAAACTGCAGAAAGAGGCAAGAGAGTTGTAGAAAATGGCAAAAGGGGTGCAGAAAGAGGGACCAGGTATGCAGACAGAGGCAAGAGAGGTACAGAAAGAGGAAAGAGGGGTACAGAAAGAGGCAAGAGGGATGCAGAAATTTGCAAAAGAGGTGCAGAAAGAAGCAAGAGCGATGCAGAAAGAACCAACAGAGGTGCAAAAAGAGGCAAGAGGGGTGCAGAAAGAGGTAGGAGGGGTGCACAAAGAGGCAAGAAAGGTAAAGAAAGGCAGGAGGGGTACAGAAAGAAGGAAAAGAAGTGCAGAAAGGGGCAAGAGAATTGCTGAAAGAAGCAACAGAGGTAAAGAAAGAAGCAAGGGAAGTCCAGAAAGAGGCAAGTAAAGTACAGAAAGAAGCAAGAGCAGTGCAGAAAGAACCAACAGAGGTGCAAAAAGAGGCAAGAGGGGTGCAGAAAAAAGTAGGAGAGGTGCACAAAGAGGCAAGACAAGTCCAGAAAGAGGCAGGAGGGGTGCAGAAAGAAGGAAGAGAAGTGAAGAAAGAAGAAACAGAGGTGCTGAAAGAGGCGCGAAGGGTGCAGAAAGAGCAAGAGAGGTGCAGAAAGAAGCAACAGAGGTACAGAAAGAGGCAAGAAAGGTGCAGAAACAGGCAGGAAAGGAGCAGAAAGAGGGAACAGGGGTGCAGAAAGATGCAAGACAGGTGCAGAAAGAGAAAAAAGGGGTGCAAAAAGAGGCACGAGGGGTGCAGAAAGAAGCAAGTGAGGTGCAGAAAGAGGCAAGAGAGGTGTAGAAAGAAGCAAGAGAAGTGCAGAAAGAGGCAAGTGAAGTGCAGAAAGAAGACAGTGCGGTGCAGAAAGAAGACAGTGAGGTGCAGACAGAGGAAGAAAGGTGCAGAAAGAAGCAAGAGAGGCACAGAAAGAAGAAAGGTTTGTGCACCATTAGTACCAGTTTAACACCCACATTTTGCAATAAGTAACACGTGACCATTCCAGCTTTGCAAAAGGCCTTCCACCACGCTGTAACACGTGATGCTGCATTTTTGGGAACATTTGAGCTGTTTGAGCTAGAAACAAGGCTTTTTTTGTTCAAATCTGCAGATTAGGCAGCAGATGATGGAATATTTGGCAAATGAGGAAAATGTTTAATTATGTGAAAATTGGGGCAGCCGAACTGTCACATAATTCCAGTGGCCCTGCTCATACCTCCAACTAGGTCCAGAAGTACTCCTCAGTGGTTCCTTCTTTTTTGTTTCTCATTGAGTTTATAGTTTAGCTTCTATGGAAACGAGGAAGACTGAACCTGAGGTTACCACTCCACAACACAGACTACAATAACACATAATTACTCTCCACAACACATAATCCCACTCCACATAATTCCTATACACTAAATACCACATAATTTCTATTCACATAATTTCACTGCACAACACACCACATAATTCCACTACACACAACGTACATTCACTCTACACCAAAAAACATTAGTAAAAAACTTTTACATTTACAACACCAATAGCTCTAACTCTCGCAAATGCAAAGCCTATTATATTGCAGATGCTTCTTTAACTAGTAGTCGCGTTTGCAGAGTGAAGGAGAAAGGGTCCTGGGCCTTCGACCAGCGCTCAGGAATTCTGCTGCGTAGGACTTACAGGAGGTACCAGGAGGGCTTCTTGGCCCCCAAAGTCCCTCAGGAGTAAAGTGGACTTCATCCCCCATCTTGTAGTCTGCCAGGAGGCGCGTTTGCAGAGTGGTGGAGAAAGGGGCCGTGGCCTCCGAAGACGTCTTAGCAATCCCACTGTGTGGGACTTACTGGAGGTAACAAGAGGGGTAGTTGGCCCCCAAGGACATCCTTGGGGGCCAACTACCCCTCCTATTACCTCCAGTAAGTCCCACACAGCAGGATTGCTAAGTTCTCATAGCAGGCCACGCCCCCTTTGCCCACCACTCTGCAAACGCGCTCCCTGGTGCATTCTTGGATGGGGATTGAAGTCACCTTCGCTGCTGGGTTTTTTTTGAGGCCACCTAGCCTACCTCTTACCTCCAGTAAGCCCCACACACTGGGATTGCTGAGGTGGACACAGGCCACGCCCCCTTTCTCCACCACTCTGCAAACGCGCCTCCTGGGGTGCTCTTGGTTGGGGGATGAAGTCCCCTTGCCTCCTGAGGGTCCCTGCGGGCACACTAGCCCACCAGGTACCTCCAGTAAGCCCCACACAGCTGTATTGCTGAGAGTGATCCGAGGCCACGCCCCCTTTTTGCACCACTCTGCAAACGTGCCTCCGGGCGCAATGCTACTCGGGGGATGAAGTCCACTTGTGTCCTGAGGTCCTCAGGACACAAGAGGACCTTATCGCCCCACCAGCAGTGCGCCAAGAGGCGCGTTTGCAGAGTGGTGTAAAAAGGGGCATGGCCTAGGACTACCTATCAGCAATCCCACTCTGTGGGGCTTACTGGAGGTACCTGGTGGGCTAGTTGGCCCCAGGGGACCCTCAAGAATGAAGGGGACAATCTCCCAACTTAGAACGCGTCAGGGGGCGCGTTCGCAGAGTGATGCAGGGAGGGGGCAGGGCCTCCAGCGATATGCCGGCTTTTTCTAAATTTGGTTTTTGGAAGGGGGGCTGTGTGGCCCCCCGTCCCTTTATTATTTTTTGGCACTGGGTACACCATCCCCCAGGGCCTAAGCATTTTTTTTTTTTAAAGTGAGGGGGGCTGCACGGCACCCCTCCTGAGGCCATTATTGGCCCCGGGGACCACATCCCACGTGGCTGTGCCTCGATTTGTTTGTTTTTTAATTAGGGAGGGGGGCCGCGTGGCCCCCCTTCCCTTGGCCACTTCTAGCCACGGGGACCCCATCCCCGGGGCCTGGCCTCATGTTGGGGACCGTGGGGGAAGCCCCAATGCCCCCACGGTCCCTGCCAGCTCCCTGCCTCCTGCGAGAGTCGGCATTGCTTTTGGGCAAGGGGAGCTGCTAACATGCAGCTCCCCTTGCCCAAAAGCAATTCTGCTTTGCTTCGTTGAAGCAAGAGCAGGATTTTTTTTTAAAAGCCCCAGGGAGGTGGCGGTCCCCAGGGCTGCGGGGGGGCCCGCGAGTCCCCACGCAGTTGAATAAGTATCCCCCTGGGGAGGTGGCAGTCTTTGGGGCTGCGGGGCCCCAGCACCATTATATATTGCCCCCGGGACCTGGCCCACCCGGGGGCTTTAAGAAAACGAACTGCGGGGGACCGCACTTCGTTTTTAAAAAACATTTCTTCCCGATTCGCGCACCCAGCGCGACTCCAGGCGCAAATTTGAAAAAAATGGCATTTTTTGGGCCTGGGGGTCCCCCTGGGACCCTTTGAGCAGGCCTAGGGGGTCAAAGTGTTTCTACCCTGCCCCCTTTTCTTCATTTTTCACTTTTTTTTTTCCTTTTTCTTGTGACTCGATTACCGAGTCACAAGATGGCTGCCAACAGATTCTGCATTGGAGTGTTGGCAGCCATTTAGAATGCAGCTCGTGCTCTGGAGGTTTCGCGAATCCTCCTCGGTGCTCAGATACATACATTTTTATTTTTTGAATTTCTCAGCAACTACTGAACGGATTTACACCATTTAAAAAAAAAGGTCGCTTTCTGGACAAAGAGCTACCTTTTTGCCAAATTTGGTGTAATTCCGTTCAGCAGTTCGGGCTGTAGCCGTGTCTAAAGTTCCTATGGAAATTAACATGGGGAAAACGCGTTTTGGGACCCTCCCTTTTTTCTCGGCCCCCGCTTGACGAATCACCCCGAAACTTTCCAGACAGGGGCTGACCTGAGTGAACCATTAGTTTTGAAAATTTCGCGAAGATTCGTCAAACGGCACCAAAGATATTGGCAAAAGAAAAAACGCTTTTTGAATAGAAACAAGGTCCTAACTATAACTACCTACTGGCGACCGCCAGTAGGTAATATATAGATATATATAGCAGTGCATGAAGACAGCCACCTAGGAAGATGTGCGGGTCCTGCTTGCACATATGGCTAAGTGGGGGTGGATGTGAAGAAGTTTGGCCTAAAAACAGGCACAGCTGTTTGTTACTCCCAATTATACCCCATAAAGCCTGCGTTGCACTGAGATGGCAGGATCAACGCTATCAATTTATCCCACAGTGCTGAGGTCGCAAGGTGTCTCTCCCTTGCCCTCCTCAGTGCAGTGTAAGTAGCCACTTGGAATCGGGGTGTAAACTTTCACTTCAGTTCACAGCTCAACATCTCTTCAAGTGGTAAACTAAGCATGCACATGTCCAAAAGACATTTTAAAAACGACCCGGCCCAAGGTTCAAGAACAGGTTGTCTACTGCAATGTCCTAACAGTATATTACATGAGGAGACGCAATAAAATATGGTCCAACCTGTGTGCAAATTTATTTATTGATGTTAGCTGGAAAAAAAATAAAAAATGTTTCTACAACAAAGACACAGAAGCATTTCTCGCAATTCAGCTTAAACCTCAGCAGAGCGGCACACACTGAATTCATAAAGGACTGTTAAAGCTGCCTCTCCCCTGGACAGTGCCCAGTGGCATTTTAGACATGAGGATGAGGTTCTGGTTGGACTGTCTCTGTGCAGTAGGACAGCTCATATTGCACAGCATCCCCGGAAGCGAAATTACACCTTTCCCGTGGATAATGTGAGCAGCTTCTGAAGACCACCCAACGGATGCCTGAAAGGAAGGGTTTGCTGGCCTACGGTGACTGGGTGTGCTTTGAACTTGCTTAAAAAGTGGTGGTGAGAAGTGCCAGATGATTCAATTAATTATAAGATATGGGGAGAGGTGCTAAATGCCTCGAATACCTGCCAACAAATACGGTTCCGGGAGTTTCCTGGTTTTTGTAACACAGCACTCACAGTGTTTCTGTCACCTGATAGGGCAAGGGCTTGGCACTGCTGATAAAGTGCCAAGGGCGCCAGGCAGAATAAGAACACTGAAAATCGTCTTCCTTACTGCCGAATTACTTTAGGTATTCCCCAATCATTCAGTCCTTATATATCACCTTGTCATTACTGTACATGGTCGTGCCTTGTTGACAAACTACAATCGCACAAACACAATACAAATAGTTTGTGGTTCACTACTTTAGTACCAAATAGAACGGAGGGGGGGGGTCTCTGTTACTCCGCTAGTAACCGGCAGAGTAAATATGTAGCTGCACTGCAGGGGGGAGTTTCAATGGGCTTAGCAGTAGGCAGAGAAAGGCCCTGGCGCCAGCGGCTCTCGGCGAGCTGGTGCTCGGCAGTAAGGAATACCGCCGTCAGGACTTTAATACGTCAAGGCCTCTGGAGCTTGGTAGGATGACAATATCAGTCACACATAGAATTTCTGGGCGCTCGTATCTCGCTGGGCAGTGCAACTGGCTAGCTCCTTGCTGGTGACAAATGACAAAGGTTCGCATTTCTAACAGGCTATATAACCCAGCAACGTCTAGTTTGGAGCAGTGTTGTAGGTCCAGTACGACAGTGGTTCTCTAGTGCCAAGTACTCTGGTCTTATGTGCCTTGCGGACTGTAACTAGAAGTACCAGGGGCTCGCTCAGAGTTGGCATGGAGGAGAGGTCACACGGGTAGTGTGGTTCGAGGCCAGCCCATGCAGCCACAGGCAGAGCCAAAGCGGGCAGCAGCTGACCCGACCAAGGTACGAGATGGACTTACTTGACAGATTCGCTTAGCCCCATGGCCCTTTCCTGCCCTCCCCACGCCCGGATTGTGAGAAGGATGCAAGTCCTTTGTTGACAGCATTGGCAAAGCCTCCTCTGTCCATGCGCTAACCCCTGTTGCTACCTCGGCTAGGCGGCTGCGTCCTCCACCTCCATCTCCTGTGAGTCCCTGCTCCTGCCTGGCCAGGACAGTTATCCATGGAGAAACGCCTCGGTCACAGTTGCACTGTTTTGGAGAGGATGCATATGGCAGGCGTGGCGCTTATCGGGGCTGGCACCTCTTCCTCCACCTTGCGTGCACGTTTCATTTGCCCTGATTTTGTGCACGGGAAACACCGTCTAAAGCAGAGCCGTCACAAACAAGCATTTGCAATGCAATAGGACTTGCATTTACGCGAGACCTATTGCATTGCATCATGGACAACAGGAGGGGGAGGCACGGACAACGGGAGTGTGGGCGGGGGGAGGGTGGAACGGACAACGGGAGTGCGGGTGGGAGAGGGGGTGAGAAGGCACGGAAAAAGATAGTGCTCACAGTCTGAATAGCACGTACCCTACGGTGTAACACTCAAAGTAAAAGGGCCAGTAGCCATGGGAGGGTACAGATGATGACATGGCCATAATAAGGAGGGACTAACAAGCCTCATAATCAATCAGAAGATAGCATTTACGAAGGACAAACACACAAGCCAATGAAAAATATGGGCGGGGTAGTGGGCGGGGCTTCTCTCCCGTACTGAACTACCCCAATTAACCCTAGAGCAGTGCTTGTGCGCTGGCTCAGGGCTCGACCTAAAAATGGTAAAAGGTTCTACTGGTGACAGCACTTAAAATTCACCAACCCTTCTTGCTGATGTAATCATAATTAAAAAGGCTGTTTTTCATGTTAGCTGTGTGTATTGCTCAAAAGGTGGACTCATTAGTTTTGATGGAACTAAGTTGAGTTCGCTTGGAGAAGATGGACGTGTTACTGGTGGAAAAATCTTTTTGAGTTCTTCAGAAAGTCTTCAATTACTGTTATCTTAAAGAAGGACAACTGCTACAGGGACTTTTTTATAAGCAGTCGTAGCCGCTAAATGTATGATTATTGATAAAACTGTACCTTTGATTTGGCTAGATGCAGCAAGAACGGAAGTGTTACATCTTCCTGGCATGAAATGGGATCCAAATTCAATGACTGAAGGCTCAAAGCTAGATTTGCTTTTGAAGTCTGGTCAAAAGATCTGGCATGTGCAGCAATTGTTTGTGGTGTAATAGTGACAGTGAGGAAGGTCCTGGTACCAGCAAGGTCTCTGCCAATCTGATGCTATTAAAATTATCTTTATCTCCTATCTCCTGTTTTCTGAGACCACTGGTCCTCGAGGCACTGCTGTAGGGGTCTCATAAACAGTCTTGCATTTGGTACTATATATATGCAGGATGCGGTGGATTCTAGTAGTAACGTGACTTGGCGAGCTGGAGGAGTGCTGGCGTATCTCAGCTCCACGCATTTCTTCTGAATTGATAATACTCTCTTCTCCAAAGGATACACACTTTTGTTTAAATATCTATCTTTGCTCCTAGATATATTAGGCACTGTACTGGCTTTGTGTTGCACTGTAGCACTGTGCACTGATAATGTTGACTCCCACTAGGAATCTCGGAAATTGCCTGTGATGTTGTGATAAAGGAATGTGAAAATAAGTGTCCTAAAGATCTATGGGACAAAACCAGGCGTTTTTCTTTATGTGTGGGTAGATTTGATGGGGTGCCAGCATTCTGAGTGCTTTCCTTGGTGATAAACTTACGTCGATATTGTTTCATCAGGCTTATCTTTAAGATCAGGAAATACCTGGAGTAAATTATTTTGTTATGTTGGCTCGATGGTAGTCTTTCTACCACTGCTTTTTCAACAGAAGTGAGTTCCATCTCTTAGTAAGGACAGATGACATTTTGATGTCGATTTCGGTGGAACAGTTCCGCTCTGAACCCATAATTCCCTAGCTATCAGTTACCACTTTTCTAAGCAGAAAGTTGAGTTGAGATGAGTTTCTCCCTGTTGAAGATTAAGTTACTTACCAGCGGTAACAATCTTTCTGGTGGGTACTTTATCGACCTGCAGATTCCTCACCTGTAGAACAATCCCCAGGCATCAGACTGAAACAAGAAAACTTCAAAGACACAAGAGCTCCAGTAGACAGCACTGGACACAGTCAACGCCGGAAGTGACGTCTGGGGACGTCCCTGAGTCCATAAAATGCCTGCCCTAGCGCATCAACATCAGCTTCCCTCCATTTTTTACAAGCCTTCAAGGCAAGAGAGGGAGAAAAATCATGAGAGTTTGCCGTTCCAAAATATATATATTTAGTATGGAATCTTATTAACTTTTCCTATGATTCATCAATATAAACAGAGAGGCGGGGGATCAGTGAGGATCTGCAGGTAGATAGAGTATCCGCCAGGAAGACTGTTACTGCAGGTAAGCAACTTTTTCTTCTGATGGATACTTCTACCTACAGATTCCTCACCTGTAGAACAGATATCACAGCAATACCCTGCTCATGAGGAGAGTTGATGGATGATTCAGACCAAAAATTCCTGCAAAAAGGATCTAGTAAAGTGAAAGTCCCTGCGTGCCTCCGCATCAAAGCTGTATTGCTTTGCAAAGGTGTGCAAGGAGACCCATGTTGCCGCTTTACATATTTCCGCAACTGGGACACTGAGAGCAAGTGCCGAAGTGGTGGATTTAGTACGTCTTGTGAGAACTGTACGAACGCGTGTGCATGTGCAGTTCTTGCAAGACGCACGTCCAACGTAGGGGTTTGCAGAAGAGAGTCAGCGAGGAGGAGGAGGGCAGCCCGGAGACGCCATAGTAGAGGTAAGTGTGTTTTTTTCTTTTTTAAATATTTTTTATTAGGGGGGGGTGGAGGCGCGGAGCGGAGTTCCACAGATTTTTTCTCAACTCCGTGGAACTCCGCGTAGTGGCACTACGCCAGCTCCGCCCGGGGTTACTTCATACAGCATCAACACCTGTGCGAATATGTTGTACAGAGCATTGAGGATTGCCGCTGAATCCGAGCCCGATGTTGGGGCTCCACCTGATATCAGGTATCAGGTGGAGGTCTGTCTGAGACAGTCGTAGTGGAGGGGCAGGGTTCCACAGAGGATCCAGAGCCGGTATCTTGACTAACACCAGCTCCAAGGAAGAATATCCTGTGGGAGTCGGAGATCGTCTGGGTGAGTTACCGTTGAAGTGCTTCTTTGACTTTTTATGGTGCCTTCTGCACTTCATGGATTATTAAGAAGGAGAACAAGAGCGGCATCAAGATCGTTCCGGCACCAATGGTCGTCATTTGCCCCAAGCCATAAAAAGCTTGGCCTCCCGCTCTTTGACGGTCCTGGGGTTCATACTGAGGCAAGAAGTACAAGATTTGGTGTCGTGATCAGAGCCCAAGCACCACAAACATATCAAATTGGAGTCCATGATGGACATCTGTCCCTCATAATCCCGCAGGGTTATAAAACCCAATTTCTTTGGAGGAGACATTAATACTGCTTTTTGAATTTTAGTTGAGGAAAACTCCTCAGAGATCAAAGCTTCAGATCCGTGACGAAGGCGTAAAAAAAAGGGAACTGAAGTTGTTAAGCTGGGGAGGGCGCTTTATAGACTCACAGACGTCGTCTGACATCCCTTCTGGCTTCAACTGAGTCCAGTGCCCTCTACTAGTGGCATCGCAGGTTTGATGTTTTATGGATCCAGTCTGACGCCTGGGGGTTATTCTATAGGTGAGGAATCTGCAGGTAGAAGGATCCATCAGAATGGGCTGTTTTCAGGTTACTGCTGTTTTGGTTCTAGTACCACTTATGATACGGAGGTCTTTGCAGCGTGCTCTGACATTGCTGAGGGTGGTACGACCATCTCGAGGATTAAACTCTCTGATAGAAGTGTACAAAAACAAAAAGTGGCAGAGGGAAAGCTGCGCAAAACCGTGTGTTGTAGTGTCCCAAGTAGCGTGTTCGCAGTGGTACCCCCAAAACCGGAAGAGGCAACTAAACCCTTCCAAATCTGAGGACAATAATGCCCCCAAAGCATAATTGGCTACAATTTTATGGCTACAAGTTTGTGTTATACTTTTGCTGAATCTACATGAAGACTGAAAATAAAGAGGAAACATCAATTACAACCTCTGATAGAAGTGTCTCTTGTTTTTCGGTATGTACTGTTCTAAATATTTTTTCTATTCTTCCAGACCAACGAAATTTAAGGGTTTCACTTAATTTTTCCTTCTAAGCGTGTTGTCTGAAGAGCGTTGACCACGATAAGGGCAAATTTGCAATCTTTAATTATGCCTGGGGTTTGTGGATGACAGACATAGCTATGCAGACAGTCTTAGAGAGAAATACCCTGGCAACAGCCAGTTGCAGCTAGCTCAGACAAGCCTACCATTGTTGCAATAACCTGGAAGGAAACCTGGGATTCGTCCTTAAGCATTTCCATAAAATCTTGCTGTCAATGCTTTGGCAACTTAGGGACAAATGATTTCATGCTGTCCCATATTTCTCTATGACATGTGATGTAGCGGTGGAATTTTTCAATTGTTTGAGGGCTGTACAACACATCTTTCGTCCAGTCGCATCAAACCTATAACTCTCCCTCTCTGGAGGAGCAGCCGATTCTGGAGCAGATGTGTGTTTTCGCCTAACAGCTGTGACTATAACTGAATCCGGCACTGGATTAGTCTTGAGGAATTCTGGGTCTTGTTAAGGAGGCTTATATTTTTTGGGACGGTCGGGTGTTGCTGCTCCTTTTCAGTTGCTAGATTCAGATATTTCTCCTCTGCAATGTCCAGCAGACTTGGTACAAAAGGCAAGAGAGGGTTAAGCGCTGCCCTTAGTTGGAGTGTATCCATTATGACAGACACCATTTGCTGGGGTGTCTCCAAGAGAATATTCAGTATCGCCACTCCTCTGACGAGAACATTCTGGAAGGTTAGAATGTCAGCTACTGGAGACTCTCTGGATGGAGAATGAGTCAGTGAAGTCTGAGTGGAAGAGGAGCATGATCAGTCAGAATAACGAGATCTGCTGCAGATGTGCTTAGTGGTGATGCCGTTGTAGGGCAAAAGGGCTTCCACTTCCTCAATGGAGGGATCAGCATCACCTTGGAAGTCTACTTTGGTGGAGGGAGATCAAGAGGCATTAAAGGTGTCTGGATCATTTCTTCAAATTGTATTTTCAGCCTTAGTGTATGATATAAATCCAATCTTAAGCACACGCTTAATTATACAATATTTCAATAAGTGATAGCAACATGACAAAAGATTTCTTTTCTTGGTCTTTGTCTTTAATTTTCATTCATTTCTGTGCCCAGCCAACAAGTGTTTCGTTGTCAGGGGAGTACCCCGCGACTTCTTCAGGGCTAAAAAATGTAATGAGACCATTTTCACATATAAGTACACATGCAACACTGGATACAATTATCACCGAGTGTGGTGGAATACATTTCAACACTGTGAGGCTCACTCCAATTTCAATATATACAAAAAAATAAGTTTCATAAGTGGAAACCACGCACAACGTATTCTGAGGTCATTGCATAACGATCTGATTATATATGGACATGTGTATTGAAATCTCTTCAGAAATCTAAATGTCGTAACATTCCTAATGATCTATGCCACTGTGCCTGAGAGCGTGGTGCCCTTCTGCCATCAGTACCATGTGTATAAGGCTGACCTATAACCT
The DNA here is from genome assembly GCA_963921515.1 of Calotriton arnoldi. Taxonomy (NCBI): domain Eukaryota; kingdom Metazoa; phylum Chordata; class Amphibia; order Caudata; family Salamandridae; genus Calotriton; species Calotriton arnoldi. The sequence continues at coordinate 827,751 of CAWUFW010003961.1, forward strand.
TCAGTGTGCTAGACACCTACAAGGGAAGTGTCTCTTCGTACCTAATTCAAGTCATAAAGAAGTATACCTGTAAGGCTGACAGACTTTGACCTCTTGTCACACCTGTAGTCAAGAAAGATTTGAAACAAAAGCACTCATTTTAGTCCATTCACAAAATTATCAATTGGTAGATCTGCCACTGTAAAACCAGAACCATTCTATTATTATCAGTATTGTTACCTCTACGCCGGTTCTATTTCCGTCCCGGCCGTGTGAGAAAGTATCCTCTGCCAGGTGCAGCATTCATAAAATTATTGAATTCACCTGCAAATGATATATAGTACATTACTCTCCCCATTGAGCCGGATGCTATTGACATACTTTGAATCCAATAGCTAATGTCGTATCAATGATCTCTTACCCGTCTCAGGTTTGATGATCCATAAATCTTCGAAATATTTAATTTCTTTGTGCAATGTGTGTCCACAAAATTCTCCTGTAACGAATTGAATCAAATGTATTCTAAATTCGAGCCCAGCTAGCATTCACTCATTAGTGCTAACCCCGAATCAGAGTTCCTCACAAACCTGTTAGCGAGTACGCTGACAGTCCGGCTCACCTGGCCGTGTTCGTATGTCAACCGGGAGTAGAACTTCCGGCCGAATCCGGTCTTGATACAGAACATTGCTCCTCAACCACTAGACTGTCACGTGCCTGACTGCTATGGTGTGAAATAGACACCCATAAGGGAGCATCCAATGTGGAGGTATCCATATTCCCATGAGACATGCATTTACTCGATATCTCAATTCCTGTATGCACCAGAAGAATATTGTCGTGATAACATGCATCCATGTTTAAATCCATCTCATTATACGGGCACCACGTATCTAACCTATTTCAATATTGTCTGCTTGTTACAGATTGTCGCACAACAGTACGTTCCACCAATTATGTCAACAGTAATCCCAAACATTTCATTATACTAGTGATCACAACATCAATTATGCTCAGATGCATCAGCTAAAATTATACAATTATTGTCAAACGTATCTGATGTCATTTCCAGTGTTATATTAACAAGCTCTTTACATAATGTATCATTGTTCCAGTGGATAAGAACTAGTTCGTCAATTTCAAGATATACAGCAAAATATATGATTTGTCTATATACATTGTGGGTGACATATATAGCAAAATATATGCTTTGTCTATGTACAATGTGGGTAGCGTGATCATCAAATTCATCCACAGTCAAATGCTATAAACCGTATTAAAATGACTGTCTCCTAGTCCCCTAAAAAATACTGTAATTCCTGGTCGGTGTTCAGACCCAGTCCCACCGCCTTAAGACGCAAAATCCATAACGCTTCTTGTCGCCTCAAATTTAGTTCCCTATTCCCTCCTCTGGGGTTCTGTTCCATAATATTAATGCCATAGAAAATAAATTGTTTATGCTGACCCTGTGCCTCACAATCCATTAACACAATGCAACACAAGCGATGAGGGCATAGATCCAGTGCGCACAAGACACAGTTCAAACTATTAAAAAAAACAGTTCGGTGTTGACGCTCAACTCTCCGTGGTCCATCGCTCCAGGCCACTATTCTTCAAACAATTACTACTTATCGAAAAGGAGTGTCTTCTAAGTATCAAAATTATATCAGTCCATAATTGACATTAATCCAAAAAAAGTCGGCAGGCCAAATTTTCGTTGTAGTGAAGTATTGAGGTTTATTCCAAAAATATCATAAACAGCATCATCTGTTCAATATCAAAGAGTCTTGACAGCCTACGCGTTTCGTCCTTTGCTGGACGTCATCAGGGCTGCAAGAAAAATACATATACACACTAGTCAGTGTATAGAATAACTGATAACAAATAAATCAATACATTACAAAATATTCGCTCAATTACAAACATCAAGTGATGTCCTGCCTATCTCCATTCTATATTATATATCCCAGGAACAAAAATATTCAAAGAATCTTGAGCACAGTAGTAATTCAATTTATCCATTGATGTAAAAAAGGATAGCAAACAAGTCAACTTATCCTAACTCAATTAAGAAAAAATATCTATTGTTTATTATATTAAATGCACTTTTAATTTATACTCCCCTGTAACTCCACTCCCAAAAACCCAACTGTAGTGAAAGGGACATACCTATAATTATAAATCCGACAATCATTAGTCTGTTGACATGTACTTTTCTAAGTTTGTTCCTCTGTCTGAAGATTCAGTTTCTAAATGAGAAAATATTTAATATAATAAACAATAGATATTTTTTCTTAATTGAGTTAGGATAAGTTGACTTGTTTGCTATTCTTTTTTACATCAATGGATAAATTGAATTACTACTGTGCTCAACATTCTTTGAATATTTTTGTTCCTGGGATATATAATATAGAATGGAGATAGGCAGGACATCACTTGATGTTTGTAATTGAGCGAATATTTTGTAATGTATTGATTTATTTGTTATCAGTAATTCTTTACACTGACTAATGTGTATATGTATTTTTCTTGCAGCCCTGATGACGTCCAGCAAAGGACGAAACGCGTAGGCTGTCAAGACTATTTGATATTGAACAGATGATGCTGTTTATGCTATTTTTGGAATAAACTTGAATACTTCACTACAACGAAAATTTGGCCTGCCAACTTTTTTGGGATTAATGTCAATTATGGACTGATATAATTTTTATACTTAGAAGACGCTCCTTTTCGATAAGTAGTAATTGCCTCACAATCCATTGCATGGATTGCCATCGGGTATCTTACATCCTGTTGTTTGAGAGCTCTCAAGTGCTCACCGATTCTCTCCTTGAGAGCCCTGATGGTGCTGCCCACATAATGAGTTTACATTTGCACTTACGTAAATGACATATTTAGAATTGCAATTTATATTGTGGCGTATAACACAGGTCCTGCCATCCAATCCTTTAAAATATTTCTTCTCATCACTGGCCCATCTACACATTCCACAATGTCCACATTTATGGAACCCCAAAGTGTGTTGTGTAAGCCAATGACCTGTGTTTTTGTCTTTAGGGACACTAGGACTCAATATTGATTTCAAAGTCCTTCCCCTTCTAAATGTAATTCCCGGTTTTCTTCGGGTACATGCCTCTAGTGATTTATCAGTTCGTAGGATGTCCCAATGTTTATTCATACTCTTAGTATTTTAGAAAGGTTATTGTAGTTGGTCACTAGTCTCATTTCGTTTGTCTCATCCTTAATCGGTGGTTTATCTTTTAAGGTGTCATGTCTCTTGATCTTCAAGATCCTGCGCACGGCCTTGCCAATAATATGTTTATCATAGCCCCTCGCAGCAAAACGTGCCTTCATGTTTTCTACACGTTTTGAAAACATTGTCCTCACTGAAATTTCTTCTTGCCCTGGTAAATTCATCATAGGGGATGGCCTGAATCTGATGTGTTGGGTGTGCACTCGTTGCATGTAATAATGACTTGCAAGCTGTTAATTTACGATGGAGTCAGCTCTGTATTTGATTATTCTTTACGAATAATTCTACATCTAGAAATATAATATTGGTCCTGCTATATTGGTAAGTGAATTTGATGTCCATAGTATTTGTGTTAAGATACTCACAGAAATGAATGAGCCTATCCAAGAGTCCGGACCAAATCATCACACAGTTGTCTATAAAGCGACCCCAATAAATAATTGAGTCACTCCATCCACTCCTTTTAGTTCCCCAGATCCACTCATCCTCAAACCACCCCATGAAGAGGTTGGCGTAGGATGCTGAAAATCTGGAGCCCATGGCCACTCCCTGTATTTGTCTGTACCACTGTTCTTAAAAAATGAAGACATTATTGGTCAAAATCAGATCAATCATGGTTATAAGCATTTCCGCGTGTTGCCATTGGGTTGCTGGCCTCGTATTCAGATAATGTTTCATTGCTAGCAATCCCAAATTGGACTTAATACTAGTATAAAGCGAAACCACATCGAATGCTGCTAAGATCATTCCCTCTTCCCAAGTCACGTCTGCGAGGAGACTCAAAATATGCTTGGTGTCTTTTAATATATATGGGGAGGTTTCGAACTATTGGTTGTACGAATAGATCCACATATTGAGATAGTCTTTCTGTAGGACCCCCAATACTCGATACAATTGGTCTACTTGGTGGAAAGGGTAAGTTCTTGTGTACTTTGGGTAATGTATACAAACATGGAAATCTAGGTCGTACAATCTTTAAATACATGTATTCATCCTCATCCAAAAGACCATTCTCATGCCATTCCCTCAGATTGGCATTAATTTTAATAGTTAGTGCCCAAATCGGATTTAACTTCAGTTTCTCATAACAGGTTGGGTCATTCAACTATGTCATTGCCTCATGTTCGTAATCATTCTTGTTCATGATCACCATGTTGCTCCCCTTGTCCGCTTCCCCAATCATGATATCTTTGTCTAGTTCAGGTTGTTCTAGTGCTAAGCGTTCCCCTTTATTTAAATTATCCTTTAATCTACGCTTGTGTGTCATCTGTTTTAGACTGTACTTATCAAGATCCTTTAAGATCAATTTGTGAAAAGTATCAATCGTGTTACCACCCAGTAGAGCTGGAGTCCATCTTGATTTACATTTCATTCCACTAGATATCGTTAAGTCTAAGTCAATATTCAAGTCTTCCAAAAGTCTAGCCATATTACTCAGAGCTTGTTCTAAATCTGCGATCGAGAGTAATAATTCAGTGTCATGTACATCTTGTATGGTCAATACACCAGAAACAAAATATTCACTTGTGTTTTATTGGGCAAGGGGTTACTACTAAAGAATTTCTTCAATTTCAAGCCCCTTACAAATTTGAAAAAGTCAACTTTCAGTTTACACATATCCCCTTCCTCACTCAACCCGAAACCAAATCTCTTAAGAGAATTCAATACACATGTCCATATATTATCAGATCGTTATGCAATGACCTCAGAATACGTTGTGCATGGGTTTCCACTTATGAAACTTTGTTTTTTGTATATATTGAAATTGGAGTGAACCTCACAGTGGTGAAATGTATTCCACCACACTCGGTGATAATTGTATACAGCGTTGGATGTGTAATTATAAGTGAAAATGGTCTCATGACATTTTTTAGCCCTGTAGAAGTCGCGGGGTAGTCCCCTGACAACGAAACACGTGTTGGCAGGGCACAGAAATTTATGAAAATTAAAGACAAAGACCAAGAAAAGAAATCTTTTGTCGTGTTGCTATCACTTATTGAAATATTGTATAATTAAGCGTGTGCTTAGGATTGTATTTTATGTTGAAAAAGACCTGAGGGTCTTGATTTTGGAGGGGTTAGGGTGATTCCCCTTCCCTTTAGCACCGCATGAACCTGGATGTTTATAACCTGACCACTACGTCTAATGTGAGCGCCAGTATTCACCTAGAGTTGATTCACCCCATTTTTGCATTGACCTTAGTGTATGATATAGCAGGTGGTCCTGGTCTGGATCAGCAGGACTGTATTACAGAAGAACACTACCCTCACTGTGTAGACAGAGACACAGAACATACTGGATATGGAGATAAAAAATGTGTGACTTCTTTGATATAGACGGGGAATGTGCTAATGTCAATCTAGATTTCGTTGATGTCGATTTTTGGTCTTTGCTGAGCGGCAGAGAACTGGTCGACATCGATCTGCCATAGTGTGTTGACAGCAAAGGAGATCTCTTTGTCATCAATTTTGAATGGTTTGATTTGGAATTAAATCTATGTTGGAGTGCCACTGAGCCATTCTTTGTCGGCAAGAATGTCTGGGCTGAGCCTCTCAACAGGGACGTTGTAAGTCTCAGTGTCGATATTCTATGATATTGAGAGTTATGCTGGTGCTTGTCTCTGCTGGTGGACCTTATTTCTTTAGATCGCCCTCTGTGGGTGTCTTTTTCAGATGGCCGGAAACTTACAGAGGCAGGTTGAGAGGCTGACCTTTCTAGGCTCCTTCTTCAGCCATCATGTCCTGTACCATGCCCCTAAGTCAGATGCCTTCCCTGTCTTTCAGTGCTCTTTTAAAACAACTTACAAATGTCACACTCTTAACAGAGTGAGACGCAGGTCTCACTCTGTTAAGAGTGGGTAGCCATAGCAGCCTTCTTCCTTTAACCAGAAGGGCACTTGGAGAAAAGGGATGGCATTCTGACAAAAAATATCAGAGTCAGGAAAAAATACTTGACTCGACCGCACATGTTAAAAAACATTGAGTGAAAAAGTTAAAAATGATTTCCTGACAAACAAAATATGATTTTTTTCGAAGGTGTGAAAGCTCATAGACATTCAGATATCCTGCTGTAGTAATCTGTAGAAAAAAATGGCTCTGGGAAGCAGCTGCCAGTGCAATGCATTGTGGGAAGGGGGCTTCCACATTTTTAAAGGGACAGGTGTATTTTTTTCTTTACTATTAATGTAAGCCTATCATGCTGCATTTTTAGTTGTACTACTGAATATTGACACCAACAATACCATGGTACAAGAATACTGAGGACAAAATATCGAAAGGAAAGTGCATGTAAAGAAGTATAGATTTACTATTCCTAATTCCACACCTACGTACCTTGAAGATATATGAGCCACACAGGTACTTACATGTGAAGTTATGTATAGGGAATTGAGACTTACCTCTCAATATTTTATTTTCGATATTTTGTCCTCGATATTGTGTTTCTTTGATATTATAGTTTCGATATTCATGGGACACGCCTGCATTTTGCATGTGCACCATGTTTAAAGTGGATTTCCATGGCAGATGTTGCGACTCTCTTTATTTTAAGCATTCTGTAGCAACATTCTGGACATTCAGGAGGAAATTGACATCGCTGACAAGCTTCCATTGTCTATGATTTACATGATCTCATGGATACAGACATTCTACAAAGAAATCGCCATGGAAAAACAACTATGCAAAAAGGTGTTCTAGGGCCGCACCAGCAATGAGGAATTAACAAGAGTTTATAACTATCAATGAAGTTACTATAATGCAGAACTTGTGTTTTCGCCAGACCAGCTTCCAAGGCCCATGCAACTCTGGGAACAATACGGTAAACCTTCTGACAAGTGTTGCCTGCTGTCCCTAGAACCACAGAAGCTAGATACTAAGATAAGTGCACTAAATTGGCTAGTACTTCCCTATCAGACTTTAACTTTAGAAAGAAGCTAAGTCTAAGGGGCGTGGCCAAGATATCGATCACAGCGGACGCAGCCTAAGATAGCTCTGTAGTCCGCCTGGCCAATATCCGTAACAATCCTGCCCATCCAGTCTATAAGTGCCCTCCCTGACGTTTCCAGTCGGGGAACAAGAGCAGACAGCTGGATAGAAGAGCCCGATGAGACCCCCGCTCCCCCGAGCGATCTGAAGCGACACACCCCCAGGCAGATCTGGTGAGCCAGGGAAACAAACAACTAGAGACGGGACGGGTCCCTGGGGCTGCTGACACGGCCGGCCCGCATGCAGGACTGCAATGCTTTGTGCCGAGTCCCAGCTGCAATCGGAGGTGCCTCCTTGCGTCTCCTTGGACCGAGCCCTCTGAGTGGAGGAGGCGACGTGAGGCGCGCGCTGCCTACGGCGAGAGGTGATGTCGGGGCCTTGCGCAAAAGAGCCATCCCGCCCTGCGGATTCGGGAAAACAAGCAGTGCCTGTGGGCGGCGGCCAGCGCGCAACCAGGGGACCCGCCGGGTCACGCGTGCCCATGTTGCGTGACCGGGACAACAAGGTGAGGGGCAGCGGTGTAAAGTAGAATTCCTCATGAAATAAAGTAGAGACGATGAGGAATTGTTGAGAAGGAATTGAAGCTTTATTTCAAGTATACGAAGACACCACTGGAGTGCATCCTTCCTCCTTGAAGTTCAAACGGATAATCTCTTGTTAGGTCCGTTAGCACTTCAAGGAGAAAGGCGCTGCACGAGAATGCTAAGTTAAATCTAAACATATTTACAACAATTGTACAGCATGCGCGCATAACAGAACAAGCGCGCATGCCAATAAAGGGAAACTGGAACACAGTGTGAGAGCTTGTGGAAGCACGAGCTAACTAGTAAGAATGTACAGTACATTACATCACCCTTCCCCTTTCACAAACAAGAAAAGTATAAATTAATAATACATTTAAGACAGATAAAAATCTTTGTATTTCGAAGGGAATGCACAATTCCGAGAAGGTCTTACAGAAATTGGGTTAGAATTCACATAATCATTAATTTGTAGAGAGCCATTTGTAGACGGAGAATCTGGCAAAGAGTTACTAAGTTCTGGGATCTGAACATCATTTCCAGTTGACATTAAAGATTCATCTACACTCAAATCATTTGAAAAGTAGGAAAAATGTAAATTCTCTTGAAAATCATTTTTTTGTTGGACAATATCTTGCGAGCTTGATCAGGCATTAATTTAACCAACATTCTTTTACTCCACCATCCTTTGTGACCCAAAAATAAAGATCCTTTCGACAACTTAAGGATTTGTACTGGAAGTGAAAATTTAGAAAGACCTTTCTTAACTTTCTTGGGAGACTTAATCATGACCCAATCACCAATTTGAAAATCCTGTATGCTGTTGCAACCTTTGGTATCAAACTTTTTCTTTTGTATAAATTGTTGAACAGCAACTTTCCTAAGCATATTTTGTTTATCCAAGCATGAATTATCATCCTTTCTCAATGTTTTTAACCAGGAAGGGCAAAGTGTTCCATTGGGATCCCTTTTCTTCAGAAGCCTAAAGGGAGAAATGCCTGTTGAAGAATGAGGCGTAGTAAGATACGACCAAATTTTTTTTTTTTAAATATTTCAACAGGTGCATTAGAAGCTAAGGCAGATTGAATGCCTTCTTTTATAAATCTATTCATTCGTTCCACCAAGCCGTTTGCCGAAGGAGAATACAAAGCCACTCTTAAATGCTTAATATCATGCAATGTTAAAAAATTCTCCATTGATGTTGAAATAAAATGAGAACCATTATCTGTGACCAATTCTATAGGAAACCCTTCAGAAAGAAAAATTCTTGAGAGAAAATTAATCACAGATGATGAACTGGGAGAGGAACAAAATTCAAACTCCACCCATTTTGAAAAATAATCTATTAGAACTATAATGTATTTCTTATCTGTAGAAAGAACCTCAAAAGGTCCTGCAAAGTCCAGAGCTAATTTTGTCCACGCACCCTCTGGAACTGGTACATTATGTAGTGGTGTTTTTATGGTTTTCCAATTTTTGTCAGATACAAGACAAGTTTGACATGAGTTTATCCAATTTGTAACATCTGATTTCAAAGCGGGCCACCAAAAATGTTCTTTCAACCTTCTGGAGGTAGCTCCCATGCCTAAATGCCCTTCATGTGCAATCTTAAAAAAATTTTAACCTAGAAATGTGGGGGGTACAGCACGGTCACCACGCATGACCAAACCTTCTACTACAGAAAGTTCTTGATTGACCTGGGCAAAGGATTTTAACGGGGAAGGTAAGGAACGTTCTTTTGGCCAACCAGTCAAAATCATGTTCTTGACTGCAGCAAGGACGGAATCCTCTTCAGAAGCTTTCAGCCAATCTTCTTTGGTAATATGAGGTAAATCATTAATAAAATCCTCCACACTCGCCACAACACATTCTACATCATCAAACCTGGAAGATGAAGAATCATCCTCCAATGATAATCTGGAAAGACAATCTGCCCTTCCATTGCGACCTCCAGGTATGTACTTTATTATGAAATTGTATTCATGTAAGCGTGAGAGTATACGGACAAGTCTTGCAGAAGCTTTTCCTGTGCCATTCCCATTTAGTAAGTGTATCAAAGGTTTATGATCAGAACAAATCTCAAATTGCGTGCCCCAAATAAACGTTCTAAATTTCTCTACGGCCCATGTGCATGCAAGAGCCTCCCTCTCAATTGTGCTGTAGTTGGCTTCTGCATTCGTGAGAGATCTAGATGAAAAACCAACCGTATTCTCCTTACCATTCACCCATTGAGAAAGAACAGCTCCTAAGCCATGTTGGCTGGCATCAACAGATAAAATACATTTATGAGCAGGTGAGAAAGAAGAAAGTGCAGGAGCCTGAAGAATAAGTTTTTTGATTAGTTCAAAAGCTTGTTGTGCTTCATTACTCCATGAGAAATTAGCATTTTTCTTCAACAAAATACGCAGGGGTTGGACAACCTGTGCATAATTAGAAATAAACCTTGAATAGTATTCCGTCATACCTAAAAATGATCTGAGTAGGTCTTTATTTTTAGGTATTACAACTTCATCTATAGCTTGAGTAAGAGAACATTTTGGATTAATTCCTGAGGCTGAAATTGTGTGACCTAGGTAATCAAGAGACTCTACCATGAATTTGCATTTTTCAGTGCCTAATGTAACACCAAACTCTTTGAACTTGTTGAGAACCCTTCTTAGGGTTATTATGTGATCAGCTTTATTTTTAGAATAAATTAAAACATCATCCTGATAGGCTTGTACTGAACCAATACCTTCCAACATGTGATCCATAAATCTCTGAAACACACTAGCCGCTGAGGCTAAACCAAAAGGCAGTCTAAGATACTTGTATGCCCCAAAAGGTGTGACAAATGTGGTGAGATCAGTGGATAAATTGGATAAAGGTATTTGATGGTATGCTGATCTTAAGTCAAGGATGGTAAAACAAGTCGCTCCAGCAAGATTAGACAATAAGTCCTGAATCTTTGGTAATGGATGACAATCCACTATAATATTTCTGTTAAGTGAACGCAAGTCAGCACACAAACGAATGGAATTATCCTTTTTTCTTACTATCACTATGGGACTGACCCATTCGGATGATTCAGTGGGTATGATAATAACCTCAGTAACCAGTTTGTCCAATAAGATTTTAAGATCATCTTGAACACTTAGGGGAATGGGCCTGGCCTTATGTGAAATGGGTATGGCATTGTCTTTCAACTTGATAAAATGCTCCACTTTTGTAATTTTTCCTATATTTGAAGTGAAAACTTCAGGAATTCTGAAAAGATGCTTGTGGAAATATCTGTAAACTCAGAAATGTTATTTTCTAAAACAGAAGAAATTGAAATATCATTATTAATTTGAACAGGATTATCAGAGCCAGGAACCAACTTTAGACCCATTTTTGCTAGATCTTGCCATCCAACAATATTTTTACCTTTAGGAGCCACATATACCTTAGTTAAAATTTTCCGTTCTAAACATGTGATGAATTCTGTAAAATATCCAAACATTTCAATAATGTGATCACCATACGCCTTTGGAATGATATCCAAAGCTTGTAAAGGTTTCTTTAAAACCCATTGCTCTTCAAAAAGTGTATTTGAGATGATGGTGACCGGTGCTCCGGAGTCAGCCATCATGTTGACCTTGAAATCGCCAATACTAACTTCACAGAATGGGTCTTTAACTCTCTGTGTGGAAAGAGTCAAATCTTGAGAGTCAATGGAAAACATAAGTCTCTCAAGGTTGTCAGATAGAAGTTGATTAGGTTCAGCATTATGGTTTTCCAGGCACTCTTTGGTATCTAGATTACTGACCCTGACAACTTTCTTACTTCTGCAAACTGTATAGAAATTACCCATTTTGCCACAATTGGTGCACTTCTTACCTAAAGCTAAGCAAACAGGACTATCCCCTAAATGAGACCTTGAACCACACCTATAACAAAATGAATTAGTTTTGCTTTGTTTTGAAGGAAATGATTTAAAGAATTTAGGCCTGTAAGAAACATTGTTAATGGGGGAATCATTTTGAATCATGTTGACAGGAGACACATTTTCATTACTTATACATTTTGACGTAATAATAGACCTTTCTATACCCTTAGCAATATCAATAACCTCAGCTAAAGAAGGATCTCTGCAGCTGAGTATACGTTCTTGAATTTTCTTATGATAACAGCTGTACACAAACTGGTCTCTTATATGAAAATACAACACAGACCCAAAGTTGCAGTTTGCAGCCAAATTTCTCAGGACTGAAATATAATCTTCAATAGACTCATCTGAGTTCTGCTTTCTTTTCATAAAGTTAAATCTCTCCAGCATTACACTTGGCTGTTCTAAAAATGTTGTGTTTAGTCTGTTAACGGCATCAGAGTATACATTCCATCCATCTCCTTCACCCGGTGGTGGGAGAGATACAAATCAAATCAAATCAGGGACATTTGTAAAGGGCTCACATCACCCGAAAGTCTCATGGCGCTCACAGGCATCTCCAATTAGAAAACAGCAGCAGAGGAAAGCAGAGGGTCAGTTATCAAAAGACCATGTTTTTAATTCCCTACGAAAACGCTGATGATCAGCAATAGTGCGAAGATGTAATGGCAGTTTGTTCCAAAGAGTGGGGGCTATAAATGAAAAGGATCTTCCTCCATTTCTGGTTGTACGAATTCTGATGGAGGTAAGGAGATACCTATTGCTGGATCTGAGGGGCCTGCTTGGCTGATGCCATTTAAGCTTCTTTTCCAGTAGCCAGGGCCACTACCATACATGTTTTTGTGTACTAAGCAGAGAATCTTAAAACGCGTTCTCTTTCTGACAGGCAACCAATGAAGTTGCTTCAAATTTGGCGCAGATGGGGAGCCCGACGGAAGATTCAGAACCAACCTAGCTGCAGTATTCTGTAAGACCTGCAGTCTAGATAAGAGATCCTCATTTATTGATGATAATAGGCGTTGCCATAGTCCATGCGATTAATAATCAATCCCTGAACTAATGGTTTCCTGGCTTCCAAGGGAATCCATTTAAAAACTTTACGCAGGTTGCGCATGATACCAAAGCAGGAGCCAATTATGTGGTTCACCTGAATTTTCATCGATAGTTTACTATCGATTTGGATTCCTAGATTGCGAACCGATTGTTTGGGTGTTGGACTAGGGCCAAGAGTTACAGGCCACCAATCATTTGTCCAGTACTTTTGTGCATCCCGAAAAATACTATCTCCGTTTTGTCGCCATTTAGCTGTAGATAGTTTTCATTCATCCACATGTTAATGTGGATCATGCAGTCTTTAAAACGAACCTTGGTATCTATGGGATTCTGACCAAGGGTGACCAGAATTTGAGTGTCATCTGCATATGACATTACGTCAAAGCCGTATGATCTGATCACCCTGGCCAGTGGTGTAACATAAAGATTAAAGAGTGTAGGGCTCAGAATGGAGCCCTGAGGCACTCCCATCCTGACTGGCCTACTACAGGAACTCATGTCACTGACCTGGACTATGGTGACTCGGTCAATTAAATAACTCCTGAGCCACCCCAGGGCCTTCCCTCTGACACCAATCTCCCCAAGCCGTTGTATTAATATGCTATGGGAGATGGTGTCGAAAGCCGCCGACAGGTCTAGTAGGATAAGAATAGAGGATTGTCCTTTATCCAATGATAGTCTAATGTTGTCTATTACCTCTACCAGCGCTGTTTCGGTGCTATGGGCGGCCCTGAAACCAGACTGAGAGAGATCCAGTAAATTGTTGCTCTCAAGATGGAAAATAAGTTGTTTATGGACCAAGGATTCAAGTACTTTCCCAAAATATGGGAGTAGTGAAATCGGCCGATAGTTGACCAAAAGATTGGGATCTGCAGTAGATTTTTTTAAGATGGGTCTAACTCTGGCAGCTTTCTATATTTTGGGAACTGTTTCTTGAGCCAATGAACGATTGAATAGTTCGGTGATGCTTTCAAGAAGGGCGGGAGCAATCGTATGTAGGAAGCGTGGTGATACAGGGTCAGCTGGTGAGCCAGATTTTATTTTTAACATGGCTTCTGTCACTTCAGCCGGATTAAACTGAGAAAATTCCTCCAAAACGAGAGGCGAACCAGTTTGTAAGACAGAGTCCGTTTCCGAGCTTTCAATTGAAGCTTCTTGAGATGGAAAGGAGCTATGTATTTTATTTATTTTGTCATCGAAGAATTTGGAGAGGGAGTCAATCCAATCCTGCGAAATCGCAACCTCAGTTTTAGATTGAGGGGACGTAAATTCTTTTAGGACCTTATAGAGCTCTTTATTAGAGTTTGCCGCTTCATTGATGCGATTTAATAGGAACACTTTCTTTGCCTGTCTAATGCTCTCCATATAATTACGATGAATACGTTTGTATTCTCTGTGATCTGAGGATTTTTCTCCTTCTCCAATTGCGTTCGGCCGCTCTACAAGAGTGTTTTATTATTTTCAATTGCTCAGTAAACCACGGAGCATTTCTGGATCTGATTTTCACCTTGGTAAGAGGGGCAATTTTATTTAGGGCCTGAGTTATTTCTTCCTCAAATGTGGTTACCGTCAGGTCAATATTTTCAGTCTGATCTTTTAAACATGGCTTAAAGAAGGTTGAAAAAGAGCAGGCCGTGACCTTACGCCAGGACCTGCGCCATATTAATTCATTTTTAAGCTCGGTTTTTCCTATATATGCTGGAATAGAAAACTTTAAAAGGTGATGATCTGACCATAATAATGGAAGGGAAGATTCAACTGTAACACCTGAAAAGTTGGTAAATAACAAATCAAGGGTGTGTCCAGCAGAATGAGTTGGACCTTTCACCATTTGGACCAGCCCCAAAGAGTTCATTTCAGTAATTAGTTGATTAGTATCTACATCAGTCGGAATCTCAGCATGATAATTAAAATCTCCTATCAAAAGAAATTGGTCGGTAGCAAGTACATGTGGAGCTATCTGTTCACACAAAATGTGCGTAAAATCTTTCTTCGGGCCAGGAGGTCTATATACAAGAGCTCCTCTCCAATACCAGTGAGATGTACCATCAATTCTAAAAATACATATTTCGATCTGTTTGGTACTCATTGAATCCAAAAAGGTGATCTTAATGCCGGGACCGGTGGCTATAAGTAAGCCTCCTCCTCTCTTTCCCTTTCTGTCAACTCTTGTTATTTCATATTTTGATGGAAAAGCGATTACCACATCCGGGGAAGCATATTCATGCAACCAAGATTCTGTTATGAAGCAGATATCAGGTGATTCTGCATCTAAAAGATCCCATATTTCCACCGATTGTTTAGGTATAGAACGAGCATTAAGATATATTCCCTTTAAAACCTTGGAATATTTTGTATTATGGGTATTACACGGTGCCTGTAAAATGGTTGAGGACACTTGCGTGGTTAGGCTGGTGTTAGTCTTCTGGCATATATAATCAAAATCTTCCAGGATTGCTGGTTTCACCAAGCAATCATGGTTAATGTTTTTTAACTCTTGGCTCAAATATTGTTTTAAGTTCATTTTTTACGCTTACCCAGAGTGTAACCCAAGGAGCCGAAAATTGGAACATACGGTCCTGTCGACTGTCGGCGTGTTCGCGCGGACGAGCGCAGACGGGCTTGCCTTAAATAGCCCTGCAGGAATGTAGTGGCTAGAGCGCTGGCCCTGTTTCCGGTCTGGAACACCGGAAGCGCTGAGAGAGAGCCTACCTCCGTCCCTCCGCTCAATCGGCACAAGCCGTGGCAGACCGGGGACCGAGGCAACAGTCTGGGGTAAGAGAATTGTATACAGCCTAATCACGGAGCGAATTTAAAATAGAAAAGGTGATAGAGATAAAAACACAAATTCAAGTATTACAGAATAATGAGGATAAAAACACAGTCCAAGTTAAAAGCAATAGCCCTGCGGCAGTGATTACTAGTTGGAAGCCCGCTGCGCGCATCGCGCTAGTGTTTGCCTTAAATAGCCCTGCAGGAATGTAGTGGCTAGAGCGCTGGCCCTGTTTCCGGTCTGGAACACCGGAAGCGCTGAGAGAGAGCCTACCTCCGTCCCTCCGCTCAATCGGCACAAGCCGTGGCGGACCGGGGACCGAGGCAACAGTCTCGGGTAAGAGAATTGCATACAGCCTAATCACGGCGCGAATTTAAAATAGAAAAGATGATAGAGATAAAAACACAAATTCAAGTATTACAGAATAATGAGGATAAAAACACAGTCCAAGTTAAAAGCAATAGCCCTGCGGCAGTGATTACTAGTTGGAAGATACAGGGAGATTATCAAAGATTTCACTACCAGCGCTGCCAAGAAAGTTGAAAAGAATTGCTAACTTGCGTTTGGGTGAGTAACTTTCAGCGTCTATGGCAACCAAATAATTCTCAAAAGATCTGAACCATAATTTCCAGGTTTCTTTTGGTTTGCCTGGTCTTGGAAGAAAATGATCCAATTGAAAAATTTGCTGTGAAGCCATTTAAAGCAATAGAAACATAGGTTATGTTGAAACAGTATTTGTAAGCAAAAAGCAGTAATTTTAAACCAGTAGGAAGAATCAGTTTTGTTGAAGAAGTAAATAAAGAACAGTATTTGTAGGGAAAGAGCAGCACTTGTAATGAGTAAAAGCAGGTAGCAATCCGTTTGAGCAAAGTACAGTATTGAAATATGAAAAGTGTTGTTCAGTTTTATGGAAAAGAAAAAAAAATATGCTGAAGAAAGCGATAGAAAACCAATAAGTAGATTAATAAACGTTGCACGCGTGGTAAGCGTGTTTAAACTTACTGTGAATCTCCCCAGGCTAAATTGGCCGGAAGGCGTCAAAGACAGGGCTCTGTAGATTTAGCAGGGGAGTATGCGCGAGTGAGGCCAATCACAGTGCGCGTATTGTAAGAGGGGAGGAGGGCGCTTGGGAAGCCAATCAATCCTTTGCTTAGGGATTGAGGAAGTAGCGCGTGGAATCCTTGGCTTGCTGAGAAAGAGAGCAAGCAGTGTTACAACCGGCAATCCGTGGCTTGCAGCGTGAAGGCGATCGTCGCGGGAAACAAGGGCAAGCAGTGTTGAAGTGCTGCTAAGCGGTCCCCGAACCTGAAGAAAGGGATTTCCTCTGATGTGCGGCGAAAGCGACAGCTTCAGTGAAGGCTGATTGGAAACAGGCTTTCCGGCGAAAATGGAAGGCACAATATTTGTGATGTTTCCGTGAAAAACGAGGTAAATCGTCGCCAAATGTAAAGTAGAATTCCTCATGAAATAAAGTAGAGACGATAAGGAATTGTTGAGAAGGAATTGAAGCTTTATTTCAAGTATACGAAGACACCACTGGAGTGCATCCTTCCTCCTTGAAGTACAAACGGATAATCTCTTGTTAGGTCCGTTAGCACTTCAAGGAGAAAGGCGCTGCACGAGAATGCTAAGTTAAATCTAAACATATTTACAACAATTGTACAGCATGCGCGCATAACAGAACAAGCGCGCATGCCAATAAAGGGAAACTGGAACACAGTGTGAGAGCTTGTGGAAGCACGAGCTAACTAGTAAGAATGTACAGTACATTACAAGCGGGGGTGAGAAATACCCGTGGGATGCACAACACAACAAACCCCGTGAGGGATTAAACATGGACTAGGAGGCCCCAGCCGGACACCAAGACACGCGCTGGAGGCGCTTGGCCTGGGCGATGCTAGCCCTCCTCCCCTAGGCCTTACTCACAAGACGATAAGAAAGGAGGGAGAAGGATCCTTGATATAGAAAAGCACAGGCCTAACTCCCCTAATTTGCTGGTCACTCGACACCGCCCATTTCGGCCGCTACAACCTCTGGCAGGGGGAGAAGGGTTGGACATACCTCTCAACATGAGCTGCCGGGCGTGGGCAATCCGTTGAACCGCCGGACCAAACCGCTGGGGCTGGGGTGATCACACCTCACTTAGAAATACAATTGGTTGAGCTATCAAGGAGGGGCCCCTCAAACGTGTGGATTGCCTACAAACTCAATAAGAAAATCAAAAAATAAATAAACAGTGATAAGCCCAGACACCCAGAATACACACACCGCCTGGCCTCCGATTTAGGTTGCGGACCCCTGGCTGCTCATCGCAACGGACCATGCAGATCGCAGAGATGCTCAAATAGGGGAAAAATTAACAGGTTGCACCCATTGATTCTTCGGCAAGGCACTAACATCGGCAAAGACAGGCCACCCAGAGGGGCACAACAAATGAAAATGGAACACTATGCGGCGCAAGAGGCACTATGAAATCGGATGCCACAAGGAAGGCACCTCTGGAGCAAGACACCACACAACCAGACCCCACAGGAGTCCAAATTCTTGCAGCCATAGAGGCCAACAGCACAGCCGTTCAGGCCAAAATTGACGCAATGTCACTCAATGTCGGACTATTGCGAGCTGACCTTCGCACGGTGGCGGAACGGTCCACAGCCACTGAGCAAAATGTTACGGAGCTACAGAGCGAGGTCTCTGCATTGAAGGCAACCCTGAATGATTTAACCATTAAATCAGCATCCCTGGAACGACGAGCGGAAGATGCGAAGGGCGCTCTCCAAGATGTAACCTTCGCTTTGTGGGTTTACCAGAGGCGTGGAAGGAAAAAACCTGCAGCTCTTCCTAGAAAGCTGGATAGGGAGGCACTCCCACAGGCGAACCTCTCCACCATATTGGTAATCAAGAGGGCGCACCAGGCACTGGTACTGATGCCCCCCCCCCCCCCGGGTGCCCACCCTAGAACTCTCATTGCGAAGATCCTAAACTACAGGGACCGGGATTCCATCCTCAAAGAGGCAAGGCGAGATGGGGACCCAGCTTCTGGAAACCATGCAATCAGCATTTTCCCAGACTACACGCGTTTAGTCCAACAGCAGAGAGCGTCCTTTGGTCGGGTGAAACAGAAGCTCCGCACAATGAACCTTCAATACATGCTCCTCTACCCAGCGAAACTGAAGGTTATTCACGAAGACCGAGCCCATTTATTTACAACACCAGAAGCCGTATGGGATTGGCTGGAGATAACGCGGGGATGGAAGGACGGTGCACAGGAGAGGCGCGACATGGGACATCCTGGGTGCCAACACGACGAGCATAAGCAGTGGACGGGGCAGACGATCTAGAAAGACCTCAAGTTCAACACAACAAGTGGTTGTGCGTCAAGATGGATCCCTGGATCTGGCGCGGCCGGACTCTGGCAGCGAAAGTGGAAGATCCACAAGAATTGATCCACTGACACAAAAGGCAGAGCGAGAGGCTGCAAACGCCTTAGTGGAAGTAGTGACTGCATCGAGCTCTGAAGCCAGCATGGGAGACATAGTGGAAGACAGCCGCAACCAGAGGACCCTTGAGCTGTGGACTGGGGTAACGCACATGAAAAGATTGAATACTGCACTGTGGTAGGAAGCGTGAGATGCTAGCAAGAAATGGTTTTGGCTACGCATAGTTTTTTACATTGAGGAGATAGCTGCCCACCTGGCAAGCAGAGTGGTCCAACTGAGATGGGCACCGTTTTGATACGGGAAGACACAATAACCCCTCCTCTTCAACTTTCTACGCCTCGGTCTTCCTCCTTTAACACTCTTTTATCTTCAATCTTTCTTTATTCTTCGACATGATGATCTATACATTCCCCTCTTTCAAGGGAACGTACATGCTAGGACAAGTATGGTAGTTGTATGAGAAGTGGTATGTCTGGATGGAAGTAGTGACTGGGGCTGGGAAGGTGCAAACTGCGGATCTACCCTACATCTGTGACGGGCACTGCCCGACCCGGTGCGTGATATAATATTGATGTTTGTAAATGGTACGTATGGTGGTATGGCAAAGATTGCGGAATGTGATGTGCATGTACGTTTTTTGTTGGTTATAATCTGGCTATATGTCATGGAGGACAGCTGTTTATGGACAATTTGTTATGTTTTTTCTGGGGTTTGGGGGTTGGGAAGGGGGTGGCGGAAACGGGACCATATGGGGATGCACGAGTTATCGATGCAGTATCTACCCGGGGGAGGGACATTTTCCTTGTTTACCTCATTGTTGTTAATGGCAGTGATGGCAGCGGAACGCCAGATACACAATGGAAGGGCGGCCTCGGGCTATGAGTAATGGGCGGTTCAAACTGATAACGTGGAATGTAAGGGGGCTTAACTCATTTCTAAAACGCTTCCGCGTGCAAACATACTTACAACGACAGGGCGGCCAAGTGGCGATGATGCAAGAGACACACCTGTTAGACCCTGAAATTCAGAAACTGCACAAGAAATGTAGATGGTCAGATGTTTGCCTCCACTTACTCCGCATACGCTAGGGGAGTGGCGATCGCGGTGGCCCCGCAGTTTCCGTTCCAGTTACATGGATACATGGCAGATATAGAAGGGAGATACGTGATAGTGCACGGCGTGCTGGATGGTATGGAGATATGCCTCGTGAATATATACGCTCCAAATGTAGATGATGGAGAGTTCTATCACAATCTAGAGAAAACACTCCTCCCATATGTTGGGACACTGTTAATATAGGCAGGGGACTTCAATTGTATACTGGATGGCAATCTAGACAGGCACCCCCCGAAACTGCACACTAAACCACACATGACAGCAGCCCTACATGAGGTGATGAGCCATTTACATTGTGTTGACTTCTGGCGTGCAAGACACGCGGGTAAGCGGGGGTACACCTGTAAACACCATCCTGGGAGGTCTCCAGCAGGCTGGACCGTTTCCTGCTTTCCGGGGAAGCTTGTGGGGTTGGGACGAAGACCAAAATACTAGGCCGCTTCCTTTCCGATCACGCCCTGGTGCTGTTGGAGTGGGGGCCGGAGCAGGTTCGGCCGAGGGTCCCGCTGTGGTGCCTGCGACCGGAAACACTCCGCGATGGGGTGTTCCGAGAAGAGCTTAGAGAAGTCATTATGGGATTTCTCAATACAAATTGGTCGACCACAAATGGGAGGGGAACGGAATGGGACACACTTAAGGTAGTCACCCGCGGAGAATGCCTATCCAGAATATGGGGGACAAGAAGACAACTAGAACGGGACATGACTGCCGCTGAAGACAGGCTGACTGAATTACAACATGAGAGACAGACGCCGGAAACAGATGGTACTCCTATTTTACATGCACAGCGGCGAGTCGGCGACATATGGGATAGGCTGGACTGTTTCACTAGGCGCGAATATCGCCAGTTTCTCCACAGAGAGGGCGACAGGTTACTAGCATGGCTACTAATGCACAAGTGTCCTCCTCCACTTATATTGACACTTAAATGCCTGGACGGGACCACGGCCACCACACAGGTGGAGGTCAATTTGGTATTGTTCGACCACTTAGCCGAGGTGTACCGGGAAGTCCCGGAGCCCACGACATCTGGGTGTGTGGAATTCCTGGATGGGGTGCCCCTTCCCCACCTCGCGGAGGAGCCGACGATGGCCCTAGATGCACCGCTCCAGCTAGATGAACTGCGAGAGGCTCTACAAAGTATGGCGCGATACAAGTCGCCGGACCCAGATGGTATCCCTTGGAATTCTATTAGATGTATGCAGATTCACTACTTCCCGATTGTTGGAGACCCTCCGGGAGGCTAAACAAGTGGGAACCCTACAGCACTCCATGAGAGAGGTACAGATTGTTATGCTGCCCAAACCGGGCAGAGATGCATGTGACCCAAGGACATATAGACCCCTGTCAATGCTGGGCGTCGACACCAAACTACTTGCTAAGGTACTAGCTGTCCGACTGGGCAGGGTGGTGACCCATCTGGTGCATGAAAGACCAGTGCGGGTTCATGCCAGGAAGAGGCACGTATATGAATATACGCCCCCTTTCACATGTCTTACATTCCATAGCCAACAGCGATATCAGGGCAGCAGTCGTCGCCTTAGATATTGAGAAAGCATTCAACACACTGTGCTGGGAATATTTAGGGGAGGTCCTCCGAAGAATGGGGTTAGGTAGAGAATATATGACCTGGGTTATACTACTTTACCACCAGCCACAAGCCTGAGTGCGAATTGGAGGTCTAATATCGGAGGCGTTCAATATTGAGAGGGGCACGCGACAGGGGTGCCCACTGTCGCCACTTTTTTTTTGCACTGGCGATAGAACCATTAGCAATTTGGCTGAAGAGAGATATGGCTCAATGGGGTGTCGTCGTTAATGGCCGCGAACATGTACTTTCCTTATTTGCAGATGACGCACTCCTATACATTCGACAGCCGGAAGAGGCAATCCTGGCACTATTGGAGGTGCTGGCCTCTTTTGGATCGGCGTCGGGCCTACGTGTCAGGCACCAGAAGTCAGTTATTTCCCCCCTGGCGGCACTTGCACGAGGGGACGCGATGGCTCTCCCAGATGTGTGTTTTGGCAGGGAATATGGTCACTTTCTATATCTGGGTATGCAGGTAGCCCATCAGCCGCACGACCAATATGCACTAAATATGGGAAGAGTCATATTAGGACTGAAGGAATCGATACGATTCTGGAACAAACTCCCCCTCTCTGTAATCGGAAGAGTGGCCGTGGTGAGAATGGTGATTCTCCCCCGCTGTTTGTATGTACTCCAGAACTCCATTTGTAGTTTCCAGAAGTCCACTTTCGACACCTTGAATAGTCTCCTAATCTCATTAGTGGGCCGGGGGATGCAACTGGGTTAAACTTCCGATACTCAAACTAGACATGGACTGGGGGGGGGGGGGACTGGGACTCCCAGACTTCAGACTGTACTACCTCGCAGGACTATGACAATATGCGGCACAGTGGTGCATGGAGGACCGTACTGTTGAAAAGGAGCTACTGGGGGAATGGAGCAGCGGGACTAGGTTGCCGAGATACCTCATGATGGGATCGCAGACCCCCAAAGACTGCCCACACATAATACGACGGGTGGCGGAGGCCTGGGAGCAGGCGGTTACCCTGGTCATCAGGGGGGCGCCCTACGCCAGAGTGCTTATGCCTCAGTGGCTACAGGGTGTCTGCCGAATCCAGTCAGTCATGGACATTACCAGGTGGTATGAAGGGGGATGTACGACAGCGGCAGACATGTACTTAAATGAGACCTTCCTAACGTTCGACGAGGCGAGAGAATGGTTCCAAGTGCCGGATGGAAACTTTTTGCATTATGCAAAAATATCGCGCACGTCCCGCGAGATATGGACCTTGTTCCCAGGTGAGCCAAAGGGATCTCACACTCTGGCATTGCTGCTCGACACGGGGTCCACCAGAGGACTCATATCACTCATATGTAAGGCCCTGAAGGAAGATCGCAGGGTCGACATGTCCATTGTAAGAGACAGGTGGGAGTCGGACCTACCTTCCCCACTCACCGAGGGCGAGTGGACGAAGGCCTGCACCGCACATACCCGACACCTTAGCGGATGGCCCAATTTACCCCAGGACATTCTGCCGCATGCCCAAGATGCGGCACAACACCCTCCGATTTTATCCACATGACATGGAACTGCGTACGCTTACAATCATATTGACAACAGGTGACACAGGTGCTCCGCTCGACAACAGCGGTGCGAATAGAGGCCACCGTTAAACAGTGTCTACTGGGGTCCTCCCGACACCAAAAAGGGGACACGCATGCGGCACAAGTTCGCAGTTCTAGGCCTAATCTTAGCAAAACGCAGCATTGCAATACACTGGACACACGCCCTTCCCCCCAGTCTAGATAGATGGAAAGCTGACATGCGAGAGTGGGGTGTAGCGGAAGAATGCTGCCTAAGAGTGGTACGAGTGGATGAGAAGGCGGAGGAGGACCTGGAGGAATGGAGACACATGCTGGAGGGATTACCTTCAGCGATATGCCAGAATGGAAGGGAGGTACACCCAACCCAGACACAGAATCATACCACACCTGCGCACACCCCAAAGACCAGGGATGGGCCTCACACCTGAGTGTAAAGCACTGCACAAAACAGGGGGAACGGAGTTGGGAGCCAGCATGATTATCCAGCAGCACATGCCCTGATCCCCAAAGGCCACGCCCTAGATGATCTACTTATCCTAGTCATGAGATGGGTTCCGTCGCCAGTCACTGCCAAGGTTTTCTATTGTTAGGTTATACGTTTCATTTCATTATTCTTTCAACTTTCACAGGATAATACTATGAAAAATATTGTTGCACGCACTGATCCACTATACTAGAAAAACGAGGTAAATCGTCGCCAAATGTAAAGTAGAATTCCTCATGAAATAAAGTAGAGACGATAAGGAATTGTTGAGAAGGAATTGAAGCTTTATTTCAAGTATACGAAGACACCACTGGAGTGCATCCTTCCTCCTTGAAGTACAAACGGATAATCTCTTGTTAGGTCCGTTAGCACTTCAAGGAGAAAAGCGCTGCACGAGAATGCTAAGTTAAATCTAAACATATTTACAACAATTGTACAGCATGCGCGCATAACAGAACAAGCGCGCATGCCAATAAAGGGAAACTGGAACACAGTGTGAGAGCTTGTGGAAGCACGAGCTAACTAGTAAGAATGTACAGTACATTACAAGCGGGGGTGAGAAATACCCGTGGGATGCACAACACAACAAACCCCGTGTGGGATTAAACATTGACTAGGAGGCCCCAGCCGGACACCAAGACACGCGCTGGAGGCGCTTGGCCTGGGCGATGCTAGCCCTCCTCCCCTAGGCCTTACTCACAAGACGATAAGAAAGGAGGGAGAAGGATCCTTGATATAGAAAAGCACAGGCCTAACTCCCCTAATTTGCTGGTCACTCGACACCGCCCATTTCGGCCGCTACAACCTCTGGCAGGGGAGAAGGGTTGGACATACCTCTCAACATGAGCTGCCGGGCGTGGGCAATCCGTTGAACCGCCGGACCAAACCGCTGGGGCTGGGGTGATCACACCTCACTTAGAAATACAATTGGTTGAGCTATCAAGGAGGGGCCCCTCAAACGTGTGGATTGCCTACAAACTCAATAAGAAAATCAAAAAATAAATAAACAGTGATAAGCCCAGACACCCAGAATACACACACCGCCTGGCCTCCGATTTAGGTTGCGGACCCCTGGCTGCTCATCGCAACGGACCACGCAGATCGCAGAGATGCTCAAATAGGGGAAAAATTAACAGGTTGCACCCATTGATTCTTCGGCAAGGCACTAACATCGGCAAAGACAGGCCACCCAGAGGGGCACAACAAATGAAAATGGAACACTATGCGGCGCAAGAGGCACTATGAAATCGGATGCCACAAGGAAGGCACCTCTGGAGCAAGACACCACACAACCAGACCCCACAGGAGTCCAAATTCTTGCAGCCATAGAGGCCAACAGCACAGCCGTTCAGGCCAAAATTGACGCAATGTCACTCAATGTCGGACTATTGCGAGCTGACCTTCGCACGGTGGCGGAACGGTCCACAGCCACTGAGCAAAATGTTACGGAGCTACAGAGCGAGGTCTCTGCATTGAAGGCAACCCTGAATGATTTAACCATTAAATCAGCATCCCTGGAACGACGAGCGGAAGATGCG
Organism: Calotriton arnoldi; assembly: GCA_963921515.1. Taxonomy (NCBI): domain Eukaryota; kingdom Metazoa; phylum Chordata; class Amphibia; order Caudata; family Salamandridae; genus Calotriton; species Calotriton arnoldi. The sequence goes on from CAWUFW010003961.1 coordinate 852,928, forward strand.
AAGGGGCGCTCTCCAAGATGTAACCTTCGCTTTGTGGGTTTACCAGAGGGCGTGGAAGTAAAAAACCTGCAGCTCTTCCTAGAAAGCTGGATAGGGAGGCACTCCCACAGGCGAACCTCTCCACCATATTGGTAATCAAGAGGGCGCACCAGGCACTGGTACTGATGCCCCCCGGGTGCCCACCCTAGAACTCTCATTGCGAAGATCCTAAACTACAGGGACCGGGATTCCATCCTCAAAGAGGCAAGGCGAGATGGGGACCCAGCTTCTGGAAACCATGCAATCAGCATTTTCCCAGACTACACGCGTTTAGTCCAACAGCAGAGAGCGTCCTTTGGTCGGGTGAAACAGAAGCTCCGCACAATGAACCTTCAATACATGCTCCTCTACCCAGCGAAACTGAAGGTTATTCACGAAGACCGAGCCCATTTATTTACAACACCAGAAGCCGTATGGGATTGGCTGGAGATAACGCGGGGATGGAAGGACGGTGCACAGGAGCGGCGCGACATGGGACATCCTGGGTGCCAACACGACGAGCATAAGCAGTGGACGGGGCAGACGATCTAGAAAGACCTCAAGTTCAACACAACAAGTGGTTGTGCGTCAAGATGGATCCCTGGATCTGGCGCGGCCGGACTCTGGCAGCGAAAGTGGAAGATCCACAAGAATTGATCCACTGACACAAAAGGCAGAGCGAGAGGCTGCAAACGCCTTAGTGGAAGTAGTGACTGCATCGAGCTCTGAAGCCAGCATGGGAGACATAGTGGAAGACAGCCGCAACCAGAGGACCCTTGAGCTGTGGACTGGGGTAACGCACATGAAAAGATTGAATACTGCACTGTGGTAGGGAGCGTGAGATGCTAGCAAGAAATGGTTTTGGCTACGCATAGTTTTTTACATTGAGGAGATAGCTGCCCACCTGGCAAGCAGAGTGGTCCAACTGAGATGGGCACCGTTTTGATACGGGAAGACACAATAACCCCTCCTCTTCACCTTTCTACGCCTCGGTCTTCCTCCTTTAACACTCTTTTATCTTCAATCTTTCTTTATTCTTCGACATGATGATCTATACATTCCCCTCTTTCAAGGGAACGTACATGCTAGGACAAGTATGGTAGTTGTATGAGAAGTGGTATGTCTGGATGGAAGTAGTGACTGGGGCTGGGAAGGTGCAAACTGCGGATCTACCCTACATCTGTGACGGGCACTGCCCGACCCGGTGCGTGATATAATATTGATGTTTGTAAATGGTACGTATGGTGGTATGGCAAAGATTGCGGAATGTGATGTGCATGTACGTTTTTTGTTGGTTATAATCTGGCTATATGTCATGGAGGACAGCTGTTTATGGACAATTTGTTATGTTTTTTCTGGGGTTCGGGGGTTGGGAAGGGGGTGGCGGAAACGGGACCATATGGGGATGCACGAGTTATCGATGCAGTATCTACCCGGGGGAGGGACATTTTCCTTGTTTACCTCATGGTTGTTAATGGCAGTGATGGCAGCGGAACGCCAGATACACAATGGAAGGGCGGCCTCGGGCTATGAGTAATGGGCGGTTCAGACTGATAACGTGGAATGTAAGGGGGCTTAACTCATTTCTAAAACGCTTCCGCGTGCAAACATACTTACAACGACAGGGCGGCCAAGTGGCGATGATGCAAGAGACACACCTGTTAGACCCTGAAATTCAGAAACTGCACAAGAAATGTAGATGGTCAGATGTTTGCCTCCACTTACTCCGCATACGCTAGGGGAGTGGCGATCGCGGTGGCCCCGCAGTTTCCGTTCCAGTTACATGGATACATGGCAGATATAGAAGGGAGATACGTGATAGTGCACGGCGTGCTGGATGGTATGGAGATATGCCTCGTGAATATATACGCTCCAAATGTAGATGATGGAGAGTTCTATCACAATCTAGAGAAAACACTCCTCCCATATGTTGGGACACTGTTAATATAGGCAGGGGACTTCAATTGTATACTGGATGGCAATCTAGACAGGCACCCCCCGAAACTGCACACTAAACCACACATGACAGCAGCCCTACATGAGGTGATGAGCCATTTACATTGTGTTGACTTCTGGCGTGCAAGACACGCGGGTAAGCGGGGGTACACCTGTAAACACCATCCCGGGAGGTCTCCAGCAGGCTGGACCGTTTCCTGCTTTCCGGGAAGCTTGTGGGGGTTGGGACGAAGACCAAAATACTAGGCCGCTTCCTTTCCGATCACGCCCTGGTGCTGTTGGAGTGGGGGCCGGAGCAGGTTCGGCCGAGGGTCCCGCTGTGGTGCCTGCGACCGGAAACACTCTGCGATGGGGTGTTCCGAGAAGAGCTTAGAGAAGTCATTATGGGATTTCTCAATACAAATTGATCGACCACAAATGGGAGGGGAACGGAATGGGACACACTTAAGGTAGTCACCCGCGGAGAATGCCTATCCAGAATATGGGGGACAAGAAGACAACTAGAACGGGACATGACTGCCGCTGAAGACAGGCTGACTGAATTACAACATGAGAGACAGACGCCGGAAACAGATGGTACTCCTATTTTACATGCACAGCGGCGAGTCGGCGACATATGGGATAGGCTGGACTGTTTCACTAGGCGCGAATATCGCCAGTTTCTCCACAGAGAGGGCGACAGGTTACTAGCATGGCTACTAATGCACAAGTGTCCTCCTCCACTTATATTGACACTTAAATGCCTGGACGGGACCACGGCCACCACACAGGTGGAGGTCAATTTGGTATTGTTCGACCACTTAGCCGAGGTGTACCGGGAAGTCCCGGAGCCCACGACATCTGGGTGTGTGGAATTCCTGGATGGGGTGCCCCTTCCCCACCTCGCGGAGGAGCCGACGATGGCCCTAGATGCACCGCTCCAGCTAGATGAACTGCGAGAGGCTCTACAAAGTATGGCGCGATACAAGTCGCCGGACCCAGATGGTATCCCTTGGAATTCTATTAGATGTATGCAGATTCACTACTCCCCCGATTGTTGGAGACCCTCTGGGAGGCTAAACAAGTGGGAACCCTACAGCACTCCATGAGAGAGGCACAGATTGTTATGCTGCCCAAACCGGGCAGAGATGCATGTGACCCAAGGACATATAGACCCCTGTCAATGCTGGGCGTCGACACCAAACTACTTGCTAAGGTACTAGCTGTCCGACTGGGCAGGGTGGTGACCCATCTGGCGCATGAAAGACCAGTGCGGGTTCATGCCAGGAAGAGGCACGTATATGAATATACGCCCCCTTTCACATGTCTTACATTCCATAGCCAACAGCGATATCAGGGCAGCAGTCGTCGCCTTAGATATTGAGAAAGCATTCAACACACTGCGCTGGGAATATTTAGGGGAGGTCCTCCGAAGAATGGGGTTAGGTAAAGAATATATGACCTGGGTTATACTACTTTACCACCAGCCACAAGCCTGAGTGCGAATTGGAGGTCTAATATCGGAGGCGTTCAATATTGAGAGGGCACGCGACAGGGGTGCCCACTGTCGCCACTTTTTTTTGCACTGGCGATAGAACCATTAGCAATTTGGCTGAAGAGATATGGCTCAATGGGGTGTCGTCGTTAATGGCCTGCGAACATGTACTTTCCTTATTTGCAGATGACGCACTCCTATACATTCGCCAGCCGGAAGAGGCAATCCTGGCACTATTGGAGGTGCTGGCCTCTTTTGGATCGGCGTCGGGCCTACGTGTCAGGCACCAGAAGTCAGTTATTTCCCCCCTGGCTGCACTTGCACGAGGGGACGCGATGGCTCTCCCAGATGTGTGTTTTGGCAGGGAATATGGTCACTTTCTATATCTGGGTATGCAGGTAGCCCATCAGCCGCACGACCAATATGCACTAAATATGGGAAGAGTCATATTAGGACTGAAGGAATCGATACGATTCTGGAACAAACTCCCCTCTCTGTAATCGGAAGAGTGGCCGTGGTGAGAATGGTGATTCTCCCCCGCTGTTTGTATGTACTCCAGAACTCCATTTGTAGTTTCCAGAAGTCCACTTTCGACACCTTGAATAGTCTCCTAATCTCATTAGTGGGCCGGGGGATGCAACTGGGTTAAACTTCCGATACTCAAACTAGACATGGACTGGGGGGGGGGGGGGACTGGGACTCCCAGACTTCAGACTGTACTACCTCACAGGACTATGACAATATGCGGCACAGTGGTGCATTGAGGACCGTACTGTTGAAAAGGAGCTACTGGGGGAATGGAGCAGCGGGACTAGGTTGCCGAGATACCTCATGATGGGATCGCAGACCCCCAAAGACTGCCCACACATAATACGACGGGTGGCGGAGGCCTGGGAGCAGGCGGTTACCCTGGTCATCAGGGGGGCGCCCTACGCCAGAGTGCTTATGCCTCAGTGGCTACAGGGTGTCTGCCGAATCCAGTCAGTCATGGACATTACCAGGTGGTATGAAGGGGGATGTACGACAGCGGCAGACATGTACTTAAATGGGACCTTCCTAACGTTCGACGAGGCGAGAGAATGGTTCCAAGTGCCGGATGGAAACTTTTTGCATTATGCAAAAATATCGCGCACGTCCCGCGAGATATGGACCTTGTTCCCAGGTGAGCCAAAGAGATCTCACACTCTGGCATTGCTGCTCGACACGGGGTCCACCAGAGGACTCATATCACTCATATGTAAGGCCCTGAAGGAAGATCGCAGGGTCGACATGTCCATTGTAAGAGACAGGTGGGAGTCGGACCTACCTTCCCCACTCACCGAGAGCGAGTGGACGAAGGCCTGCACCGCACATACCCGACACCTTAGCGGATGGCCCAATTTACCCCAGGACATTCTGCCGCATGCCCAAGATGCGGCACAACACCCTCCGATTTTATCCACATGACATGGAACTGCGTACGCTTACAATCATATTGACAACAGGTGACACAGGTGCTCCGCTCGACAACAGCGGTGCGAATAGAGGCCACCATTAAACAGTGTCTACTGGGGGTCCTCCCGACACCAAAAAAGGGGACACGCATGCGGCACAAGTTCGCAGTTCTAGGCCTAATCTTAGCAAAACGCAGCATTGCAATACACTGGACACACGCCCTTCCCCCCAGTCTAGATAGATGGAAAGCTGACATGCGAGAGTGGGGTGTAGCGGAAGAATGCTGCCTAAGAGTGGTACGAGTGGATGAGAAGGCGGAGGAGGACCTGGAGGAATGGAGACACATGCTGGAGGGATTACCTTCAGCGATATGCCAGAATGGAAGGGAGGTACACCCAACCCAGACACAGAATCATACCACACCTGCGCACACCCCAAAGACCAGGGATGGGCCTCACACCTGAGTGTAAAGCACTGCACAAAACAGGGGGAACGGAGTTGGGAGCCAGCATGATTATCCAGCAGCACATGCCCTGATCCCCAAAGGCCACGCCCTAGATGATCTACTTATCCTACTCATGAGATGGGTTCCGTCGCCAGTCACTGCCAAGGTTTTCTATTGTTAGGTTATACGTTTCATTTCATTATTCTTTCAACTTTCACAGGATAATACTATGAAAATATTGTTGCACGCACTGATCCACTATACTAGATAGGGGGAGGGGGTCATATACGGTGTAAATATTCATAATGTACCCCAAGATGGACCTATAAAGTGGACATACAGATGGATTAAGGGGTTGCTAAAGATATAATTGCATATTAAGATCCGCTTATGACATGTATATGGCGAATGCGTAATATGATTCCTGTGCAATATCATAAATAAAGACAAGTTTTAAAAATAAAAAGAAAGAAGCAAAGTCTAATAGTAAAGATTTACTCCGGAGTGTTTTTGCTCCTCAGGTTTCAGAGCTAACCTTAGCACCGAGACAGCCCTGATCACCGCAACAGACTACATCCGTGCCCTACTTGACAGAGGAGAATCAGCCGCCCTCATCCTTCTGGACCTCTCCGCAGCTTTTGACACCGTCTCCCACCACACACTCATCGATTGACTACGCAAGACTGGAATCATAGACGATGCGCTCAGATGGATGGCATCCTTTCTCACAGGAGGCACCCACAGAGTGCACTTCCCTCCCTTCACCTTGCAACCCAAGCACACCATATGTGGCATACCCCAAGGCTCATACCTCAGTCCAACCCTCTTCAACATCTACATGACACCACTTGCAGACATCGTCAGATCGAGCGACATCAACATTATCTACCATGACGACGATACACAGCTTGTCCTCTAACTCTCAGAAGACCCCACCTTGACGAAGACCAACTTTCATAATTGTATGAAGAACGTTACGGCATGGATGAAAGACAGCTGCCTGAAACTTAACACAGACAAAACGGAAGTTCTGATCTTCGGCAGACGCACCGCCCTCTGGAACAACTCCTGGTGGCTGGCGGAGCACGGACCTACCCCCACGCCAAAAGACCACGCCCGCAACCTCAGCATCATCCTGGACAGCGAACTCTCCATGAAACGTCGCCGTTGCCTCAGCCTGCTTTCACAAGATCTGTATGCTCTGCTAAGTCTTCAGAAGGCTCCCCATCAACACACGGAAAAAGGTAACACAGGCCTTCGTCACCAGCTGACTAGGCATTGCACTCGATGCAGGCACCACCACCAAACTCATGTAAAGACTCCAAACAATCCAGAATGCAGCAGCCACACTGATCCTCAATCTGCTAAAGTGGACACCCAGCACCTGAAGGATCTCCACTGGTCTCCCGTTCAGAAGAAGAGCCATTTCAAGCTTCTGACCCAGGCCTACAAAGTCCTCCACAACCAAGGACCAGCCTACATGAACCACCACCTGCTCTTCCACCAACCAACCAGAAAGCTCCATTCTGCACACCTCGCCCTCGCTTACACACCACGCATCCGCCGCTGCTGCTCCGGAGGACGCTCTTTCTCTCACCTCGCCACCAAAGCCCGGAACACTGTCCCCCTTCACCTCTGCACTGCACCCTCAATGATCCACTTCAGGAAGCAAGTCAAGACCTGGCTCTTCGACTGATACCGGCAGCACAGCACCTGGATACCCCCTGCAGTGATTAGCAGCGCTATACAAGTACTACTTGATTGACTGAGTGTGGGTTTGAAGTAGAATATTAAATATAGCTATTACCTTAATAACAGACAATCGTTTCCAGTCAGTGTTATAGCTTTAAGTATATAAGCCTCTTATTTCCGTTAAGTTCAGCTGCTTAGTAAACGGGTTTAATAGCATAACAACACTCAACTTGAGTTCAACTCATTAAGGTACAATGAATATTCTGAAATATCTTTTTTGAATGCTTGCAGCAATACATGGGGTTTCTCATACGCAGAGTGGAGAGATCACCAGGCACACAAACTGAAATCATTCGTTCTTGAGAACTGTGGCAGTGATAGAGTTTCTACAGAAACTCATAAGAAGTATTGGCAAAACACACATATCCGACTTACATTTTCAGCTATAATCTAAACTTGTTGGCTTAGCTTTAATGAGTCTACAGAGGCATCATTGGTAAACTAAATGCAGTGGAGCCGGGGGCTGAACCGCAGTGGCCAATGTCCCGCACTTTCACAAAAGTGATGTTATTCTCCCATCAGCCAGGCAGGCCGGTCACTTCGCAACAGACAACAGCAAAGTTTTCATCTTTCCGGACTACACCCTAGCTTTGTAAAGGCACGGAGCTTTGTATATGGGCGTAAAAATGAAACTGCGAGATATGGGTTTGAAATAGGCTCTGCTCTTCCCAAAAAGTCTGCGGATCACTAACGAGGGTGGGTCCCTCTTCTTCACAGGCCCGTCGGAGGCATGGGACTGGGAAGAGACCCATGGGACATCCTCACAGATCGGACCTCGCAGGAACGGTAGCAGCAGACCAGTAGGTCGCGCAGGCGGAGGTGCAGAAGGTGGATGGGTCTTGAAGGCAGAGTGGTCACAACCCTCGACACCGAAAGCTGCGGCACTGAGGGTGGAAGCAGGGCTCCAGGACCGCCCACCATGTTCGAATTGGAGGCCAGTAGCGAGGCGGAAGCCCCATACGTCCTTTGTAGCTATGACGGCAAAGAAGAGGAACTCCCAAAGGTTACACTGCAATCCGCGGAGGAAGGAACTAATATGGCATCGGCTCTTAAACCACAAACAGGTGGATAACTAAGCTGGATGCGGTCTGGCAGAACGGTCGGTTGCTTCAGGGGTGCTGTGGCGCCAACCAAGAGAATTGTCCCTACTTACCATCTGTCACTGAGACATCCCTGAGGTGTGCGGAACCGTCGGTCCGGATTATCCCTCTAAACTTGGGCTCAGCCTTAATAAACCAGTGACTGGAGCACCTCCTCCCGTCCCACCCCACGGTGTTAGAGCTGTATTGGAAATGTCCAATCTCTTCCTTTTGTTTGCCTTCTATTTTCCTGTCCAGTCGGACCTTTACCAGCCACGTTCTTTACCCTTTCGAATTACTTCATACTGCCCCTTACCCTCAGCCTTGTGCTTTCTTGTTCACAGCTTTCTTTCACTGCATGAATGGGCAGTGTATGTGTTACAATCAAGGATGTAGTCTTGTAGGTTATAAAAGATGAAGGTTTATGAGGCTCAGACCAGGTTACAAGTAAATCAGGTAGAGCCCCACCAGGAGCAGAATCCTGCTGCTCATCCCTTCTCAGCCCTTCTCAATCCAACTATCCCCTCATCCAAGCACAAACACTCTTAACATTCCAACCATCCAATGACCTCACTCACTGGCTGAGCAGCAGGGACTTGGAACTCTGGGGAGGATGCATAGTAACCAAGACAAGTCACAACAGTATGGTTCTTGGCTCAGCCCCGGGCAGGGAGTTAATGTTGGGGTTTTTGTTGTTTATAGTTTCTAAGCTGCTCGCGGAAAGAGTTAGGTCAATGTGAACACTGGGAGACCGTGTGAGATCTGAAGAACACCCGGAGCCGCCACACTGGTTGTGAAACCGAACTCAAGAGGGCAGTCGTGACGTCACTCACACCCACACACTCGAACCACTATGGCGGGCTAAAGGACACAACACTCCACCTTTAACTGTAGCACCTGGAATGTCAGGGTGATGGCGATAGTGGCTAAATGCCATCAAGTTCGCTCTTACCTGACGAGACGCACAGCACACATCGCCATACTGCAGGAAACACATTTAACCGATTGGGAAAGGAGGAGACTGCGCTCTTGATGAATGGGCCTATTCTTCTATACCACCTACTCTGCATACTGCAGGGGAGTCCTGATATGGGTGGAACTGAGGGTACTGATCCAACTGGAGTGGCAGGGGGTGGACCTGGAGGGCATATATGTGTTTGTGAGTGTAATGCTAGATGGGTCCCGATACACATTTTAGGTCTTTACTCCCTGAAGCCGGGTCATATGGCATATCTACATTCCATAACGGGGCTGCTGGAGAAGGCACTGGCTGAGCCCCTGGGGGTGGGGGAGACTTTAATTGGATAGTAAGCACTGTACTGGAATGCTCACATCCAATGCTGAGGGTGTGGCCGTGTCTAGAACAGCTTAGCGACTGGCTAGCTACCTGGCACTTACTGGATGCTTGGCGCCGAGGAATACTCTCATTTCTCCCACATACATGCACCACACACTAAGATAGACTGTACGAAAATGCATCTTTATGTATGGTCACCACCAAAGATTTTGGGCAGATTCTGCTGGTGTTTCGACTCTGAAAGTGTCGAAGTTCAAGACCTCAGTGCCTGTGCCCTGACCTTAAACTCTGTATGCTTTATTGCCTTATACCTAACTGGCATGAGCTAACTTACTGTAAGTTCCTAGTATATGGTGCCCATTGCCTGTAAGCTAGAGGGTCAACACAGGGACTGCAGCACTATGTCACTTTATGCTAGCTGCTGCATATGATTTTTTCTATGTTTATTTTAAATATGATAACATGTGCACTTTAAAACCGCTCTAAAGATGGCGCCTCGAAATGTGAGCAAGGCGTTGCTGAGTGGCCAAAACAAGTCAAGGCAGATAAATCGTAATTTGTAAATAAAGGATTACAGAAAACTCTTGAACGCCTGAACAAACAGGAGTACACAAAATATATGTATGTGTTAAAAAATTATACAAACTTAACTAATTTTTTTTTTTTTAAATAAAAATAGCATTTATTAAAAATAAAAAAATAAATCACATTAATTAAACACATAGCATAATTAACTAATTCAAGATCTAAATATTAATTAAAAATGCTAGCTTGGGTATTTTTTATGTTATAAATTAATATACTGTCTCACACTTTTCTCATAGGAAGATATCTACCACGGTGGTGCTGATCTCCACTTACTTGTGAAAAGTTGCTAGTAGTATCTTTACACTAGTATATCCTGTTGTACGAGAATTCACCCCTGACTTTTAAAAAAAAATTATTGCATTTTTTTCATTTATAAGCTCAAGCAAACTAATATGGTGTATAACAGCCAAAAGTAGCAACAGGCAATACATATAATACCACATCATTAGTGTTGTAAATCTTGCCAAATATTAGCTAAGTAAGTATATCAAGCTACAGAGTAGTCAAAGTATTATGTTAAACAAAAGGCACCACAAAATACAGGTAAAGAGTCAGCTTGCAGGTAAATATCTGCAGACTATTATCTTATTGTAAAAAACTAGATTATTATTTGGGGTGGGTGACTATCCACCTTAAGGGTCAATCACAGCCCTTGTCAGGGTGAACCCTCAACCCCATTGTAGCTATGGCACACACAGAGCAGACAGGCTTAATGGTGTGAAGTATTTATGCAGTACCAAAACAGTAATAAAGTTGAAATGCAAAACAATAAAAATCCCAATCCAAATTTGGAAAATAGAGTCAAATGTAATAAACAAAAAGAAAGCAAAATGAGAAACGACTAATAATGGGAACGGGAGACATTATCATTTTTTTTTTTTTAGGAATAGCGCTTAAAAGCACAAAGTGCCAACAATTGTCAATAGTCGTGGTAGACCTGCACGTAAGCACAATTTGAGGCTGGGTGTGATTAAGCACGGGTCAAATACACCAACCAGGTTCGTCCTGGTCAAATATTTGATCATCTGACTTAGTTCTTTAAGTCTTAATCTGTTGCAGGGATTCTCCTCTAGCACAAAACTGTGCTTGGAACCATAGAACATTAGTATGTGGAGACTGAGTCACCATATCACCCCAGTATCTATGAGTCCAAGTCTGACTACCTATAGTGCCTCACTTGTCCTCCTAATCTTACCAGAGAAAAAAGAGAACTGGCACTCCAGAACACAACACTCTCGACCCTCTCAGTGATCGCAGGAGCAGGACACACCCTTTCGCTCTCGCACTCGTACTTGTCCACAATAAGATAACCAGGAGACACGAAGGAAGTTTAGAATGTTTATTTAAACAATCGTGCTCTGAAAAGCAGTATAAGTGCCTTAATTAGAAAACAAATGCATACTAAAATACGGTTAGCATGGTTAACAATCATATACCATGAAAAGCCCTGTCATTTTATAGGATAGAGTAACCTAAAACCCCCACCCTTGCTACTAAAGCTAAATGGTTATATATGAAAAAGATCTCTGGGATTACTGGCAGCCCCCTTACCTTAGCATTCACAGATGGTTGTTCTACATCTCAGTGGACGTAGTGCTCCTGTCTCAGAACCCTTTTTCCATGTGAGTGTTTTTGGCTCATGGGCTCATCTATATGACAAGACATGTATGCACATAAACAACATCTGCATTCTTGTGTTAGGAGCTAGTGCCTGGCCAAAAAAAATAACAAGAAACATTGTTTGACCTTGTCGGTGGTGTTCAGACTAAATCCCAGGAAAAGATCAGAACGCTAAAACATATGCAGGTTCTGTGTGAAAGTACAATGTGATACAACAGCAAGCGTGTTTATATAGTAACGTGTACAAAGAAAAATGTGGCCTACAATATGCATAGTTAGGCTAACATAGGGAAAACTACAATGGGCCATGTAGAGAACACATGACAAACCCACCACAGGAGTGCACTTTGAAAGACCGTGAGCACTCCCCCCACCCCAGGCCCCCGGGGGGGGGTGCACTTAGAGGCTCACAGGGTTTTAGGCAGAGGCCAACAGCAGCGCCCAGTCTAGGAACAATTCCCATTGATCAGCTTGGCAGTTGCAGGAAAGGCCTCCTTTAGATTGTTGTATCCCTGTAGCTTGACCAGGAGGTCAGCCTTATGAACCTTGGATTCCACTCCTCTGTCCTGGACACAAAATAGAGCAGGCCCAATCATTCAGGGCTCCTCTCCGATCATAGACAGCAGGGACAGTCCACTTCTGTTCTTCCTCAGATCCAGCAGGATTTTGAAGTGGGGGCCTGGAGGTGTCACGTTTAAACTGGCACTAGCTAATGGCTGGGAATGACTCATGGCCATGCCCTAACATATGGAATAAAAGTTCAAGGGGCCAAATCTACCCACTTTCAAAATAGAGAAAATCTTCGGCCACAATAAACCTGGGCTCAGAGGGCTAGGGGTGTGTGTGGGGAGTGTACAGTAGTAATCCTAGTAACCTCCCGTTGTTCCCCTCTATGAGACATCTCGCTGCCTTAGATCCACAAATACTGGACTGGTATACACCCCCAAGTTAAAAAGAGTGAGGTGGGGAGGAAAGGGTTTTTCCTACCAGGCAGCAAAGCTGTGGAATTCACTCCCAGTACAGCTATGACTACAGTCCAGCAGGTCGCTCTTTAGGAAAAACATCAAAACCTGGCTCTTTTCCAAACTCTAAATCCTTCAGCTGTTTTGGTATGCTCACTCCTTAGTGCCAAGACGCCTCGGCAATAGTGCGCTCTATAAATACTAAGTCAGTCAGTCAGACTCCCACATCGAACACCAAAGATAGCAGTCACTGTACCCACAGTAAACCCAGAGACAGAAGCCTGGGAGGACAAAGGCAGGGCTCCTCAGCAGCCAGAGAGTGAATACACAAGAAATGTCTTGGAATCCGGTTCCCTTCCTTTCAAGAGTGCCCCAAGTACTGTAAGTAAAAGTCGGAGACAGACTGGTAGGACAAAAAAGGGTCCTTCAGCAACCAGACAGTAGATGGACAAAAACTGTTTATGCATCTTGTTCTCTCCCTTTCAAGTGTTACATGTGGCTCAGCATACCTGTCAAGTAGGATTGCACACTGTACTGTAAAAAGAAGGCCCACAGTCACCACCCTCGATATTTTATGAGGTTCAGAACAGTCATCTCTACCCATTCAGGTCAGCCCACTGCTTGCTCCTGGAAGGAATTTCACACCTACTAACATCTATTCAAAGGTTAATCACTGGCCGGGAGCTGGCAAAGGATTATGCTAATAAGTGTTCTGACAGGTAAAGGGTAACCTTTCTAAAAGTTACTGTCACCTTAATTTTTTTTTTATCCGACTTTACCATCGAATTGAATTTTTTATAGCTATTAAAAATTGTTTAATTATTTTTCTTGTTAGTCCCATTCCTGAGATACAGTATTAGGATTTTTAATTTGTATATAGGACAGCTAGGTCTACCACACTGAAATATAGCTTTTGGGTACTAGTTACTGTAAGGACATGTGAACATTAAATTATTACATGTCCCAATTTTAAATACCATGCATCATGCCTTATTAATATTTAGAAAGGCGGTTTTGAAAAGTTAAAAAGGTTTATGCTGACAGTTCAAATTGCAGTTTTTACACTACTGCAGCCAGGCTACAATGGTAGACCTGACACCGTGTTTGCACTGTAGTATATGGCACAATAGATGCTGCAGTCCACTAGTGGCAATTTACTTCTAGGCCCCTTGTAGATTTTGTACCATATGCTAAGAACGTATAGGTAAGTTAAATATACCAGTTAGGAGTATGCCAATCTAACCATGTTAAAAGGGAAAGCACAGCTTTACCAATAGTTGGCAGGGTTAAAGTGCACACAGTTCTAAACATAGGATCCAGCAAAAGGCAAATAATGCAGGGTGACCACGCAGAAAAGACAGATTTCGTACACTTATTATAAAACACTAGGGAGAATCTTGTTGGTGCAAATATTACACCATTAATAGTATCATCACAGTGCATTTATAAGCTAATGTTCATCATAACATTATTCTGAAACTGATTTAGTTGAGTAGCTACGAAGAGACTCTCATATAAGTCTAGGCTTTGACAGTATAGGCTGTAGCATAGAGAAGCAGTTGTCAGAGCAATTACAGTATAAAGCATCCGGTAACCAGTTAGTAATTCTGGGAGGAGGGCTTTTGACTTTTGACCCTAGGTCATGGCTACCCTGTGTTTAACTAATAGCAATAACATGACAGCAAGGCGTCGAACAGACATTGGAATTTCAGCCACATGACCCAGCAGAGTTACAACAGGCATAAGAAAATGTAAATGTCCAGTATTTGTAAAGCGCGGACAAGTACCCGAGGGCGTCAAGGCGCTGGGGGCCATCGGGAAGATTAAGCGAGCTATTGCCCAGAGTCACATGGTGCTGGGCTGATCTGCCGCCGGGAATCGAAACGTGAGCACCCGGGTTCTGGAGTCAGCCGCCCTGGCCGCTGCACCACACCTCTTCCCAAACTTGAGTGTTGCCAGAAATGTCTGCAATCTAACTCAGCTCCTGCCAAAATGGGGATATTGTGGGACAAGTCCATGCTAAATATAAAGAACAATCTGTTGTAAAAACAATAATGGCATTCTAGGATTTCCATCTCATCATATTTGCTCAGAACTGCTAGAGTGTAATACATTCTATTTACACATTTAAATCATATGATCTTGTGCCTATAATTAATAGAGACTTCCACACCTTATCTTCAATGAGCTCACCCAAATCAGTTGTCTTTTGACGTTTGGCAAGGGAGATGAGGTGTACTGTGCCGGTACAAATATCCTATAGCCTAGTTACCCATATTCTATTTCTCTCAGAGGCCCATATCTTAGTCAGAGGGCTGAATGATGGTGGCCCTTGAGAAAAAGCTATTTTGGCAGCGGCTCTGTGTCTAAAGTAAGAATATCAAGTGAATTAGTAGTAACTTTCATTTTGAATTCTTCCAATGACAGAAGGGCGCCAGCAGGAACAGGTGACCTAAATGATTGATACCTCTATTTAACAGGGATGTTTCCACCACAGATTCTAGAGTAGGATGAAGCAGTAGATCTCGGGTTAATGGAACAACTGGGGAGTAAACATTGCTCTAAGAGTTAGTGTCCATCAGTCCAAGTGTGTGCAGCGCCCTGTGTGAATCTTAACAGGGGGTCTCGATACATTGTTAAGTGCCCCGGCCTCTATCTGAAACTTTTCAATACCTAAATGGGGCACAAGGGAGTCTGAGTCTCAGTAAGGAACTGCATAGTGTGCTTGTGCTATTAGATGATACATGCAGAGGATAAGTCACACCAAAGGCAACCTGTAGCAGAGTTAAAAAAAGAGTCCAACATTTCAATCAGGGTTGTTTCCCAACCCATATAAAATTTGGTGAATATAGGTATGCGGAAACAAGGATGTTTAAAAACAAATATAAAAATTTGGGAAGAAGCACCATTTTGATGATAACAATCCGGCCCGCCATGGACAATGGCAACCTTGTCCATTTTTCCACTTGATATTTCTGCCTACCCATTACAGGGCCATAGTTGGCCATAATCAAGAAGATTTTCTCAGCATATAATACTTAAAAATTCAACAGAAGAGGCTTTCCATTTTAAAGTGTTTTTCCATTTTCAGTTTAGCTGTTTGTGAGGTGAGGGGTAAGAGTTTGGATTATCCCAATTACTGGAAAGTCCAGTTGGTCTACCATATCTTACAGACTCACTAATTAAAGGGAAGAGGTTTTCCCAGGATAATTTAACACAAAGAAATATATTGTCTGTATAAAGCGATATTATCATCCTTCTACTAGGAGCACATCTGCTGTTCAGCATGGCTAAAGGCCACTGGAAAAAGCGATATGATGTGGCCAGCGCAGGTCACGTCATAGAGCTCTTTTGTGTTAAGAGGGACAGGACAATAAACTCAACATGGGGGGAAGAAGGGGGGCGAAGAGACTTGGCATCGGCTTAACATCCTGTGATTCTGGACTTTCAGCCACGCTGAATAGCAGATGTGCTGCTAGACAACATGGCTAAAAGACATTCACATTGAAAAGGCCAATAGCTCGGGTATTGCTGAGACCTATTGACTTTGCCAATGCTTGTTAATACTTATAAGTCACCCCTAAGGTGGGCCATAAATGCTCTTAGTATTTAAAAAGTATGACATCTATATTTAGTATTTTCCATGCCCTGACAATGAAAAACTTCCTGTTATATTCCAGACTTAGTCCCATGTTGCGTAGTAGCTTATTTCTTACACTGCCCTAGAAAATAAAATTTCAGCTCTGAACTTTTGCACACATTTGCATGCACGATAATGTTGGATTCGTTTATCTGAAACTACTTTGTTTACACATCCAGCTTCGCACATTATCACGATGCCTTGAACATCATGTACTAGGCCTCTCTATGCACTGGGTACAAAAGTCGTCCTATCTTCATCCACGAGGCAACAACGCTATCTACATATCCATAACATCACTAATCTAAAGCGCCCATCGCGAGGCCACCTTTTATTATAAATGATAGGCATCCCGATAGATTGGTAGAGAAGGTACTTCTCCTGACACTAAAGGACCGTGCATGCTGAGAATCCACCTCGCACCCGTCTGACATTTCCATGAGGGGTGTCCAACTCGAGACCAAGGCGGGGTCCTTCACTGTATCCGAAAAGGTAATGGGGTTAGATCGTTCCTTGGGAGGATTCTTGGCTCTACACTTACACACACTGTAGGTACACTTCGAGTAGGGTTTGCACAGTAGGAGTACGCTTGATTACTGTCTTGTTTATATGCCTGCATATACCTAATTGTTTAGCACCATGGTAGAACTATATCTACTATTTACGCTCTTGGTGCTTGTAATCACTTTTATCTGCTTCTGTCTACTGATCATTGCAGCACACGTATTTTATGTAAGAATAACATTGGTTCAATAAATATTATTGAAAATGTCCCACTGTGTATTCTCTGTATATTTCTCAGAGAGTAAGTGAGCACGAGTGACTGAGCGAAAGGTTCTGTACTGTTTCCACGATTCCTGATGAATAAGGGTTGTCATGTTCAGTGGTTGCCAGAAACCATTCGCTCCCTGATAGGTTAGGGGGGCTTACAGTGGCACTGTGAGCTAGCTGGTCTATAGGTCAACATATCCTGCAGGGGTATCTGGAATGAGTCTTGACACCAAGTCCCTAGTTTATGTTGTCCGAACAATGCGCAGGTCCTATGGATTGGTAGGAACTAGACGACATGGCGCCAAATGTTGGTTACGCTCTTACTTAATGGTCAAATATGAGTAGTTCAGTCGTGCTTTCTCAGATACTCCGACTCACATTTTAACCAGAGACGTCCGTAGTGGGAAGGGAAACAAATCCACCTCAGCTGAGTAGGTATACCCTATGTATTGGCTGTTGGTTAAATCAAGATGGAGGATTAGAAGGTTCCCACACTGTGCACACCATATTTCTATAACAAATAAGGTAAATACTACTGCTCTAACAATGACCAAACAGGATGAAAATATTGAAGAACGGATAGTAGGGCTAAATATTTCAGAAAATTGCAGACAGGCAGTTACCATGAAATTCTTACAACATGGCCTCCTGGCAACGGGCGGAGATGTTACCTTAATGGTTGAGGCACACAAAGCATTCAGAACAGAGGTATTCTATTCTTGGGTTAAATTCCCACCTGCAGATGCACACACAAGGTTATTTCATGAACACATTGAAGATGAACCACCTGATGAGCATTTTCCATACATGGACTTAGAAGTCCCATTAACTTACCAAGAGCACATTAAATGGTTTAAAGGTGCCCTACCACATACAACAGAACATGTGAGACTCAGTCCGCTCAGTCGAGAAGGAGCGACCTGGTCAGTCTTAGCATCATACACGCCGTATCCAGACGTTGCTGCCCTAACATCAACAGAAATGCGCAAACTTTACAGAGATTTACTAAAAGAATTTACAGGAATCTAACAAAATATGTAATGAGAACATTAAAAGTCCAACCTGCTCAGGCTGCACAACCACACATGGCTACCTCAGTATTAGCCTGCAAAAACTAAATACAATAATCGGAAAGGTTGCCACCAGCCAGGAGCAAATCCCATTCTGGATAGCACAAAAAACAGCACAGCTTGAAGCAGTCTTTCCCCATACGGGCCCACAGGAAAAACACAGAATACTGACAATTTGCTTGCCAATAGGGATGGTTCTCCAGTTACAAGATTGCGCCACTTGGGGTGCAGTCTTCGCTGCCATATATACCAGAACACTTGGCACCCCTTCGATAGCAGTCATACCAGATGCACTGAAACAAATTCAGAATGAGTTTGGGACACAGCCTGCCTTAGATCTGGGAATGAAACTGATGGACAATTTCCCCAAGTTTCTGCAATTATGTTAAGTAACATAAAAGGGGAGACAGCAGCGGTGGCTATACGCCAACGCCTGAGGGAATTCACTCCCACACAGCAGGAGAGCGAATTGCCTAAGTTTATTGAAGATGCATATGCCTCTCTAGGCAGAGATAATCTGGGAGCCAAACCAGGAAAACCAGAGTAGCTCTGAAAGAGATAATTCTAAGCAAGCACTCGATTCTTCAAAGAAGAAATGGGATAATAAACAAAAAAATAAACAAAACAAAACACAGTCACAGGGTGGGTCTCCTCAACAGGAACACACCGACCGGAGATATAATTTGCGCAACCGTGACAATATTAGAAAACCTGATAGGTATCAGGATACTGACACATGTTCCTCTCGGTCCTTTCAGGATCAATCCGAAAAACAGATCGGAAGAGCGAGTCAAGCCAAAAAGGGAGACACATCGCACTTCGGATTACATCATTAAACAGGAAGACAAACAAAAGACGTCAAAACCCCAATTTAAAAAGAACAAGCATTGGCATAGCCAATAGGTCTCGCCTTTGGGACCTTATAAGTATTTAGTTATGCAGCACAATATCCTTGGTGCAACAACATCAAGTGTTGCATGGCTAAACACTTATACGGTCCCAAAGGCAAGACCTATTGGCTATGCCAATGCTTGTTTTGTTATGGGGGGGCATAAATAACAGGAGGGTGAATGTTGGGAAATAGTACCTGTATAACAGTCAGTGAGAGGGTCAGTCAGTTAGTCAGTCAGTGAGAGAGTCAGTCAGAGAGTCAGTGAGAGAGTGAGTCAGTCAGTGAGATAGTGAGAGAGTCAGCCAGTGAGAGAGAGAGTGAGTCAGTCAGTGAGAGTCAGTGAGAGAGAGAGTCAGTCAGTGAGAGAGTCAGTCAGTGAGAGAGAGGGTGAGAGTTAGTCAGTCAGTTAGTGAGAGTGAGAGTCAGTCAGTGAGAGAGTCAGTCAGTGAGGGAGTGAGAGAGTCAGTCAGAGAGAGTTAGAGAGTCAGTCAGTCAGAGAGTCAGTCAGTGAGAGAGAGGGTGAGAGTTAGTCAGTCAGTTAGTGAGAGTGAGAGTCAGTCAGTGAGAGTCAGTGAGAGAGTCAGTCAGTGAGGGAGAGAGTCAGTCAATCAGTGAGAGAGTCAGTCAGTCAGTGAGAGAGTCAGTCAGTGAGAGAGAGTGAGTGAGAGAGCCAGTCAGTGAGAGAGTGAGAGTCAGTCAGTGAGAGAGTCAGTCAGTGAGAGAGTCAGTCAGTGAGTCAGTCAGTGAGAGAGTCAGTCAGTCAGTGAGAGAGTCAGTCAGTCAGTCAGTGAGGGAGAGAGTGAGAGTCAGTGAGAGAGTCAGTGAGAGAGTGAGAGAGTCAGTCAGTGAGAGAGTCAGTCAGTGAGAGTCAGTCAGTGAGAGAGTCAGTCAGTGAGAGAGAGAGTGAGAGAGAGTCAGTGAGTGAGAGAGTCAGTGAGAGAGTCAGTCAGTCAGTGAGTCAGTGAGAGAGTCAGTCAGTCAGTGAGAGTCAGTCAGAGAGTGAGACAGAGTGAGAGTCAGTGAGAGAGAGATTGAGAGAGTCAGTCAGTGAGAGAGAGTGAGAGTCAGTCAGTCAGTGAGAGTGAGAGTCAGTCAGTCAGTGAGAGAGTCAGTCAGTCAGTGAGACAGAGTGAGAGAGAGTCAGTGAGAGAGAGAGAGTGAGAGAGTCAGTCAGTGAGAGAGCCAGTCAGTCAGTCAGAGAGAGAGTGAGAGAGTCAGTCAGTCAGTAAGAGAGAGAGTGAGAGAGTCGGTCAGTGAGAGAGAGATTGAGAGAGTGAGTGAGTCAGTGAGAGAGAGTCAGTCAGTCAGTGAGAGAGTCAGGCATTCAGTCAGTCAGTCAGTGAGACAGAGTGAGAGTCAGTCAGTGAGAGAGAGAGTGAGAGAGTCAGTCAGTGAGAGAGTGAGAGAGTGAGTCAGTGAGAGAGAGAGACAGTGAGAGAGTGGAAGACCTGGGCTGGACTCTCTGGGTCACAGAACGGCGCAGCCTCACAAACAAGATATATGGAGCATAACTTAATAATCTCTGTGCGACTTGGAGTCTCATTGTAACTAGCCCCAGGCAAACCAGCAATATTGCTCAAGAACCGAAGAAGAAACAAACATCAGTACACCTGGGAAGCAGTGTTGTGCTGTCATATACAGTGGGAAAACAAGGGTACATTTAGACACGGGTAGTCCACAAGGAATACAGAGCATAGTCAGAGACAAGTATAACACGAACGACTGAGGGAACCGACAACAGGCAAAACAATGAAGTAGAGGAAGCAAGTATGAACGCAAACTAGTAGGATAAGCGAGAGAGTGGTAACAACCGCCCCTGTTGCCAGACATCCATCCATATTTCAAGAGAACCTTAATAGGGATCCACAGCGGGAGGTACAATGTAAGAAACACAACTAGAAGGGAACTCACAACTAGATGAGGAATCATCAAAAGATGAATAAAACACGATGGGTTGAAAACGATGTAAACATGTAAAAGCCTTGTTAACCCCAAAACGTGTGCCTCTTTGCGAGATGTGATGAAATTGGTGTTTATAGACAGTATAGAGGTTACAACGGGTAGAAAAGTGGACCGGCATGGGGGGGTTGCTTTTCTGTCTTTACTCTCCGTGCCATTTATGAATTGAAAGTCAAGGTCACACTGTCGGAATACATTGTCACTTTCAGCAAGCGCGGGCCCTAAAGTGAAACCGGACCGTGCTACAAAGAACAAACAAAGAAGAGTGGGAGGGGTGCGAACATGGAGCGCAGGCTGCTAATTAGTAACCTGATCCACGACGAGGGAGGAATGCAGCAAAACGCCATGGGAGTGAACATTTGAAGAAGAGGTGGGACATGCACCCGCCTTTGGCCATTTGCGTGCTTTCATTATTGAAAGACACACGCAAAGGCCAATCAGATGTGTGGGAGGAGTCCGATGTGGGAGGAGTCCGACCCACACGGAGAAGTTTTGAGCCCTCACAAGAAGCCTCCCATAGAGCAGCGCATGTGCGCTGCGCTAGGCTCGACCTAACCAGGGCAGGGAGCAACAGAACTGTGAAGCAGTAGGGCAAGACAATCAAATGCTGATGACCGCAGCAACAGTGACTGGCAGGGTAATAAAGGTGGGTGCTTATTTTAAAAAAATAGAAAAAAAAACAAGCAGGACAGGGAGAGGTGGTGGTGGAAGAAGTAGCCACACTGAGGGGGTAAGAATGCAACATGGAGAGTGTGACGTAGTTCGAGTGTGTAGGGGGAAACAGCGCATATAGAAGGGAGAGAGAGCAAGGAAATACTCTCATAGAAAATACTCATAGAAAATACTCTCATAAATTCTATCACTCTCATAGAGGGCTAAAAGAATACAAGCATTGGCAAAGCGTCGGGTCTAGCCTATGCAAGAGCTATTGGCTATGCCAATATGTTTTAGCCACATTGTACACCAGTGTGGCTGCTGATCAGCATGGCTAAAGGTTAGTGGGGTAAAGGAAAGTAGAGTGTCATAAAGTGGAGTAAAGTGAAGTGTTATGGAGGGAGTAGAGTGCCTTAGAGTGGAAGGACGTAGAGTAGAGTTGAGTAGAGTGGAATGGCATAGACTTTTGTGGAGTGGTGTAGAGTGGAGTGGCATAGAGAGTGTTGTGTAGAGTGTTGTAAAGTGCCGTAGAGCGGAGTAGATTGTCATAGAGTGGAGTTGTGTCGGAGAGTGGCATGGCATAGAGTGGAGTAGGGTGTTGTAGAATCATGTGGAGTGGAGTGGCGTGGAGGAGTGGAGTAGGGTGTTGTAGAATGGAGTGGAGTAAAGTGGCAAGAAGTGGCATAGAGGAAGTTGCATAGAGTGGAGTAGTGTTGTATAGTCAGTGGCATAGAGTGGAGTAGAGTCTCAGAGTAGAGTTTAATGGAGTAGAGTGTCCTATAGTGAAGTATCATAGGGTGTAGGGTCGTAGAGTGGCCTAGAGTGAAGTGGTGTAAAGTACAGTGGTGCAGAGTAGATTGGCCTAGAGTGCACTGGTGTAGAGTGCATTGGTCTTGAGTAATGTGGTGTAGAGTGCATTGGCATAGAGTGCAGTGGCGTAGAGTAGACTGGCATAGAGTGCAGTGCTGTAGAGTGGTACAAAGTAGAGTGCTGTGGCCTAGAGTAGATTGTTTCAGAGTACAGTGAAGTGGCATAGAATGGAGTGGTTCAGGGCGGAGTGGAGTGGTACAGGGTAGAGTGCAGAGGTGTAGAGTGCGGTGGCATAGAGTGCGGTAGCATAGAGTGGTGTGGAGTGCAGTGACATGGAGTGCAGTGGTGCAGAAAATATAGGAGTGGCGTGGAGTGATGCAGAGTGTAGTGGCGTAGAGTGCAGTAGAGTGAGTGGTGCACAAGTAGAGTACCATGGCATAAAGTGCAGTGTTGTAAAGTAGAGTGGTGCAGAGTAGATTGGTGTAGAGAGCAGTGGCGTAGAGTACAGTGGTGCAGAGTAGAATAGAGTGGCATAGAGTTCAGTGACGTAGAGCACAATGGTGTAGAGTAGCGTAGCATGCAGTGGTGCAAAGTAGAGTGCCGTTGAGTTCAGTGGCGGAGATTGCAGTCTTGCAGAGTAAAGTGTTGTAGAGTGCAGTGGTGTAGAGTAGACTGGTGCTGAGTAGAGTGGTGCGGAGAGCAGTTGCATAGAGTACAGTGGTGTAGAGTAGAACAGAGTGGTGTAGAGTGCATTGACATATAGTACAATGGTGTAGAGTGGGTGTAGTGTTCAGTGGCATAGAGTCCATTGGTGCAGAGTAGAGTGGTGTTGAGTTCATTGGTGGAGAGTGCAGTCTTGCAGAGTAGAGTGCGGTGGCATGGAGCGAAGTGGCATAGAGTAGAGTGTGCAGAGAGCAGTGGTGTAGAATAGAGTGGTGTAGAGTGCAGCGATGTAGATTATTTATTGCAGATAAGAGTATAGTGGCGTAGAGTGCAGTGGTGTAGAGTGCACTGCTTTTGAGTAAAGTGGTGTTGAGTGCATTGGCGTAAAGTGCAGTGGTTTAGAGTAGAGTGGCGCAGAAGACAGTGGTGTAGAGTTAAGTGGTGCAGAGTAGAGTGGCACAGCATGGAGTGCAGTGGTGTAGAGTGCAGTGGCATAGAGGGGAATAGATTGGCCTAGAGTGCAGTGGCGTAGAGTAAATTGTTTCAGAGTAGAGTGAAGTGGCATAGAGTGGAATGGTGCAGGGTACAGTGCAGTGGCATAGATCAGTGGCATATAGTGCAGTGGCATAGAGTGGTGTAGAGCATAGAGGCATATAATGCAGTTGTGAATAGTGGAGTAGAGTGGTATAGAGTGCAGTGGAATAGAGTAGATTGTTTCAGAGTAGAGTGGAGTGGTGTAGAGTGGAGTGGTGCAGCTTAGAGTGGAGTGGCCTAGACTGGAGTGGTGTAAATTGCAGTGGCGAAGAGTGCAGTGGTGCATATCAGAGTGTGGCAAAGTGCACAGTCATAGAGTGGAGTGGTGTAGAGTAGAGAGGCATAGAGTGCAATGTTCTAACATGCAGTGGTGCACAGTAGACTAGAGTGGCGTAGAGTGTAGTCGTATTTAGTGCATTGGCGTAGAGTGCAGTAGAGTAAAGTGGTGTAGAGTATAGTGGCTTAGAGTTCATTGGCTGAGTGCAGTCTTGCAGAGTAGAGTGTTATAGAGTGCAGTGGTGTAGAGTAGATTGGCGAAGAGTACACTGGTGTAGAGTGGGGCAGAGTTAAGTGATGTAGGGGGAAATGGTGTAGAGTAGAGTGCATTGGTGTAGAGTGGGGCAGATTTAAGTGACCGAGTGAAATGGTGTAGAGTGGCATAGAGTGCAGTGACTTAGAGTAAAGTGTTGAAGAGTAGAGTATAGTGGGGTACAGTGCAGTGGTGCAGAGTAGATTGGCATTGCGTGCAATGGCGTAGAGTGTACTGGTTTTGAGTAAAGTGGTGTAGAGTGCATTGGCGTTGAGTGCAGTGGCGTAGGGTGCAATGGTGTGGAGTTGAGTGGCACAGGGTAGATTGCAGTGGCGTAGAGAGGAATAGAGGGGCGTAGAGAGCAGTGGTGTATAGTGAAGCAATGTGTAGTAGAGTGGTGTAGATTGTAGTGGCATACAGTGGTGCATAGCAGATGCAGTGGTGCAGAGAAGAGTGGCGTAGAGTTCAGTGGCAGAAAGTGCAGTGGTGCAGAGTAGAGTGGTGCAGTACAGTGGTGGAGAATACAGTGCAGTGGCATAGAGTAGAGTGGTGCAGAGTAGAGTGGTGCAGAGTAGAGTGTCTTAGAGTTCAGTGGCTGAGAGTTCAGTGCTGCAGAGTAGAGTGCTGCAGAGTGCAGTGCTGTAGAGTGGCGTAGAGTGTATTGGTGTAGAGTGGGGCAGAGTTAAGTGACGTAGAGTAAAGTTTTGTAGAGTGCAATGGCTTAGAGTAGAGTATTGCAGAGTAGAGTATAGTAGCGTACAGTACAGTGGTGCAGAGTAGATTGGCTTAGAGTGCAGCGGCATAGAGTGTATTGGTTTTGAGTGCAGTGGCATGGAGTCGAGTGGGGCAGGGTAGATTGCAGTGGCATAGAATGGAATAGAGGGGCGTAGAGTGCAGTGGTGCAGAGTATATTAGAGTGGCTTAGAGTGGATTGGCGTAGTGTGCAGTAGTGTAGAGTGAAGCGATGCAGAGTAGTGTAGTCGCATATGGTGCATTGGAGTGCAGTAAACTGGTGCATAGTAGAGTGCAGCAGTACAGAGAAGAGTGGCGAAGAGTGCAGTGGTGTATAAGAGAGTAGTGTGGGGTAGAGTGCATTGGCAGAGTAGAGTGAGGTAGAGTAGAGAGGCGTAGAGTGGAGTGGTGCAGAGTAGAGTGCAGTGACGCAGTGTGGAGTGGGGTAAAGTGAAGTATGCATGGTGTAGTAGCGCACTGCTATTCCAGACAACACATCTTCAATTGAAATGACCATTACATTTGCACAGACATTGTTTTACTGATAAAAGCATACAGCGCATAAACGATAGTGTGGAAATGTCATCACCTAGTGTATTGATTTGTTTTAATCGTATTAAAATATTTGATTCCACCATACTTCAGAATTTCCCAAAAAATGTGCTTCATTTATTCTTTTCTAATTCTGATATATTCTGAAACATCTGCATAATTCATTTACAAACATTTAAATTTTGTTGTGTGCTAGAAAAATAAATAGAATCAGACAGCCTTCCTTAACCCTTTCGCTGCTTCTGTCGGCCAACGGCCGTCGCGAGCACTACCTCCGTAGTGCTGCGCACGTCCGTTGGCCGACGCGGCCCCGCCCACTCTTCAAAGCCGCCGCACCGCGGCGAAATTTCGGCCGCGGTAAAGGGGTTAAGCACAGCCCACTCCCCTAGCCAGCATGATTGTCACATAAATCCTCTCACTTTAAAGTCATTGAAAGGAAGGTAAACACGAAGCTCCCTTGAAAACAGAGCCTGACATTTGACCTCTGCTTTAAATGCTCAGCAAATGTGACAAGATGAGAACAAGATTTAAAGGCCTGTTTACAGAAATCCAGTACTGGTGGAAGACTACAGTAAGTAGGGTTTGGGCAACAAAAGTTATAAACTCAAGCTGGACAGCCTAAAACAAATAGAGCCAGCAAATAGAAAGCAAGTAAATGTGAGTTACAAACCACAAAGCCAATGGTAAGGAATGAGTGTAATGCATTCCCAGAGAAGCTTTCCAAATGTCCGCAAGATGTTGTTAGCGAACGACCAAAAAAAGGAACTTCTCTGAATTTAAGTAGTGCAAGAATGCAAGTCATATAGTCCAAAAGGATGTTAAAGCAGCTATGCTCCAGCATAGGGGGAAATAGAAGATGAAGACTGAAAGCCATTGAATAAGAAGCAAGCAAGAAGGTCCACCAATAATAAACAATGCTCTGACCCAAAGCCTGCTATAAGTATTGGTAATGTCCTCCATACCAATAACTAGCCTTACGAGTTTACCTGCAATTCACGGAGATGTAATAAATTGGATTGTTGCTGCAGGTAGTTAGTGTTCTATGATAAAACCGCCACTTTATGACAATATAAATTAATCTGGTAACATGAGTGAGGTAAGAAATCCTATGGTTGGGACCACTTACCCGCACTCACACCACCCCTTTCCCAGCTCACCACTGCTTCTCTTTTCTCTCTGCCACTGGCATTTCGTAGTCTCTTTACATTTAAGGGGAAAGTGTTTTGCAAATTTTTGAGTGTTGCACAAAAGTGGCAATATAGAGATCCTTTATTCATTGTTAGGTAGGGCCTGCTATCTGGTTGCAAAGACCTATTGTGGGCTTACCAGAAACGTACAGGGGCTTTCAGCATCCCTGTTGCTTACCAATGGTTGGTTTTGTCACTCTTATTTTCCTTGCTTTACAGCATCACTTAACAGCATTGCCAAAGTATGTAGGTCCCAAAGGCGAGATCTAGAGGCTTTGCCAATGCTTATTTTAAAAAAAAAATGTTGTTAAGCACAAACCTCACCGGAAGTAATCGAACTGTAGTTTTAACAGGGGGAACATTTCCAAAAGAGAGAATATTGGTACACCCAAAATCCACTCCGCCATTCAGGGACAATTCACAAGCCTTACACCAACGTATGGTACATGCCTCAGCCAAACCCACCTCCGGCTAATGCAAATTACTGCACCCAACAATAACCTTGATAGCAGAGAAACCCAGCACTAATTGGTCTTGTTGATACCATCAATGACCGCGGCATGATTGAAATGGATTTGTGTGAATGTTGTGGAGGCAGTGGTGACGCGTGGCGGCATGAAGCTGGCTGCAGATGTTGTATCGCACTCTGCCATCACGCATGAGGATGCAAATGAAGATGCACCCGCAGGGGTCGCAGCAATGATTGCTCCTGATTGTTTCATCTCACTGGCTATGCTGCTGCTCAAAATATCTTTGCTGGATAACGAGAAAGAGCCGAATTACATTCTGTTTTTGATGGTGCTGAGGGTGGCTTGCCGCATGGTCTCAGATAGGCTTACGCAGAGTAATCACCGCTGCTACTACGCTCTTGAGGAGGCGAGTGGTTTGGAGAAGAGGTCAGAAGGAAAAGCAAGGCTGAAGGTGATTCACTAGAAGGTATAAGTCATGTATCTACACTTGTAAGGAAACCAGATACGGTGAGGTCAAGGCAGTTGAGAATTTCCTTATCCTTAAGCAAATATCCTTGCCAAGTCCAGAGATATTCTGATTTTCATCTAAGGATTTTAGGGCTTGATGTATTCTCTCGGTTCGCAAACCAGGGATGCGCATATTCCACCGTGACATGTTTGCGGAAGGGTTTGTAATTTGCTATTCGACCTTTGTACTAATAGGTTGCATCATGAAGTGCCCATTAGCATAGCGTTACAAAACGACCTACCTATCTCCTAATGAATAATAATTTGGAAGGTCGCATTTTGTGACCACCAGTGAATAGCTTCTTAAGCATGGATGGTGGCGTGCAAGGCACAGCAGATCACAATGTTTGTGGTAGCTTTCCCAAACGCGAAACATTTCACATTAAAGAGACGGGTACCACTTAAACCAAGGAAATAAAAAACAAGCGCGCGCGCCTAAAAAAGTGTCGGCAAAAGTGAAAGCGTTTCCCTTGCGGGACTGAGCCACGGGCACCATGTGTTTGCAAGTTAATTACAAACATATGGTGTCAAGCTCGCTCCCGCAAGGGAATCGCCAAACGTGCACGCGTTGCCATTGAGGGCAATGCAACGAGTGCACGTTTTTGGGACCAAAACCGTAGCTATTGCTACATGTCTTTTTCCTATGCAGCGCATGCGCGCTGCGTAGGCGAGACCTAAAAAGGTAGCCGGAATTAAAATCAGAAATACCCAGACTACTGAGGACTCTGCTTCTGAATGGAGAATGGGCAGTGATGATGCTGGACAGCGCGGCAGAAGTCACCATAGCACGCCAGAATCTGATGGACTTTCTGGGGGTAGTAGTGCTGAATGAGCACATCACAATGGAAACACGTGATACAAGGGTAAGTGTCCCACATTGTTTATACGAAATAATGCTCCAAATGGAGGGGGGACATACCCAGGAAAGTGAGGGGTCTCTTTTGGGAGTACTTGACCTATGGTTACAATATTCTTTTGGCTGAAAAGGATTGGCCACCTGAGTTTGTAATAGATTGCACAATGGGAGAAGAAGTTATTTTACCAGCTTTCTCCGACTTCGTACCAGAATCAGTTAAAAATTCATACGCGCAGGAGTGGGCGTTAGCTTTAGCTCTTGCACTTTACCGCAATCATGTTGGGTAGGATGATGAGTCACCTCATCACGAAATCGCATTAATCAATTCCTCTACCACAGAGACAATACCCAATTAAACATGAAGCAAAGAAACAAGTCACAGAGATCTTAGATCAACTTGAGTATCAGGGTGTGATTGAGAATTGCACCTCACCTATAAATAATCCCTTGTTTCCCGTAATGAAACCCGATAATTCATATCGTCTAGTATTGGATTATAGACATTTAAACGCATCCACACGCACATTTGCAGTACAGAATGCACACAGTGCCGCACTAATGAATAACATTGTGTGGAATAAATACAAAACAACACTAGACATTTCAAATGGATTTTTCTGCCAAAACATAGCGCCTGGAAGCAGATATCTGACCACCTTTTCGGTACTAGTCTCCCAACGCCAATTGTGTTGATTACCCCAGGGGTATAAGAACAGCGCAGGGTTGTTTTCAGCCTGGGTAACAGAGTTATTTCAACATTTTGACAAGGAGGCATTGTCCTATTTAGATGCTATCTATCTGACGGACGATTAATTCAGATCAGATTAGAACAAGCTTTATTCGATTTTATGCATGTAAAATCACAAAAGCAAACACAAAAGTTAAAAACACAGCATCTCACACATAGATATTTTTTAAGAAAATTCAACTGATATTAGAAATCGCAATTAAACCAATGCCTCACAGATTTAAATTCATCGCAGAGTTTCGAATACACATACCCTTATAGATTTTTTTATTTTTTATTAACTTGTTTTTATTGGTAGCATTGCGTCACAGCATATACATTTTGTCATATTCATATCGTACGGCATCCAGTATTCTCAAACAGTGGTTCTTCCCATGTAAATCAGAGATCCTTTAATACCCGTACAGAATTTAAATCGAAATAGTTTTTCTAACTTTCACAGTGCTTTTTAAAAACGAGCAATTGCGTTAGTAAAACATTCATTATCTAAAAATTGCAAGAATAAGAACGCTGGTCTGCATTGTGTCCATCCCCCTAGTCTTAAAATGGGTAGGATCCACCTCCTTCTTTGCATTTTATAAAATTTACAGAATAAAACCATGTGAATCGATGATTGCTGGGACTGATTATAGCATGGACAACTGCATAACTTATTCGACCAGTTGTTTGTTTCAGGAAAGCTTATCATGCAACGAAAAATCCCAAATCTGAAACGAGTCAGTACGAATCTATCATACCCACTTAAAGTGTACTGTATATACAGCTGTATAGTGTAGGTGGTTAAAATCAGTTGGTGCGATTGTACTGGTGGTTTGCTTACTTCTAGAGTGAATCTATTTGCCTCCAGGTGTGTCATACAGATTCTTTTCAACTCCTTCCTGGAGACAGAATTTATGGATTCAGGAAAGTTATAGTAGTCTGGGTAACCGAGATCATACATGAAGTTTTTTATATATTTTAACCAAGGGATCTTGATGGCCTGATCCAGCTTCATGCTATCGCTAATGATATCGCGGTTGAGACCAGTCGTAGGGGAGGTCCAGATCCTGTGCCATAGGAGAGCAGGCAGAACTTTAATAATGTCAGAGATGTACGAAACACCCAGTTCAGTGTGGCAATTATAAATAGAAGTGCTACCGGGAACCGCCAGAAGAAACTTTAAAAAGGCGTTTTCAACCTTCTGGATAAGTTGGGTATCTCGAAGTCCCAACACACCCGCCCCATAGCTATACTGACACATTTTGCTTGGTAGATTTGCAGGAGCAGAGCTGGTGGCCTTCTGCCCAATTTCTTAGCGAAATTGGCCAGTGCTGCCGTGGATTTCATAAAAAGCAAACTCCTGCTTTTGACGCCTGATACCAAGTCCCCTTGTAATCAAATAAAATACCTAAGTATGAGAATGTCTTGGTTGATTCCACCCTACTGTCCCCTATAAACATACTCCTACATTTTTAACTACCCTTCCCACACTTCATTATATAGGTTTTTGAAGCATTTAGTCTCAAACCCAGATTATCCATATACGCAGTGTAGGTAAGAAGTGCCTTTTGAAGACCCAATTGTGTACGGGCCATCAGCACTGCATCGTCCGCATACAAAAGGGTGGCTATAGGGCGATTATTTATTTGTGGCGTATCCTGGGTCTTCTCCACCATTGCTTGTTCCAGACCATTTGTGTATAATGTAAATAAAACGGTGCCAGGACACAGCCCTGTCTGACCCCCCCTTTCCACGTTGAACGGTGCAGTGCATTCCCCCTGGTTCCATAGCGGACCCTAGCTGTCGCCCCGCTATTCAGCTGCCTCAAAAACTAGATCAGTGGGGGGTCCACCCCCATATCTGTTAAAAACGACCCAGAGTTTGCCGTGCATAACACAGTCGAAATCAATCAATCAATCACAGAATTTGTAGAGCGCACTACTTACCCGCGAGGGTCTCAAGGCGCTGGGGAGAAAAAAAAAGGGGGGGGGTGCTGCTACTGGTCGAACAGCCAGGTCTTGAGTAGTCTCCTGAAGGTCAGCAGGTCTTGGGTCTGTCGTAGGCTTAGTGGAAGGGTGTTCCAGGTCTTGGCGGCGAGGTGTGAGAAGGATCTGCCGCCGGTGGTTGTTCTTCGAATGCGAGGGACGGTGGCGAGGGAGAGGTCGGCGGAGCGGAGCTGGCGGTTGGGGACGTAGAAGAAGAGTCGTCTGTTGAGGTAGGCTGGGCCAGTCTTGTGGAGTGCCTTGTGTGCGTGGATGAGGAGTTTGAAGGAGATTCTCCTGTCGACGGGGAGCCAGTGCAGGTTCCTCAGGTGGGGGTGATGTGGCTGTGGCGTGGTACGTCGAGGATCAGGCGTGCGGAGGCGTTTTGTATGCGTTGCAGTCGCTTGATGAGCTTGGCCGGGGCTCCCGCGTAGAGGGCGTTCCCATAGTCAAGTCTGCTACTGACGAGGGCCTGGGTGACTGTTCTTCTTGTATCTGTCGGGATCCACCTGTAGATCTTGCGAAGCATGCAGAGGGTGTTGAAGCAGGAGGAGGAGACTGCGTTGACTTGCTTGGCCATGGAGAGCGTTGAGTCGAGGATGACTCCCAGGTTGCGTGCGTGGTCGGTGGGTGTCGGGGCTCCTCCCAGTGTCGTTGGCCACCAGGAGTCGTCCGAGGCTG
Source organism: Calotriton arnoldi (assembly GCA_963921515.1). Lineage (NCBI taxonomy): Eukaryota > Metazoa > Chordata > Amphibia > Caudata > Salamandridae > Calotriton > Calotriton arnoldi. Next base: position 884,769 of record CAWUFW010003961.1, read on the forward strand.
AGGGGTTGGAGCCGAGGATGAGGACCTCTGTCTTGTCCGTGTTCAGCTTTAGTCAGCTGATCTTCATCCAATCGGCGACGGCCTTCATTCCTTCATGGAGGTTGGATTTGGCGGCGAGGGGTCCTTGGTGAGGAGAGGATCAGTTGAGTGTCGTCGGCATAGGAGATTATGTTGAGGTCGTGCTGTCTGGCGATGCGTGCGAGCGGGGCCATGTAGATGTTGAACAGTGTTGGGCTGAGGGATGATCCCTGGGGTACGCCGCAGATGATCTCGGAGGCTTCGGATCGGAATGGTGGGAGGCGGACTCTCTGGGTTCGGCCGGCGAGGAAGGAGGTGGCCCATTCGAGGGCCTTGTCTCGGATCCCTGCGTCGTGGAGGCGTGCGCGTAGAGTGCGGTGGCAGACAGTGTCGAAGGCGGCGGAGAGGTCCAGCAGGATGAGGGCTGCGGTCTCACCGTTGTCCAGCAGGGTCCTGATGTCATCGGTGGCGGCGATGAGGGCAGTCTCAGTGCTGTGGTTGCTGCGGAACCCTGATTGGGATGGGTCCAGGATGCTGTTTTCTTCGAGGTATCGGGTTAGCTGTTTGTTGACGATCTTCTCGATGACCTTGGCTGGGAACGGAAGCAGGGAGATGGGCCGGAAGTTCTTGAGGTCTCTCGGGTCCGCCTTGGGTTTTTTGAGTAGGGCGTTGATCTCTGCGTGATTCCAGCTCTCTGGGAAGGTCGCGGTCTCGAAGGAGAGATTGATAACGTTGCACAGGTGGGGTGCGATGGAGCTGCTGGCTTTGTTGAAGATGTGGTGCGGGAAAGGGTCTGACGGGGAGCCGGAGTGTATTGTGCTCATGGTCTTGATGGTGTCATCGATGTTCACGCTGGCCCAGGCTGGCAAGGGGTCGTGGTCGATGGTGTGCGGCGGGTCTGGTGCATCGATCTTAGTTGGGGCTGTCTGGGTGTTGAAGCTGTCGTGGATGTCGGCGATCTTGCGGTGGAAGAAGGTGGCGAGGGAATCGCACAGGGCTTGCGACGGCAGGATGTCGTTGGTGTTGGAGCTGGGGTTGGAGAGTTCCTTCACGATGTTGAAGAGCTCCTTGCTGTTGTGTGCGTTGTTGTCAAGGCGGTCTTTGAAGGAGATTCTCTTGGCGGACCTGATGAGGTGGTGGTGGTTACGGATGGCGTCTTTGTGGGCTGCGTGGCTGTCCGGTGTCTTATCACTGTGCCATTTCTTCTCTAGTTTCCGGCAGGTATGCTTGGACGCTAGGAGTTCCGGGTGAACCAGCTGGCTCTTTTGGTGGTGTCACTGTAGGTGAGTTTTTTCAGCGGGGCGAGGGTGTTGGCACAGTCGTCTATCCATCGTCTGAGGTTGCAGGCAGCGTCGTCGGTGTTGGATGGGTCGGAGGGAGGGCTGAGAGCGAGGTTTGCCCGTAGTTGGTCTTCGGTGACTTTGCTCCAGCAGCGGCGTGGGATCTGTTGGGTGCGGTGGTGTGTGGTGGGTTTCTGGAAGGTGAAGTGGATGCAGCGGTGGTCGGTCCAGAGGAGTTCCGTGGTGTGGCTGAAGGAGACTTGGGAGCTTGAGGAGAAGACGGGGTCGAGCGTGTGGCCGGCGGAATGGGTCGGTGTTGTGACGAGCTGTCTCAGTCCGAGGTTGTCGATCAGGGTGGTGGAGTTGCTGTCGTTGTTGTTCTCCAGGTGAAAGTTCAGATCTCCGAGGAGGATGTAGTCGGTAGAGGTCAGGGCGTGCGTGCTGATGAAGTCGGCGATGGAGTCGCTGAACTGGGGTCGGGGCCCAGGGGGTCTGTAGACAAGGGTGCCTCTAAGGGTGGTGTTGGGGTCCGTGTGGATCTGGAAGTGCATGTAAGGTCAACAAATGCTAAATAGAGTCTCCCTTTTTTGGCCTGCATGTATTTCCCTATCAAGATGCTAAGATTAAGGCCTTGCTCCATGGTGCCCAACCCCTGCCTAAAACCATATTGTACATCTGACAGAATGTTTTTGTCTTCTGCCTAATCTTGGAGCCGGTTTAAGACGATCCGCCCTGCTACCTTTACCAAAGAATCCAATAAGGAGATTGGGCGGTAGCAAGCTGGATTGTGCCAGTCGCCCTTCTTAAATATGGGTACTATTATTGACTCGGACGAGGTCTTAATAAAACCGGCCGAGCAGCATGCGTGCAGTACCTGTGTTAGTAGAGGAGCCCAAAGGGACAAGTTTGATTTAAAAAGGTCAATTGGCACACCATCTGGGCCAGGAGCCTTGCCACCCTTACTCGCATTGATTGCACTAATAACTTCGTCAATAGTGAAATGGAGATCAATGGGCGATATTTCATGGGTAATAATTCCCAATTGACTACAAAGGGAGTTTGTACTGTCCTCACCCGGGTGTTGATTATAGACTTTTGAAAAGAAGTCCACCCATTGCCTTTCATCTACGGCGACCTCAATCGATGGTTTGTTGGAAACTGTAAAGAAAGGAGCATTAACCGCATGCCAAAATGCGGCACTGTCTTTATTCAGCTAGGATTCATAGAGTGTAGCCCACGCATTATCTTTTAGTTCCTTTTTGCGTTTTTTTAGGGCCTGGTTGTACTCCCTCCTACTCTCCCTTATTTCATCTCTATCCCTTTCTGGTCTGTGAAGGGCAGACTTTAGTTTGGTATACGCTTTTGTGCATTTTGTATCAAACCAGCCCTGGCTATAAGTACGCGCTCCTTTGATCTCCACCCTAAGAGTGTTTTGTAATTCATGTGTAAGGTGAGCAAAAGCTTCTAGAATATTGGCATGGGTACTTGACTCCTCCAGACAAGTTAAAAGTGAATTATAGCACTTGGTCACAATGGTCTTAGTGAACTCTACTGGTTCGATTCTAGACCAGCGCAGTGAATAGCCATTATTTCTTACCAGAGATAAATTCTGGGCCCAGGGTACTTGGCTACTTTGAAAATTTTGCATGGTGTTTGGAAGCACTAGACTTAAGCTCAATGGGAAGTGGTCACTTATAGCATTTTTGTGAATTTTATAATTTGAAAGACGTGACGCATATCGACTAGGTAAAATAATGTAGTCAATTGTTGATTTAAAACCTCTCCCGTTAAAAGTATGCTCAAAGTGAACTGGGGGGGGGGAGCACAAACTATTGGCGAAGCCCATATCATGTGAGAATAAAATCTCATTTAAAAGGTCCCCGGAGATTGAATGAGAAAAATGGGGATAAGGATCATTTTCATCAGATAGTAAACCACAATTACCGTCCCCACCTGAAGGGCAAAGCCCGATATTAAAATCTCCGCCCCAGACAATAATCACCTCTTGCTCCCTGTCTCTCTGCAGTTTGGTCAGGTCACTATTTAGTTTCCTCAATACTTCCATTATCTGGTCCTTCGATGCATTGTTTTAAAAATTAATCAGGGCCAAGATATGGTATTTACCTATTTGGATGGATATAATTTGATAGTAGATTTTTGTTATCAACATAGTTATCTTGGATACATTAATCTGAGTGGAGACGTAAGTGCAGAGACCCCCCTTAGCTCTCCCATGTGTTGAAGATATTGCAGCAGTAGGATATGTCTTGAAACCATTTATATGGATTTCATCTGTTGCCCAAGTTTCTTGAAAACAAAGAATTTTAAATTTCCCAATAAACTCGAACCATACTGGGTTTGTCAGTTTGGTACGCAAGCCCGCTATATTCCAAAACAGTACGCTCAAATTATCATTTTGATCAATAGGACTCTCTAACCTATCTGGGAGTACTAAGGTCGTGGGTGGGGGTTCTTGTATTAAGTTCATCATGCTGGCGTGTTTGTTCCCCCGTGTTAGTGATATCGGGCTTCTCAGTATATTTTTAGTTCCTGAGCACTGACCTCTGTAAATAATTTTCCCCATAACCCCATCCGGCACATCGTCCCGCTTACTAACGGGAGGAACTGGAGCAACATAAGTAACCTCTAACCCACTGGGCCTAGCACTATTATCTTGAATGTTGAGTCAATCTATCTCCTCTAGTGTGTGTAGGGGCTCAAACCTATTGGACACATCTATATTATAAATGTGTTGACCAGATTCTGACACCACCAAACTGTTATCTCTTAGCCCCATACTAGGAGGTGGCTGGTAAAAGTAACCCAATGGAAATACATTAATGCAGGCATGAGATATATTCTTATCACCAGCTCTGCAAAGATTTTTTCCACTAATTGTGGAGTTTTAAAAGTGAGAACCACACAGTCCCCCTGGAGGGTTTTCCTGTCTCTACCCAGCCAACCAATTCTTCTTACCATTTTAAATTCGTAGAACAATGCGTCAACCAGCCCTCTTTTGGCCCTCAGTCAATGTAAAGCCTTATTTTGTAAGGAAACCCAAGATTCATTTTCCCTCGAGCTCAACTTTGGGACATTGGCCAAGATTACTGTGTATGGGGTAGCGGCTGGTGGTAGGTTCAGGCGATTTAAGTTGTCTGGGGTATCCAATTGGGGGGAGAGGATAGATGGGGCTCTGTAAGATGGCTGAGGAAAATGACCCTCCAAAGCACTGGCTTCTTTCCTTTCGTACGCTAACTTGCCTGTTCGTTCGTGTCTAGTTTGGAGGGGTTTTAAGGAGCTTATTAGAGGCCTAGTGTGGTTCCTTGTGTATAGCCCATTCCCCTGAGTCCCTAGGCTGTCGCTAGATGGTATTGAAGGTACCAGAGGATTACCATTTTCTGTACTGATGGCCCTAGATGAATCTCTGGAAATTCTCGGTTATATGGTCTACCCGTCTGATTACTAGTACTCTGGACTACTTGCACTTTGTTCAGTCTGTCTTCGATCTTGGTCACCCTATCAATCAATCAATCAATCAATCACGGTATTTATAGAGCGCGCTACTCACCCGGGAGGGTCTCAAGGCGCTGGGGGAGGGGGTAAGTTACTGCTCGAACAGCCAGGTCTTGAGCTGCTTCCTGAAGGCGAGATGGTCCTGGGTTCGCCGAAGGTGAGTGGGGAGGGAGTTCCAGGTCTTGGCCGCCAGGTAGGAGAAGGATCTTCCTCCGGCGGTGGTTCTGCGGATGCGTGGTACGGTGGCGAGGGCGTGGCTGGTTGATCGTAGCTGGCGTGTGGGCGTGTAGAAGGACATGCGGTCGTTGAGGTACTTTGGGCCCAGGTCGTGGAGGGCCTTGTGTGCGTGGGTGAGGAGTCTGAACGTGATTCTCTTGCTGACGGGGAGCCAGTGCAGGTCTTTCAGGTGTACGGTGATGTGGCTGTGTCGGGGATGTCCAGGATGAGTCGTGCGGAGGCGTTCTGGATGCGCTGGAGTCTCTTTGAAGTTTGGCTGTGGTTCCGGCGTAGAGGGTGTTCCCATAGTCCAGTCGGCTGGTGACGAGTGCCTGGGTGACGGTCTTCCTGGTTTCAGTGGGGATCCATCTGAAGATCTTGCGGAGCATGCGCAGGGTGTTGAAGCATGAAGATGAGACGGCGTTGACTTGTTTGGTCATTGATAGGGAGGAGTCCAGGATGAAGCCCAGGTTGCGTGCGTGGTCCGTTGGCTTGGGTGCGGTGCCCAGGGCCGGGGGCCACCAGGAGTCGTCCCAGGCGGAGGGTGATGAGCCCAGGATGAGGACTTCCGTCTTGTCTGAGTTCAGTTTAAGGCGGCTGTTCCTCATCCAGTCGGCGACGTCTCTCATCCCGTCGTGCAGGTTGGCTCTGGCGGTAGTGGGGTCGTTGGTGAGGGAGAGGATCAGCTGGGTGTCGTCGGCGTAGGAGATGATGTTGAGGTTGTGTCGGCGTGCGATGGCTGCGAGGGGGCTCATGTAGACGTTGAAGAGGGTCGGGCTGAGTGAGGATCCTTGTGGAACGCCGCAGATGACTTCGGTGGCTTCGGATCTGAACGGGGAGAGGCGGACTCTCTGGGTTCTTCCGGCGAGGAACGAGATGATCCATTCCAGTGCTTTCTCCCTATCAGTCAGGCTACTTAATGTCTCTCTCAAATAGGTCTCTAGATATATAACCAATGTAGGTAAGTTCTCAAGATCCCTAGATGGTACAAAATGCTTCTTCTTGGGGCATAACACTGCCTTTTGATCTGTACTGGGCCGACTCAGGGTTTTCGCACGTTTTAGCAATTGTTTCTGGGGCTTTAATTGGGGGGACCTGGGTTCATTAAGGGTTAACTGACTTTCCAGAGTGACAAACTCTGGGCTTAATGTTTTCTCTGGGTATCTTGAACGTTTAGATGGGGGTTGAATTTCCGACCAGGGACTGATATATGTTCAGTAATATGTTGAATACACCCATTTTGAAGTGACAACCCCCCCGAAAACCAAGTTGTGCCATCCAGCAAACCCTCAGCTTCTTTTTCTTTTCCCTCATCTAAAGCCCCTAAAGTGTCCGTATTCAAAGTCTCTTCGACCATGTAGATTTGCTTTTCGATGGCTCCCATGGCCCCTGTAAGGTAGTTCAGTAATGTCGATCGAGCCGCCCCTGTGGCCTTAGACAGGAATTGTGGTGGCTGACTAACAGCCACCTTTCTTTTCCCCATCTTACGACCTATGCAAGAGTATGAGCTTCAATAGTAACAGAATGTAAAGCCTTGTCCCGGAGTGTCCACAAGAAAACAGTATCACAAACACAAGTTCAATAGGGTAGATCTCAAGATAAGTCTCAGGTCCCCAGAGACTAAACTCGGCTCCCAAATGAACAAATTTGCAAAAATCAAGTTTTCTGAACTTACTTATCCGCCCCAGCACCGGTCCCCATAAGCTCACTCTTGTAGAAATTGCTGTGTCCACAGTATAGGTACCGTTTGAACGGATCTACTGTACCGTTCTACCACAGAGCTGGGGCCCCTCCAGTCGAACTCCCAAACATACAACACACGTCCGTTTGTATGGAAATAAGTCCAACCATGAAACCAAGAGGGAGGGCCCAGCCCGGCCTCCTCCGGTCTCTGACGGGGAAAGACGGGCCCCGGCAGACTTTTCAAGCGTCCACGCCCCTCCTCACTCTCAGGCAGGGATCAGGGTCAAAGTGCTGTGTGCAGGGAAGCAAGGGATCACTTCCAAAGTGAGGAGTGCTCTCCTTCCCGCGCTGCGGTAACCTCCAGCAGGCTTTTCAAGCGTCCACGCCCCTCTTCACTCCCAGGCAGGGATCAGGGTCAAAGTGCTGTGTGCAGGGAAGCAAGGGAACGCTTCCAAAGTGACGAGTGCTCTCCTTCCACAATTAATTAATAGAACACTTGGCCAGAGTGAACCACATTCAATTTCAAAAAATCAAAAATTGCCCACCTCAGTGTCCTATTTTTAGGGTACGAGTTATTAAGTAAAGGCAAAAGCCTGGTGACACACTTTGTAGAAAAATGTGCACTATTCCAACCTACCAACAACTCTGAAAAGACTACAATTCATTTTAGGATTTTCAAATTTTGGAAGGACATACATTTTGGATTACGCAGAACGGATAAAACCATTGTATGACTTAATTAGACCTGATTTTTCAGCGCACCATTGGAAACAGGAACATATTGATATTTTACGTTCCGTACCAGTTGACATGCTAGCGTCAAGGCATTTGCACATATGTGTTAACACAGCTAACCTGGCGATTCGCGTGGTCACTGGACCAACCGGGTACACCTACATTACTTTTAATGAAGGCAATACCGTACCTATTGCATACAAACCACATTTGTACCCGAACGCTGAAATGTGCTTTGCACCAACAGAAAAAATACTCAGAGCAGTAAAGACTGCTGGAGTGAGAGAGAGAACTAGCATCGGGGAAACACTTAATTGTAGTAACCATGGTACCGACCTTGAAGGCCGTTACGAAGGCTTGCATTCCAAATGCTAAAGCACTGCATCCAAGATAGATTTAATGGGCTAAGTCTCTCATTGCAACACATATAGATTATAGATTTGATTCTACATTACAAACACAAGCATTCCAGCAGTATGAATACAAATATCCTCTGCCGAATGAAATAATGCCTCTATATCAATATGAATGTATCATTCATACCAATGGTTCTGCCCAGCTGTCCGTAAGAACGAAACAGCAATATTCTGCGGCATGCGCAATTGTAAAAAGGCGCACGCAGGACGGAAAGTTTCTTCCTGGAAAAACACACACACGGTCTCTAGGAGATTGTACGACGCAGCTGGCTGAACTAAATGCCCTGATACCGGCACTACAAAACACGGATCATGAATACCCCACACTCACAGTGTGTGATTCATTTTACTGTGTCCAGTCCTATAACGAATATTTACATTATTGGGGCCACAAAGGATTTATGGATCACAAAGATTGCACAATAAAGCACAAGATGCTCTAGGAACAAGTGGCGAAGCTGAAAAAAGGCCTGCCAGGGGCTCATGTTATTCATACATTGAGTCATCAACTTGTTGGCGTTCACGTTGAAAGGGAATTCAATGACGAATGAAGCCGCCAAGGCAACAGTGCGTACTGCTGCAGCTGCTGCAATAACACAATCTAGCACAAGGATAGACGGAGCAACTATGATAGCTGTCAATGCCACGTGCAACAGCTCAGCCTTGCTGGAAGGCTTTCCACTCAAGTACTCCTACAAATTAGATGCACAAAACATTCTGTATGCTCAAATTCCAGGAGTGGGGGGATAGAGTAATACAAAACACTGATTGCATATTGGGATTAATACTAGCTGCACTTGAGGGTCTGGGGTTAAGCTCATACAGGGATCACTGCTACAGTTTCACTACTAAAGCAGCGCTATTGGTGGCCAGGTCTTACGAAGCAGACCAAGGACTTTGTCTTCAAATGCGACATCTGCCAGCAGATGAAGGGCTCCACCGTAGCAAGTCCACCACAAACACCTTTATTGATCTCAGACAAACCTCTTGCATGTGTTTATTTGGATCACTCCGGCCCCTTACACTCTGACGGGGCTTACAAGTACACCTTGGTGACAGTAGTTTCAAGCTCTAGATTCCTGTGTGGCACTCGGCTGAAGCTCGAACTGTTAAAAAGGATTCGCGAGTCTTTATCAGGACATATGCAATTGGCACACTACATTCCGACCACGGCCCGTCGTTTAGCTCTCGGGCTTACGAAGAAGCCATGGGAAGTTTGGGTGTGGCCTTGCGGTACTCCTCCCCCTATCATCCTGAGGAAAATTCAGTGGTGGAGAGGAAAAACCGCGATTTAAAGCAGTCCTTAACACCAAGGGTATTAGGTTTGGGTGGTAGTTGGGTCAATCACCTATATGGGGTCCAGAGGGCACTTAACAACATGCCAAGAAAATCCCTGGGAGGGGGTCGTACACCTTATGAGCTCCTGTTTGGTGTCAGAATGTGGGTACCCAACCTCGATAGTGTTAGGACAGGGGCGGCTGAACACAATTTGACCTCAATGATCGTTTGGATATTTTACAGGACCTAAAAGAATACAGAGCTTTACAAAGCAACGTCCAAGTAAAACGCAACACCACTGGGGAAGTGAAATTGTTAACAGCAAGACCTGCCTGGGTCCCGGAGATTGGGGACCTGGTCAGGGAGAAAATAGTGTACAAGAAAGAATTTGGGCCATCTTGCAGAGTGCCTGTACCTGTCCTAGCTGTCAAAGGAACCAGAATTGTCCTTTGCTGGCCAATGTGGCCGATTCTCAACAGTAGGCCACGTGGGCTCCTCGGTAGCCGCCGCGCTACTCTATAGGAAGTTCAGATGGAAGCTTTAATAACGACTGAAGACTCCACTTTCCAAAGAGAAGCTGTCAACGAAAATTAGATGATGCTTCTCCCTATTTAAACTACTACTGTACAGTCAACAAGTACAGAAATTTAAATCGAAAAATTGACGTCTACGTCAACATGCCACAGATCAAGTCATTTACCAGTTTTACAAAACCTGCTGAGCTGATAAGAATAGACCGGACGGCGTCTGGATACTTCGTGCATTATGATGATTTCTCATCAGATCCAAGTGAACCTGAGCTACCAACACCGCCTCTTCCTTTCAAGCTTCGAGTTTATGCTTTCTATCTTTGGCTGAAAAAAGACTTACTTCGTTGTTCCCTGGATACATCTACGGATTACAATTTGCTTACTTTTCCAGTATCATGGATTGGTTTGGTAACTGTCTTTTTTCTACTTTTCAGTGGACACTATCTCCCAGAAAGCTCTGCAGTCCAACACGTGAACTTGGTTCTAAAACCACATGCATCATCACACCGTGAACTAAGAGACTTGTCCCTGGTGAGCATTACAGCGGTTCCAGTTCCGGAAGGAATTGTATGGCACAGGGTATCGTATGATGTTTATGGTCCTACTGAACTTTTGCAAATTCCATATTTGTTTAAAATTTCTTTTATATCATCACCTCTAGTACTTTCTCTGATAATTGGGACATTGAAACTGTGCATAATTTGCTTTCTGATTTAGAGCAACCAGCTGCATTTTCTAACGATGAATTGTATGATGGTAAATTCAACTTTGGCGACATGTTCTGTTATCAGCATTATGGTCACCAATTTTTTACATAAAGCTAGTATCCCACATGTTGTTTACAATTACATCCAATGGGAACACTGCCCAATACCACCAAAAGGTAGTTCAAAAACATTTGCACAAACGTTTGCATATTTTCTGGTTTTGACACATCAAACCCAGCCTCTTATTACTATAGGCTTGCACCTACACCTGCAAAGAAGAATATGCTCACAAACACCAAGCTGATTTACACGGTTTCCTTTATTTCTCAACTGTCTATACAGGGTTTCGACTTTTGGAAAGATACAATAGACACAAAGCCTATATGGGGAACAAGAGATTGACAGGTTCAGGGACAAGAGGCCTTATTCAGAGCAAGCCTCATTCCTACATCAAATGAATTTCCTGAATAAAACCATGCAACAGACGTCCTGTCTTGTTATATTCCCAAGAAACGCCCATGTAGCGAGTCAGCTTATTCCTTACATTGTCATAGAAAATAACATTTCAGCGGTGACCATTTGCACACATTTGCATGCACGACAATGTTGAATTTGTTTCTCTGAAACTACTTTGTTTGCACATCCAGCTTTGCACAACATTATCAAGATGTCTTGAACATCATGTACTAGGCCTCTGTATGCACTAGGTACAAAAGTCGTCATATCTTCATCCACGAGGCGACAGCGCTATCCACATATCCATAACATCACTAATCTAGCGTGCACATCGCAAAAGCTGCTTTTATTATAAATAGGCTTTCCTGTTTTCAGTTCCTATTTTTGGTAAATTCTGGTGGGGTTTTTTCAGTTTTTTCAATACTTTAAAAAAACAGTGGTTATCAGTGATGACATATTTTCGCGCCATTAAAAACAACGGAAACAGTGTTTTACGGTGTTTATGGAATTTTTATTTAATTATTGCTTGCTTTCTGCACTGATAGTGCATGTGTATAGATAGCGTGTGCACAGGGTATATGAGGTCCAAATAATGTTTTACAAATCAAACTTATTGTAGTACACCATACAATACTTCTTTAGTGAGTCTTTGGTCATGCGCGCGCACTCTTTCCTTCCTATGTAAACCTTTATCTGTGAAAAGGCCCTCTCAACATTGGCACTTGAGATGGGCAACGCCAAAACAGTCAGTACACAATTTGCTAACTCTGGCCAATGACATAGCTTTCCATGCCAATACTGGTGCACCTGAAGATTGTGATTCTCTAGGACATGTTCTGCAACATATGCGTTGAATTGGGCACATATGCTCTCAGTTATTGAAGCAGTCAAAAATGAAGCAGTACTTTTCAAAGTCTGGAGAAAATTCAGAAGGGATCTACAACTTGTGCAGAGAACCTCAGTGAGGCTTCATTAACTACAAATGCCATGGTTGGTGAAGGGACATTTCTATGCATCATTGCAATCCATTTCCCATAAACTGTAAAATAACATTTCCTGAATTGCTCCTCAACATTTCTTTGCTTATCAAGTGGCAAGAATTCTAACATGGAGCATGTTGAAGTGCCAAAGTCACTAAAAGTGTCGCCTAGCCTACTCTCAAAGAGATGTTTCACATCTACACCATTTACGCTGAACACTTGGTAGACAAGGGTGTTTTCAGACTCTAGTATTTTGAGTATGTCCACTACAGCAGTCACGTTTTCCTGTAAAAACCTAAGCATGCGGTAGTCTGTACTTTTTTCACATCACTATCAATATGTGACCAAAGATCATCACACTTCTTGCCTTTGGCATCATCACTAAGCAAAAATTCTGTAAACGGTCGCCACATGGATAATATAGCATTCACGCCCTCTAGGATTGAGAACCACCGGCTAAATGGCACAGTTAGTATGACTCTTTCTTTGATGCCACACAAAGCACAAAATGAGAAATATTCGCATTTTAGTTGCCGGGCATAACGAAACAGTGCACCAGAATGGACTACAAAGTCAGTAGCATTCTTCATTAACTCTGAAGATTGTAAAGATACTTTCAGCATACCATCTAGCAAGTGACAAGGATCTCTTACAGGGAAGTACTTCAGCTCAGGTATCGATTTTGACTCCAATCTTTATTGAACTTGGTAGGAACGTTTTTCAACACCTTTCCAAGTGACACTGCATTCCATGTTTACCAAATGTCTGGTGTCATGTTTTCAGCACTATCTCAGATGCTTGGTGACATTCTTTTCACATATACCTGTCACTACACCTTGCATTGAATGGTTAAAGCCTGGGGTGTTTGACAATTCAATACTGACTCGCTAGAAAAGGGAGCTGGTGTATCAAAGGATTTCACCCATTCTCTGTCTGTGAGTAAATGTGATGGTACATATTGGGAAAGATTCTTATGAAACCAGCCATTTTTCCTCTAAGTGAAAACAAATGCAACCAAAATATCAAATATGATTTTGATATTTCCCGATTCTCTAGTTTATAAAATAACTGAATAAGACCTAAAACATGCTTCTAAATGCTGCATCTTTAGACCAAAGACCACAAAACTGAAAAAAGCAGAAAGAAGAAGAGAGATTGTTTTAGTGACATCCCTAAACAACAAAACTCAAGCAGAATAATGTTAGCCCATTCTTTCTTGCTGCGGCCTTGTATAACAAAGTTACATTGTATTGGCCCCTTCAGGAAGAAATAAAAATGACTCTTTCACTCATCTTTTCATTTCTTTGAATGGCACTTTGTTTGTGGTTGTGAAGGTGTTTTTTTCAGTGTTTATATGTTTACACTGGTGATGGCTATTTTCCTTTCAGTGGGGTTTTATCAGTTATTATAGGTTTAAACCTAAAACCAGATAGGCTAATTATAAATAATAGGCATCCCGATACATTGGTAGAGAAGGCACTTCTGCTGATACCGAAGGTCCCTACATGCTGAGAAATCACCACGCACCGGTCTTACATTCCGTGAGGGGTGTCCAACTCAAGACCAAGATGTGGTCCTTCACTGTATCCGATCAGGTAATGGGGTTGGATTGTCCTTTGGGGGGATTCTTGGCTCTACACATACACACACTCTAGGTACCCTTAGAGTAAGGTTTGCAATGTAGGAGTACGTTAGATTACCTTTTTGCATATATGGCTGCATATATTCACTGCTTCAGCACCATGGTAGAAATGTATCTACTGTTTACTCTCTTGGTGCTTCTAATCTCCTTTATTTGCTTCTGTCTCCTAATCATTGCAGCACACGTATTTTATGCAAAAATAATGTTGGTTCAATAAATATTATTGAAAACGTCCCACTGTGTATTCTCTGTAAATTTCTCTGAGAACAAGTGAGCATGGGTGACTGAGTGAAAGGTTCTGTACTGTTTCCACGATTCCTGAGGAATCAGGGTTGTCACGATCAGTGGTTGCCAGAAACTGTTCGCTCCCTGGTAGTGGCACTGTGAGCTAGCTGGTCTATAGGCCAGCATATCCTGCAGGCTGTCCGAATTAGTCTAGACACCAAGCTCTTAGTTTATGTTGTCCAAACAATGCGCAGATCCTACGGATTGGTAGGAACTACACGACATTGCGCTGCCAACGTTGGTTAGGCACTTATTTAACGGTCATATCTTAGTAGTTCAGTAGTGCTTTCTCAGAGACACCTACTCACATTAAACCGGAGACGTCTGTAGAGGGAATAGGGAATCCGCCTCGGCTGAGTAGGTGCGTCCTATATATTGGCTGAAGGTTTTATCAAGCTTGAAGGATTAAAGAATATTCCCATATTGTACAAAACCTAAATCTCAAATAAATTCATTTTTTACTTTTACAATGTTCGAACATGGAGACGACGTTGAAGTACAAGAAGATACTCTAAATATTTCAGAAAATTGGCCTCCCAGCAACGTGTGGAGATGTTACCTTTGTGGTTGTGGCACACAAAGCATTCAGAACAGAGGTATTCTATTCTTGGGTTACATTACCAGCTGCATACGCATGCAGAAAATTGTTTCACACTTACATTGAAGATCAGACAACAGATGAATACTTTCCATACGTGGACATAGAAGTCCCATTGAATTACCAAGAGCATATAAATTGGTTTAGAGGCACCCTCCCCCACAGTGCAGAAAATGTGAGACTCGGTCCGCTCAGTAAAGAAGGAGCGACCTGGCCGGTCTTAGCTTCGTATACACCATACCCCGACATTCATAGGTTAGGAGCAGCAGAAATGCGCACACTATACGAAGATTTAATGAAAATTTACAGAAATCCCATAATACGAACACTTATAGTTCAACCTGTGAGGGCTGCTCAGGCTGCACAACCTCAATTGGCTACCACGGGCATCAGCCCTCAAACGCTGAATGCCGTAATGGGAAGAATTCCCACCAGTCGGGTACAAGTACCGTTCTGGATAGCACAAAAACTAGCACAGCTTGAGGTAGTTTTTCCCCATACAGGCCCACAGGAAAAACACGGAATTCGGACAATTTGCTTGCCAATGGGCATTGCTCCCCCGATAGAAGATTGTGCCACTTGGGGTACGGTCTTTGCTGCCATTTATACTAGAACTCATGGTACCCCTTCAATAGCAGTAATTCCGGATGTATTGAACCAAATACAGAATAAGTACGGGGCAGAACCTGCCCTGGACTTAGGGATGAAACTAATAGGCAAGTTTGCCCAAGTATCTGCAATTATGTTAAGCAACATAAAAGGAGAGGCAGCCGGGATGGCTATACGCCAACGCCTGAGGGAACTCTCTCCTATACAACAGGAGTTAATTAAGATTATCGCAGAAACATACGCTTCCTTGGAAAGAGATAATCTGGGAGCCAGACCTGGGAATCCAGTGGTTAAGGGTAATTCTGAAAAGGATAACTCTAAGCAAGCACCCAGTTCTTCCAAGAAGAAATGGGACAATAAACAAAAAAAATAAACAAAATAAACAACAATCACGGAGTGGGTCTCCTCAAATAGGAGCACACTGAAAAGAGATACAATCTCAGAAACTGTGATAACATTAGAAAACCTGACAGATATCAGGATAATGATACACGTTCCTCTTGTTCCTTTTAGGATCAATCTGAGAAACGCTCGGAGAGAGGATGATGGTCAGAGCAAAGATCAGAAGAGCGAACAGGGCCAAAAAGGGAGACACATCGCACTTCAGACTACATCATCAAACAAGAAGATAAACAAAAATCTACAAAACCTCAATTAAAAAATAATAAATTAGCAGGGATTAAGATCAGAAATGCCCAGGCTGCTGAGAACTCTGCTTCTGAATGGGGGATGCGGTACAAAAGAGTTGGTCAAAGCAGAAGGAAAATATTTATACAAATCGCATCACCCAAATAAACACATTATTCAAATAGGTCTGAAATTTTAGCAAATTTATATCATAGTCGGCATAATGAAATCAGTCTGTACAATTGGCAAAAGGTGCTCCAAGAGGAAGTGAAAGTAACAAGGTACTCGGAAGAGTGCTAGTGTAAGGGTTTCAAGGGTGAAGTTAGGAAGTTCACAATATTTACATTCATTACATCGACAAGGTATTTATCCGAGTTTTGAAAATAGCCGTATGCATAGGAACAGAGTCGATCAGGTGAAATCTGAAAGCAGGACAAAACCAGCATCAGAGGCCATGGTAAGATGGACCACTGTTACATCAATTCAATTCAATTTGATTGCATGTATTTTGTATCCACGCTGTTCCACAATGACGGCACACGCCGAGTTGAATCACCAGAGCCAGCATTCAGCAACTGTGCTTCCGACGTAAGCACAGCCGCGTGCACGTTGACCTTTCCCACGGGCTATTTTTAGACGCAGCCTGATTGGCAACGTGCGAGACTCTTCAGGATCCTTTCCCAGTGCACAGAGGTAATTTCATCATTCCGCCGGTCGGCCCAACTTGAAGACAGAATCCTTGACCCCTGTAATCTTTTATGTTTAGCTCTCACGAGCTAACCATGGCCTCTGATGCTGTTTTTGTCCTGTTTTCAGATTTCACCTGATTGCCTCTGTTCCTATGCATACAGCTATTTTCAAAACTCGGATAAATACCTTGTAGATGCCACAGGGCTCATTAATTTATTGTTTGACCTACTATCCTAGTAAGTACGTAATCCCAACATGCTTTCTCAGTCTTAATTAATACTATACAGTTCTCAATGTTGACGTGCTTTTCATTCATTTTCAGCATGCTTTGTAATCTCCAACCCACTTGAGAAAACTGTTGTTTCTCTGACATAGGAGTCTACGGGCCCATCCATGTGACTAATCACACTGACACGTCTGCAGTGGAAATAAGGTGAACATTTACTGTCAACCAACATATCGTCTATATAAAGTCTTATCCGTCACCCTTAGTAATTTGTTGCCTTTGCATTAAATAACCCATAGGTTGCTCCTTTTGTCCTGATGAAGACCCCGCTATAAGGACTCATTGTTCCTCAAAATACCATTGGGGTCGAAACGTCGACTGTCCCTCATTGTGAACCTGTACTTCATATGTATCCACATGCAGATGACAGCAATTGATTTACTGTATCTCTTCACTGTTGTGTGGCTTTACTCAGTTGTAGTCAACTGATGGCTAGACAGGTTTTTGTATAATGAATGTAAATATTGTAAATTTCCTAACTTCCCCCTTGAAACCTTTACACCAGCACTCTTTCGAGCAACTTGTTACTTTCACTTCCTCTTGGAGCACCTCTTTGGCAATTGTACAGATTGATTTCATTATGCCGACTATGATATAAATTTGCTAAAATTTCAGACCTATTTGAATAATGTGTTTATTTTGAGTGATGTGATTTGTATAAATATTTTCCTTCCACTTTGACCAACTCTTTTGTACCGTATTTGACCCAGGTCTGGCGGATCATTGGGTTACCCCATTGTTGTGTAACGATCTGAACAGGGAATGGGCAGTGACGATGCTGGACAGCGCAGCAGAAGGAACAATAGCTCGCCAGAACATGATGGATTTTCTGGCAGTAGTAGAGCTGAGTGAGTATATCACGGTGGAAACACCTGATACGAGAGTGAGTGTCCCACATCGTTTACATAGAATAACGCTTCAGATAAAAGGGGATATACAAAGAGAAGTGAAGGGTCTCTTTTGAGAGGACCTGACACACGGTTACGACATTCTTTTGGCGGAAAAAGATTGGCCACCTGAGTTCGTAATAGATTGTCCAATGGGAGAAGAAGTAATTTTACCTGCTTTCTCCGACCTCGTAGCAGAATCAGTTAAAAATGTATTTGCGCCTGCTCTGTACCGCAATCATGTTGGGTGGGAGGATTAGTCTCCTCCTCATGAGATCCCATTAAAAACGATCCCTCAACCGCAGAGACAGTACCCGATTAAACATGAAGCAAAGAGACAAGTCAGAGAGATCTTAGATCAACTTGAGTACCAGGGTGTAATAGAGGATTAGGACACTTTACTCTGCACACATTTACAAAGCGTGCCATTACCCCGCGTTTTTTACTCCGTAAAAACATTTACAATGCAGGGCTTTACAACGCAATCCATTACAACGCATTGTCCATTACAAGGCAATTTACTATTCTAACTCCACCGGGCGTTGTAATGGGTAATGCGTTGTAATGGTTTGCGGTGTAAAGCCCTGCGTTGTAAAAGTTTTTGCGGAGTAAAAAATGCGGGGCAATGACATGCGTTGTAACGCATGCGGAGTAAAGGATGTTTCCCGTAATAGAGACTTGCACCTCATCTATGAATAATCCTTTGTTTCCCGTAATGAACCCAGACAATTCATATCGTTTAGTCTTAGATTACAGACATTTGAATGCATTGACACACACATTTGCAGTACAGAATGCACACAGTGCAGCACTAATGAATAACATTGTGTGGAAGAAATACAAAACAACACTAGATATTTCAAATTGATTTTTCTGCCAGAATGTAGCACCTGAAAGTAGATATTTGACTGCATTATCGGCACCAGGGTTTCAGTGGCAATTTTGTCACCTGCCACAAGGGTATAGAATAGCCCTGGGCTGTTTTCAGCCAGGGTAACAGAGTTGCTTCAAAGTATTGATGAGGAGGCAGTGTCCTATGTAGATGATATTTATCTGATCGACGACTAATTAATGGAACATTTGGCTAGAGTGAACAACATAATTGTGGGGTTTGCTTTCCTGGGCTACAAATTTAACTTCAAAATATCAAAAATAGCCCACCTCAGTGTCCTGTTTCTGGGATACGAGTTATCAAGTGAAGGCAAAAGCCTGGCAACACATTTTTTAGAAAAATGTGCATTGCTCCAACCTCCAACAGCTCTGAAGAGACTACAATCCATTTTAGGATTTTTACATTTTGGCAGAACTTATATTTTGGATTACACAGAAAGGGTAAAACCATTCTACGATTTAATAAGACCTGATTTTTTGATACAACACTGGACACAGGAACATACTGACATTTTACGTTACGTACAAGCTGACATGCTAGCTTCAAGGCACATACACACACGTGTCAATACAACTAACCTGGTGATCCGCGCAGTCACTGGACCAACTGGGTATACCTACATCACTTTCAATGAAGGTGATAGGGTACCTATAGCATACAAATCACATCTGTACACAAACGCTGAAATGCATTTTGCATCCACTGAGAAAATTCTCACAGCTATGCAGACTGCTGTAAAGCGAGAGAGAGCCCTGGCTCAGGGAAAACGCATAATTGTCGTTACCCCAGTACTGACTCTAGAGGCGGGTACTAAAGCAAGCATTCCAAATGCTAAAGCTCTACATCCAAGATGGATTCAATGGGCTAACTCTCTCACTGCAACAGATGTAGATTACAGATTTTACGCTACATTACAAACACAAGCATTCCTGCAGTACGAACAAGAATATCCTCTGCCGAATTAAATTATGCCTCTAGATCGATATGAATGTATCATTTATACCGATGGATCTGCTCAACCTGCTGTAGGATCAAAACAGCAATATTCTGCAGCATGCACAATTGTAAAAGGGCGCATGTGAGATGGAAAGTTTCTTCCTGGAATAACACACACGCAGTCCCTTGGGGACTGCACAGTGCAGTTGGCAGAACTTAAAGCCCTGATATTGGCACTACAAAATACGGATCACGAATTCCCCACACTTACAGTGTTGGATTCATTTAACTGTGTCCAGTCTTATAATGAATATCTTCACTATTGGGGCCAAAATGGTTTTCGAGATTTGAAGGGTTGTACAATCAACCACAAGATGCTTTGGGAACAAGTGGCTAAGCTGAAAGAAGGCCTGCCATGGGCTCATGCGATTCATACATTGAGTCATCAGCGTGTTGGTGTTCACGTTGAAGGGAATTCAATGGTGGATGAAGCCACCAAGGCAATAGTGCAAACTGCTGCAGTTGCTGCAATCACTTGTTCTAGCACGAAAATAGAAGGAACAACTATGATAGCTGTCAATGCAACGTGCAACAGCTCAGCACCACCAAAATGCTTTCCACTCAAGTCCTCCTACAAGTTAGATGCACAAAATATTCTGTATGCTCAGATTCGAGGAGTGGGGGCTAGAGTAATACCAAACACTGATCGCAGATTGAGATTGATACTAGCTGGACATGAGGGTCTGGGTTGAGCACATGCAGGGATTACTGCTACAGTTTCATTACTGAAGTAGTGCTACTGGTGGCCAGGTCTCACTAAACAGACCAAGGACTTTGTCCTTAAATGCGACATCTGCCAGCAGATGAAAGGCTCCCCTGTAGCATGTCCACTGGAAACACCTTTATTGATCCCAGACAAACCTCTCTTTTGTGTCTATTTGGATCACTGCGGCCCCTTACACTCAGACAAGGCTTACAAGTACATCTTGTTGGCAGTGGATTCATGCTCTAGATTCCTATGGGTTTGGCCCCAGCGCTCGGCTGACGTCTGAACTGTTATAAAGGGTTTGTGAGTCTTTATCGGGACATACGCAATTGGCACACTACATTCCGACCAGGGACCAGCGTTTAGCTCTTGGGCTTACAAAGAAGACATGGGAAGTTTGGGTGTGGCCTTGCTGTACTCCTCCCCCTACCATCCAGAGGGAAGTTCAGTCGTTGAGAGGAAGAACCGGGACTTAAAGCAATCCTTAACAGCTAGGGTATTAGGCTCGGGTGGCAGTTGGGTCAATCACCTATATGGGGTCCAGAGGGCACTTAACAACATGCTAAGAAAATCCCTGGTGGGTCGCACGCCCTCTGAGATCCTGTTTGGGGTGAGAATGTGGGTACCAGAACTAGATAGTGTCAGTACAGTGGCGGCTGGCACTCAATTTGACCTCAATGATCGTTTGGATGTTTTACAGAACCTAAAAGAATACAGAGCTTTACAAAGAAACATCCAAGTGAAACAC
The DNA here is from genome assembly GCA_963921515.1 of Calotriton arnoldi. NCBI lineage: Eukaryota > Metazoa > Chordata > Amphibia > Caudata > Salamandridae > Calotriton > Calotriton arnoldi. The sequence continues at coordinate 905,547 of CAWUFW010003961.1, forward strand.
ACGGCCACTGGAGTGTGAAAGTGAAAGCAGCATCGGCAAGACCTGCCTGGGTCCCGAAGATTGGGGACCTGGTCAGAGAAAAAATAGTGGCGAAGAAAGAATTTGTGCCATCTTACCTGTCCTGGCTGTTGAAGGTACCAGAATTGTACTTCTTTCGCCTCTTGCCGATCGGCGAGACAAATGGTTTGTCTCCATTGATACGATCAAACCACACTATGTGGCCGATTCCCAACAGTAGGCCGCGTGGGCTCCTGGGTAGCCGCAGATCTCCTCTCGCTACAGTGCAGGAAGTTCAGATGGAAGGTTTGATATCAAATGAAGATTCCACTTTCGAGAGAAAAGCAGTTAACAATAATGAAATGATACTTCTCCCCATTGAAACAACAACAACAATACAGTCAATGAGTACAGAAATTTAAATTAGACAACTTGACGACGTCTACGTCAACATGCCACAGATCAAGTCGTCTTCCAGTTCTAGAAAACCTGCTGAGCTGCCAAAAATAGACCGGATGGCGTCTGGCTACTTCATGCATTCTGACGACTTTTCATCGGATCCAAGTGAACCTGAACTGCCAACACTGTCACTCCCTCTCAAGCTAAGAGTTTATTCTCTCTATCTTTGGCTGAAAAAGACATACCTTGTTGCTCCCTGTATACATCTCTGCGTTACAATTGGATTACTTTTCCTGGTACTCTGGATTGGTTTGGCGACTGTCCTTTTCCTACTTCAGAATGGACATAATCTCCCTGCAGTCCAACATGTGAACTTGGTACTGAAACAACATGCATCATCGCACCGTGAATTGAGGGACCTGTCCCTGGTGAACATTACAGCGGTTCCAGTTCCTGATGGAATAGTTTGGGATAGGGTAACATAACATGTATATAGTCCTACTGAATTTTGCAAATCCCGTATTTGTTTAAGATTTCTTTAAATTATATCATCACCTCTAGTACATTCTCTGATGATTGGGACTTTGAAACTGTGCATAATTTGCTTTCAGATCTAGAGCAATCAATTAATCTACTACACGAGGTGTTCCAACTGACGCCAACTTCAGTGGACGATATTTTGTCTACAGAAATAGATGATCTCATGTTTACACCAGACCCGTACACTGACTCTGATTCAACCCACAGTGTACCAGAGACGCAGTAAAATTTGGCCTTCATATTTCAAAAACTTGGAACTCTTCCCAAATTGAAGTTTTTCCATTTTTCGAACTAAATGGCAATTCAATCTGCTTGAAGTAGAACTAGCCTTATAGTACAGACTTCGCGGTACTTCCTCAGACACTTTGTCATCTTATTTGTTTAAAAGTTCATTAATTTCCATGACATGAAAAGACTTTGATTTTGAACAACTTATCGATCATTTTCTGTCAAATGTAAATATTACTGCTTATTTCATTCAAATTGCATTTAATTTCCAAATATATGCCTGGAATGAAAAGCAATGCTTAGATATGTACAGTACCTTTTGCAATTTAATATGTTTTTTAATGCTTTTTAAGAAATGTTTTTTAATATGCGGTACTCCATTTAATGTTTAGCATTTTAAATGTTTAGCATTGTATTATTATCGTACACATGAAAGTGGAGTGGGTTTTGTATTCCTCTTAGGGTGTCCGTATATAGGTTTTCCTGTATCATGTCCTTATATAGGCTCAATTCGCCCTGCCCTTATATAGGCATAAAATCCCAGTCCTTATTTAGGCATTAAACTGTGCACTCCAAATACAGGCATGGTCTTTGACATCCGTCCACCCTAACGTCACAACGAGTTCTTGAAGAACAGACCCTTAGGCTTCGGGAGTTTCCCTAGCACAGGACTATTGATTTCTTCAAGGACTCATCTATTATGCATGAACCGTTATACCTTAGGGGTTCATTCATGACGTCTTCCGCTGTCCGATTCACGTCAATGCTAACATTCTGAGGTACCTCTCAGGTATAAATATACCTTCCCTAGCCCTTGTAAATCAGAGGAGACCTCGACTTCAGAGGAGCCCGTTTCCCGGCCTGACGCACTGAGAAGACGCTGTCATCCCTGCACGCAGAGAGTCCAGCTTCCAGTGTTCTGACTTCCCTCGCAGGGTGTTGGAGTTCGAGTCTGGCAAGAGATTCCCACCTCTCTCATTCTTAAGGTATGGAGCTGACTAGAAACCTAGAGGGACTCTTGGCATACTAGGCATACTAGGCGTAACATACTCTTAGTATACCATAGTAAGGAATACTTCACCTACTTCATACCTCTCCCTACGCCTAGGTTAGGTTAGGTACATTGGGGTAGAACTAGCTTAGAAACGCATCGTATGAGTACTCGCATTTTTAGTCTATGTTATTTATGTAAATGAATATCTACTAAAGATCATGCTAGCGCAGTATTATTTATTTCTACTGCTTACGCTGTACATTATTTATCTTGCATACTGCCTTGTGATCGTAACAGCACATATTACTTACACTAGAAACAAGACCGTTCAATAAATCTTTTATTGAAACGCCCGTCTATTCTTTCTGTGTAACTTTGAGGAAAACTAAGCATGCACGATTGAGCTGAGTGAAATAGTTATCTATCGTTTCCACGACTCTGGGACACGTTCTAATTCTAAAGGGAAACAAAGTTGTCATGTTTTGCGGCTGCCAGAAACTACTCCCTTCTTGTTAATCAAGAAGTTTCTAGTGGCCTCTGAGCTAGCTGGCACAAGTAATTAAGTTTAATATACTCGATAGGGACATACCGACCTCAGTCCTATGTCAAACCTATAGGGTATATTATTCCAATGCGCAGAGCCTATTAGGGAAATAGGAACTACACTACACAGCATTTTCTAATGACGAACTGCGTGATGGCACAAGTAAATTTGGTGATATGTTCTGCTATCAACATTATGGTCACCATTTTTTACACAAAGCTAGTATCTCACGTACCGTTTATAATTACACGCAATGGGAACACTGCACACCACCACCAAAAGGTAGTTCAAAAATATTTGCACAAAAGTTTGCATATTTTTCTGGTTTTGACACATTAGACCCAGCTTCTTATTACTATAGGCTTGCACATACACCTCCATAGAATATGCTCACAAACACCAAGCTGATTTACTCTGCTTCCTTTATTTACCAACTGCCTATACAGAGTTTCTACTTTTGGAAAGACCCAATAGACACAAAATCTGTCTGGGGAACAAAAGACTGGCATGTTCAGGGAAAAGAGGCATTATTTAGAGCATGCCTCATACCACATCAAATGATTTTCCTGAATAAAACAGTGCAACAGACTTCCTGTTTTAGTTTGGCTAAAGCAAAAGATTTGAACATACCACGCATCCCACATTTGCACGCTTTGAACATTGGCAACAATACACAAAGTACAGTGAGCATACGTTAGATGCCATGCTCAGCAATGGATCATACAATAGATCAGACCCCAATCAGCAGGGCTGGTTTGGCCTCTAGACAGTCAGTCTAGATTCCTGGGTAACACAGGAGGGTTTAAGATCAACATGCCTGACCTACGCTATGTGCAAAAAGAACACACAGGGGTGGGGACATCATATAGTGTTGGGAAGTTATGCCTAGATTGGCTAAAGACCTCAACACTTTCTCAGGTGAAGCAACACTTGTTCCTTCTGTCTGATGACCTGGATCTCAGGGATTTCTAGGTCCCAGAAGCCCACGTCAAAAGCGCGTCTTGTAAGGAATATACAACAAGCTATGGAAGATTTCTCAGCAGGAAGCTGCAGAGAGATTGTGCGAGATCGACAGGGTAAATTTGGAAAAGGCTTTGGCTGTGGCTGACAACGGTATGACCACTTTATCATCCAGAATTTATTCACTGGGCAACATTGTGTCTTCTGCAATTGACATAACACAGCAGGACATGTCTATTTTACAACATGGACAGTCACAGTTAAGTTCCATCGTAATGCTGAGCTGGTCGTTGCAAACACTACGTTCTGGCGTTACATCAACACTACTAGTCTGTTTTCTGAATATGATCTGACAGAAAGACAGATAACTATGGCACGCAGAGATGCGAAGTACACCACGTTGCACATTGAAATATTAGAACAATTACCTTTCACCGTGGCTGAGACACCATCCGCAGACTGGATTATCCATGGTCATATCACCTTACCGGTCACGACTTTCCTATTCCAATATTGTCTCCAATACCAACAGGTAGGCAGATACGAAGCGCTAGGGGAAGGTTATGTGCACTAGTATTGGGAATTACCGTTCAGGTTTAAGTGCAGGAAAGGGGACACAGAAGTTTTCCTTAGTGGGTCCAACTGTGAGGATGCCCTAAGCGGATAGTTAGTTTGCAAGGACATTTCTCTTCACGGGGCATGTAACGCTTCTGTTGCGAACATGTCATGTTATCTGAAGGGTTCCCCAGCTGCCGTGATACGTCCGGTCTTCAAACTGCTCTCGAATGGGAACTACTTAATGCTGAATGATCAAGGTTGCTCTGGAATTAGAACCGGGCATCGCTTATCTGGTGAAGGTTAATTCCTTAAGTCACTTGTTGTACACAAGTAATGAAATGAAAATTTATTGACTGTACAATTAATTAAAATCATTACAGTAAAAACAGTTGGCGTAAAAGAGACTAAAATGCTTAAAATGTTAAAATCTTCAGTTTATAGTGCACGAATGTGCCCCTCTCCGCTCTTGCAAAATATGTGGCTGCCGGGGATGAAGTAAAAATCGTGTGTCCTCTCACAGGTTTATGAGCCCCAAGTGACCTTGGAAATGGTCTATTTAGACAGTCTGTGGACCGTTCATCATGACGCTTCGCTTGGGACCATACAATAGCACTGTGTTAGTTGTGCGGTTGGAGCGAGGGATTGCCCTCAATGTTGTTGGGAACCGGGTTGCAGTCTTCCGCTGGGCTTCCAGTGCTCGTTACCTCGATCTGATTGTTGCCGTTCGCGGCCTTTAGTGCTAACCTAATCTGATGCGTGAGTTTCCCCAATCTTGCAAGTATCGTTGTGTTTGTTATTGAGAAGCACAGGGCTGATGCTTCGCTGCAGGTCTTTATCCCATTACTGATGCAGATCGGGCGCAGGAGCCGCCGGCGTTCGATGGAAAGGTTGGGGCAGCAACATAGGAGGTGCAGCCAGGATTCCCTCGTATAGGGACACAGTCTGCAGTTGATGTTTTCCCCCCTGCGGGCCCATGTCGGGTTGAAGTCAGCGATACCAAGTATGCTTAATCTCATGAAGAGGATTTTACTTCGGGCTTGTGGTGTCAGAGCCTCAGTTAGGTAGGGCTGTGCTTTCCCTACCATGTAAGATTTGTTCAGCGGGTCCAAGTTGGAACTTACGCGAAGGGTTTTGGAGTCTAGCTCAAAGGAAATTTCCCGCACTTGTCTGTTTATGGCCTTTTTCCATGCATTCAGTGGGATTTCCAGCATCGGTATGCTTGCTTCCTCAATCTTTAACGTATTGACCGCTTTGCCGAGGCCGGAGTGCCAGGCCGAGCTTGGCCCCTCGAAAATAGATCTTAATTGATGTTTTAGAGAGTTGACCGGGGCCCTTGAGATCCTTAGGTATAGCATTATGAGCTCCCCTGGCACTTCAGATCTAGTCTTGCCAGGCCTAACTCCAATCTTAATCTGGATTTCCTCGCGGCCCTCGGGATGTAAAGCACTGATTTATATGCCTTTGCTTGGGCTATGGTAAGGAGGGCATCCTGTAGCCCAGGGAAGGTCAGGTGGCCATAGCTGATGGCAGGGAGCAATTTTGCTTTTAAGACAGTCAGTATTGGGCCTGCGGAAGGGCTTAGCAGGTTTTGGCTCAGTTGTTTTAACAGGTGTATGATCTTATTTGCCTTGATGGACTGCTGTTTCAAATGGACATTCGCCTTGGCCCGTTCCGTGAGCCACACCCCCAGGTAGTTATACGAGGCCGCAGTGTTAATTTGTTTATTTCCCATTAACCAGTGAGCTGTCTTTTTCCGGTGGAAGTTTCCAAAAATGATGACCTTGGTCTTCCCCTGGTTAACTGTCATGTTGTTGTCGTGGTTAAAACTATTCAGTGCATTTAGGGCTCTTTGTAGGCCCACCTTCGTGTGGTCCATTATGACTGTGTCATCCGCGTATTGTAGCACCGGGAGCCTCACGCTTCCTAGTTTTGGTGCTACTAGACTGGCTCCTTTCAATGCGTCACCCAGATCCGCAGTGTACAGGTTGAATAAGAGGGGAGCCAGCACGCACCCTTGTTTCAAGCCGTTGTTCGTTGGAATTTTGGGGGACACTGTACCGGCGCTCGTTTTGACCCTCACCCAAGTGTTTTCATATAGCGATGTGATTGCCCTCAGGAGGTTTGATGGAATGCTCCAATTTTCTAGTTTCCACCACAGTCTTCTGCGTACAACTTTATCGAAGGCAGTGGTGTAGTCGATGAAGCAACAGAAGAGTGGAGGGTTGTTCTTCTTTGTTGCCTTAATGGCTAAGTGCGCTAACGCCAGGACATTGTCCATGGTTGAAGACTGTGGCCTGAAGCCGGTCTGGTAGAATAGGATAATACTCTTTTCCTCGACCCAGGTTTCCAGATCTTTCAGTAGCAGGCGGGCATATGCTTTGGCTTCAAGATCTAGCAGGGCTATGAGCCTGTAGTTTGATGGTTTTAAGCGATCCCCTTTTTTGTAAATTGGGACTAGAATGGAGCCCCTCCAGGAGTCCGGGGTGTGACCTGTCAAGAAGGCATGATTGTAAAGCGGGGTTAGTATTGTTGCCCAAAATTCAGGGTCCTTTTTGAAGACCGGGGCTGGTATCCCATTGGGCCTCGGGGCCCCATCGTTCCTCATGTTCTTGAGGGTCCTAATGACCATTTGGGGATTGATTTGGGCTGATGGCATGGGGGACGTCTCGTACTCGGCGCTCTCTCCCATGGGGTGGGAGCCGTGGCTAGTAACCGATTCTCCTAACTTCACCATTGTGCTCTGGTTTTGGGACGTGGGGCGGCTGGATTCTTCTGCTCTACCTGCATTTGAGGGGGCGATTGAATATAGGAGCTTTACGTGAGTCAGCCAATCTTGCTCTGCAACTCCGTTTTCTCTTTGCGCACCTCTACTGCTTAGCCGATTTATATGTCTCCAGAGTCCTGGTAGGTTCTTCTGCTTGAGCAGGGAGAAGACCTTGAGCCATTCCCTCTCTGTGTGGGCTTTTTTGTATTCCCACAATTTCTTCCTTAGTGCTGCCCTTAGGGATGCGACGGAGGGACCTTCGATTTGTCTGCCCCCTCTTTTCTTTATTGCAATGGCCTTACGCAGGAGCCGTTTGCACTCGCGTATGTCTTTAGTTGGGCAGGTGCTTCCCACGAATGGTTGCCCTTGGCGCCTGGGGCCTTGTGGTTGGGGATGACGCAGCTTCGCTTGGAAGTCCTCTACGACTTTCTTCCAAGCTTTTATGGGTGAAAGTGATGTAGGTGGGCATTCTTCCTGTTTCTGGTCCAGCCAGGTCTGAAGCTTATTGCCTGTATTGTCCGTCCATTTTATCCTTCTCAGGACACTATGCTTTTCGTCCCCTCGTGACTCTCCAATGACTTGATGGATTATAGCGGTAGGTACTTCCAACTGGAACACCGCTCTTAGTGGCCTGTGATCACTTTCCATCCTATCCTCGACTACATAGTCTGCCAGACTATTTGCCAGTTCCTCGCTGACCATGATGTAGTCTATTCTTGAGCCATTCCGAAAGGTGGGTAAGGTGTGCCAGGTTTTCGAGGTTGCTTCTTTCAGAGCATGAGTTGTGGACAGCTTATGGTTGTCAAGGAGCTCGTGAAGAGGGGTAGTCTGGCCCGGTCCCCAAGGGCGGGATTCAGCTTTATCTAGTTCCTTTATATTAAAGTCGCCGACTAGGATAACCTCGTGGGATTTATACTTATTTAGGAGCTTATCTAATTTCCGTGTCAGGGCATCCAGCTGATCTTTCAAGGTGGTCTGTGCTGGATTGATGTAGCAGTTTATTACCCGTAGGCGCATTAGGTGCTGGTTGAGTTTTAGGCCTCCGATCTGAATGGCTTGCAGCCCAGTTGAGTGCAGGTTGATATCCGTGACTACAAGGGCACTTGTATGTTTTATGAAGACTGATAGCCCGCCAGCCGGTCGGCCAAAGATGTTCCTTTTTATTGCCGCGACGTGATGTTCATGGTACCCTGCCAGGGGGGTGCTGGACAGCGCCCACGTCTCTTGAAAGCAGAGTATGTCTCCAGTTTCCAGAAATTTTATCAAGTTTTCATTTTTACTGACTTTGCTGATCCCTGCGATATTCCAAGAAATAATGGATAGTTGCTGCTTGGGCTGTGTTCCTCCCCAGGCCGCTCCCCTGCCCGGTTTGGTCTTGCGATTGTTAGGGATGCTGTGGCCAGCCTCTTACAATTCCAGTTTGGTTCGTTGCGAGGGGGGTTGCGCAAATGACCCGTTGGTCGTTTTGGCAGGATATCCTGATTCCCGTGGGCTCCTTTAAGCCTGTCCAATTTCTACCATTAGAACGTGCGGTGTCGGTCCCGTGCAGCACCGACCAGGGCCCTTTGCCCCCGTTTGCTGGAGCCAGGACGTGTGGATATTTAGGGTGCGTCAGGATCTGAACATCGATGCCCCACTCCGCTAGTTTTGTGGAGTTATTCAATACGGCTTGTTGTATTCCTTTTTGTTTTAAGCCCAGCACTGTTGAGTCGCCATGTGTATCCCCCTTGGTACTCAGGAATCTCACCCATTCTATGTCCCCGGATTTTGTTTGATCTAGGGGGGCAAGGTGTTTAAAGAGGCGAAGAATATTACTCCTGTTGAGGATGTCATGCTGGCCCATGCTATAGAATCTTGGGGTGAGGACGATCTCGTAGACGGTTGTTGGAGTGCCCGGGGATTGAGCCACTTTCCCCCTTCCTAGGGCGTCCTCAGGCAAAGTCGATCCAATACGTGTGCATCTTTGTGAGTTCATCGCGACGCCTGCTTGGGAGCTCTTACTCTGGTCTTGATTGCTCCTGTCGCTGGGCTGGAGCACACTGTTCTGCTGGGGTGGTTTTGTGACGTCCGGCTGCGGCGATGTTATAGCCGTTACTTGCATGAGGGTTGGCTCAGCTGGTGATCTGCTTGTTCCCTCTTTTACTTCGTTGCCTGTCTGTCGGCCCAAGCTTGCTAAAAACTTCTGTCCGTTTGCTATGGGGGTTCCTGGTAAGTTTGACTCCGTTTGCTGGTCTCCAAGGAGCAGGGCAATGGAGGGGTCCTTCTTGCCCCAATTTTTGGTGCTGAATATAGGGTAAAGTTGCCTGATTTTAGCATCCCCTTGTGGGGGCGGTTGGTCGATCATTGATAGCTGCGATCGTCTCCCTCTTAACTTCATTTTATTCTGTTGTTTCTTCAGCTTCTTTTTTGCCCTTCTCGATAGAGTGGGTTCATGTAGGACCATTTTGCTGATGATATATTCCTGTTGGTCGGTTGCCGGGCCACCGCTGCCCCTTCCTTCCCCGCAGTTGGGGCTCTGTGTCCCTTGGACTACTACGGGGCTATGGACGGGATTCTTGGTCCTTGGGTCCGCCTTTTGCTCTGTTCGGGCGGGTGGCTGCGGGCCGAGGGGGGCGCCTTCTGTCGCAGCCTGTGGATAGCTCTTGGCCTTCACACTGTCTTCTTTATTGCTCGGGGCGGTGTCGCTCTGTTGCCTTTTGCCATCTCTATTATTCCCATAAGGACCTCAGGAAGCGACGCCCATTTTTCCATGAGGGATGAGCAAGAGCAGGAACATTCTCCCCGGTTAGAGCCCAAATGCTGAACAATTATATTTTCTAGTTCTTCCACCCTTGAGCTTATATTGACTAAGCGGCCTGCAATCGCTTGAAGGAGATCTATTTGAACTTCCATCTTAGATGACTGCCACAATAGGGCTCTATTAGTGGCGTTGTTTGTGACCATTGTAGGTGATTTCATCTGGTCTGCGTCGGGACTGTCATCTAAGGTGAAGGGATCTGCTCTTGTATTAGGGGCCCGTAATGACGCTTGTAGCCCTAGCCCCAACAGATTTGGGGTTAGTTCAAGAGTTCTTTCTATCTTTTGACCTAAATTTTGAAGGAACGACGCTGAGAGCTCGCCTGCTGCGGGGGATTCCAGGCGCAAGTCCGCTGAGTGGGGCCGTGGGCTCATAGGTGTTAGTGAGTGCACCGTGCACTCTGCAGCCTGGGAATCTTGGCTTTGGCTTTTAGAGTGGTGAATTTGCGCCCTTGTCTCTATGGTTGCGGTGTGGACGCCTTTGATCGGAGTTGTCTCATGATCCTTACCGATTGTGAGGATGTGCCCAATGTCTGTTGGTGTTGAGCGGATTTGGTCACTGATGTATTCATTGGTCCGGACTGAAGTTAGTAGGTCGCAGGCTGAATTGGTCGGTTCCTGCTCCTTGCTTGACGCCGCGCCGGGGAATAGGCCGGAGAATAGGCCATCCTGGGATGCACTAAAGTGGTCTAAGGGCCTCTCGTGCTGCCTGTTGATTCTGCCCTCTTGAGCGGGATGTGAATTATGGCCATTGGAGGGTGTGTCCTGGACTAGGGTCGCCTGCTGGCCCTTTGTGGTGCCCTGGTCGGAGCGGGGGATGGCATTTTTCTTTAAAAAGTGTCTAATCGACCCCCTATTGTCAATTTCTTCTAGCGATGCGTCCTGGCTTTCTGTTAGTGACTTGCTCCTTGTGATCCTTTTGGTGGAAGCATGTCGTTTGGCAAGTTCCTCTGGCGTTGTGCGCGGTCGGCCCTTTTTCTGAGGGCCCATTTTGCTTTTGGAGCGCCAATGGGGCTTGTCTGTTTGACGGAGAGTCTCCTGTGCGCCCCTTGGTGCTGTCCCTGGCGCGGAGCTGGGATCGAGATACTGATGCTCGACGTGCAGTGGGCGTGGGCCGGGGGTGGAGCCGCGCTCAGCTGCACTCGGCTGCCACTCCTTGTCAGGACGTGCCTCGCAATGCCAGAGGTTCCCCAAGCTTCCAGGTGCTGTGCGGGGCTGTGCGAGGGCTATGCGGGGCAGCCCCTCGTTGAGTTGAAAGGCGGCAAAGCGGCTAAGCGGCAAGAGTTATAACTTCAATAATTCGACCGGAAAAGGAGTCTCCTCTTTGGTGGTTTTCAAAAGTCTTGAAATCCTCTCACCAATTCTGTTGAAAGCCTAGAGTTAGAGACTCGCTCTCAGCTCACGTCTTTACTTGTGTCCAAATTCGGGATTCTCTAACGATCTCACCGCCGATGCTGCCAACGCCTGCCTCTGGCCTCCCGAGCCTCAGAATCTCCTCAAGTACTGTTTCCACCCGCCCGCAAAATTAGGGAGGCAGCACTGTGGCCTTCGATAAATGTTTCCAACATACGCTTTGTTTCCCTTAGCAGGCTGAAAGCCAACCTTTTTCAACAGGATTTCGCCTTAACTTCGGCCAGAGAGACGTTTGATCTCCAGGTTGCAAGGTCCTCGTCGGAGATACAGACACTACTCCACACTAACTTCCTGCTGTATTTTAGGGAGCTAGTCCGTTGTATCTTTAACATTTCTGATACTAGAGGAATAGTGAATTTTTTTAAATGTGCCGGCTCTGGACTGGTTAGCACCTTTCAGACATTCTTCAGAGTTATTCCATCATTTATGCACTTCGTGCTGGGAAGCGTTTTTGAAGGGCTCCCGCTTGACCTGTTACATTTGGCGGGTATCCTGAGTTTATTTTTCCTAATCCGCAATGGACGTCCCAGTTCGATTCAGAATGGAGACAGCACTGCTGCTGCTATGATACCGTAAGCTCATGGTTTACACGTGTGGCACACTTTGACTTCGAGAACTGGACGAGCACTGGTTCTTGTCCTTCAGGCCTGTTTGGCTTAACTGCATACAACCTGTATTCTACTGCCTGCTTTGTGGCCACGAATGCATATTAGACATATGCCTAGGATCACAACTGGTTGCACCATTGGACACTGATGTACTACTGGACCCGTTAACGGCCCATGGGTATTGTTGTCCCCAGCGTCTTCCGTTGCTGATGAATGCATTTCTCGAGCCACCCTGGGGTGCTTCGGCTCCTAGTGACTTGGACAACGGCTCTACGATACACATACAGGATCCAGTCTCTCCCTCAGCGGCTGCTGTGGGAATTGGATGGAATCTCCTTTGCTCTATTAATCTGCTTCGAGGTGCGCCTCTGGGATCATCATCTGCAGTTATGGACAACAACAATATTGTGTCTGCCACCCGGAACACATGAAATAAGAGGCCTTTTCTGTGTGGGAACAATTTGGCTTGTTTTATAAACTAAATTCGACCAGAACATTTTTGTTTTATTTTTTTATAGGCACCATGGCTTTCGGAGTGCTTAGGATTTCAAACAATATAATGACTTTAAGGCTTTTATGAAACTTTTAAAGGGAAGCTTGCTTTTAGATGATGCTAAGAGTAGTTTTTCCCTTTTATTCCATTTTTAGGTCGAGTCTGAGTGAGCGCGCGCGCGCATGCGCTGCTCAGTGAGACTGCTGTAGTGGAGAATGGAGAAGCCCCGCCCACTCTCTGCCCCTGTTTGTCATTGGCTTGTGTCAGTGTCCTTCCTAAATGCTGGCGTCCAATTCATAAATACGCGTGTTAGTCTCTCCTTAGTACCGCCTTGTCTTCATTTGTAACCTCCCATGGCGACTGGCCCCTTTACTTCGGTTGTTACATGGTACGTGTTAATTAGTCTGTAAGCACTATTTTCTTTATTGACTTTCTCTTACTGTAGGCACAATGTGCTTTGCCTGTCCACATAATTATTCCTGTGCCCTCCAGCCCACCCCTCCCACAATGGTGTTTATCGACCCCACCACCCCTCCTCTATCAATGTTTTTTTAAATAATTAGTGTATAGGATGTTGAACTGAGGTGCATGGCCGAGAAGTAGCGTGTGGAGCCGGGTGGCGCCCAGGGGTCCCTTGCCGTCAGCGCTGCACAGACCGGACCCGGACTGAGACCTGGGGGCACTCAGATTAATAATATTTCCCAACAAACCACAGGCATTATAACTAACACAAACTATACTGAGGGGGCTACAAAATGGTACAAACCAAAATGTACTGGTCGTTAAAACGTAACTTCTGGGAATAAAGTAATGGAATAATAAAACACACCCCTCGCCTCTGGGTCCCTGCCTTACAATCCCGCTTTTGCTGCTGCGGGAGTCCGAGGCAAGAGAAGCCTCCACCGGAGGAGCTGGTCCGGTGCATGCACTATTGGTGACCGAAAGGAAAACACGAGGAGCTGCACACCGGAGGAGCTGGGCCACTGCGTGCACTATTGGTGACCGAGAGAAAACACTGATGCAAATCGCGGTCCGATGGGAGACTAGCAGGAAGGAGGCGGAGAGCAGCACAGCGGACACGGACGGAGTTCATGGCATCCGTACACCTAGAATTATTCAAATGAAGCACGAGCAACAGAACAAAGATCTACTCACCTGATTACTTTTTAACATTTTCAACATTCAAGCGTATGTTAACTATGATTTCTACCTTTAACAATCACCACTCTCATGTTCTAACTAAATGACAATCAATAAAGTTTACCCTTAACACATCACAGATCTCTTTCTTTACATATATAGTCCAAATATTTCAGTTTCTAGAGCCCTTCATTGCCACACGAAGTGCAAATGAAAGCTAGCTCTAGAAGGAATTAGATATCACCATTTACTCATACATATAGGGGGTCTACTGTTGATTGTGTTTGCAGTCAGAGATGGCAGGACAAGCTCTTGTAATCCTAGCTCTGGAAGCATTGATACTGCAGCTTTCAAACTGCTGCAGGCAGTGAGGAAGGGATTTTCTGAAGGGATTTTTTGAGCCACTTTAACCTGTTTCCGGCTCAGTGATGTGAGAAATACAAGCAGGGATCTGCTAGCCAGCTTCTATCGCCAAGCAGATGGCAACTGCTGGAAGCCAGAACCACTGATTCTGGTCAATGAAACATGATTGGGAAAGCACACCATTGTGCTAATTAAAATGGCTGTGTTCATTCGTTAAGTTCATCTGCCACCATGTGGGATTGGTGCATTTGTGTACTGTTAGAGATGGCTGTGGGTGGGAGTACAGAGATCCGTGCACATCCAGGCTTGTCAAACACCATTTCCATCACATTCCAGTGACACTGTAATGTGTTTTCTGCTCTATTGTCTTTAAAGGTGCCTACTTCTATTAACAAGATATTTGTGTTTAGCAAGAAAACGTATTTACCTGGAGGACTGATACACATGGTTTACGTTATAATCGCTAGTTTCACAGGAGCTCAAAATTTCACTACTGCTACATCTCCAGTTACTGTCACTCTCAAGAGGATGTGGCCTCAGAGCTAGAGCTGCCGACTTTGGAGCTGGGGAACCAGATTCGAGCCTTGGCGTCGGCTCAGCACCCTGTGATTCTGGGCAAATCACTTACTCTCCGGTGCCTACCTTATTTGGAAATATTTAATTATTTATTCCATATGTTCATTTCAGTTTCTTGAAAACATTATTTAACAAAGCCTTGGTACATTTTTTCAGATTTGTTTACATGGTTTCTTCAAGGATACGTCGTTTTCCTTCAAACAAACTCTTTATTCCATTTTTCCAAATCTTTGTGTGTATAAAAAGACAGCTAACAACAGACAACACGTTGTGTTAACTTCTATTGGAACTACTTCAGTGCTGTTACTCAAAATAATACACAAATTATCAAACTATTTTTGGGAAAAAATATTACAACCAGCCATCTTAGTCATTTTGTTTGTGCATACAGTCATTCTTCAAAACACAAAAATGCCATAGATAATAGCAAATAAGCAACATATGTCAGCACCATGATGACACTGCAGGTTTAGTCTCAAATTCACATGACATATTGACCATGGCTAATGTCTGCTTATTTGGGACAGAAATGTAATGTTATAATTAATCAATACATATGGACATGTACCTGGACATTTTTTATTTAACGACAAGGATAACGTTGGTTCAATAAATATTATTGAAAACGTCTCACTGTATATTCTCTATATATTTCTCTGAGAACAAGTGAGCACGAGTGACTGAGTGAAAGGTTCTGTACTGTTTCCACGAATCCTGAGGAATCAGGGTTGTCCTGTTCAGTGGTTGCCAGAAACTGTTTGCTCCCTGGTAGGTTAGGGGGGCTTACAGTGGCACAATGAGTTGGCTGGTCTATAGGCCAACATATCCTGCGGGGGTACCCTGAACCAGTCTAGACACCAAGCCCTTAGTTTATGTTGTCCAAACAATGCAGAGATCCTACGGATTGGTAGGAACTACACAACAGTCTTGGTTTAGGAAAGGCGAAAGTCGTTTTTAACTGTGGCAAGGCTGGTTCTCTCATTGGTTAGCACTGGCTTACACTATTACATTTAATAAGAACTCATTTCAATTGGGGAGCAGCTAGAAAAATGGTTCAAGAACTCATTTTATTAGTAAGATAAAATCCAACTCAATGGTGAAGTCGGATATTATATTACTATTTTGGAAATTACACTTTAAGAAAGTATTAATTTTCCTGCCTAAAACCAAAAGGCTTTACTGCCGGTATTCAGCTGTCACCTGACCCCCTGGTGGCTGCCCTGTGGTGAGAGGTGTATTGCTCGCAGACAGTGGACAAAGGGCATGGGTGTGGGCTGGTGTTTTTATTCCTTGAGCTTGATTGCCTGGGGGCTGCACCCTGCCGCTCCACGAGCTTCAAAGGATGCCTACCTTGTAGTTGGCAGATGAACTTCACACCTAGGCCTGTCTCCTCTTTGTCTCTCTAGTCTGGCTGGCACCAAACTCAGTGGGGAAGAGAAACTGATCAGAAGTGGTTTAGGAGGTGGACAAAGGATTGCCCTCCACCCAAAGGCTGGCACTGGACCTAAAAGTGGACCTCACAGCCTTCTCCTCAGAACACTCCTGGACCTGTTAAGATTCAGACGTAGTACTGTCCTTATGTCTGAAGAAGCTGACGGAAGACTGCACCTGCTTGCCTTGCACCCCGGACCACAAAGGTCAGTTGGCTGACCTCCTGTTTGAGCTACAGGGACACAGCAAGCTTCCAGAGGCCCTTTTCTTGCCACTGCCCACCTGCCCAGTACCAATGGGACCTGCCCTGGACCCAGCTGCTGATCTCTGTTGGAGTGAGTCCTAACCCCACAGTGGTGCCCCCAGGTTCAGCCCTGAACCCTGCTCTACAGCAAAGCCTTCAATGGAAACCTACAAATTACTGAGTGTGGCAAAGTTACATGGATTTGGAGAGCCAATATCACTGAAGAGTGAACAGAGTACATGATACATACTGATCATCAGTAACCCAGTGCGCAAATTGTGCACTGATCCGCGAGTTATCCAGCTGTGAATAACTCTTAGGAACAGAGTAGTAGTATGAAAAGACAATATCAGAACCTATTTTGAACCTCCAACAATCAAACAGATTGTAATCATCATGTAAATTGAGGAGGGGAGTACCAACCTTGCATGGATAGGTGCTGTTGGATCTGTTCTATTTAGCATGGAGTCCTTGGCTAAATTGCCCTAGACAGGTTAGGCAAATAACAGCATTAGGTATGCAAAGATTTGAGGCAATTCAGCATTAGGGGCATATATGTAGACCAATATTGATCACACAGAGTGCTGTGACAATCACAACTCTCCTATCAGGGTCCGTGTAGACATTGAATACCCAAAAAGTGTAGAGTTACATCTAGGGTTAGTGGTAAATGTAGACATGAGTAAATATGTGTGTCTATTTACTTTTGTAAAAGGCCTTAAAGTTTCCAACCCTGAAAGCTGGAGTAGGCCTATGATGCTTGCAGGAGAAACGTTTGTTCTGTGCTTGGCATATACTAGATGCTCATGGGCAGACTGCCCAACTGATTTGATCAAGTAATAAGATTGTCATAGAATCAATAGTTGTGGGAGACGGGGACTTAGGCAAAATGTGTATATGTAAGCAATATGTACAGAAAACATGTGAACATCCCAAAAAAATGTGCAAGGAACTGTTGTATGCAGACTGAGCTAGAGGTACTTACTGTGCACTGTCCTTTTGATGGTTTGTGGCAAAATATTTGAAATATTGTTCAATAGCTTGACTTAATCTTTCTGTCTATCCATCTCTTTGTGGATGACTGGTGGAATGAAATTCACTGTCTAGTCTTTTCAAAATAATGCTCCAAAACAGTGATGCAAAATGTGTACTCTGTCTATGATGATTATCTCAGGGTGACCATGGAGTTTGAATATACGGTCTAAAACGTTAAGGGGTTATGGGAATGCATTACAAAGTAAAGAAGTGTGAAGTAGCCCACCACCTCTACCAACATATACTCCTGAGCTTTTGGCAGGTCAACAATAAAATCTGTAGAAACCATGGTCCTTGAAGGGGCAGGCATTGCTAGAGCTTTCTGGCTTTCAGATCTGGCTTGTTCACAGAGCAATTGGATACATAGTTAGCTTGTTCTTGTATCTGGGCCACCAAAAGCGACCATCTAAGAGTTTCCTCATCATCTTTCTTGCTATGCTGTAGAAGAATTGTGACACTGCCATAAAGCCTTTTCTTGTATGTCCTGTGTTGGCAAGAACAGTGCTCTGCTGTGATGCAGAAAAAAACATTCTTTTCATCTAATCATTAGCTTGATTTTTATCCATTAATTGGCATCTATAATGGCATGAGCTTCAAATACCTTTTGCAGAAATACTTGCAGTTTTTCTGTCTGTTTTAATAACGCTGTAAGAATATATGGGTGTCAGCCTTGTCAATTTGTTCACCTGACTGATAGGTGATATTGTTAAATCAAGAGAAAAATAAGGCCGATCTGGAATTAAGTAAGTTGGCACTCTTAATGGAACAGAGAGAGAGTGAGTTTTCATGGTCTTTCCAACCATGACGACATGCTTGGCCACTTCCAATTCCTTGTGCCAATCAGAGAAGGCTTTTTTGATTGCCAAAGGCGATCTAGTAAATCCCTAAAAATATCATTTACAAAGTGCTGAAATGCCACTGGAGAGTTACATAAGCGAAAACCATCACCAAGTATTCAAAGTGGCCATATTAAATCCAGTCGCCCTCACAGATTAAAACTAGGTTATAGACTTGTAGACCTGAACTGGCTATAAGGTCCCCTCCAATTGGCAGAAATCAGGTGTTACCAGCTGTACGTTTTCTTTAACCGTTATTATAACTCAAATTAAGGGTTCTTTTCCCTGCTGCTCTTGATAGCCTTTCAGTTTAAGCAAGCGTTTTGCTTTCCTTTCACACAGTTCCTTTATCTCTTCCTCTTCTGCAGGTTTCTTCAGCACTAGGTCAAATCAGGTTATGGATGCGGCTCCCTCCACCTCCGGTTCCCTCTAGAGTTATGAAATGTAAGTGTAAGGGGCTGTGAGCTTGGGGGCTGGAATTTGGCTGGGCTGCGTAATGGTCGCTCTGTAGAGAGGCTCTGCCGGCTGAGCCTTAAATCCGGCAAGAATACAGCATTGCAAGGACTGGATACACACCCTTTGGGCTAAATAGTGGAGCCTGGGCTGACGCCTTGGTAGTGGGGGTTCCCTGGCTGCCGCTTGCCAACCTCACGGTGGCACCCGAAGTGACCGTGTGTGGCCCGGTGGATGATGTGCCTGCTGTCTCTGGAGCTGCGTTGCCAAGGGGGCTGAGAAGAGACTCTCTCACTCGTAGAAGACGGACTGCAGGGTGCCACGGCTTTGACTTGGCCTGCTCGACCTGGATCGGGCGGACAATCCTAGGGCGAGAGTACCCCTCTAAAATTCTAACTACTGCTACTAGGTGGGGTGGTGCATGAGGTCACACCCCTCCCTTCTTTTTTTCATGGCTGATGGTGGGAGAGGTAGCAGCGCAGGGGTTAGGCCTTTGGCAAATGATGCCCCTGAAGTCCGGTCAGGAAGGCGTGAGAGGCCCCTTGAGGTGTGAGCTGCAGAGGGGGTAGAAACTTACTGATCTGTGCAGGGGAAATTGATTAACTTCACAACAGTGCAACTGCTGAACATATAGAGGCGCCCCCCCTCACTTGCTTAGAGCACTCTTGCCTGTGCATCTGGACATAGTACAGAGTGGAATTGGACCTGTGGGAGGTGGTGCACAGTGGGCCCCCTGTAACTTAAGACAATAGTAGACCCGAAAGACCTTGGGATATCATACCTGCACCCACCTCGTGCGCCCAGCAACCCATGCGCGTCCTTTCTTGGAAAGTCCACGGCCTCACACATTACATTAAGAGGAAAAAGGTGCAAGCATACCTAAAGGCCAAAAGAGCGGATGTGGCCCTCCTACAGGAGACACATCTAGACGATCTATAAGCAGACAAACTGCGTTGTGACTGGGTAGGCAAAGTAATACACAGCAGTACATTACCATCCTCAAACAGCCCGCAGAGAACATGTGGAGCAGCGATACTCATCCGTATATCACTGCCCGTCACAGTGGTGAAGACTTGGTCTGACCTGGACGACAGATATGCATTCGCAAAGCTAAAGGTGGGAGATAAGTCCCTCTGCGTGGGTTCGGTATACGCACTGATGGGGGCTAAACGTGCCTTCTTACTCCAGCCTAATCGTCTGCTAGTGGAGATCAATGCATCTAAATACATCAGCGGAGACTGGAACCTTGCCCGGGATGCGGTCCTCGACAGAACAGGCCCCCTAGATAAAAGAAACGATGCGGACAGAGCCTTGTTGGGAGACATCACTTATGACCAGGGCCTCGTGGACCACTGGCGTATCTGCCACCGGATAGACAAGGACAATACCTTCCTGTCATCAGTACATGGCACACAATGCAGACTAGACTTTATTCTCATCTCGCACCAGGTGGTGGCACTTGTTAGTGAGTCCTGCATCATGGAAGCAGCCGTATCCAACCACTCTCCGGTTCTACTGTCATTGGACATGGGCTTGGCCTCCCCGGTCCGCAAACCATGGCGCCTGAACGTACAACGATAAAGCTCCCCCCAAGGTAACGCTCACTCCGAGCCCATGTCTCTGCATATATCGGACAATAAGCATTCTGTGGATTCCCACAGGGTACTTTAGGCAGCTGCGAAAGCAACTCTCCGTGGCCGGCTGATGAGAGACATTGCCATGGCCAACAAAGAAGCCTCCCTCCGTAGCAAGGAGCTGGAGAAGCAGATCACTCCCCTCAACCACCTCTACTCTTCCCACCCCATTATACCCAATCGCTGCCAACTGGAACAGGCCCGTATGGCCCTCAATTGCCTTTACACCTCTAAGTATGCCCTGCAGCGCATTAAAGGGAGACACTATGAACAAGGGGAGAAGGCAGGCCATTTACTAGCGGCCCAGCTCCGGCAGCGTGAGGCAGCCATGGCCATACCAGCTATCAGATCGGCATCCGGGGAGATACTCACCCAACCCCAGGCCATTGTTAACGAGTTTGTGTTTTTTAAGGTGCACTCTAAGCGCAGGAGGCACTGGCGGACGAAGACCAAATGCCCGCATTCCTCGAGAATGTCGACCTCCCACGTCTAACAGACAAAGGCCGCGAACTCCTAGCGGGGACATCAGTAGGGAAAAGACAGTGGCAGCCATCTCTCGGCGAACCCTACCACAAGGCCCCGGAAGAGGATGGCTTCCCAGTTGAATTCTAGCTGTGGACAGGGGAAGAGGTAATTGACTCCCTTCTTGAGGCGTTCCAGGAAGAGGAGCGTTCGGCCTCTTTGGGGTCCCTCTCTAATAAGGCGGTAATCACTATCCTCCCCAAGCCAGGAAGGGACCTGCTGCTGTGTGTTAGTGTTGTGTAGTTCCTATAGTACCCATGCAGGACCTGCACGTTTGGATAACAAACGGTGGGCTTGGTGGCAGACTGATTCTGTACACCCCTACCGAGAAATGTTAGCCTGTTTGCAAAAGCTAGCTCACAGTGCCACTAGTGTCTCCTCTTATCGGGGAAAGATTAGTTTCTGGCAACCTCAGAACATGACAACCCTGATCCCTCAAGATCGTGGAAACAATGTACTACTTTTCGCTCAGTCACTCGTGCTTATTTAGTTTATCTCAGAGGTACACAGAATAAACAGTCTGGGCGTTTCAATAAGGATTTATTGAACAGTTGTTATTCTCGTATAAAGTATATGAGCTAAAACAACCATTAGACAGTAGCAGAGACATATGATTAGCAGTATTATGAATATAAAAGGATAGTACAGTTCTATCATCTTGCAATGAGCATGAATAAATACATGAATATAAAATGCATTGATAAAAGCAAGTGCGTACTCCTACGATGCCTATCTAGATGTACCTAAGTGTACATAGCATGTGAGTAGGTGTGAAGCCAAGAATCCCTCTAGGATTTGGTCGAACCCCATTACCTGAAGTGAGAATGTAGGAGCCTCACCTGGTCTCGAGCTGGACACCCCGCAAGGGATGTTCAGACCACTGTCAACTGGAGCGTCTGCATGCAGGAGCCTCAGCGTCTCTGGTCAGTGTGTCGGCCTGGAAGTCTCAGTTCCCTCTAACTACTGATAGCAAAAGGTGCTGTATTTATACAGAAGAGTATATATAGTCCCTTTGTCCCTTGTTCTTGTGTTAGCCATTGTTGGGTATGAGGATGACGTATGGGATGAACCTTGGGCCCGATTCACAGAACTAACTTACGACAAAATCCTAAACTTACTACCATTTTGGTATTCACAGAATGAATTTACTCATTTTGGTATTCACAGAATGAACTTACTCATTTTGGTATTCACAGAATGAACTTACTCATTTTGGTATTCACAGAATGAACTTACACATTTTGTGTAACTTACACATCTTGTGTAACTTACACATTTTGTGTAACTTACTCATTTTGTGTAACTTACACATTTTGGTATTCACAGAAGGCACTTACTCATTGATGAGTAAGTGCCTTCTGTGAATACCAAAATGAGTAAGTTCATTCTGTGAATACCAAAATGGTAGTAAGTTCATTCTGTGAATACCCAAATGTGTAAGTTCATTCTGTGAATACCCAAATGTGTAAGTTCATTCTGTGAATACCAAAATTGTTGTAAGTTCATTCAGTGAATACCCAAATGTGTAAGTTCATTCTGTGAATACCCAAATGTGTAAGTTCATTCTGTGAATACCAAAATTGTTGTAAGTTTAGGATTTTGACGTAAGTTAGTTCTGTGAATCAGGCCCCTTGTCCGTAGATATTAGGAAGGTGGTGTATAGCCCCTGCCTGGTTTCCAAGTAGCCTCATGAATATTTTATTCATGCAGTGTCAGTCTAAAGATGAAGTCATAGAACACTATTGTTCGGGAAAAACCCTCCTTCTGCACCCAGGCCTAGAACTAGGTAAAAGGTTCAGTCCATAAAAGGCGTTTCATCGTTAAAAGGCTCGTTAGTGTGTAATGTAGGGGAGGTGATGTAGGTGAAAGGATATGATGTTACACGGGCCTATATTAGGGTACCTATATGAAACATAACACCCACTCCTCTTCTGAACAGTCAACAATGATAAAAAATGCTAGTGGACTATTCTTTTTACTAGATAGTAGTGCATAGAACATTTTTCAATGAGCTTCATTAAAATCATGTTCTAAAATCAATTTAAAAACAGTTTAAAAAGGTAAAAAATTAAAATTCTTGCTTTGAAAATTAGTTGTTTTGGAATTGTCACTTAAGCCACAGTCCTACTTGAGTTCGTTTATATAAGTTGAACGTCTACAAGCGTTAAAAGGTCATGCTTTTCAGCGAGAGAGTGTCAATTTTCAGGAAGTGTTCCAAATTTAGTTAATTTTAGAGAAAAATGAAAATCCGAATTCTTTCCCAGCACACGATGAGCCAATTACAGATTAAATGTCCTGGCTGGGAGACACAACATCATCCCTGCTTGCTGCAGCAGGGGACGGTCCTTGTAACACCTCGCAGAGCACGTCAATGGAGCACAGATGATATTCAGTACTGCCAATGGCTGGTGTAGAGGCAGCCGGTGCTGCGGTCGATACCTCTGTGCTAATGGTGGAGCTAAAGCTTAACTCAGTTGTAAAAGGCACCTGCGGATTCTCGAGAAATGCGGCCAGCAAGATGGGAATGCGCTGGGGACATTGCAGAGCGTGGGCCCTCAAGGGTTCCAGCCGGGTATTCAAGTCCGCAGGCGTGTCCGTTGCAAGTGTCAGACAGAGGTCCAACACGCATTCTTCACCGCAAAACAGGCATCGAAGAACAGGTAGGATGCAGTTCATCCAGAATGGTCTGAACGATAGGAACCAAGAGGCGCTTAGTTCCCTTAGGCGAGGTGTGCCCAGATGTTGTACCATGCGTTCACGGTATTTCCGCTCCAGGAGCGCTTTTGCCATCTCGTTGGTAATTGGGCCGTCCATTGCATAGTAGGTAAATGACAATCAGGACTCCCGCTATGGATAGCAGGATCAGAGGTAGACCTCCGAAAATTCTTCCAAATACGGAGTGTATAAAGTTCGGGATAACTCAGAGGATTGTCTGAAAGGTGCTAAGAAGTCCTCACCCTACGGTCTTAAATAGGTGTACAATACCACTCGTATCAGACATATTAAAGATACGACCCACCAAATGAATGGGGCAGTTTGTACGTATAAGTGCCTGTATCTCACTCGAGGTCCTTGCGATTTGAAGTTCAAAGGTCTCTCGAGCGGAGGTTAAGGGTACGGTCTGCTGTAAAAGCATGGCTTTCAGTCTGCTTAAAGTATCAATCTGTATAAAGGAAACATTCAATGAAGGCCATAACGGCGCCTCCCTGACTGTACTAGTTGGGGGAAACAATACTTGCATACAGCAAGTAACCCTGGAGTTCACAGTGGCAAGATAGCCAATGCCCGGAAGCATACCACAGCAACCTTGATCGTTCAGCATCAAGTAACTCCCGTTCGAGAGCAGCTCGAATACAGGCTTAATCACGGCAGCTGGAGTCCCTTTCATGTGGCAGGACAAGTTTGCTATCGAACCATTTCATGCTCCGTGCAATGTAATGTCCCGGCACATGAGAGAACCGCTAAAAGCGTTCTTGCAGTTAGTACCACTTAGAAACACTTCTCGATCCCCACTCCGGCATCGAAATCTATACGGTAAATCCCAGGATTCCCTAATGTACCCCTTACCCATCTTTTCATATTTGCCCGCCTGCCGTTGTTCAAGGCAATATTGAAACTGAAAAGTAGTGACCGGTAGAGTTATGTGGCCATGGATCAGCCATTCAGTAGACACTGTAAATGGTAGTCGGTCCAGTTTTTCAATACGCAACATTGTATATTTAGCACCCCTTTGTGCCATTTCAACCTGTTTATCTGTTAGATTATATTCAGAAAACAGAGAAGTACTGTTTATATAACGCCAAGGCACTAAGCCTGAGCGCAAAGATTGCAGCATCCAGTGTAAATAACATGATAGAACGTAATTGAGATTGCCCGTGTTGTAGTATGGCCAAATCTTGTTCTAGGATGTCTATCGCAGAAGATACAATGCTGCCCAAAGAATATATTCTGGAGGACAAAGTTGTTAACCCATTGTCTACCACAGCCAATGATTTTTCTTAAGTTAATACGGTCTATTTCCCGTAATCTCTCTGCGGCCTCTTGTTGTGATATTTCCCACTCTTCATTATAGGCAGCATAAATTGCAGCATATATGAAACCTTTCTGACGTTGTTTCCTGGGACCTTGTAAAAAATCATGAAGATCCAGGTCTTGTGAGAGTAAGGTCAAGTGTTGTTTCACTTCTGTTAGTGTTGAGGTCTCTAGCCAATCAAGGCACAACTTTCCAACACTGTAGGATGTCACTACCCCTGGATGTTCTCTTTGTACATAACGTGGGTCTGGCCTGTGGATACTGTACCCTTCGGTAATACCCAAGAATCGTTTATGACATATGTTTGTGTCTAAGGGCCAAACCACCCATTTTTCCCAATTTGGGTCTGATCTATTGTACTTTAAAATGTCATCTAAAGTTGCCCCTTCCTGTGAAGTCGAATTTTGCCAACCTCCCATCTGTGATGGTGTTGGAAATTGAGGTGTGTTCAGGTCCTTTACCTTGGCTAAGCCAAGACAGGATGTCTGTTGCACAGTTTCGTTTAGAAATATCATCTGCTGCGGAATGAGGCGTGCTCGAAATAGCGCTTCTGTTCCCTGGACTTGCCGGTCCCTAGAACCCCAGACTGATTTTAAGTCTATTGTGTCCTTCCATAGGTCAAAACCCTGTTCAGACAGTTGGGCAATAAAGGAAGCAGAGTAAATCTGTTTGGTATTTGTCAACATAATTTTCAGTGCTGATGTTGGTGTAACCTTATAATAGTATGAGGTTGGGTCAGTGGTGTTAAAACCTGAAAAATATGAAAACTTCTGTGCAAATGTCTGCGAACTACCCTTGGGTGGGGTAGGGCAATGTTCCCACTGATGGTACTCAAACACATTTCTGAGCGAAATAGATTTGTGCAGGAAAAGATTACCATAATGTTGGTAACAGTACAAAGTGTCATAGTCTGAATTACTTTCTAACATTTCAGTGTTCGTAAATGCAGCAGTTTTTGCTAAAACAGACATGTTATTAACAGTTTCAGTGTCCCAATCATCAGAAAATGTACTGGAGGTAATGATATCACTTAATGAAATTTTAAATAAATGTGGAATTTTTAAAAGTTCAGTCGGACCGAATATTTCGAAATCAACCTTGTCCCAAACTATACCATCTGGTATAGGAACCGCTGTGATGTTTACTGATAACAAGTCTCTCTGTTCACGATGAGACGATTGATGTGGTTTTAAAATCAAATTAACTTTCGGGGTTGTAGAGCTCTGTTTAAGATATCGTCCATTAATAAGCATGCTAAATGTTATCACTAAGCCCAGACAGAAAAGAAAAAATAGAATCCCAGTAATTACCCAAAGTTCAATCCAAGGTGATACCAGATAAGTCTTTTCAAGAAAGTTCAAAAAGTCTTTAGCTTGTTGTTTTCGTGATTTTTTGGCTGGCGTCGTTTCCGGCTCGCTTGGATCCAGGGAAAACGCATCAAAGTTCATGAAGTAGCCAGAAGCAGTTCGATCAATTGTTGGAATTGCATCGGGATTTATTGAAATCGCATTTTGCTCTGGTCGAGGCATGTTGACGTAGACGTCTGTATTTGGTCTGAGTGCAACTTGAGTGTTGTTTTGAGTTTCATTTTGTAGATGAACTTCAGGTTCAAGGGGAACGAGTTCCATAGCATTGTTGCTTAGTCCTTCATTCCTCACAGGAGGCTCTTCAAACGTGATGAGTCTTTCTGTTTGAACTTCTTGGATTGTAGCGAGAGGAGGGCCTCTGCTACTGTGGAGTCCACGAGGCCTACTGTTCAGTATTGGCCACATAGTGTGGTTTGATTAAGTCGATTGAGAGAAATCTTTTCTCCTTTTTTCCGGCAAGAGGCGGCAAAAGAACAGTTCGTGTTCCTTGAATTGCTTAGACAGGTACAGGTTTTCTGTACGATGGTACAAATTCTTTCTTGTCCGCTATTTTCTCTCTGACCAGATCTCTGATTTTTGGGATCCAGACAGGTCTTGCCGTGTTTGCCTTGACTTCCTCAGTGGCGGTCTGTTTCTGGACATCGTTGCTTTGTTGTGTCCTGGATTAATTTAGATCCCGTAAAACAGCCAAACGATCATCGATATCATTTGGTTTCTCATCCGCCACTGTGCCTTCATACTCAAGATCAGCTACCCACATTTTTGTCCCAAATAGGACCTCATATGGAGTGACACCCCCCAGAGAGTTTCTTGGCTGGTTGTTAAGTGCTCTTTGGACCCCATAAAGGTGACTGACCTAACTACCGCCCTTGCCTAATACCCTAGCTGTTAAAGATTGCTTTAAGTCCCGGTTTTTCCTCTCCACAACCGAATTTCCCTCAGGATGGTACGGAGAGGAGTACCGCAGTGCAACGCCCATACTTTTCATGGCCTCTTTGTAAGCCTGAGAGCTAAACGCCGCGCCACGGTCAGAATGTAACGTGCCAACTGCGTATGTCCCGATAAAGACTCGCAAATCTTTTATAACAGTTCGAGCGTCAGCCGAGCGCTGAGGCCAAACCCATAAGAATCTTGAGCAGGAATTCACTGCAACCATGATATACTTTGAAGCCCCACCAGATTGTAAGGGGCTGCAGTGGTCCAGATACACACATGCGAGAGGTATGTCAGATATTAGTAATGGTGTCTGCGCCGGGCGTGTTCTGGTGGAGCCTTTCATCAGTTGACAGATGTCGCATTTCAAGACATAGTCTTTAGTTTGCTTTGTTATACCGGGCCACCAATAGCGCTGTTTCAACAATGAAATAGTCGCTGTAACGCCTGTATGTGCAGAGCCCAAACCCTCGTGGGCTGCTAGTATTAAACCTTGCCTACGATCCATATTTGGTATTACTCTGTCCCCCACTCCAGGAATCTGAGCATATGGAATGTTGTTTGCATCTAACTTGTAGGAGTACTTGAGTGGAAATTTCTTTGGTACTGCTCCACTGTTTGTTTGAAGCAATGACAGCGACCATAATCTCACCGTCTATCCTCGTTTTTGAACGAGTGATTGCAGCTACGGAAGCTGTACGTACAGCCCCCTTTGCGGCTTTGTCAGCCAATGAATTCCCTTCAACGTGAACGCCATCATGCTGATGACTGAGTGTGTGTATCACGTGAGCCCTTGGTAGGTCGTTTTTCAACTCCACTACCTGTTCCCATAGCATTTTATGCTTAATTGTGCCACCTTTCGCGTCCTTAAACCTGTTTAGTTCCCAATGAAGTAGATACTCATTGTATGACTGCACACAGTAAAAGGAATCACACACAATTAGTGTGGGGGATCCGTATTTACAAGTGCCAGTATCAGTGCTTTTAACTCTGCCAACTGAGCCGTGCAGTCTCCTAGAGATTGCGTTTTGGTGCAACTTGGATGGAACTTCCCATCCCGCATGCGACCTTTAACGATTGCACACGCTGCGCTATATTTTTGCTTACTCCCTACGGCCGGTTGAGCAGATCCATTAGTGTAATTAATATATTCATACTAATCGAGAGGCAATATTTCATTAGGTAGAGGATATTCTTGTTTGTATTGCAGAAATGCTTGTGTTTTTAGACTTGGGTCAAATCTGTATTCAACGTCCGTTGCAGTAAGAGAATTAGTAGTGACAAGCGTCTCCCACGGGGAGGCGTCCCCTTCATGCACAGCGTTTGTATCCATGTATCAGCCCAAAATTTTGTGTCCGTTTTCGTAATTGATTATGAAAACGGACACGAAATTTTGGACTTCGTAACCGGAGACACTAAGATTGAATAAGATTCCCCTGACGAAGGCTCAGGAAGCCTGAAATGCATTGGGCTGATACATGGATAAGCTCCAATCTGTGTTAAAGAATAGCATTATACATATGAATTGAAGACAATTTGATATTATGTATATAGTTACGGATGAAAAGATGATAACGAAATAAAAAGAATTTCTCTATGAGAACAAATTATGGAAAATAAGATTGTTTAATTGCAATAGTCCATTTCTTTGGATACAAACGCTGTGCATGAAGGGGACGCCTCCCTGTGGGAGACGCTTGTCACTGATTATTTATAAGTTCGTGGACCAAAGAACGATACCCAGACTGCACGCACAACTGATTAAATTGGTACATTACATTGAAGAATTCGGAGTGTAAGTACCATTCTATAGTAAGAGAATTAGCCCATTGTATCCATCTCGGATGTAAAGCTTTTGCATTTGGAATGCTAGCCTTTGTAACAGCTTCTAAAGCTGGTACTGGGGTTACGACAATTATGCGTTTCCCCTGAGCCAGTGCTCTTTCTCTTGCTACAGCGGTCTGAACTGCTGTCAGGATTCTTTCTGTTGAAGTGAAACGCATTTCTGCGTTTGTGTACAGGTGTGATTTGTATGCGATTGGTACGGTTTCTCCTTCATTGAAGGTTAAGTAAGTGTACCCGCATTGACCCGCTATTACACGGATCACCAAGTTGCGTATGTTTTGGCGTGTCTGTAAGTGTTTGGAAGCAATCATGTCTTCTTGTAATGAACGTAGGATATTTGAATGTTCCTGTGTCCAATGTCTGACTGAAAAGTCAGGTTTTATTAAGTCGTAGAAAGGTTTTACTTTTTCTGCGTAATCTAAAATGTATGTTCTGCCGAAATTTAGGAATCCCAGTATTGACTGTAGGTTTTTTAACGATTTTGGAGGCTGGAGCAGCGCACACTTTTCTAAAAAGTTAGCTGCCAGGCTTTTCCCTTCACTTGAAAGCTCGTATCCTAAAAACAGGACATTGATGTGGGCTATTTTTGATTTTTTTAAATTAAATTTGTAGCCCTCACAGGCGAATCCCATTATAATGGTGCTCACCCTGGTCAAGCGCTTTTTTAAGTCATCGTCCATCAGATAAATATCATCCACATAGGACAATGCTTCCTCATCAAAATTTTGGAGTAACTCTGTTACTCTTGCTGAGAAGACCCCCGGGCTGTTCTTATACCCCTGTGGGAGACGACAAAATTGCCGCTGGGACCCCAACGCTGAGAATGCGGTCAAATACCTGCTTTCAGGCGCTATATTTTGGCAGAAAAATCCATTTGAGATATCTAATGTAGTTTTGTATTTCTTCCGCACAATGTTATTCATTAATGCGGCACTGTGTGCATTTTGGACAGCAAATGTCTTTGTGCATGAGTTTAAATGTTTGTAATCTGAAACTAGATGATATGTGTTGTCCGGTTTTGATACTGGAAACAAAGGGTTGTTCATTGGTGAGGTGCATGTTTCAATCACCCCTTGGTATTCAAGTTGATCTAAGATCTCCCGGACTTGTTTTTAGCTTCTTGCTTTATTGGGTATTGCTTCTGAGCATTTGGTGAAACTTTTAACGGGATCACGTGGTGGGTTGAATCCTCATCCCAACCAGCATGATTTTTGTATAGTGCTGGAGCTAGGGCAACCGCCCACTCCTGTGCATAAGCATGTTTAAGATGTATGGGAACGAGGTCAGAGAATGATGGAAAAATTACATGTTCTCCCCTGGGGCACTTCATGACGAATGTTGGCGGCCAATCTTGTTCTGCTACTAGGATGTCATAACCAGATGACAGATTTTCCCAAAAGAGACCTTTGACTTTCCTGGGCTTATCCCCCTCCATTTGGAGTGTTATTTCGTGTAACGTATGTGGGACACTCACCCTGGTGTCTGGTGTTTCCACCGTGATGTAATCATTCAAGTCCGCTGTCACCAGAAATTCCTTCAGGTTCTGGCGAGCTATTGTTACTTCTGCCGCACTGTCTAGCATCGTCAGAGCCCATTCTCCGTTCAGAAGCTGCGTCCTCAGAATTCTGGGCATGTCGATCTTTATGCCTGCAACTTTCTTTTTCTTAAACTGTGGTTGTTGTTTTGTCTTCTTTTTTGGAAGTATAGTCTTGAGCGCGCTGCTTGTCTCTGGACTTTGTACGCTCCTCTTTGTGTTCTGACCGTCCTTCTCTCTCGGAGTTTTTCGTCGAGCAGTGAAAGGAACGAGAGGAACGTGTATCAGTATCCTGATACCTGTCAGGTTTCCTAATATTATCCATATTCCTGAGGTTATACCTCTTTTCAGAGGGCTCCTGTGGGGTAGATCTACCTCTGGATTGAGATCTGTTTTCAAAGTTTCATTGTTTTTTATTATCCCACTTCTTTTTAGAAGAAGCAGGTGTCTGCTTTGTAGTGTCCTTTTCAGGACTGCCCATCAGTTGTGGTTTTAATGCTTTCCCACCCAAACTGTCTCTGCCTAATTCTGCATACGCAATTTCAATTATTTTGGCCAGTTCGTGTTGTTGATCCAATGGACTGAACTTCCTTAGGCGTTGGCGGATTGCCACTGAGGCTGCTTCCCCTTTAATATTAGCTAGTATTATGGCTGATACCTGGTCAGAGTTATTTAATAACTTCATCCCTAAGTTTAGGGCAGGTTCTGCTCCGTACTCATTTTGTATTTGTCTTAATACATCAGGTACTACTGCTAATGAAGGAATACCATGTGTTCTGGTATATATGGCAGCAAAGACTGTACCCCAAGAGGTGCAGTCCTCTACTTGTGGTGTTATCCCCATGGGCAAGCAGATTGTTAACATTCTGTGTTTTTCAAATGGGGTAGTATTGGGAAATACTGCCTCTAGCTGAGTTATTTTCTGAGCAACCCAGAATGGCATTTGTCCACGTTTTGTGGGCATTTAGCCCATTTCTGCGTGTAATGTTTGTGGTGTAATTTTAGTTGCTGTACCCTGAAACTGAGTTCCATTTGTTGCAGCTGATGTTGGTTGGACTGTGAAAGTCCTCATGACATACTGTGTCAGGTTTCTGTAGATTTTAATTAAATCCTTGTGTTGTAAGAGCAAGTCTGGCTGCGGCATTGTGTCAATGTCAGGATGTGGTGTGTAGGCCGCTAATATTGGCCATGTTGCACCGTCTCCTCCGAGCGGGCCTAATCTTACTCTGTTTCTTATATGGGGTAGGGCGCCTTTAAACCAGTATAGGTGTTCCTGGTAAGTGAGTGGAATTTCTGTGTCCTCGCAAGGACCATATTCCCGTGGTGCATCTCCTTCTGTATAGTAGTGAAATGTCTGTGTTCTTGCATCTGCTGCTGGGAATGTAACCCACGAATAAAATATCTCTGTTTTGTTTGATTTGTGTGCCTCAATCACGAAAGCTACTAAGCCACCCCTGGATGTTAAACCATATTCCATTAGTTTCAGGGTGATATTGTGTCTGAATTTTACTGCAATATGTATTGCATTTGTATCTTCTTCCTTGTCTGAGAGGTGTATATTTACTACTGTGTTATTCTCCTCAGTCATTTTTGTAAAAGGAGAAGTTTTGTTCAAGGGAACTAAGATAAGGTGTTATGCACAATTTTAGGAACTAAATGTCCTTCAAGCTTTAACAACCAACAGCCAATAAATAGGATTTCTTGCCTACTCAGCTGTGGCGGAGTTTGTGCCCACCCACTCCAGACGTCTCTGGCGTTATTGTGAGTAGGGGTCTCTGAGAATAGCACGACTGAACTACTCAGACTCTACTGTTAAATAAGGGCCCAACCATCGTTGGTGGCGCCATGTCGTGTAGTTCCTATAGTACCCATGCAGGACCTGTGCGTTTGGATAACATAAACTGTGGGCTTGGTGACAGACTGATTCTGTACACCCCCACCGAGAAATGTTAGCCTGTTTGCAAAAGTTAGCTCACAGTGCCACTAGTGTCTCCTCTTATCGGGGAGAGATTAGTTTCTGGCAACCTCAGAACATGACAACCCTGATCCCTCAAGATCGTGGAAACAATGTACTACTTTTCGCTCAGTCACTCGTGCTTATTTAGTTTATCTCAGAGGTACACAGAATAAACAGTCTGGGCGTTTCAATAAGGATTTATTGAACATTTGTTATTCTCGTGTAAAGTATATGAGCTAAAACAACCATTAGACAGTAGCAGAGATATATGATTAGCAGTACTATGAATTTAAAAGGATAGTACAGTTCTATCATCTTGCAATGAGCATGAATAAATACATGAATATAAAATGCATTGATAAAAGCGAGTGCGTACTCCTACGATGCCTATCTAGATGTACCTAAGTGTACATAGCATGTGAGTAGGTGTGAAGCCAAGAATCCTTCTAGGATTTGGTCGAACCCCATTACCTGAAGTGAGAATGTAGGAGCCTCACCTGGTCTCGAGCTGGACACCCCGCAAGGGATGTTCAGACCACTGTCAACTGGAGCGTCTGCATGCAGGAGCCTCAGCGTCTCTGGTCAGTGTGTCGGCCTGGAAGTCTCAGTTCCCTCTAACTACTGATAGCAAGAGGTGCTGTATTTATACAGAAAAGTATATATAGTCCCTTTGTCCCTTGTTCTTGTGTTAGCCATTGTTGGGTATGAGGATGACGTATGGGATGAACCTTGGGCCCGATTCACAGAACTAACTTACGACAAAATCCTAAACTTACTACCATTTTGGTATTCACAGAATGAATTTACTCATTTTGGTATTCACAGAATGAACTTACTCATGTTGGTATTCACAGAATGAACTTACTCATTTTGGTATTCACAGAATGAACTTACACATTTTGTGTAACTTACACATCTTGTGTAACTTACACATTTTGTGTAACTTACTCATTTTGTGTAACTTACACATTTTGGTATTCACAGAAGGCACTTACTCATTGATGAGTAAGTGCCTTCTGTGAATACCAAAATGAGTAAGTTCATTCTGTGAATACCAAAATGGTAGTAAGTTCATTCTGTGAATACCCAAATGTGTAAGTTCATTCTGTGAATACCCAAATGTGTAAGTTCATTCTGTGAATACCAAAATTGTTGTAAGTTCATTCTGTGAATACCCAAATGTGTAAGTTCATTCTGTGAATACCCAAATGTGTAAGTTCATTCTGTGAATACCAAAATTGTTGTAAGTTTAGGATTTTGACGTAAGTTAGTTCTGTGAATCAGGCCCCTTGTCCGTAGATATTAGGAAGGTGGTGTATAGCCCCTGCCTGGTTTCCAAGTAGCCTCATGAATATTTTATTCATGCAGTGTCAGTCTAAAGATGAAGTCATAGAACACTATTGTTCGGGAAAAACCCTCCTTCTGCACCCAGGCCTAGAACTAGGTAAAAGGTTCAGTCCATAAAAGGCGTTTCATCGTTAAAAGGCTCGTTAGTGTGTAATGTAGGGGAGGTGATGTAGGTGAAAGGATATGTTACACGGGCCTATATTAGGGTACCTATATGAAACATAACACCCACTCCTCTTCTGAACAGTCAACAATGATAAAAAATGCTAGTGGACTATTCTTTTTACTAGATAGTAGTGCATAGAACATTTTTCAATGAGCTTCATTAAAATCATGTTCTAAAATCAATTTAAAAACAGTTTAAAAAGGTAAAAAATTAAAATTCTTGCTTTGAAAATTAGTTGTTTTGGAATTGTCACTTAAGCCACAGTCCTACTTGAGTTCGTTTATATAAGTTGAACGTCTACAAGCGTTAAAAGGTCATGCTTTTCAGCGAGATAGTGTCAATTTTCAGGAAGTGTTCCAAATTTAGTTAATTTTAGAGAAAAATGAAAATCCGAATTCTTTCCCAGCACACGATGAGCCAATTACAGATTAAATGTCCTGGCTGGGAGACACAACATCATCCCTGCTTGCTGCAGCAGGGGACGGTCCTTGTAACACCTCGCAGAGCACATCAATGGAGCACAGATGATATTCAGTACTGCCAATGGCTGGTGTAGAGGCAGCCGGTGCTGCGGTCGATACCTCTGTGCTAATGGTGGAGCTAAAGCTTAACTCAGTTGTAAAAGGCACCTGCGGATTCTCGAGAAATGCGGCCAGCAAGATGGGAATGCGCTGGGGACATTGCAGAGCGTGGGCCCTCAAGGGTTCCAGCCGGGTATTCAAGTCCGCAGGCGTGTCCGTTGCAAGTGTCAGACAGAGGTCCAACACGCATTCTTCACCGCAAAACAGGCATCGAAGAACAGGTAAGATGCAGTTCATCCAGAATGGTCTGAACGATAGGAACCAAGAGGCGCTTAGTTCCCTTAGGCGAGGTGTGCCCAGATGTTGTACCATGCGTTCACGGTATTTCCGCTCCAGGAGCGCTTTTGCCATCTCGTTGGTAATTGGGCCGTCCATTGCATAGTAGGTAAATGACAATCAGGACTCCCGCTATGGATAGCAGGATCAGAGGTAGACCTCCGAAAATTCTTCCAAATACGGAGTGTATAAAGTTCGGGATAACTCAGAGGATTGTCTGAAAGGTGCTAAGAAGTCCTCACCCTACGGTCTTAAATAGGTGTACAATAGCACTCGTATCAGACATATTAAAGATACGACCCACCAAATGAATGGGGCAGTTTGTACGTATAAGTGCCTGTATCTCACTCGAGGTCCTTGCGATTTGAAGTTCAAAGGTCTCTCGAGCGGAGGTTAAGGGTACGGTCTGCTGTAAAAGCATGGCTTTCAGTCTGCTTAAAGTATCAATCTGTATAAAGGAAACATTCAATGAAGGCCATAACGGCGCCTCCCTGACTGTACTAGTTGGGGGAAACAATACTTGCATACAGCAAGTAACCCTGGAGTTCACAGTGGCAAGATAGCCAATGCCTGGAAGCATACCACAGCAACCTTGATCGTTCAGCATCAAGTAACTCCCGTTCGAGAGCAGCTCGAATACAGGCTTAATCACGGCAGCTGGAGTCCCTTTCATGTGGCAGGACAAGTTTGCTATCGAACCATTACATGCTCCGTGCAATGTAATGTCCCGGCACATGAGAGAACCGCTAAAAGCGTTCTTGCAGTTAGTACCACTTAGAAACACTTCTCGATCCCCACTCCGGCATCGAAATCTATACGGTAAATCCCAGGATTCCCTAATGTACCCCTTACCCATCTTTTCATATTTGCCCGCCTGCCGTTGTTCAAGGCAATATTGAAACTGAAAAGTAGTGACCGGTAGAGTTATGTGGCCATGGATCAGCCATTCAGTAGACACTGTAAATGGTAGTCGGTCCAGTTTTTCAATACGCAACATTGTATATTTAGCACCCCTTTGTGCCATTTCAACCTGTTTATCTGTTAGATTATATTCAGAAAACAGAGAAGTACTGTTTATATAACGCCAAGGCACTAAGCCTGAGCGCAAAGATTGCAGCATCCAGTGTAAATAACATGATAGAACGTAATTGAGATTGCCCGTGTTGTAGTATGGCCAAATCTTGTTCTAGGATGTCTATCGCAGAAGATACAATGCTGCCCAAAGAATATATTCTGGAGGACAAAGTTGTTAACCCATTGTCTACCACAGCCAATGATTTTTCTTAAGTTAATACGGTCTATTTCCCGTAATCTCTCTGCGGCCTCTTGTTGTGATATTTCCCACTCTTCATTATAGGCAGCATAAATTGCAGCATATATGAAACCTTTCTGACGTTGTTTCCTGGGACCTTGTAAAAAATCATGAAGATCCAGGTCTTGTGAGAGTAAGGTCAAGTGTTGTTTCACTTCTGTTAGTGTTGAGGTCTCTAGCCAATCAAGGCACAACTTTCCAACACTGTAGGATGTCACTACCCCTGGATGTTCTCTTTGTACATAACGTGGGTCTGGCCTGTGGATACTGTACCCTTCGGTAATACCCAAGAATCGTTTATGACATATGTTTGTGTCTAAGGGCCAAACCACCCATTTTTCCCAATTTGGGTCTGATCTATTGTACTTTAAAATGTCATCTAAAGTTGCCCCTTCCTGTGAAGTCGAATTTTGCCACCCTCCCATCTGTGATGGTGTTGGAAATTGAGGTGTGTTCAGGTCCTTTACCTTGGCTAAGCCAAGACAGGATGTCTGTTGCACAGTTTCGTTTAGAAATATCATCTGCTGCGGAATGAGGCGTGCTCGAAATAGCGCTTCTGTTCCCTGGACTTGCCGGTCCCTAGAACCCCAGACTGATTTTAAGTCTATTGTGTCCTTCCATAGGTCAAAACCCTGTTCAGACAGTTGGGCAATAAAGGAAGCAGAGTAAATCTGTTTGGTATTTGTCAACATAATTTTCAGTGCTGATGTTGGTGTAACCTTATAATAGTATGAGGTTGGGTCAGTGGTGTTAAAACCTGAAAAATATGAAAACTTCTGTGCAAATGTCTGCGAACTACCCTTGGGTGGGGTAGGGCAATGTTCCCACTGATGGTACTCAAACACATTTCTGAGCGAAATAGATTTGTGCAGGAAAAGATTACCATAATGTTGGTAACAGTACAAAGTGTCATAGTCTGAATTACTTTCTAACATTTCAGTGTTCGTAAATGCAGCAGTTTTTGCTAAAACAGACATGTTATTAACAGTTTCAGTGTCCCAATCATCAGAAAATGTACTGGAGGTAATGATATCACTTAATGAAATTTTAAATAAATGTGGAATTTTTAAAAGTTCAGTCGGACCGAATATTTCGAAATCAACCTTGTCCCAAACTATACCATCTGGTATAGGAACCGCTGTGATGTTTACTGATAACAAGTCTCTCTGTTCACGATGAGACGATTGATGTGGTTTTAAAATCAAATTAACTTTCGGGGTTGTAGAGCTCTGTTTAAGATATCGTCCATTAATAAGCATGCTAAATGTTATCACTAAGCCCAGACAGAAAAGAAAAAATAGAATCCCAGTAATTACCCAAAGTTCAATCCAAGGTGATACCAGATAAGTCTTTTCAAGAAAGTTCAAAAAGTCTTTAGCTTGTTGTTTACGTGATTTTTGGGCTGGCGTCGTTTCCGGCTCGCTTGGATCCAGGGAAAACGCATCAAAGTTCATGAAGTAGCCAGAAGCAGTTCGATCAATTGTTGGAATTGCATCGGGATTTATTGAAATCGCATTTTGCTCTGGTCGAGGCATGTTGACGTAGACGTCTGTATTTGGTCTGAGTGCAACTTGAGTGTTGTTTTGAGTTTCATTTTGTAGATGAACTTCAGGTTCAAGGGGAACGAGTTCCATAGCATTGTTGCTTAGTCCTTCATTCCTCACAGGAGGCTCTTCAAACGTGATGAGTCTTTCTGTTTGAACTTCTTGGATTGT
This sequence comes from Calotriton arnoldi, assembly GCA_963921515.1. Lineage (NCBI taxonomy): Eukaryota > Metazoa > Chordata > Amphibia > Caudata > Salamandridae > Calotriton > Calotriton arnoldi. The sequence goes on from CAWUFW010003961.1 coordinate 943,141, forward strand.
AGCGAGAGGAGGGCCTCTGCTACTGTGGAGTCCACGAGGCCTACTGTTCAGTATTGGCCACATAGTGTGGTTTGATTAAGTCGATTGAGAGAAATCTTTTCTCCTTTTTTTCCGGCAAGAGGCGGCAAAAGAACAGTTCGTGTTCCTTGAATTGCTTAGACAGGTACAGGTTTTCTGTACGATGGTACAAATTCTTTCTTGTCCGCTATTTTCTCTCTGACCAGATCTCTGATTTTTGGGATCCAGACAGGTCTTGCCGTGTTTGCCTTGACTTCCTCAGTGGCGGTCTGTTTCTGGACATCGTTGCTTTGTTGTGTCCTGGATTAATTTAGATCCCGTAAAACAGCCAAACGATCATCGATATCATTTGGTTTCTCATCCGCCACTGTGCCTTCATACTCAAGATCAGCTACCCACATTCTTGTCCCAAATAGGACCTCATATGGAGTGACACCCCCAGAGAGTTTCTTGGCTGGTTGTTAAGTGCTCTTTGGACCCCATAAAGGTGACTGACCTAACTACCGCCCTTGCCTAATACCCTAGCTGTTAAAGATTGCTTTAAGTCCCGGTTTTTCCTCTCCACAACCGAATTTCCCTCAGGATGGTACGGAGAGGAGTACCGCAGTGCAACGCCCATACTTTTCATGGCCTCTTTGTAAGCCTGAGAGCTAAACGCCGCGCCACGGTCAGAATGTAACGTGCCAACTGCGTATGTCCCGATAAAGACTCGCAAATCTTTTATAACAGTTCGAGCGTCAGCCGAGCGCTGAGGCCAAACCCATAAGAATCTTGAGCAGGAATTCACTGCAACCATGATATACTTTGAAGCCCCACCAGATTGTAAGGGGCTGCAGTGGTCCAGATACACACATGCGAGAGGTATGTCAGATATTAGTAATGGTGTCTGCGCCGGGCGTGTTCTGGTGGAGCCTTTCATCAGTTGACAGATGTCGCATTTCAAGACATAGTCTTTAGTTTGCTTTGTTATACCGGGCCACCAATAGCGCTGTTTCAACAATGAAATAGTCGCTGTAACGCCTGTATGTGCAGAGCCCAAACCCTCGTGGGCTGCTAGTATTAAACCTTGCCTACGATCCATATTTGGTATTACTCTGTCCCCCACTCCAGGAATCTGAGCATATGGAATGTTGTTTGCATCTAACTTGTAGGAGTACTTGAGTGGAAATTTCTTTGGTACTGCTCCACTGTTTTGTTTGAAGCAATGACAGCGACCATAATCTCACCGTCTATCCTCGTTTTTGAACGAGTGATTGCAGCTACGGAAGCTGTACGTACAGCCCCCTTTGCGGCTTTGTCAGCCAATGAATTCCCTTCAACGTGAACGCCATCATGCTGATGACTGAGTGTGTGTATCACGTGAGCCCTTGGTAGGTCGTTTTTCAACTCCACTACCTGTTCCCATAGCATTTTATGCTTAATTGTGCCACCTTTCGCGTCCTTAAACCTGTTTAGTTCCCAATGAAGTAGATACTCATTGTATGACTGCACACAGTAAAAGGAATCACACACAATTAGTGTGGGGGATCCGTATTTACAAGTGCCAGTATCAGTGCTTTTAACTCTGCCAACTGAGCCGTGCAGTCTCCTAGAGATTGCGTTTTGGTGCAACTTGGATGGAACTTCCCATCCCGCATGCGACCTTTAACGATTGCACACGCTGCGCTATATTTTTGCTTACTCCCTACGGCCGGTTGAGCAGATCCATTAGTGTAATTAATATATTCATACTAATCGAGAGGCAATATTTCATTAGGTAGAGGATATTCTTGTTTGTATTGCAGAAATGCTTGTGTTTTTAGACTTGGGTCAAATCTGTATTCAACGTCCGTTGCAGTAAGAGAATTAGTAGTGACAAGCGTCTCCCACGGGGAGGCGTCCCCTTCATGCACAGCGTTTGTATCCATGTATCAGCCCAAAATTTTGTGTCCGTTTTCGTAATTGATTATGAAAACGGACACGAAATTTTGGACTTCGTAACCGGAGACACTAAGATTGAATAAGATTCCCCTGACGAAGGCTCAGGAAGCCTGAAATGCATTGGGCTGATACATGGATAAGCTCCAATCTGTGTTAAAGAATAGCATTATACATATGAATTGAAGACAATTTGATATTATGTATATAGTTACGGATGAAAAGATGATAACGAAATAAAAAGAATTTCTCTATGAGAACAAATTATGGAAAATAAGATTGTTTAATTGCAATAGTCCATTTCTTTGGATACAAACGCTGTGCATGAAGGGGACGCCTCCCCGTGGGAGACGCTTGTCACTGATTATTTATAAGTTCGTGGACCAAAGAACGATACCCAGACTGCACGCACAACTGATTAAATTGGTACATTACATTGAAGAATTCGGAGTGTAAGTACCATTCTATAGTAAGAGAATTAGCCCATTGTATCCATCTCGGATGTAAAGCTTTTGCATTTGGAATGCTAGCCTTTGTAACAGCTTCTAAAGCTGGTACTGGGGTTACGACAATTATGCGTTTCCCCTGAGCCAGTGCTCTTTCTCTTGCTACAGCGGTCTGAACTGCTGTCAGGATTCTTTCTGTTGAAGTGAAACGCATTTCTGCGTTTGTGTACAGGTGTGATTTGTATGCGATTGGTACGGTTTCTCCTTCATTGAAGGTTAAGTAAGTGTACCCGCATTGACCCGCTATTACACGGATCACCAAGTTGCGTATGTTTTGGCGTGTCTGTAAGTGTTTGGAAGCAATCATGTCTTCTTGTAATGAACGTAGGATATTTGAATGTTCCTGTGTCCAATGTCTGACTGAAAAGTCAGGTTTTATTAAGTCGTAGAAAGGTTTTACTTTTTCTGCGTAATCTAAAATGTATGTTCTGCCGAAATTTAGGAATCCCAGTATTGACTGTAGGTTTTTTAACGATTTTGGAGGCTGGAGCAGCGCACACTTTTCTAAAAGTTAGCTGCCAGGCTTTTCCCTTCACTTGAAAGCTCGTATCCTAAAAACAGGACATTGATGTGGGCTATTTTTGATTTTTTTAAATTAAATTTGTAGCCCTCACAGGCGAATCCCATTATAATGGTGCTCACCCTGGTCAAGCGCTTTTTTAAGTCATCGTCCATCAGATAAATATCATCCACATAGGACAATGCTTCCTCATCAAAATTTTGGAGTAACTCTGTTACTCTTGCTGAGAAGACCCCGGGCTGTTCTTATACCCCTGTGGGAGACGACAAAATTGCCGCTGGGACCCCAACGCTGAGAATGCGGTCAAATACCTGCTTTCAGGCGCTATATTTTGGCAGAAAAATCCATTTGAGATATCTAATGTAGTTTTGTATTTCTTCCGCACAATGTTATTCATTAATGCGGCACTGTGTGCATTTTGGACAGCAAATGTCTTTGTGCATGAGTTTAAATGTTTGTAATCTGAAACTAGATGATATGTGTTGTCCGGTTTTGATACTGGAAACAAAGGGTTGTTCATTGGTGAGGTGCATGTTTCAATCACCCCTTGGTATTCAAGTTGATCTAAGATCTCCCGGACTTGTTTTTTAGCTTCTTGCTTTATTGGGTATTGCTTCTGAGCATTTGGTGAAACTTTTAACGGGATCACGTGGTGGGTTGAATCCTCATCCCAACCAGCATGATTTTTGTATAGTGCTGGAGCTAGGGCAACCGCCCACTCCTGTGCATAAGCATGTTTAAGATGTATGGGAACGAGGTCAGAGAATGATGGAAAAATTACATGTTCTCCCCTGGGGCACTTCATGACGAATGTTGGCGGCCAATCTTGTTCTGCTACTAGGATGTCATAACCAGATGACAGATTTTCCCAAAAGAGACCTTTGACTTTCCTGGGCTTATCCCCCTCCATTTGGAGTGTTATTTCGTGTAACGTATGTGGGACACTCACCCTGGTGTCTGGTGTTTCCACCGTGATGTAATCATTCAAGTCCGCTGTCACCAGAAATTCCTTCAGGTTCTGGCGAGCTATTGTTACTTCTGCCGCACTGTCTAGCATCGTCAGAGCCCATTCTCCGTTCAGAAGCTGCGTCCTCAGAATTCTGGGCATGTCGATCTTTATGCCTGCAACTTTCTTTTTCTTAAACTGTGGTTGTTGTTTTGTCTTCTTTTTTGGAAGTATAGTCTTGAGCGCGCTGCTTGTCTCTGGACTTTGTACGCTCCTCTTTGTGTTCTGACCGTCCTTCTCTCTCGGAGTTTTTCGTCGAGCAGTGAAAGGAACGAGAGGAACGTGTATCAGTATCCTGATACCTGTCAGGTTTCCTAATATTATCCATATTCCTGAGGTTATACCTCTTTTCAGAGGGCTCCTGTGGGGTAGATCTACCTCTGGATTGAGATCTGTTTTCAAAGTTTCATTGTTTTTTATTATCCCACTTCTTTTTAGAAGAAGCAGGTGTCTGCTTTGTAGTGTCCTTTTCAGGACTGCCCATCAGTTGTGGTTTTAATGCTTTCCCACCCAAACTGTCTCTGCCTAATTCTGCATACGCAATTTCAATTATTTTGGCCAGTTCGTGTTGTTGATCCAATGGACTGAACTTCCTTAGGCGTTGGCGGATTGCCACTGAGGCTGCTTCCCCTTTAATATTAGCTAGTATTATGGCTGATACCTGGTCAGAGTTATTTAATAACTTCATCCCTAAGTTTAGGGCAGGTTCTGCTCCGTACTCATTTTGTATTTGTCTTAATACATCAGGTACTACTGCTAATGAAGGAATACCATGTGTTCTGGTATATATGGCAGCAAAGACTGTACCCCAAGAGGTGCAGTCCTCTACTTGTGGTGTTATCCCCATGGGCAAGCAGATTGTTAACATTCTGTGTTTTTCAAATGGGGTAGTATTGGGAAATACTGCCTCTAGCTGAGTTATTTTCTGAGCAACCCAGAATGGCATTTGTCCACGTTTTGTGGGCATTTAGCCCATTTCTGCGTGTAATGTTTGTGGTGTAATTTTAGTTGCTGTACCCTGAAACTGAGTTCCATTTGTTGCAGCTGATGTTGGTTGGACTGTGAAAGTCCTCATGACATACTGTGTCAGGTTTCTGTAGATTTTAATTAAATCCTTGTGTTGTAAGAGCAAGTCTGGCTGCGGCATTGTGTCAATGTCAGGATGTGGTGTGTAGGCCGCTAATATTGGCCATGTTGCACCGTCTCCTCCGAGCGGGCCTAATCTTACTCTGTTTCTTATATGGGGTAGGGCGCCTTTAAACCAGTATAGGTGTTCCTGGTAAGTGAGTGGAATTTCTGTGTCCTCGCAAGGACCATATTCCCGTGGTGCATCTCCTTCTGTATAGTAGTGAAATGTCTGTGTTCTTGCATCTGCTGCTGGGAATGTAACCCACGAATAAAATATCTCTGTTTTGTTTGATTTGTGTGCCTCAATCACGAAAGCTACTAAGCCACCCCTGGATGTTAAACCATATTCCATTAGTTTCAGGGTGATATTGTGTCTGAATTTTACTGCAATATGTATTGCATTTGTATCTTCTTCCTTGTCTGAGAGGTGTATATTTACTACTGTGTTATTCTCCTCAGTCATTTTTGTAAAAGGAGAAGTTTTGTTCAAGGGAACTAAGATAAGGTGTTATGCACAATTTTAGGAACTAAATGTCCTTCAAGCTTTAACAACCAACAGCCAATAAATAGGATTTCTTGCCTACTCAGCTGTGGCGGAGTTTGTGCCCACCCACTCCAGACGTCTCTGGCGTTATTGTGAGTAGGGGTCTCTGAGAATAGCACGACTGAACTACTCAGACTCTACTGTTAAATAAGGGCCCAACCATCGTTGGTGGCGCCATGTCGTGTAGTTCCTATAGTACCCATGCAGGACCTGTGCGTTTGGATAACATAAACTGTGGGCTTGGTGACAGACTGATTCTGTACACCCCCACCGAGAAATGTTAGCCTGTTTGCAAAAGTTAGCTCACAGTGCCACTAGTGTCTCCTCTTATCGGGGAGAGATTAGTTTCTGGCAACCTCAGAACATGACAACCCTGATCCCTCAAGATCGTGGAAACAATGTACTACTTTTCGCTCAGTCACTCGTGCTTATTTAGTTTATCTCAGAGGTACACAGAATAAACAGTCTGGGCGTTTCAATAAGGATTTATTGAACATTTGTTATTCTCGTGTAAAGTATATGAGCTAAAACAACCATTAGACAGTAGCAGAGATATATGATTAGCAGTACTATGAATTTAAAAGGATAGTACAGTTCTATCATCTTGCAATGAGCATGAATAAATACATGAATATAAAATGCATTGATAAAAGCGAGTGCGTACTCCTACGATGCCTATCTAGATGTACCTAAGTGTACATAGCATGTGAGTAGGTGTGAAGCCAAGAATCCTTCTAGGATTTGGTCGAACCCCATTACCTGAAGTGAGAATGTAGGAGCCTCACCTGGTCTCGAGCTGGACACCCCGCAAGGGATGTTCAGACCACTGTCAACTGGAGCGTCTGCATGCAGGAGCCTCAGCGTCTCTGGTCAGTGTGTCGGCCTGGAAGTCTCAGTTCCCTCTAACTACTGATAGCAAGAGGTGCTGTATTTATACAGAAAAGTATATATAGTCCCTTTGTCCCTTGTTCTTGTGTTAGCCATTGTTGGGTATGAGGATGACGTATGGGATGAACCTTGGGCCCGATTCACAGAACTAACTTACGACAAAATCCTAAACTTACTACCATTTTGGTATTCACAGAATGAATTTACTCATTTTGGTATTCACAGAATGAACTTACTCATGTTGGTATTCACAGAATGAACTTACTCATTTTGGTATTCACAGAATGAACTTACACATTTTGTGTAACTTACACATCTTGTGTAACTTACACATTTTGTGTAACTTACTCATTTTGTGTAACTTACACATTTTGGTATTCACAGAAGGCACTTACTCATTGATGAGTAAGTGCCTTCTGTGAATACCAAAATGAGTAAGTTCATTCTGTGAATACCAAAATGGTAGTAAGTTCATTCTGTGAATACCCAAATGTGTAAGTTCATTCTGTGAATACCCAAATGTGTAAGTTCATTCTGTGAATACCAAAATTGTTGTAAGTTCATTCTGTGAATACCCAAATGTGTAAGTTCATTCTGTGAATACCCAAATGTGTAAGTTCATTCTGTGAATACCAAAATTGTTGTAAGTTTAGGATTTTGACGTAAGTTAGTTCTGTGAATCAGGCCCCTTGTCCGTAGATATTAGGAAGGTGGTGTATAGCCCCTGCCTGGTTTCCAAGTAGCCTCATGAATATTTTATTCATGCAGTGTCAGTCTAAAGATGAAGTCATAGAACACTATTGTTCGGGAAAAACCCTCCTTCTGCACCCAGGCCTAGAACTAGGTAAAAGGTTCAGTCCATAAAAGGCGTTTCATCGTTAAAAGGCTCGTTAGTGTGTAATGTAGGGGAGGTGATGTAGGTGAAAGGATATGTTACACGGGCCTATATTAGGGTACCTATATGAAACATAACACCCACTCCTCTTCTGAACAGTCAACAATGATAAAAAATGCTAGTGGACTATTCTTTTTACTAGATAGTAGTGCATAGAACATTTTTCAATGAGCTTCATTAAAATCATGTTCTAAAATCAATTTAAAAACAGTTTAAAAAGGTAAAAAATTAAAATTCTTGCTTTGAAAATTAGTTGTTTTGGAATTGTCACTTAAGCCACAGTCCTACTTGAGTTCGTTTATATAAGTTGAACGTCTACAAGCGTTAAAAGGTCATGCTTTTCAGCGAGATAGTGTCAATTTTCAGGAAGTGTTCCAAATTTAGTTAATTTTAGAGAAAAATGAAAATCCGAATTCTTTCCCAGCACACGATGAGCCAATTACAGATTAAATGTCCTGGCTGGGAGACACAACATCATCCCTGCTTGCTGCAGCAGGGGACGGTCCTTGTAACACCTCGCAGAGCACATCAATGGAGCACAGATGATATTCAGTACTGCCAATGGCTGGTGTAGAGGCAGCCGGTGCTGCGGTCGATACCTCTGTGCTAATGGTGGAGCTAAAGCTTAACTCAGTTGTAAAAGGCACCTGCGGATTCTCGAGAAATGCGGCCAGCAAGATGGGAATGCGCTGGGGACATTGCAGAGCGTGGGCCCTCAAGGGTTCCAGCCGGGTATTCAAGTCCGCAGGCGTGTCCGTTGCAAGTGTCAGACAGAGGTCCAACACGCATTCTTCACCGCAAAACAGGCATCGAAGAACAGGTAAGATGCAGTTCATCCAGAATGGTCTGAACGATAGGAACCAAGAGGCGCTTAGTTCCCTTAGGCGAGGTGTGCCCAGATGTTGTACCATGCGTTCACGGTATTTCCGCTCCAGGAGCGCTTTTGCCATCTCGTTGGTAATTGGGCCGTCCATTGCATAGTAGGTAAATGACAATCAGGACTCCCGCTATGGATAGCAGGATCAGAGGTAGACCTCCGAAAATTCTTCCAAATACGGAGTGTATAAAGTTCGGGATAACTCAGAGGATTGTCTGAAAGGTGCTAAGAAGTCCTCACCCTACGGTCTTAAATAGGTGTACAATAGCACTCGTATCAGACATATTAAAGATACGACCCACCAAATGAATGGGGCAGTTTGTACGTATAAGTGCCTGTATCTCACTCGAGGTCCTTGCGATTTGAAGTTCAAAGGTCTCTCGAGCGGAGGTTAAGGGTACGGTCTGCTGTAAAAGCATGGCTTTCAGTCTGCTTAAAGTATCAATCTGTATAAAGGAAACATTCAATGAAGGCCATAACGGCGCCTCCCTGACTGTACTAGTTGGGGAAACAATACTTGCATACAGCAAGTAACCCTGGAGTTCACAGTGGCAAGATAGCCAATGCCTGGAAGCATACCACAGCAACCTTGATCGTTCAGCATCAAGTAACTCCCGTTCGAGAGCAGCTCGAATACAGGCTTAATCACGGCAGCTGGAGTCCCTTTCATGTGGCAGGACAAGTTTGCTATCGAACCATTACATGCTCCGTGCAATGTAATGTCCCGGCACATGAGAGAACCGCTAAAAGCGTTCTTGCAGTTAGTACCACTTAGAAACACTTCTCGATCCCCACTCCGGCATCGAAATCTATACGGTAAATCCCAGGATTCCCTAATGTACCCCTTACCCATCTTTTCATATTTGCCCGCCTGCCGTTGTTCAAGGCAATATTGAAACTGAAAAGTAGTGACCGGTAGAGTTATGTGGCCATGGATCAGCCATTCAGTAGACACTGTAAATGGTAGTCGGTCCAGTTTTTCAAAACGCAACATTGTATATTTAGCACCCCTTTGTGCCATTTCAACCTGTTTATCTGTTAGATTATATTCAGAAAACAGAGAAGTACTGTTTATATAACGCCAAGGCACTAAGCCTGAGCGCAAAGATTGCAGCATCCAGTGTAAATAACATGATAGAACGTAATTGAGATTGCCCGTGTTGTAGTATGGCCAAATCTTGTTCTAGGATGTCTATCGCAGAAGATACAATGCTGCCCAAAGAATATATTCTGGAGGACAAAGTTGTTAACCCATTGTCTACCACAGCCAATGATTTTTCTTAAGTTAATACGGTCTATTTCCCGTAATCTCTCTGCGGCCTCTTGTTGTGATATTTCCCACTCTTCATTATAGGCAGCATAAATTGCAGCATATATGAAACCTTTCTGACGTTGTTTCCTGGGACCTTGTAAAAAATCATGAAGATCCAGGTCTTGTGAGAGTAAGGTCAAGTGTTGTTTCACTTCTGTTAGTGTTGAGGTCTCTAGCCAATCAAGGCACAACTTTCCAACACTGTAGGATGTCACTACCCCTGGATGTTCTCTTTGTACATAACGTGGGTCTGGCCTGTGGATACTGTACCCTTCGGTAATACCCAAGAATCGTTTATGACATATGTTTGTGTCTAAGGGCCAAACCACCCATTTTTCCCAATTTGGGTCTGATCTATTGTACTTTAAAATGTCATCTAAAGTTGCCCCTTCCTGTGAAGTCGAATTTTGCCACCCTCCCATCTGTGATGGTGTTGGAAATTGAGGTGTGTTCAGGTCCTTTACCTTGGCTAAGCCAAGACAGGATGTCTGTTGCACAGTTTCGTTTAGAAATATCATCTGCTGCGGAATGAGGCGTGCTCGAAATAGCGCTTCTGTTCCCTGGACTTGCCGGTCCCTAGAACCCCAGACTGATTTTAAGTCTATTGTGTCCTTCCATAGGTCAAAACCCTGTTCAGACAGTTGGGCAATAAAGGAAGCAGAGTAAATCTGTTTGGTATTTGTCAACATAATTTTCAGTGCTGATGTTGGTGTAACCTTATAATAGTATGAGGTTGGGTCAGTGGTGTTAAAACCTGAAAAATATGAAAACTTCTGTGCAAATGTCTGCGAACTACCCTTGGGTGGGGTAGGGCAATGTTCCCACTGATGGTACTCAAACACATTTCTGAGCTAAATAGATTTGTGCAGGAAAAGATTACCATAATGTTGGTAACAGTACAAAGTGTCATAGTCTGAATTACTTTCTAACATTTCAGTGTTCGTAAATGCAGCAGTTTTTTCTAAAACAGACATGTTATTAACAGTTTCAGTGTCCCAATCATCAGAAAATGTACTGGAGGTAATGATATCACTTAATGAAATTTTAAATAAATGTGGAATTTTTAAAAGTTCAGTCGGACCGAATATTTCGAAATCAACCTTGTCCCAAACTATACCATCTGGTATAGGAACCGCTGTGATGTTTACTGATAACAAGTCTCTCTGTTCACGATGAGACGATTGATGTGGTTTTAAAATCAAATTAACTTTCGGGGTTGTAGAGCTCTGTTTAAGATATCGTCCATTAATAAGCATGCTAAATGTTATCACTAAGCCCAGACAGAAAAGAAAAAATAGAATCCCAGTAATTACCCAAAGTTCAATCCAAGGTGATACCAGATAAGTCTTTTCAAGAAAGTTCAAAAAGTCTTTAGCTTGTTGTTTACGTGATTTTTGGGCTGGCGTCGTTTCCGGCTCGCTTGGATCCAGGGAAAACGCATCAAAGTTCATGAAGTAGCCAGAAGCAGTTCGATCAATTGTTGGAATTGCATCGGGATTTATTGAAATCGCATTTTGCTCTGGTCGAGGCATGTTGACGTAGACGTCTGTATTTGGTCTGAGGGCAACTTGAGTGTTGTTTTGAGTTTCATTTTGTAGATGAACTTCAGGTTCAAGGGGAACGAGTTCCATAGCATTGTTGCTTAGTCCTTCATTCCTCACAGGAGGCTCTTCAAACGTGATGAGTCTTTCTGTTTGAACTTCTTGGATTGTAGCGAGAGGAGGGCCTCTGCTACTGTGGAGTCCACGAGGCCTACTGTTCAGTATTGGCCACATAGTGTGGTTTGATTAAGTCGATTGAGAGAAATCTTTTCTCCTTTTTTTCCGGCAAGAGGCGGCAAAAGAACAGTTCGTGTTCCTTGAATTGCTTAGACAGGTACAGGTTTTCTGTACGATGGTACAAATTCTTTCTTGTCCGCTATTTTCTCTCTGACCAGATCTCTGATTTTTGGGATCCAGACAGGTCTTGCCGTGTTTGCCTTGACTTCCTCAGTGGCGGTCTGTTTCTGGACATCGTTGCTTTGTTGTGTCCTGGATTAATTTAGATCCCGTAAAACAGCCAAACGATCATCGATATCATTTGGTTTCTCATCCACCACTGTGCCTTCATACTCAAGATCAGCTACCCACATTCTTGTCCCAAATAGGACCTCATATGGAGTGACACCCCCAGAGAGTTTCTTGGCTGGTTGTTAAGTGCTCTTTGGACCCCATAAAGGTGACTGACCTAACTACCGCCCTTGCCTAATACCCTAGCTGTTAAAGATTGCTTTAAGTCCCGGTTTTTCCTCTCCACAACCGAATTTCCCTCAGGATGGTACGGAGAGGAGTACCGCAGTGCAACGCCCATACTTTTCATGGCCTCTTTGTAAGCCTGAGAGCTAAACGCCGCGCCACGGTCAGAATGTAACGTGCCAACTGCGTATGTCCCGATAAAGACTCGCAAATCTTTTATAACAGTTCGAGCGTCAGCCGAGCGCTGAGGCCAAACCCATAAGAATCTTGAGCAGGAATTCACTGCAACCATGATATACTTTGAAGCCCCACCAGATTGTAAGGGGCTGCAGTGGTCCAGATACACACATGCGAGAGGTATGTCAGATATTAGTAATGGTGTCTGCGCCGGGCGTGTTCTGGTGGAGCCTTTCATCAGTTGACAGATGTCGCATTTCAAGACATAGTCTTTAGTTTGCTTTGTTATACCGGGCCACCAATAGCGCTGTTTCAACAATGAAATAGTCGCTGTAACGCCTGTATGTGCAGAGCCCAAACCCTCGTGGGCTGCTAGTATTAAACCTTGCCTACGATCCATATTTGGTATTACTCTGTCCCCCACTCCAGGAATCTGAGCATATGGAATGTTGTTTGCATCTAACTTGTAGGAGTACTTGAGTGGAAATTTCTTTGGTACTGCTCCACTGTTTTTGTTTGAAGCAATGACAGCGACCATAATCTCACCGTCTATCCTCGTTTTTGAACGAGTGATTGCAGCTACGGAAGCTGTACGTACAGCCCCCTTTGCGGCTTTGTCAGCCAATGAATTCCCTTCAACGTGAACGCCATCATGCTGATGACTGAGTGTGTGTATCACGTGAGCCCTTGGTAGGTCGTTTTTCAACTCCACTACCTGTTCCCATAGCATTTTATGCTTAATTGTGCCACCTTTCGCGTCCTTAAACCCGTTTAGTTCCCAATGAAGTAGATACTCATTGTATGACTGCACACAGTAAAGGAATCACACACAATTAGTGTGGGGGATCCGTATTTACAAGTGCCAGTATCAGTGCTTTTAACTCTGCCAACTGAGCCGTGCAGTCTCCTAGAGATTGCGTTTTGGTGCAACTTGGATGGAACTTCCCATCCCGCATGCGACCTTTAACGATTGCACATGCTGCGCTATATTTTTGCTTACTCCCTACGGCCGGTTGAGCAGATCCATTAGTGTAATTAATATATTCATACTAATCGAGAGGCAATATTTCATTAGGTAGAGGATATTCTTGTTTGTATTGCAGAAATGCTTGTGTTTTTAGACTTGGGTCAAATCTGTATTCAACGTCCGTTGCAGTAAGAGAATTAGTAGTGACAAGCGTCTCCCACGGGAGGCGTCCCCTTCATGCACAGCGTTTGTATCCATGTATCAGCCCAAAATTTTGTGTCCGTTTTCGTAATTGATTATGAAAACGGACACGAAATTTTGGACTTCGTAACCGGAGACACTAAGATTGAATAAGATTCCCCTGACGAAGGCTCAGGAAGCCTGAAATGCATTGGGCTGATACATGGATAAGCTCCAATCTGTGTTAAAGAATAGCATTATACATATGAATTGAAGACAATTTGATATTATGTATATAGTTACGGATGAAAAGATGATAACGAAATAAAAAGAATTTCTCTATGAGAACAAATTATGGAAAATAAGATTGTTTAATTGCAATAGTCCATTTCTTTGGATACAAACGCTGTGCATGAAGGGGACGCCTCCCCGTGGGAGACGCTTGTCACTGATTATTTATAAGTTCGTGGACCAAAGAACGATACCCAGACTGCACGCACAACTGATTAAATTGGTACATTACATTGAAGAATTCGGAGTGTAAGTACCATTCTATAGTAAGAGAATTAGCCCATTGTATCCATCTCGGATGTAAAGCTTTTGCATTTGGAATGCTAGCCTTTGTAACAGCTTCTAAAGCTGGTACTGGGGTTACGACAATTATGCGTTTCCCCTGAGCCAGTGCTCTTTCTCTTGCTACAGCGGTCTGAACTGCTGTCAGGATTCTTTCTGTTGAAGTGAAACGCATTTCTGCGTTTGTGTACAGGTGTGATTTGTATGCGATTGGTACGGTTTCTCCTTCATTGAAGGTTAAGTAAGTGTACCCGCATTGACCCGCTATTACACGGATCACCAAGTTGCGTATGTTTTGGCGTGTCTGTAAGTGTTTGGAAGCAATCATGTCTTCTTGTAATGAACGTAGGATATTTGAATGTTCCTGTGTCCAATGTCTGACTGAAAAGTCAGGTTTTATTAAGTCGTAGAAAGGTTTTACTTTTTCTGCGTAATCTAAAATGTATGTTCTGCCGAAATTTAGGAATCCCAGTATTGACTGTAGGTTTTTTAACGATTTTGGAGGCTGGAGCAGCGCACACTTTTCTAAAAGTTAGCTGCCAGGCTTTTCCCTTCACTTGAAAGCTCGTATCCTAAAAACAGGACATTGATGTGGGCTATTTTTGATTTTTTAAATTAAATTTGTAGCCCTCACAGGCGAATCCCATTATAATGGTGCTCACCCTGGTCAAGCGCTTTTTTAAGTCATCGTCCATCAGATAAATATCATCCACATAGGACAATGCTTCCTCATCAAAATTTTGGAGTAACTCTGTTACTCTTGCTGAGAAGACCCCGGGCTGTTCTTATACCCCTGTGGGAGACGACAAAATTGCCGCTGGGACCCCAACGCTGAGAATGCGGTCAAATACCTGCTTTCAGGCGCTATATTTTGGCAGAAAAATCCATTTGAGATATCTAATGTAGTTTTGTATTTCTTCCGCACAATGTTATTCATTAATGCGGCACTGTGTGCATTTTGGACAGCAAATGTCTTTGTGCATGAGTTTAAATGTTTGTAATCTGAAACTAGATGATATGTGTTGTCCGGTTTTGATACTGGAAACAAAGGGTTGTTCATTGGTGAGGTGCATGTTTCAATCACCCCTTGGTATTCAAGTTGATCTAAGATCTCCCGACTTGTTTTTTAGCTTCTTGCTTTATTGGGTATTGCTTCTGAGCATTTGGTGAAACTTTTAACGGGATCACGTGGTGGGTTGAATCCTCATCCCAACCAGCATGATTTTTGTATAGTGCTGGAGCTAGGGCAACCGCCCACTCCTGTGCATAAGCATGTTTAAGATGTATGGGAACGAGGTCAGAGAATGATGGAAAAATTACATGTTCTCCCCTGGGGCACTTCATGACGAATGTTGGCGGCCAATCTTGTTCTGCTACTAGGATGTCATAACCAGATGACAGATTTTCCCAAAAGAGACCTTTGACTTTCCTGGGCTTATCCCCTCCATTTGGAGTGTTATTTCGTGTAACGTATGTGGGACACTCACCCTGGTGTCTGGTGTTTCCACCGTGATGTAATCATTCAAGTCCGCTGTCACCAGAAATTCCTTCAGGTTCTGGCGAGCTATTGTTACTTCTGCCGCACTGTCTAGCATCGTCAGAGCCCATTCTCCGTTCAGAAGCTGCGTCCTCAGAATTCTGGGCATGTCGATCTTTATGCCTGCAACTTTCTTTTTCTTAAACTGTGGTTGTTGTTTTGTCTTCTTTTTTGGAAGTATAGTCTTGAGCGCGCTGCTTGTCTCTGGACTTTGTACGCTCCTCTTTGTGTTCTGACCGTCCTTCTCTCTCGGAGTTTTTCGTCGAGCAGTGAAAGGAACGAGAGGAACGTGTATCAGTATCCTGATACCTGTCAGGTTTCCTAATATTATCCATATTCCTGAGGTTATACCTCTTTTCAGAGGGCTCCTGTGGGGTAGATCTACCTCTGGATTGAGATCTGTTTTCAAAGTTTCATTGTTTTTTATTATCCCACTTCTTTTTAGAAGAAGCAGGTGTCTGCTTTGTAGTGTCCTTTTCAGGACTGCCCATCAGTTGTGGTTTTAATGCTTTCCCACCCAAACTGTCTCTGCCTAATTCTGCATACGCAATTTCAATTATTTTGGCCAGTTCGTGTTGTTGATCCAATGGACTGAACTTCCTTAGGCGTTGGCGGATTGCCACTGAGGCTGCTTCCCCTTTAATATTAGCTAGTATTATGGCTGATACCTGGTCAGAGTTATTTAATAACTTCATCCCTAAGTTTAGGGCAGGTTCTGCTCCGTACTCATTTTGTATTTGTCTTAATACATCAGGTACTACTGCTAATGAAGGAATACCATGTGTTCTGGTATATATGGCAGCAAAGACTGTACCCCAAGAGGTGCAGTCCTCTACTTGTGGTGTTATCCCCATGGGCAAGCAGATTGTTAACATTCTGTGTTTTTCAAATGGGGTAGTATTGGGAAATACTGCCTCTAGCTGAGTTATTTTCTGAGCAACCCAGAATGGCATTTGTCCACGTTTTGTGGGCATTTAGCCCATTTCTGCGTGTAATGTTTGTGGTGTAATTTTAGTTGCTGTACCCTGAAACTGAGTTCCATTTGTTGCAGCTGATGTTGGTTGGACTGTGAAAGTCCTCATGACATACTGTGTCAGGTTTCTGTAGATTTTAATTAAATCCTTGTGTTGTAAGAGCAAGTCTGGCTGCGGCATTGTGTCAATGTCAGGATGTGGTGTGTAGGCCGCTAATATTGGCCATGTTGCACCGTCTCCTCCGAGCGGGCCTAATCTTACTCTGTTTCTTATATGGGGTAGGGCGCCTTTAAACCAGTATAGGTGTTCCTGGTAAGTGAGTGGAATTTCTGTGTCCTCGCAAGGACCATATTCCCGTGGTGCATCTCCTTCTGTATAGTAGTGAAATGTCTGTGTTCTTGCATCTGCTGCTGGGAATGTAACCCACGAATAAAATATCTCTGTTTTGTTTGATTTGTGTGCCTCAATCACGAAAGCTACTAAGCCACCCCTGGATGTTAAACCATATTCCATTAGTTTCAGGGTGATATTGTGTCTGAATTTTACTGCAATATGTATTGCATTTGTATCTTCTTCCTTGTCTGAGAGGTGTATATTTACTACTGTGTTATTCTCCTCAGTCATTTTTGTAAAAGGAGAAGTTTTGTTCAAGGGAACTAAGATAAGGTGTTATGCACAATTTTAGGAACTAAATGTCCTTCAAGCTTTAACAACCAACAGCCAATAAATAGGATTTCTTGCCTACTCAGCTGTGGCGGAGTTTGTGCCCACCCTCCCCAGACGTCTCTGGCGTTTTTGTGAGTAGGGGTCTCTGAGAATAGCACGACTGAACTACTCAGACTCTACTGTTAAATAAGGGCCCAACCATCGTTGGTGGCGCCATGTCGTGTAGTTCCTATAGTACCCATGCAGGACCTGTGCGTTTGGATAACATAAACTGTGGGCTTGGTGGCAGACTGATTCTGTACACCCCCACCGAGAAATGTTAGCCTGTTTGCAAAAGTTAGCTCACAGTGCCACTAGTGTCTCCTCTTATCGGGGAGAGATTAGTTTCTGGCAACCTCAGAACATGACAACCCTGATCCCTCAAGATCGTGGAAACAATGTACTACTTTTCGCTCAGTCACTCGTGCTTATTTAGTTTATCTCAGAGGTACACAGAATAAACAGTCTGGGCGTTTCAATAAGGATTTATTGAACATTTGTTATTCTCGTGTAAAGTATATGAGCTAAAACAACCATTAGACAGTAGCAGAGATATATGATTAGCAGTACTATGAATTTAAAAGGATAGTACAGTTCTATCATCTTGCAATGAGCATGAATAAATACATGAATATAAAATGCATTGATAAAAGCGAGTGCGTACTCCTACGATGCCTATCTAGATGTACCTAAGTGTACATAGCATGTGAGTAGGTGTGAAGCCAAGAATCCTTCTAGGATTTGGTCGAACCCCATTACCTGAAGTGAGAATGTAGGAGCCTCACCTGGTCTCGAGCTGGACACCCCGCAAGGGATGTTCAGACCACTGTCAACTGGAGCGTCTGCATGCAGGAGCCTCAGCGTCTCTGGTCAGTGTGTCGGCCTGGAAGTCTCAGTTCCCTCTAACTACTGATAGCAAGAGGTGCTGTATTTATACAGAAAAGTATATATAGTCCCTTTGTCCCTTGTTCTTGTGTTAGCCATTGTTGGGTATGAGGATGACGTATGGGATGAACCTTGGGCCCGATTCACAGAACTAACTTACGACAAAATCCTAAACTTACTACCATTTTGGTATTCACAGAATGAATTTACTCATTTTGGTATTCACAGAATGAACTTACTCATGTTGGTATTCACAGAATGAACTTACTCATTTTGGTATTCACAGAATGAACTTACACATTTTGTGTAACTTACACATCTTGTGTAACTTACACATTTTGTGTAACTTACTCATTTTGTGTAACTTACACATTTGGTATTCACAGAAGGCACTTACTCATTGATGAGTAAGTGCCTTCTGTGAATACCAAAATGAGTAAGTTCATTCTGTGAATACCAAAATGGTAGTAAGTTCATTCTGTGAATACCCAAATGTGTAAGTTCATTCTGTGAATACCCAAATGTGTAAGTTCATTCTGTGAATACCAAAATTGTTGTAAGTTCATTCTGTGAATACCCAAATGTGTAAGTTCATTCTGTGAATACCCAAATGTGTAAGTTCATTCTGTGAATACCAAAATTGTTGTAAGTTTAGGATTTTGACGTAAGTTAGTTCTGTGAATCAGGCCCCTTGTCCGTAGATATTAGGAAGGTGGTGTATAGCCCCTGCCTGGTTTCCAAGTAGCCTCATGAATATTTTATTCATGCAGTGTCAGTCTAAAGATGAAGTCATAGAACACTATTGTTCGGGAAAAACCCTCCTTCTGCACCCAGGCCTAGAACTAGGTAAAAGGTTCAGTCCATAAAAGGCGTTTCATCGTTAAAAGGCTCGTTAGTGTGTAATGTAGGGGAGGTGATGTAGGTGAAAGGATATGTTACACGGGCCTATATTAGGGTACCTATATGAAACATAACACCCACTCCTCTTCTGAACAGTCAACAATGATAAAAAATGCTAGTGGACTATTCTTTTTACTAGATAGTAGTGCATAGAACATTTTTCAATGAGCTTCATTAAAATCATGTTCTAAAATCAATTTAAAAACAGTTTAAAAAGGTAAAAAATTAAAATTCTTGCTTTGAAAATTAGTTGTTTTGGAATTGTCACTTAAGCCACAGTCCTACTTGAGTTCGTTTATATAAGTTGAACGTCTACAAGCGTTAAAAGGTCATGCTTTTCAGCGAGATAGTGTCAATTTTCAGGAAGTGTTCCAAATTTAGTTAATTTTAGAGAAAAATGAAAATCCGAATTCTTTCCCAGCACACGATGAGCCAATTACAGATTAAATGTCCTGGCTGGGAGACACAACATCATCCCTGCTTGCTGCAGCAGGGGACGGTCCTTGTAACACCTCGCAGAGCACATCAATGGAGCACAGATGATATTCAGTACTGCCAATGGCTGGTGTAGAGGCAGCCGGTGCTGCGGTCGATACCTCTGTGCTAATGGTGGAGCTAAAGCTTAACTCAGTTGTAAAAGGCACCTGCGGATTCTCGAGAAATGCGGCCAGCAAGATGGGAATGCGCTGGGGACATTGCAGAGCGTGGGCCCTCAAGGGTTCCAGCCGGGTATTCAAGTCCGCAGGCGTGTCCGTTGCAAGTGTCAGACAGAGGTCCAACACGCATTCTTCACCGCAAAACAGGCATCGAAGAACAGGTAAGATGCAGTTCATCCAGAATGGTCTGAACGATAGGAACCAAGAGGCGCTTAGTTCCCTTAGGCGAGGTGTGCCCAGATGTTGTACCATGCGTTCACGGTATTTCCGCTCCAGGAGCGCTTTTGCCATCTCGTTGGTAATTGGGCCGTCCATTGCATAGTAGGTAAATGACAATCAGGACTCCCGCTATGGATAGCAGGATCAGAGGTAGACCTCCGAAAATTCTTCCAAATACGGAGTGTATAAAGTTCGGGATAACTCAGAGGATTGTCTGAAAGGTGCTAAGAAGTCCTCACCCTACGGTCTTAAATAGGTGTACAATACCACTCGTATCAGACATATTAAAGATACGACCCACCAAATGAATGGGGCAGTTTGTACGTATAAGTGCCTGTATCTCACTCGAGGTCCTTGCGATTTGAAGTTCAAAGGTCTCTCGAGCGGAGGTTAAGGGTACGGTCTGCTGTAAAAGCATGGCTTTCAGTCTGCTTAAAGTATCAATCTGTATAAAGGAAACATTCAATGAAGGCCATAACGGCGCCTCCCTGACTGTACTAGTTGGGGAAACAATACTTGCATACAGCAAGTAACCCTGGAGTTCACAGTGGCAAGATAGCCAATGCCTGGAAGCATACCACAGCAACCTTGATCGTTCAGCATCAAGTAACTCCCGTTCGAGAGCAGCTCGAATACAGGCTTAATCACGGCAGCTGGAGTCCCTTTCATGTGGCAGGACAAGTTTGCTATCGAACCATTACATGCTCCGTGCAATGTAATGTCCCGGCACATGAGAGAACCGCTAAAAGCGTTCTTGCAGTTAGTACCACTTAGAAACACTTCTCGATCCCCACTCCGGCATCGAAATCTATACGGTAAATCCCAGGATTCCCTAATGTACCCCTTACCCATCTTTTCATATTTGCCCGCCTGCCGTTGTTCAAGGCAATATTGAAACTGAAAAGTAGTGACCGGTAGAGTTATGTGGCCATGGATCAGCCATTCAGTAGACACTGTAAATGGTAGTCGGTCCAGTTTTTCAAAACGCAACATTGTATATTTAGCACCCCTTTGTGCCATTTCAACCTGTTTATCTGTTAGATTATATTCAGAAAACAGAGAAGTACTGTTTATATAACGCCAAGGCACTAAGCCTGAGCGCAAAGATTGCAGCATCCAGTGTAAATAACATGATAGAACGTAATTGAGATTGCCCGTGTTGTAGTATGGCCAAATCTTGTTCTAGGATGTCTATCGCAGAAGATACAATGCTGCCCAAAGAATATATTCTGGAGGACAAAGTTGTTAACCCATTGTCTACCACAGCCAATGATTTTTCTTAAGTTAATACGGTCTATTTCCCGTAATCTCTCTGCGGCCTCTTGTTGTGATATTTCCCACTCTTCATTATAGGCAGCATAAATTGCAGCATATATGAAACCTTTCTGACGTTGTTTCCTGGGACCTTGTAAAAAATCATGAAGATCCAGGTCTTGTGAGAGTAAGGTCAAGTGTTGTTTCACTTCTGTTAGTGTTGAGGTCTCTAGCCAATCAAGGCACAACTTTCCAACACTGTAGGATGTCACTACCCCTGGATGTTCTCTTTGTACATAACGTGGGTCTGGCCTGTGGATACTGTACCCTTCGGTAATACCCAAGAATCGTTTATGACATATGTTTGTGTCTAAGGGCCAAACCACCCATTTTTCCCAATTTGGGTCTGATCTATTGTACTTTAAAATGTCATCTAAAGTTGCCCCTTCCTGTGAAGTCGAATTTTGCCACCCTCCCATCTGTGATGGTGTTGGAAATTGAGGTGTGTTCAGGTCCTTTACCTTGGCTAAGCCAAGACAGGATGTCTGTTGCACAGTTTCGTTTAGAAATATCATCTGCTGCGGAATGAGGCGTGCTCGAAATAGCGCTTCTGTTCCCTGGACTTGCCGGTCCCTAGAACCCCAGACTGATTTTAAGTCTATTGTGTCCTTCCATAGGTCAAAACCCTGTTCAGACAGTTGGGCAATAAAGGAAGCAGAGTAAATCTGTTTGGTATTTGTCAACATAATTTTCAGTGCTGATGTTGGTGTAACCTTATAATAGTATGAGGTTGGGTCAGTGGTGTTAAAACCTGAAAAATATGAAAACTTCTGTGCAAATGTCTGCGAACTACCCTTGGGTGGGGTAGGGCAATGTTCCCACTGATGGTACTCAAACACATTTCTGAGCTAAATAGATTTGTGCAGGAAAAGATTACCATAATGTTGGTAACAGTACAAAGTGTCATAGTCTGAATTACTTTCTAACATTTCAGTGTTCGTAAATGCAGCAGTTTTTTCTAAAACAGACATGTTATTAACAGTTTCAGTGTCCCAATCATCAGAAAATGTACTGGAGGTAATGATATCACTTAATGAAATTTTAAATAAATGTGGAATTTTTAAAAGTTCAGTCGGACCGAATATTTCGAAATCAACCTTGTCCCAAACTATACCATCTGGTATAGGAACCGCTGTGATGTTTACTGATAACAAGTCTCTCTGTTCACGATGAGACGATTGATGTGGTTTTAAAATCAAATTAACTTTCGGGGTTGTAGAGCTCTGTTTAAGATATCGTCCATTAATAAGCATGCTAAATGTTATCACTAAGCCCAGACAGAAAAGAAAAAATAGAATCCCAGTAATTACCCAAAGTTCAATCCAAGGTGATACCAGATAAGTCTTTTCAAGAAAGTTCAAAAAGTCTTTAGCTTGTTGTTTACGTGATTTTTGGGCTGGCGTCGTTTCCGGCTCGCTTGGATCCAGGGAAAACGCATCAAAGTTCATGAAGTAGCCAGAAGCAGTTCGATCAATTGTTGGAATTGCATCGGGATTTATTGAAATCGCATTTTGCTCTGGTCGAGGCATGTTGACGTAGACGTCTGTATTTGGTCTGAGGGCAACTTGAGTGTTGTTTTGAGTTTCATTTTGTAGATGAACTTCAGGTTCAAGGGGAACGAGTTCCATAGCATTGTTGCTTAGTCCTTCATTCCTCACAGGAGGCTCTTCAAACGTGATGAGTCTTTCTGTTTGAACTTCTTGGATTGTAGCGAGAGGAATGCCTCTGCTACTGTGGAGTCCACGAGGCCTACTGTTCAGTATTGGCCACATAGTGTGGTTTGATTAAGTCGATTGAGAGAAATCTTTTCTCCTTTTTTCCGGCAAGAGGCGGCAAAAGAACAGTTCGTGTTCCTTGAATTGCTTAGACAGGTACAGGTTTTCTGTACGATGGTCCAAATTCTTTCTTGTCCGCTATTTTCTCTCTGACCAGATCTCTGATTTTTGGGATCCAGACAGGTCTTGCCGTGTTTGCCTTGACTTCCTCAGTGGCGGTCTGTTTCTGGACATCGTTGCTTTGTTGTGTCCTGGATTAATTTAGATCCCGTAAAACAGCCAAACGATCATCGATATCATTTGGTTTCTCATCCACCACTGTGCCTTCATACTCAAGATCAGCTACCCACATTCTTGTCCCAAATAGGACCTCATATGGAGTGACACCCCCAGAGAGTTTCTTGGCTGGTTGTTAAGTGCTCTTTGGACCCCATAAAGGTGACTGACCTAACTACCGCCCTTGCCTAATACCCTAGCTGTTAAAGATTGCTTTAAGTCCCGGTTTTTCCTCTCCACAACCGAATTTCCCTCAGGATGGTACGGAGAGGAGTACCGCAGTGCAACGCCCATACTTTTCATGGCCTCTTTGTAAGCCTGAGAGCTAAACGCCGCGCCACGGTCAGAATGTAACGTGCCAACTGCGTATGTCCCGATAAAGACTCGCAAATCTTTTATAACAGTTCGAGCGTCAGCCGAGCGCTGAGGCCAAACCCATAAGAATCTTGAGCAGGAATTCACTGCAACCATGATATACTTTGAAGCCCCACCAGATTGTAAGGGGCTGCAGTGGTCCAGATACACACATGCGAGAGGTATGTCAGATATTAGTAATGGTGTCTGCGCCGGGCGTGTTCTGGTGGAGCCTTTCATCAGTTGACAGATGTCGCATTTCAAGACATAGTCTTTAGTTTGCTTTGTTATACCGGGCCACCAATAGCGCTGTTTCAACAATGAAATAGTCGCTGTAACGCCTGTATGTGCAGAGCCCAAACCCTCGTGGGCTGCTAGTATTAAACCTTGCCTACGATCCATATTTGGTATTACTCTGTCCCCCACTCCAGGAATCTGAGCATATGGAATGTTGTTTGCATCTAACTTGTAGGAGTACTTGAGTGGAAATTTCTTTGGTACTGCTCCACTGTTTTTGTTTGAAGCAATGACAGCGACCATAATCTCACCGTCTATCCTCGTTTTTGAACGAGTGATTGCAGCTACGGAAGCTGTACGTACAGCCCCCTTTGCGGCTTTGTCAGCCAATGAATTCCCTTCAACGTGAACGCCATCATGCTGATGACTGAGTGTGTGTATCACGTGAGCCCTTGGTAGGTCGTTTTCAACTCCACTACCTGTTCCCATAGCATTTTATGCTTAATTGTGCCACCTTTCGCGTCCTTAAACCCGTTTAGTTCCCAATGAAGTAGATACTCATTGTATGACTGCACACAGTAAAGGAATCACACACAATTAGTGTGGGGGATCCGTATTTACAAGTGCCAGTATCAGTGCTTTTAACTCTGCCAACTGAGCCGTGCAGTCTCCTAGAGATTGCGTTTTGGTGCAACTTGGATGGAACTTCCCATCCCGCATGCGACCTTTAACGATTGCACATGCTGCGCTATATTTTTGCTTACTCCCTACGGCCGGTTGAGCAGATCCATTAGTGTAATTAATATATTCATACTAATCGAGAGGCAATATTTCATTAGGTAGAGGATATTCTTGTTTGTATTGCAGAAATGCTTGTGTTTTTAGACTTGGGTCAAATCTGTATTCAACGTCCGTTGCAGTAAGAGAATTAGTAGTGACAAGCGTCTCCCACGGGGAGGCGTCCCCTTCATGCACAGCGTTTGTATCCATGTATCAGCCCAAAAGTTTGTGTCCGTTTTCGTAATTGATTATGAAAACGGACACGAAATTTTGGACTTCGTAACCGGAGACACTAAGATTGAATAAGATTCCCCTGACGAAGGCTCAGGAAGCCTGAAATGCATTGGGCTGATACATGGATAAGCTCCAATCTGTGTTAAAGAATAGCATTATACATATGAATTGAAGACAATTTGATATTATGTATATAGTTACGGATGAAAAGATGATAACGAAATAAAAAGAATTTCTCTATGAGAACAAATTATGGAAAATAAGATTGTTTAATTGCAATAGTCCATTTCTTTGGATACAAACGCTGTGCATGAAGGGGACGCCTCCCCGTGGGAGACGCTTGTCACTGATTATTTATAAGTTCGTGGACCAAAGAACGATACCCAGACTGCACGCACAACTGATTAAATTGGTACATTACATTGAAGAATTCGGAGTGTAAGTACCATTCTATAGTAAGAGAATTAGCCCATTGTATCCATCTCGGATGTAAAGCTTTTGCATTTGGAATGCTAGCCTTTGTAACAGCTTCTAAAGCTGGTACTGGGGTTACGACAATTATGCGTTTCCCCTGAGCCAGTGCTCTTTCTCTTGCTACAGCGGTCTGAACTGCTGTCAGGATTCTTTCTGTTGAAGTGAAACGCATTTCTGCGTTTGTGTACAGGTGTGATTTGTATGCGATTGGTACGGTTTCTCCTTCATTGAAGGTTAAGTAAGTGTACCCGCATTGACCCGCTATTACACGGATCACCAAGTTGCGTATGTTTTGGCGTGTCTGTAAGTGTTTGGAAGCAATCATGTCTTCTTGTAATGAACGTAGGATATTTGAATGTTCCTGTGTCCAATGTCTGACTGAAAAGTCAGGTTTTATTAAGTCGTAGAAAGGTTTTACTTTTTCTGCGTAATCTAAAATGTATGTTCTGCCGAAATTTAGGAATCCCAGTATTGACTGTAGGTTTTTTAACGATTTTGGAGGCTGGAGCAGCGCACACTTTTCTAAAAAGTTAGCTGCCAGGCTTTTCCCTTCACTTGAAAGCTCGTATCCTAAAAACAGGACATTGAAGTGGGCTATTTTTGATTTTTTTTAAATTAAATTTGTAGCCCTCACAGGCAAATCCCATTATAATGGTGCTCACCCTGGTCAAGCGCTTTTTTAAGTCATCGTCCATCAGATAAATATCATCCACATAGGACAATGCTTCCTCATCAAAATTTTGGAGTAACTCTGTTACTCTTGCTGAGAAGACCCCCGGGCTGTTCTTATACCCATGTGGGAGACGACAAAATTGCCGCTGGGACCCCAACGCTGAGAATGCGGTCAAATACCTGCTTTCAGGCGCTATATTTTGGCAGAAAAATCCATTTGAGATATCTAATGTAGTTTTGTATTTCTTCCGCACAATGTTATTCATTAATGCGGCACTGTGTGCATTTTGGACAGCAAATGTCTTTGTGCATGAGTTTAAATGTTTGTAATCTGAAACTAGATGATATGTGTTGTCCGGTTTTGATACTGGAAACAAAGGGTTGTTCATTGGTGAGGTGCATGTTTCAATCACCCCTTGGTATTCAAGTTGATCTAAGATCTCCCTGACTTGTTTTTTAGCTTCTTGCTTTATTGGGTATTGCTTCTGAGCATTTGGTGAAACTTTTAACGGGATCACGTGGTGGGTTGAATCCTCATCCCAACCAGCATGATTTTTGTATAGTGCTGGAGCTAGGGCAACCGCCCACTCCTGTGCATAAGCATGTTTAAGATGTATGGGAACGAGGTCAGAGAATGATGGAAAAATTACATGTTCTCCCCTGGGGCACTTCATGACGAATGTTGGCGGCCAATCTTGTTCTGCTACTAGGATGTCATAACCAGATGACAGATTTTCCCAAAAGAGACCTTTGACTTTCCTGGGCTTATCCCCTCCATTTGGAGTGTTATTTCGTGTAACGTATGTGGGACACTCACCCTGGTGTCTGGTGTTTCCACCGTGATGTAATCATTCAAGTCCGCTGTCACCAGAAATTCCTTCAGGTTCTGGCGAGCTATTGTTACTTCTGCCGCACTGTCTAGCATCGTCAGAGCCCATTCTCCGTTCAGAAGCTGCGTCCTCAGAATTCTGGGCATGTCGATCTTTATGCCTGCAACTTTCTTTTTCTTAAACTGTGGTTGTTGTTTTGTCTTCTTTTTTGGAAGTATAGTCTTGAGCGCGCTGCTTGTCTCTGGACTTTGTACGCTCCTCTTTGTGTTCTGACCGTCCTTCTCTCTCGGAGTTTTTCGTCGAGCAGTGAAAGGAACGAGAGGAACGTGTATCAGTATCCTGATACCTGTCAGGTTTCCTAATATTATCCATATTCCTGAGGTTATACCTCTTTTCAGAGGGCTCCTGTGGGGTAGATCTACCTCTGGATTGAGATCTGTTTTCAAAGTTTCATTGTTTTTTATTATCCCACTTCTTTTTAGAAGAAGCAGGTGTCTGCTTTGTAGTGTCCTTTTCAGGACTGCCCATCAGTTGTGGTTTTAATGCTTTCCCACCCAAACTGTCTCTGCCTAATTCTGCATACGCAATTTCAATTATTTTGGCCAGTTCGTGTTGTTGATCCAATGGACTGAACTTCCTTAGGCGTTGGCGGATTGCCACTGAGGCTGCTTCCCCTTTAATATTAGCTAGTATTATGGCTGATACCTGGTCAGAGTTATTTAATAACTTCATCCCTAAGTTTAGGGCAGGTTCTGCTCCGTACTCATTTTGTATTTGTCTTAATACATCAGGTACTACTGCTAATGAAGGAATACCATGTGTTCTGGTATATATGGCAGCAAAGACTGTACCCCAAGAGGTGCAGTCCTCTACTTGTGGTGTTATCCCCATGGGCAAGCAGATTGTTAACATTCTGTGTTTTTCAAATGGGGTAGTATTGGGAAATACTGCCTCTAGCTGAGTTATTTTCTGAGCAACCCAGAATGGCATTTGTCCACGTTTTGTGGGCATTTAGCCCATTTCTGCGTGTAATGTTTGTGGTGTAATTTTAGTTGCTGTACCCTGAAACTGAGTTCCATTTGTTGCAGCTGATGTTGGTTGGACTGTGAAAGTCCTCATGACATACTGTGTCAGGTTTCTGTAGATTTTAATTAAATCCTTGTGTTGTAAGAGCAAGTCTGGCTGCGGCATTGTGTCAATGTCAGGATGTGGTGTGTAGGCCGCTAATATTGGCCATGTTGCACCGTCTCCTCCGAGCGGGCCTAATCTTACTCTGTTTCTTATATGGGGTAGGGCGCCTTTAAACCAGTATAGGTGTTCCTGGTAAGTGAGTGGAATTTCTGTGTCCTCGCAAGGACCATATTCCCGTGGTGCATCTCCTTCTGTATAGTAGTGAAATGTCTGTGTTCTTGCATCTGCTGCTGGGAATGTAACCCACGAATAAAATATCTCTGTTTTGTTTGATTTGTGTGCCTCAATCACGAAAGCTACTAAGCCACCCCTGGATGTTAAACCATATTCCATTAGTTTCAGGGTGATATTGTGTCTGAATTTTACTGCAATATGTATTGCATTTGTATCTTCTTCCTTGTCTGAGAGGTGTATATTTACTACTGTGTTATTCTCCTCAGTCATTTTTGTAAAAGGAGAAGTTTTGTTCAAGGGAACTAAGATAAGGTGTTATGCACAATTTTAGGAACTAAATGTCCTTCAAGCTTTAACAACCAACAGCCAATAAATAGGATTTCTTGCCTACTCAACTGTGGCGGAGTTTGTGCCCACCCACTCCAGACGTCTCTGGCGTTTTTGTGAGTAGGGGTCTCTGAGAATAGCACGACTGAACTACTCAGACTCTACTGTTAAATAAGGGCCCAACCATCGTTGGTGGCGCCATGTCGTGTAGTTCCTATAGTACCCATGCAGGACCTGTGCGTTTGGATAACATAAACTGTGGGCTTGGTGGCAGACTGATTCTGTACACCCCCACCGAGAAATGTTAGCCTGTTTGCAAAAGTTAGCTCACAGTGCCACTAGTGTCTCCTCTTATCGGGGAGAGATTAGTTTCTGGCAACCTCAGAACATGACAACCCTGATCCCTCAAGATCGTGGAAACAATGTACTACTTTTCGCTCAGTCACTCGTGCTTATTTAGTTTATCTCAGAGGTACACAGAATAAACAGTCTGGGCGTTTCAATAAGGATTTATTGAACATTTGTTATTCTCGTGTAAAGTATATGAGCTAAAACAACCATTAGACAGTAGCAGAGATATATGATTAGCAGTACTATGAATTTAAAAGGATAGTACAGTTCTATCATCTTGCAATAAGCATGGATAAATACATGAATATAAAATGCATTGATAAAAGTGAGTGTGTACTCCTACGATGCCTATCTAGATGTACCTAAGTGTACCTAGCATGTGAGTAGGTGTGAAGCCAAGAATCCCTCTAGGATTTGGTCGTACCCCATTACCTGAAGTGAGAATGTAGGAGCCTCTCCTGGTCTCGAGCTGGACACCCCGCAAGGGATGTTCAGACCACTGTCAGCTGGAGCGTCTGCATGCAGGAGCCTCAGCGTCTCTGGTCAGTGTGTCGGCCTGGAAGTCTCGGTTCCCTCTAACTACTGATAGCAAGAGGTGCTGTATTTATACAGAAAAGTATATAGAGTCCCTTTGTCCCTTGTTCTTGTGTTAGCCATTGTTGGGTATGAGGATGACGT
The DNA here is from genome assembly GCA_963921515.1 of Calotriton arnoldi. Taxonomy (NCBI): domain Eukaryota; kingdom Metazoa; phylum Chordata; class Amphibia; order Caudata; family Salamandridae; genus Calotriton; species Calotriton arnoldi. The sequence goes on from CAWUFW010003961.1 coordinate 972,426, forward strand.
ATGGGATGAACCTTGTCCGTAGATATTAGGAAGGTTGTGTATAGCCCCTGCCTGGTTTCCAAGTAGCCTCATGAATATTTTATTCATGCAGTGTCAGTCTAAACATGAAGTCATAGAACACTATTGTTCGGGAAAAACCCTCCTTCTGCACCCAAGCCTAGAACTAGGTAAAAGGTTCAGTCCATAAAAGGCGATCAATCCTTAAAAGGCTCCTTAGTGTGTAATGTAGGGGAGGTGATGTAGGTGAAAGGGTATGATGTTACCCGGGCCTATATTAGGGTACCTATGTGAAACATAACAGTACCTATCGCCCAATTTCTCTCCTAGATAGCGATATAAAAATACTCTCAAGCATACTTGCGTCGCGCTTAAAAGCAGTCCTTCCCTCTCTTATCCACAGTTCCCAAGTTGTTTTTGGGCTGGGCCATTCCTCCAGGAACCACTTACGAACCCTGGCACATACCCCCTGGACTGCCAGAGACCTCCCAGAGAAAGCAGTGGCTCTATCCTTGGATGCCGAAAAGGCTTTTGACCGCATTGAGTGGGGGTACCTCTTTGCTACCATGAAATGGTTTGGACTGGGGGATCAGTTAATTTCTAAAGTGTGAATGCTATACGATTGTCCAATAGCCGAGAATAACTATGGAGGGTTTGTTCCGTCCATCAATTGTTTCTTTTGCATTTGTCGCCCTATGTGGGAAGGGTATGCCCAGACGTGGGTCCCGTGCTCACTACACCACTGGATTCAAGCTAGCCTGGCTGAAGAAGGGTGATGCCCTGAAACCGGTCCTAGGATGCTTGTTTCTGGTCCAGGGAGGACCTGGCTTAGCAGTTCGGGCTGGACTGTTCCCACAAGGAACAGGGTCAAGACTGATTTGCATATGGCTGGGTCCAAACTGGGGTGGTGTGGTGAGCAAAAGAATGATGGATTTAACCCAGATCTATGTGACTGGGGGTGAATGTTTGCATTGTCCAGCATTCCGTCCATCAATTGTTTCTTTTGCATTTGTCGCCCTATGTGGGAAGGGTATGCCCAGACGTGGGTCCCGTGCTCACTACACCACTGGATTCAAGCTAGCCTGGCTGAAGAAGGGTGATGCCCTGAAACCGGTCCTAGGATGCTTGTTTCTGGTCCAGGGAGGACCTGGCTTAGCAGTTCGGGCTGGACTGTTCCCACAAGGAACAGGGTCAAGACTGATTTGCATATGGCTGGGTCCAAACTGGGGTGGTGTGGTGAGCAAAAGAATGATGGATTTAACCCAGATCTATGTGACTGGGGGTGAATGTTTGCATTGTCCAGCATTCCGTCCATCAATTGTTTCTTTTGCATTTGTCGCCCTATGTGGGAAGGGTATGCCCAGACGTGGGTCCCGTGCTCACTACACCACTGGATTCAAGCTAGCCTGGCTGAAGAAGGGTGATGCCCTGAAACCGGTCCTAGGATGCTTGTTTCTGGTCCAGGGAGGACCTGGCTTAGCAGTTCGGGCTGGACTGTTCCCACAAGGAACAGGGTCAAGACTGATTTGCATATGGCTGGGTCCAAACTGGGGTGGTGTGGTGAGCAAAAGAATGATGGATTTAACCCAGATCTATGTGACTGGGGGTGAATGTTTGCATTGTCCAGCATTCCGTCCATCAATTGTTTCTTTTGCATTTGTCGCCCTATGTGGGAAGGGTATGCCCAGACGTGGGTCCCGTGCTCACTACACCACTGGATTCAAGCTAGCCTGGCTGAAGAAGGGTGATGCCCTGAAACCGGTCCTAGGATGCTTGTTTCTGGTCCAGGGAGGACCTGGCTTAGCAGTTCGGGCTGGACTGTTCCCGCAAGGAACAGGGTCAAGACTGATTTGCATATGGCTGGGTCCAAACTGGGGTGGTGTGGTGAGCAAAAGAATGATGGATTTAACCCAGATCTATGTGACTGGGGGTGAATGTTTGCATTGTCCAGCATTCCGTCCATCAATTGTTTCTTTTGGGTTTGTCTCCGACCACTTCCAAATTAGGAGGGGAACGCGCTAAGGATGCCCACTCTCCCAACTTCTTTTCCTACTGGCAATGGAGCCTTTGGCCTCCATTATCCGTCACTCCCCGCTCATAACTGGCATCCCCATCGCAGACGGCCTCTCTAAGATACCTTTATGCAGATGACATTCTGCTCACCATACAAGACCTTAGTAGCTCCCTGCCAGCGCTGGGAAATCATTGATAACTTTGCGTCCTTGTCCGGCTATAAGGTGAACTGGGACAACAGCGAAGCCCTCCCACTGTCGACCTGCACCACGATGGCAGCGATCCATGGATTCCTGTACCATTAGAAAGCCTCTCGTCTGAAATATCTGGGCATACTGGTTAATAGGGGCCTGGCTGAAATGGTCACGGACAACCTGACTCCCCTCATCACACAGATGTAACTGGCCTTTAAAAAATGGTCCCTATTGGGTTTTTCTATTTGGGGCAGGGCGCACGCAGTATATATGGCCACGCTGCTGTGCTTCACCTACGCACTCGGCATGCTGCCCATCATGGTACCACTGACCATGCTACGCCTCATTGATTCCCAGATACAGGCCTTCGTATGGCGGTCTATTCGGCCCCAACTAGCTGCAGCCAAACTGATGGCTCCTGCGACAGCCTGGGCCTACCGTTGGTGGACCACAATTCTCTGGCCCTACACCTTTCGCAACTCGCCTATTTACTACCGGGCATCTCAGACCCCCACCACAATGGGTTCGCACTGAACGCTCACTTATCTCTGGCGGCGATGGACTCGGCCTTCTTTATGGGACCCACGCCCACCAACCTTCACATCCCCATCCAGTGCTGCAGGCCATGGCCAGTGCTTGGCTCCGCACCCACCACTTCTTCGGACTGGATCATCGACTGCATAATAGGGCACCATTATGGAGAAATTATGGCCTCTGCATCGACGGCCGGACCATTTGCTGGCCGCAGTGGGCCGAAGCGGGCATTCTCTGGCTAGACCAGGTATTGCTCAATGGAGATTTGAAATCTTTTAACCAACTGGCGGAGGAATATGGCCTTCACCCACGACAGGCCTGGCGCTACCTGCAATTGCAGTAATGTCTGCAGTGCTGCCTGGGGCCTTGCCCATGGTCCCTGTCGTCTTCCCTAGTAGTGGACTATCTGCACACGTGGGGCCGACATCGGGGAGTTATTTCAGGGCTATACAACTCGCTCACGACCCACCTCTTTTCACAGCCCCTCTCTCATAGCCTCCACGCCAAATGGCAAAACCGCCTCCAGATCACCACTGAGGAGGAGGAATGGCCTGAAGTCCTGGAAGCCCTGGACAAAGGTGCACGGGAAGCCCGACTGAAATTTTGCTTGTTCAAGACGCTCCATGAGTGGTACTGGACAACGCAAAAGCTGCGGAGGGCTGGTCTCCTGCCTCATTCGGACTGCTGGAGGTGCGCTGCCACCCAATGCGATCTCATCCACATCTTGAGTGACTGTCTTTCAATTCAATCTTTCTGGTCCTACATGGGTGACACCCTGGGGATGTCCATGCCCTTGCAACTCCCCCTTACTCCCCCGTTATTCTTTTTTTTTGTTTAAATCTTTTATTGACATTTTCATATTTTCATACAATATAAACAGTGCGTCAACACCTTGCGTGGCAACAACCAAGTGAGGCAGTTCGGCATACAATCCATCTTGTTAACAGGTAAGCTTGTGAATTAGTTATTGGTAGTAGTTCCTGGAGAATTGTCCTTGCAATGACTGGGGCAATACCACAGTAGACAATGTGTTATAATATATCTTAGAAAATGGGCGTATGAGTATGCACAGCTCCGATTGTACCAAGTTTGCGTATTGTTGCGTGCACCGGAGGTGTCACCCTCTGGAGGGGGTGATAAGTATTGGGTGGTGCCCAGAGGGATACCACTCATGCTGAGTGGCACTACCCAATACTTATAATATATCTTAGCCATATGTGGCGCGGTGGAGAAGCAGACCAGGACACAGGGATAAGTGGGCACACTCGACTGTTTTATTTTAACTTAAAGCAGGGAATTGTGGGACTTGTAGTCGCGTTCTCAGGAGTTTACTCTCTCCTGATAGGGTCCTTGGGGTATCTTCCGTCTTCTTCCTTCAGCGCGTCGCTTCCCAGAAGATTCTCCCCCAGAGTGTGGCAGGTACGAAAATGATAAAGGGAAAAACAAATGAAAACCCTGTTAAGGACAGTGCCCTTTTAATCGATGGTCGCGGGGAGCGAGGGAGTGCTAGGGAAATTCACCCGATTTCCACCACCAGAGTGTAGGGGCACGCTGCGCAAGATAGTGTATCCGTGATACACTGGCAATTAATCTCCTTGCCCTCCACTACTCCCTCCCTTAGGAATGGCTCCGGTACGGCCCAAAACTGAACCCAGACGGCTCCGTACCTTGTGAAGCCACGACCCTCCAGGGCCGTGGCGGGCTTCTGCGCGTTGCCAGCTAGGGTCTGGCGTCCCTTCTTTCTCTTCTCCGGTGCTACTCGCCTTCTTCCTCCAGCGGCGCCGACTCCTCTTCTCCAGGGGTCCTGGGGTCTCCAATAGGACGGATCACGAAGGTCTGCACGGCGTGTCTCTTCTCTCGGAAGTCGAGTCCATCTGTGAGGCTCCACGAACAACCCTCTACTTCGGCGTCTTCCTTTGACGCTGGCCGCAGGTCACCTGACTTCCCCACGTGACCCGGAACCATCACCGGTTTAAAGGTACAGGGATCCCATGCTGTACTCTGTGAATATAGAAGGGGACATGGAGAGTGGTAATGGGGAAAATGGCCCGCTACGGGCGGTGTTTCCTCCCTGTGAGGGCCGTCCTCGTCACACACCCATAACCCAGCCTGTTCACGATCGGGGAACAGTGGGACACGAGAAAGGAAGTCTGCGTTCCCATTGTCCACACCCTTGCGATGGATAACCTCAAAGGAGAAAGGCTGGAGGGAGAGGAACCAGGGCAGGATCCGTGGGTTATTTCCCTTATTACGACTCATCCAGAGCAGTGGCGCATGGTCTGTATATAGGAGGAAGTGGGCACCTTCCAGATAGTATCTTAGTTTGTCCACGGCCCACTTGATCGCAAGGCACTCTTTCTCAATGATTGGGTATCGCTGTTCGCGGGGAAAGAGTTTGCGGCTGATAAAGAGAACGGGATGCTCAAGGCCCTCAGGTGAGATTTGAGACAAGACGGCCCCTAACCCGTGTTCCGAAGCATCTGTGTGTAACACAAAGGGTTTGGAAAAGTCAGGGGAGCGTAGGATTGGGGCCGAAGTTATCGCGGCTTTTAACTCTAGGAAGGCTTTCTTCGCTTGTGGTGTAGGTTGTTGGAGGTCTTTGGTTTTGATGTGTTTTTGAAGTAAGTCCGTAAGGGGGGTGGCTAGTTCTGAATATTGCGGTATAAAACGTCTATAATAGCCAAGGAGCCCCAGGAACGCCCTGACTTCCTTTTTTGTGGATGGAAAAGGGGCCTCAGCTATTGCTTTCACTTTTTCTGTCTGGGGTTCAATTAGTCCGTTCCCAAGTAGGAACCTTAGATATTTCACCTTCCTGAAGCCAGCCCTTGATTTCTTTGCATTGACATGTAAACCCGCCCTCTGCAGAGCTTGTAAGACCTGAGAGCAATAATGCTGGAGGTGTGTCTCCCAAGTGGGACTATAGATAATAATATCATCAAGGTAGGCAGATGAGTACTCCTGGTGTTGTAGCAGTACCCTGTTCATGAGTCTCTGAAACCTGGCAGGTGCGCCATGTAAACCAAAGGGCAAGACCGTAAACTCATATAAGCCGGTTGGTGTAGAAAAGGCGGTTTTTTCTTGGTCCTCTGGTTTAACCCCTTCGCTGCTAGGCCTTTTCCCCCCCTGTGCTAAGCCTTTTTTTGTCTATTTGGGGTAGTTCGCGCTTAGGCCCCTGTAACTTTTTGACCACATAACGTATCCACGCCAAATTTGCGTCCTTTTTTCCCAACATCATGGGGATTCTAAAGATACCCAGGGTTTGTGGATTCCCCTGGAGGGGACCCAGAAATTAGCCATAATACAGCAAAAATTTGGTTTTTGGGGGAAAAATGCGAAAAAAGGGCTACAGATGAAAGCGTCTGGTTTTTTCCCTGCAAATGGCATCAAAAAAGGGGTTGTGGTGCTGAAATCACCATCTTCCCAGCTTTCAGGGACAAGCAGACTTTTGTCAGAAAACCAACATTTTTTACACAGTTTTGGCATTTTTCTGGGACATAGTCTATTTTTGCTATTTTTTGTGCTTTCAACCTCCTTCCAGTTAATGGTAGAAATGGGTATAAAAGCAATAATGGATCCTGGAAAGCCATACATTTCTGAAAAGTAGACAAAATTCTGAATTCAGCAAGGGGTCATTTGTGTAGATCCTTCAAGTTTTCTTTATAGAAACAAACAGTTAAATATAGGAAAAATTGAAAATTAGTTGAAAAAATCAGCCATTTCTGTCAACGTTTTCACCTGTAACTTCTTCTAATTATGACAGATATTTGAAAGCAATATACCGTTACATCCGCTGGACCTTTCTGGTTGTGGCGATATATAGGACTTGTAGGTTCACCAAGAACCCGACGAACCCAGAGCCAATAACTGGGCAGCGTCTTGCAATGGTTTTTTATTATGTACCGGGTATATAGCAATTATTCTGGGAAAATTTATACATGGAAAAATCGGTATGAAAGACACCTATGTATTTCTGAAATGGGAACAAAATATAGAGTTTAGAAATAGTAGATATTTGCACATTTCCGAAATTGGGAGTACCCATACTAGCATGAGAATTATAGGACATTTTTCAAAATGACTTCTTTTTACACATTGTCTTTCATTTGGAAGGCAGAAATGCATCAAAAGTCAATAGATAATAACAGTTGCTCTACAATTTTGTGTTACGCTAAGTCTCTCGATAAAAATGGTACCTCACTTGTGTGGGTAGGCCTAGTGCCTGCGACAGGAAACGGCGCAAAACGCAACGTGGACACACCACATTTTCACAGTGAAAAATGACCCTTTTTTTGCAAAGTGCCTAGCTGTAGTTTTTGAACCCTAGCTCTGCCGGCACCTAGGGAAACCTAGCAAACCTATACATTTTTGAAAACTAGACACCCAGGGGAATCCAGGATGGGGTGACTTGACTGGCTCTCACCTGGTTCTGTTACCCAGAATCCCTTGCAAACCTAAAGTATTGTCAGAAAAAACTAATTTTCCTCACTTTTCTGTGGTGGAAAGTTCTGGAATCTGCATGGATCCACAAAATTCCACCCACCCCGCGTTCCCCAAAGTCTTTCGAGAAAAACGGTACCTCACTTGTGTGGGTAGGCCTAGTGCCCGCGACAGGAAAGGGCCCAAAACGCAACGTGGACACACCACATTTTCACAGTGAAAAATTACCCCTTTTTTGCAAAGTGCCTAGCTGTAGTTTTTGAACCCTAGCTCTGCCGGGTCCTAGGGAAACCTAGCAAACCTATACATTTTTTAAATCTAGACACCCAGGGGAATCCAGGATGGGGTGACTTGACTGGCTCTCACTAGGTTCTGTTACCCAGAATCCCTTGCAAACCTAAACAATTGTCAAAAAAAACACATTTTCCTCACTTTTCTGTGGTGGAAAGTTCTGGAATCTGCGTGGATCCACAAAATTCCACCCACCGCGCATTCCCCAAAGTCTTTCGAGAAAAACGGTACCTCACTTGTGTGGGTAGGCCTAGTGCCCGCAACAGGAAACAGCGCAAAACACAATGTGGACACACCACATTTTCACAGTGAAAAATGACCCTTTTTTTGCAAAGTGCTTAGTTGTAGTTTTTGAACCCTAGCTCTGCCGGCACCTAGGGAAACCTAGCAAATCTATACATTTTTGAAAACTAGACACCCAGGGGAATCCAGGATGGGGTGACTTGACTGGCTCTCACTAGGTTCTGTTACCCAGAATCCCTTGCAAACCTAAAAAAGTGTAAAAAAAACACATTTTCCTCACTTTTCTGTGGTGGAAAGTTATGGAATCTGCATGGATCCACAAAATTCCACCCACCCCGCGTGCCCCAAAGTCTTCTGAGAAAAATGGCACCTCACTTGTGTGGGTAGGCCTAGTGCCCGCGACAGGAAACGACGCAAAACGCAACGTGGACACACCCCAATCTCACTGTGAAAAATGACCCTTTTTGGCAAAGTGCCTAGCTGTAGTTTTTGAACCCTAGCTCTGCCGGCACCTAGGGAAACCTACCAAACCCACACATTTCTGAAAAGTAGACACATGGGAGATTCCAGGAGGTATGGCATTGCGTGGATCCACCAACGTTTTCTACCCAGAATCCCCAGAAACCTGAAATTTTGCTGAAAAATCACTTTTTTCACAAATTTTTGTGTGGGAAGTTGTGGCATCACCAGGCTGACACAAATTTCCTACCACCCAGCGTTCCTCCAGGTCTCCCGATAAAATGGTGCCTCACTGGTGGGAGGCCCAGGTACGCGCGACAGGCAAGGGCCCAAAACGTATTGAGGCGACATCAAAATTGCCTATCGGAAGACGACCTGGTTTTGCAAGGGGGTCCCATGACTTTGTTGGCCGGCGGCCACCTAGGGAAACCTAGCAAACTCACACATTTCTGAAAAGTAGACACTGGGATTCCAGGAGGTATGGCTTGCATGGATCCACCAACGCTTTCTACCCAAAATCCCCTGCAAACCTGAAATTTTGCTGAAAAATCACTTTTTCACACATTTTGTGTGGGAGTTGTGGCATCACCAGGCAGACACAAATTTCCTACCACCCAGCGTCTCTCAGGTCTCCCGAGCAAATGGTGCCTCACTCGGGTGGGAGGCCCAGGCACGCTGACAGGCAGGGCCCAAAACGTATTGAGGCGACATCAAAAATGCCTATCACAAAACGACCTGGTTTTGCAAGGGGTCCCATGATTTTGGCCAGGCTCGGCGGTCACCTAGGAAACCTAGCAAACCCACACATATCTGAAAGTAGACACCTGGGATTTCAGGAGGTATGGCTTGCGTGGATCCACCAACGTCTTACCCAGAATCCCTGCAAACCTGTAATTTTGCTGAAAAATCACTTTTTCACACATTTTTGTGTGGGAAGTTGTGGCATCACTGGGATGACACAAATTTCCTACCACCCAGCGTCCTCCAGGTCTCCCGATGAAAATGGTGCCTCACTGGTGGGAGGCCCAAGTACCCGCGACAGGCAAGGGCCCAAAACATTTTGTGATAGGCAATTTCAATGTTGCCTCATTACGTTTTGGGCCCATGCCTGTCGCGCGTACTTGGGCCTCCCACCCGAGTGAGGCACCATTTTTATCGGGAGACCTGGGGGAACGCTGGGTGGTAGGAAATTTGTGTCAGCCTGGTGATGCCACAACTTTCCCACACAAAAATTTGTGAAAAAGTGATTTTTTCAGCAAAATTTCAGGTTTGCAGGGATTCTGGGTAAGAAAACGTTGGTGGATCCACGCAAGCCATACCTCCCTGGAATCCCCGGGTGTCTACTTTTCAGAAATGTGTGGGTTTGCTAGGTTTCCTAGGTGGCCGCCGAGCCCCGGGCCAAAACGTCATGGGACCCCCTTGCAAAACCAGGTCGTCTTCTGATAGGCAATTTTGATGTCGCCTCAATACGTTTTGGGCCCATGCCTGTTGCGGGTACTTGGGCCTCCCACCCGAGTGAGGCACCATTTGTATCGGGAGACCTGGGGGAACGTTGGGTGGTAGGAAATTTGTGTCAGCCCGGTGATGCCACAACTTTCCTACACAAAAATGTGTGAAAAAGTGACTTTTTCTCAAATTGAAGGTTTCTGGGGGATTCTGGGTAAGAAAACGTTGGGGGATCCACGCAAGCCATACCTCCCTGGAATCCCCCGGGTGTCTTCTTTTCAGAAATGTGTGGGTTTGGTAGGTTTCCCTAGGTGGCCGCCGAGCCCCGGGCCAAAGAGTCATGGGACCCCCCTTGCAAAACCAGGTCGTTTTCTGATAGGCAATTTTGATGTTGCCTCAATACGTTTTGGGCCCTTGCCTGTCGCGCGTACTTGGGCCTCCCACCCGAGTGAGGCAACATTTTTATCGGAAGACCTGGGGGAACGCTGGGTGGTAGGAAATTTGTGTCAGCCCGGTGATGCCACAACTTTCCCACACAAAAATGTATGAAAAAGTGATTTTTTCTGTAAAATTTCAGGTTTCTGGGGATTCTGGGTAAGAAAACGTTGGTGGATCCACGCAAGCCATACCTCCCTGGAATTCCCCGGGTGTCTACTTTTCAGAAATGTGTGGGTTTGCTAGGTTTCCCTAGGTGGCCGCCGAGCCCCGGGCCAAAAAGTCATGGGACCCCCTTGCAAAACCAGGTCGTCTTCTGATAGGCAATTTTGATGTCACCTCAATACGTTTTGGGCCCTTGCCTGTCGCGGGTACTTGGGCCTCCCACCCGAGTGATGCACCGTTTTTATCGGGAGACCTAGGGGAACGCTGGGTGGTAGGAAATTTGTGTCAGCCCGGTGATGCCACAACTTTCCCACACAAAAATGTGTGAAAAAAGTGATTTTTTTCTGTAAAATTTCAGGTTTCTGGGGGATTCTGGGTAAGAAAACGTTGGTGGATCCACGCAAGCCATACCTCCCTGGAATCCCCCGGGTGTCTAGTTTTCAGAAATGTGTGGGTTTGCTAGGTTTCCCTAGGTGGCCGCCGAGCCCCGGGCCAAAAAGTCATGGGACCCCCCTTGCAAAACCAGGTCGTCTTCTGATAGGCAATTTTGATGTCGCCTCAATACGTTTTGGGCCCTTGCCTGTCGCGGGTACTTGGGCCTCCCACCCGAGTGATGCACCGTTTTTATCGGGAGACCTGGGGGAACACTGGGTGGTAGGAAATTTGTTTCAGCCCGGTGATGCCACAACTTTCCCACACAAAAATGTGTGAAAAAAGTGATTTTTTCAGCAAAATTTCAGGTTTCTGTGGGATTCTGGGTAAGAAAACGTTGGGGGATCCACGCAAGCCATACCTCCCTGGAATCCCCCGGGTGTCTAGTTTTCAGAAATGTGTGGGTTTGGTAGGTTTCCCTAGCTGGCCGCCGAACCCGGGGCCAAAAACTCATGGGACCCCCCCTTGAAACCAGGTTGGTTTGTGATAGGTCATTTTGATGTCGCCTCACTAGGTTTTGGGCCCTTGCCTGTCGCGGGTACTTGCCCCACCCACGCGTGTGAGGTACCATATTTATCGGGAGACCAGGGGGAGCAGAAAGGCTGTAATGGTGGCGGGGATGTGGGCATTGGCGTGCCCACTTCGGGCAGCCCCCACCCTAAAAACAAATGCGCAAAAAAAATCCCTGGCGTCAAGTGGGCTTTCTGCTGCCCCGGGGGGGCAGATTGGGGGCTACTGCCCCCATCTACCCCCCAGGGGGGGCAGAAAGACTGTTATGGTGGCAAGGGCATGGGGGCATTGGCGTGCCCATTTTGGGAAGCCCCCACCCTAAAAACAATTGCACAAAAGAAAATCCCTGGTGTTTAGTGGGCTTTCTGCCCCCCCAGGGGGGCAGATTGGGGGCTACTGCCCCCATCTGCCTCCCAGGGGGGGGCAGAAAGGCTGTAATGGTGGCGGCGGGGTGGGGGCATTGGCGTGCCCGTTTTGGGCAGCCCCCACCCTAAAAAACATTGCACAAAAAAAAATCCCTGGCGTTTAGTGGGCTTTCTGCCCCACCGGGGGGGCAGATTGGGGGCTACTGCCCCCATCTGCCTCCCAGGGGGGGCAGAAAGGCTGTAATGGTGGCGGGGGTGGGGGCATTGGCATGCCCGTTTCGGGCAGCCCCCACCCAAAAAAAAAACACGCCAAAAAAAATCCCTGGTGTTTAGTGGGCTTTCTGCCCCACCGGGGGGGGCAGATTGGGGGCTACAGCCCCCATCTGCCCCCCAGGGGGGGGCAGAAAGGCTGTAATGGTGACAGGGGGTGGGGGCATTAGCGTGCCCATTTCTGGCAGCTCCCACCCTAAAAAAAAAATGCGTCCAAAAAAATCCCTGGTGTTTAGTGGGCTTTCTTGCCCCCATCTGCCCCCCAGGGGGGGCAGAAAGGCTGTAATGGTGGTGGGTGGGGTGGGGGCATTGGCGTGCCCATTTTGGGCAGCCCCCACCCTAAAACAAATAGCACACAAAAAAATCCCTGGCATTTAGTGGCTGCACCCCCGGGGGGCAGATTGGGGGCTACTGCCCCCATCTGCCTCCCAGGGGGGCAGAAAGGCTGTAATGGTGGTGGGGGGTGGGGCATTAGCGTGCCCATTTCGGGCAGCCCCCACCCTAAAAAAAAATTACACAAAAAATAAATCCCTGGCGTTTAGTGGGCTTTCTGCCCCCCCCGGGCGGCAGATTGGGGGCTCCTGCCCCCATCTGCCTCCCAGGGGGAGCAGAAAGGCTGTAATGGTGGTGGGGGGAGGGGCATTAGCGTGCCCATTTCGGGCAGCCCCCACCCTAAAAATAAAATGCGTCCAAAAAAATCCCTGGTGTTTAGTGGGCTTTCTTGCCCCCATCTGCCCCCCAGGTGGGGCAGAAAGGCTGTAATGGTGGTGGGTGGGGTGGGGGCATTGGCGTGCCCATTTTGGGCAGCCCCCACCCTAAAACAAATAGCACACAAAAAAATCCCTGGCATTTAGTGGGCTGCCCTCCCGGGGGCAGATTGGGGGCTACTGCCCCCATCTGCCTCCCAGGGGGGCAGAAAGGCTGTAATGGTGGTGGGGGTGGGGGCATTAGCGTGCCCATTTCGGGCAGCCCCCACCCTAAAAACAATTACACAAAAAATAAATCCCTGGCGTTTAGTGGCTTTCGCCCCCCGGGCGGCAGATTGGGGGCTACTGCCCCCATCTGCCTCCCAGGGGGCAGAAAGGCTGTAATGGTGGTGGGGGTGGGGGCATTAGCGTGCCCATTTCGGGCAGCCCCCACCCTAAAAGAAAATGCGTCCAAAAAATCCCTGGTGTTTAGTGGGCTTTCTGCCCCCCAGGGGGCAGATTGGGGGCTACTGCCCCATCTGCCCCCAGGGGCGCAGAAAGGCTGTAATGGTGGCGGGTGGGGTGGGGGCATTGGCGTGCCCATTTTGGGCAGCCCCCACCCTAAAACAAATAGCACACAAAAAAAATCCCTGGCATTTAGTGGGCTTTCTGCCCCCCCGGGGGGGGGCAGATTGGGGGCTACTGCCCCCATCTGCCTCCCAGGGGGGCAGAAAGGCTGTAATGGTGGCTGGAGGCATTGGCGTGCCCGTTTCGGGCAGCCCCCACCCTAAAAAAATGCACCAAATAAAAATCCCTGGTGTCTATTGGGCTTTCGCCCCCGGGGGCAGATTGGGGGCTACTGCTCCCATCTGCACCCCAGGGGGGCAGAAAGACTGAACATTGGCAATTTGTTTGGGGGAGCAAAAGCCCTTGCCCAAGGGGCCGCTCCCCTCCCTGGTGCCTTAGTGGGTGGATCTCTGCTTGGGGATCGCCCTCCTGGGGCGATCCCCAAGCAGGGATCCACTGGGGAGGGGTACCATTGGAAAGGGAGATTCTCCCTTTCCAATGATACCTCTCCCGGTTTTTCTATGTGCTCAGGGGGCTGAGATAGCCCCCTGAGCACGTGGAAAGTGAAACTGAAATGAGCCTAACGGCTCATTTTAGTTTCGCCAGTGAAATGAAGTCAGCGCGACGTGCGCGCTGATCTTCATTTCACTGAAAGGGAGGGGGCCTCGGGAGCTGGGGAAGCTCTTCCCCAGCTCCCGAGGCTGTGGGGGAGAAAAGGAAATCCTTCTGCTGTCTGCAGCAGAGGGATTTCGTGCCCCTGGCCTCATGACGGAATGGTTCCGTCATGAGCACAGGGGCACCGATGCTCATGACGGAACCATTCCGTCATGAGCATCGAAGGGGTTAAGGGGCACCTGCCAATACCCTTTCGTTAGGTCAAGGGTTGTAATGAATTGGGCCTCGCCTAGTTTCTCTATTAATTCGTCGACTCGGGGAATGGGATACGAGTCGCATTTGGAAATTGCATTGACTACCCGAAAGTCTATACAAAACCGGACAGAGCCGTCCGGCTTTGGCACTAGTACAATCGGTGATGACCACTCACTCTGTTAGGGTTTTATAACACCCAGGGCTAGCATGCTTTCCACTTCTTGTCGTATGGCTTCCCTACGAGCTGCTGGTATCCGATACGGCTTTTGTTTAACTATCTTCCCTGGCAGAGTCTGGATGGCGTGTTCCGCCAGGGAGGTCCGTCCTGGGAGGTCAGAAACAGGGATACGAAGGGACGTAGTGTCTCTTGTAGTGTTTTCCCCTGGTCTTCAGTCAATTCTGGGTTGATGACCAGCTCTTGTAAGGTGGTCTCGGAGTCTGTCAAGTTCTGTACGTGGTGTACATCTTTGGGAAGAGGACCTATCCATTTTTTTAAAAGGTTTATATGGTATAACTGTCGCCTTTTTGGGTTGACCTGTATGTGATATGATGTTAAGCCTGCTTTCCCTACGACTTTGTAAGGACCCTGCCAACCTGCTCTTGTCCTTGTTATAGGGGACGGTGTAAGGACCAACACCCAATCTCCCACGTTTAGGTGTCGCCACTTCTTGCCCCTGTTATAAAGCAACTGCTGCTTCACTTGGGCTTTTTCTAGGTTAGCCTCGGAAAACTCCCTCAGCTTATGTAGTCGGGTGCGCAGACTATGTGTATAGTCCAGAAAAGATTTAGTCTCCTCTTCCTTCTCTTGTTCCCAGACCTCTTTGGTGATTTCTAGGAGGCTGCGAGGTTCCCTTCCATAGAGAAGTTGAAAAGGAGAACAACCGAGACTATTTTGGGTCTGACTCCTGGCTACATAGAGGGCTAGAGGGAGTAACATGTCCCATTCCTTGCCTTCCACTGTCAACAACTTCTTCAATGTTAGTTTTAGGGTGGAGTTGTAGCGCTCACAGAGGCCGTCCGTCTGGGGGTGGTAGACCGAGGTTTTAATGTGTGATATGTCTAGAGATTTGCAGATTTGTGACATTAGTTTGGAAACAAAAGGAGTCCCTTGATCTGTGAGAATCTCACGCGGGAAGCCAACCCGCGAAAACATCTCAACTCAACTTCTCACTGATGTTCCGGGTTGTGGGGGTCCGTAAAGGAAAGGCCTCTGGATATCGAGTGGCGTAGTCCACCACGACCAGGGCATACAGATGGCCTTTCCTGGTTTGGGGAAGAGGACCAATGAGATCCATGGCTATCCTCTCAAACGGAGTACCCACAACTGGGAGAGGCTGTAGCGGGACAGCCGGAGGTTTGTACGGGTTTTTCTTTTGGCACACCTCGCATTCCTGACAGAAGCGGGTGACCTGTGAGAATATCCCGGGCCAATAGAAATGGTGTAACAACATCTGTACGGTCTTTTGTGAACCCCTATGCCCCGCCAACAAATGTGAGTGCGCAAAAAAAAGTACTTGCTCCCGAAAGGCCTGGGGAACCAGTAGCTGGGGCGTATCGCCCTGACTTCCGACCCTATATAACAGCTCGTTCTTGATCAGGAACAAGGGATAAGTGGGAGTAGCCTGGAGAGCGGATTGACGGGCATGATCCCAAGCGAGTTGGAGCGTTGGATCGTTTTTCTGGGTGTATCGAAAGTTCCTATCAGATAGCCAGGGAGCCTGGGTTAAGAGAGCAGGGTGTGTTTGGGTTGGGGGTTTTATGACCTGTAGTTTATCCTTCAACATCCCTAAGAAGGAGGGATTATCCTGTCCTACTATCATTTGTTCTGGTAGGGAGGGAACCACCCCAAGTTTAGCTTCCAATGTCTGTCCGTTGGGGAGGGTGACCGGGAGTTGTATTAAGGGGTATACCCTAACATCCCCGTGTACACATCTAATGGGTACAGTCTCTACTGCTACAGTGGTAACGGGTTCAATGGCTGACTGTAGAACCACAGACTGTCGACACCCTGAGTCTAGCAAAGCCCTCACCTGTACTCCCTGTACCCTGACACTTACATGAAAACTGGGCCCCATTTCTGCTGTATACTGGATGGATCTTGGTATGTAACTAATATCCATTAGCTCTTCTGGCGGTTTTTTCCTTGGACAGTTCCGTGCAATATGTCCCCAGTCCCCACACTCAAAGCATTGGGGGTTTCTGAGCGTCGGTGGTTCGGGGCGAAACTGTCGTGGCTTTGGTGGTTCAGGGGTGGGCTTTACTGGCTTTCTTTCTGGTTTTCCCGGGACTCCAGGGTGACGGGTGGTTTTATCAGTGTCCCAAAGTATAGCACAGGGTTGAGCCCTGTAGAACGAGGTGGCCATATCTACTGCTTGTTCCGCCGTCAGGTGATGATGTTGTTTAAGCCACCGTTGAATAGGAAAAGGGAGGGCTTCGATAAATTGCTCTAAGTAGATCATGGACATGATTTCTTCCTTGGTATGGAGCTGGGGTTTAAACCACTTGTCCGCGGCACCTTTCAGCTTAAAGTACAGGGTTTTCGGGTTGTCCATGGAAGAACCCCTCTCCTTTCTAAAGCGGACTCTGTAAGCCTCTGCGTCCATGCCCATGTGATCTAAGATGACCTGTTTAATCTCCTGGTAAGAGGTATTACCGTTAGGGTTGGCTACCTGATAGGCAGCTTGTGCTTCTCCGGTAAGGAGGGGTGCCAGAAAGAAAGGCCACTTGCTTTCTGGCCACCCTGACGCCCGTGCAGCCCTTTCGAAATTTAATAGGAATGCATCGGGGTCCTCGCCTGATGTGTACTTTTGTAGGGACACGTTGGGGCCATGTCCAGCACGTGCCTGCAGCAGGTTTGTTAGTTCCAGGCGATCATCCGCAACTTTCAGCATCTGTTCGGCATGGTTTGTCATATTGTCTTTCAACAACTCCCTGTCTGCTTGGGCTGAATTCATCTGCTTCTCGACTGCCCATTCTAATTTTTCTTGTCCCCGGATTAGTTGCTGAATCAGGTTCTCCATGGGGACCAAGAGGGAGGCGTACCAATCCCACTTCTGACACCACGTGTGGCGTGGTGGAGAAGCAGACCAGGACACAGGGATAAGTGGGCACACTCGACTGTTTTATTTTAACTTAAAAGCAGGGAATTGTGGGACTTGTAGTCACGTTCTCAGGAGTTCACTCTCTCCTGATAGGGTCCTTGGGGTATCTTCCGTCTTCTTCCTTCAGCGCGTCGCTTCCCAGAAGATTCTCCCCCAGAGTGTGGCAGGTACGAAAATGATAAAGGGAAAAACAAATGAAAACCCTGTTAAGGACAGTGCCCTTTTTTAATCGATGGTCGCGGGGAGCGAGGGAGTGCTAGGGAAATTCACCCGATTTCCACCACCAGAGTGTAGGGGCACGCTGCGCAAGATAGTGTATCCGTGATACACTGGCAATTAATCTCCTTGCCCTCCACTACTCCCTCCCTTAGGAATGGCTCCGGTACGGCCCAAAACTGAACCCAGACGGCCCCGTACCTTGTGAAGCCACGACCCTCCAGGGCCGTGGCGGGCTTCTGCGCGTTGCCAGCTAGGGTCTGGCGTCCCTTCTTTCTCTTCTCCGGTGCTACTCGGCCTTCGGGCTTCTTCCTCCAGCGGCGCCGACTCCTCTTCTCCAGGGGTCCTGGGGTCTCCAATAGGACGGATCACGAAGGTCTGCACGGCGCGTCTCTCCTCTCGGAAGTCGAGTCCTTCTGTGAGGCTCCACGAACAACCCTCTTCTTCGGCGTCTTCCTTTGACGCTGGCCGCAGGTCACCTGACTTCCCCACGTGACCCGGAACCATCAGCGGTTTAAAGGTACATGGATCCCATGCTGTACTCTGTGAATATAGAAGGGGACATGGAGAGAGGTAATAGGGAAAATGGCCCGCTACGGGCGGTGTTTCCTCCCTGTGAGGGCCGTCCTCGTCACACCATATTAAGCATGGTGTGTTACTGAATCAAACTGTGGGCATGGGGTACAACAAAATGAGGACAAAGTAACCAAAGGAAGGATAGGGTAGTCGCCTGAGACCCATCGCCGCATGTGTTGAAAAAAAAAAAAAGGGGGGGGGGGAGGCGGCCTTGTTCGAGCCGAATGACAGCATCTCCGTAATGTGGAATCATATGTTATGTAGGTGAGGCCAGCACTGTGTGCGTTTACTACCAAGTGCTCAGCGCTACGTTACTGATCTTGTTCCCTCTCTTGGGGCTGCTCCTCCGTGACATTATCCATGCCCTGCAAGCTCGACACCATGGCGTCCCAGTGCTGCGCCAGAGGAAACTTGCGGATCCCTAGCAGGTCCTCCCGGCGTAAAGCAACCCCCTCCGCCTTAGCCCAGTTAAGTAGGGAACGGCGCCAGGCTATTACGTGAGGGGCCGTTGGGGACTTCCACCTCATGGTAATTAGGCGTTTAGCCGCTATGAACCCCAGATCAAGGAACCGGGTGGTTGCTCTGTTTTTCTTATTCCTACTGAACAAATGCAATATGTGTACCTCCCAGTTAAGGGGGATATCTCAAGAGGTACAGGTAGCTAGTGTAGAGGTCACATTAGCCCAGTATTCGTGCAAGTCAGGGCAATGCCACAATATGTGAAGTATGTCTGCGTTTGATAAGCAACACCTAGGGCAGGCTGCATCTGATCTAGCAAAATACTTATTGATTTGGGCTGGGGCGAGGTACGCCCGGTGTAGTATAAAAAAAATTGAATTTGTTTAAAGCGAGGATTATGCGGAATACGCGTCGGACCTCCCCGGACGGCCATCCACTCCCTGTCTGTAAATGCTCTCCCCAAGGCCTCCTCCCAATGTTGCTTCAGGGAGGTCAGGTCAATTTCTGTGTGTTGGCGGAGTGAGGACGCGAACCAACGAGTCAAGTGCCCCCCGTTTCCCATCACATGTAGGTACTGTATCGTATGGTGTGTGGGTGGTTCCTGAGTGAGCTTACCCCACTTAGAAGCCAGCGAGACTATAATCGCCCGATGTAATAAAAACTGTCCTGGGTGCATGTCCTCCTTCGACATGAGTTCCTGGTATGGAATGAGTGAGCCATCCCGATAAAGGTCTCCTATATCTTGAATATCTTCTGTGTCCCAGTGACGCAATTCAGTTGCTGTGGTGCATTTGTCACCTCGTGGTGTACCCAATAAAAGGATGGCGTGTGCGTATGGTGTGAGAGTCCTGGTGAGGAAGAGGCACCTACGGAAACACTTAAAAGCTATAGTGGGAAGGAGCGCACCAATGGGTCTAGGCTTTGTGCATGGGTGGAAAATATGTAGTAATGTATGATGCGGGATTGTAGGTTGCAGTGAGGCTGTATCTGCCAAATGTCAGGATAATAGCCATCGGACAATCCACTGGAGCTGAGAGGCCAGGTAATAATGTTCGAAGTTGTGTCTGGACGTTCCCCATATAAAGTCCCTTATTATCCTTTCCCATTTACGAAAGAAGGGAGGGGAAATAATAATAGGTAAGGTAGTGAAAGAGTAGAGGAGGCGAGGGAGTGCTACCATTTTTACAAGGGCCACCCTGCCCGAGATTGCCAACAGGAAGGACTTCCAGAAGCTCATTTGTGACTGGATCGCTGTAGTGGCTCTGACTATGTTCCCCTTGAACAGATTCTCCTTAGCACGGTATATGCGTACTCCTAGGTATCTAAAGGGGTCAGTGCACCACGTCATTCGGACACCCCCCATGTAGTACCCCGGATCAAGGGTCGTCTGCAGAATCGGAGAGAGAATAGATTTTGCGGCATTAACCCTCAGGCCCGAAGCCTTGGCGAAGTGTGTTAAGGCCCGATCTAGGGAGGGTGGGATGTCGTGGTGGTCACGTACGTACAGTAGTAAGTCATCGGCGTATAGCGAGATGACGTGCGAGCCGTCTCCCAGAGTGACTCCCATGTCCATGTGCACGCGGATGTGCGCTGCCAGTGGCTCCACCGCCAGCGCGAAGAGGATGGGGGACAACGGGCATCCCTGCCGAGTCTCACGTCTTACCTGTATGAGATCCGATAAATAGGGGCATGTCCGAACTCGGACGGTTGGGCGTCTATACAGCAACCGAACCATACTAAGGAAATAAGGCCCAATACCGTACCAAGCTAGGGAGGTGTGGCTCAGAGGAGAAGAAGAAGACAGGAAAACAGGGACGTCTTAACAAACTCAGAGGTTTATTCAGTTGGGTCAGAGAAGGGTAATTCAAATAATAAAGTTATCACAGGGTTTTGTAAACTCTCTTCCGTCAGAGAGTATAGTTCCTGGTTCTCCTTGACTCGATGTGTCGGGAGGAACTACCTCACAGCCGTGCTTCCGCTCCTTGCCTCGGTGTACAGGACCAAAACCCCAGAAAGAAAAGAAAAGGCTTTTAGGAAAATGCTTGAGGCGCTTCAAGGTAGCTAGGGGAGGGGAGTGAAGGAACACAAACACCCGACCGACACTAGTGACGCTATGCGGAATTATAAACAGCACCGCATGGGAGAGGCTGGCTACCGCGGTCTAGCAGGCTGCGCGTCCCTTCCACCCGACTTCCCCTTGTCCCAAGCGGCCCCCAGCTGGTTTCGTACCTTTCTAAGCCACGACCCTCCTGGGCCGTGGCGGGCTTCAACGTGGTACCGGATCGGTTCCGGCTCCCTCTTTTCCTTGTCACCAATGGGCTCCCCTTCGGTCTCCTCGATTCCGGTATCCTGTTCGGTTCCGGTTTCCAGCTCGGCTCACGGCTCGGGGAAAGTCCTGAGTCCTCCAAGTCCTGGACTCACTAGGAAGGTTCGGAGATCCGCTTCAGGCTTCTCTTCTCCAGGCATATGGCTCCCCAACGCGAACCAACGTTCCTCCGTCTCGTCCCGTTTTGAAGACCCTTCGTCAGCTGACCAACCCACGTGATCGGGCTGGAGGCCGGTAAAAGCGAGCAATTAAAGGGACAGCGGCCGTCATATGCAGGGGCCTGAAAACAGAGGAGGGAAGAGGGTGACAGGTAAGGCGGCATCTCATCTGTTGTAGAAGGCGAGGAGGGGGAGTCAGTGTGTGACCTCGCCACACATCCCCACCCCAGCCTGTTCACTATCGGGGAACATGGAGAGCCTGGAAAGAAAGTCAGCGTTCCCGTTCTCCGAGCCCTTGCGATGCCGCACCTCAAAAGAGAAGGGCTGGAGAGCCAAGAACCAGCGAAGGACCCTCTGGTTGTTACCCTTGTTCCGGCTCATCCAAAGGAGAGGGGCATGATCCGTATACAGGAGGAAATGGGAGCCCTCTAGGTAATACCGCAATCTGTCCACCGCCCATTTAATTGCAAGACATTCCTTCTCTATGATGGGGTTGCTACGTTCTCTGGGAAACAGTTTACGACTGAGAAAGAGGACAGGATGTTCCATGCCATCAGAAAAGACCTGAGAGAGAACCGCCCCCAACCCATTATCAGAGGCATCTGTGTGTAGCATAAAGGGTTTGGTAAAATCAGGGGATCGGATAATGGGACCTGATGTGATGGCGTTCTTGAGACTCTCAAAGGCTTGTAGGGCTTCAGGAGGAGGCTGCAGAAGGTGTTGAGGTTTTACCCTCTTCGTGAGATTAGTGAGAGGGGAGGATAATTCGGAGTATGGGGGAATGAAGCGGCGGTAGTAGCCAAGGAGGCCTAGGAACGCCCTTATCGGGAAAAGGGCCTGGGCTATTGCTCTCACCTTTTCCTCCTGTGGTTCAATACACCCCTTTCCTAATACGTAACCCAGGTATTTCACTTTTTGGAATCCTGCTCTTGATTTTTTTGCGTTAATGTGGAGGCCAGCTTTCTGGAGGGCCTGAAAGACGAGATGACAGTGATGGAGATGGGATTCCCAGGTGGGGCTGTAGATGACGATGTCATCTATGTAGGCAGATGAATAGGCTTGGTGGTCTGACAGCACTTTATTCATAAGGCGTTGGAACGTGGCTGGTGCCCCATGTAACCCAAAAGGTAAGACGGTAAATTCAAATAAACCCGATGGAGTGGAAAAGGCCGTTTTTTCTTGGTCACTGGGTCTCAGAGGCACCTGTCAGTATCCTTTAGTAAGATCGAGGGTCGTGATGTACTGCTCATCCCCGAGTTTTTCAATTAGTTCGTCTACACGTGGGAGCGGGTAGGAGTCACACTTGGATATCGCATTCACACCCCAAAAGTCGATGCACAACCGGATGGAACCATCCGGTTTTGGCACCAGTACGATCGGTGAGGACCACTCACTCTGGGACGATCGTATTACCCCTAAGGACAGCATGCTTTGGATTTCCTTCTCTATGGCTCCTCGCCTGGCAGCCGGAATGTGATATGGTTTCTGTTTAATAACCTTGCCGGGTTGGGTTTGTATGGAATGTTCGGCCATAGTGGTATGCCCTGGGAGGTCAGAAAACAAAGACACATATGGCACGAGGGTGGTTTGTAGGGATCTCTTTTGCTCTTCTGTAAGGTCCTGATTGATTACAAGTTGGATCAAGTTCTCCATGGTTGGGATAGGCGCTTCTATCTCACTTCTGACACCACGTGTGGCTCAGAGGAGAAGAAGAAGACAGGAAAACAGGGACGTCTTAACAAACTCAGAGGTTTATTCAGTTGGGTCAGAGAAGGGTAATTCAAATAATAGAGTTATCACAGGGTTTTGTAAACTCTCTTCCGTCAGAGAGTATAGTTCCTGGTTCTCCTTGACTCGATATGTCGGGAGGAACTACCTCACAGCCGTGCTTCCGCTCCTTGCCTCGGTGTACAGGAACAAAAACCCCAGAAAGAAAAGAAAAGGCTTTTAGGAAAACGCTTGAGGCGCTTCAAGGTAGCTAGGGGAGGGGAGTGAAGGAACACAAACACTCGACCGACACCAGTGACGCTATGCGGAATTATAAACAGCACCGCATGGGAGAGGCTGGCTACCGCGGTCTAGCAGGCTGCGCGTCCCTTCCACCCGACTTCCCCTTGTCCCAAGCAGCCCCCAGCTGGTTCCGTACCTTTCTAAGCCACGACCCTCCTGGGGCGTGGCAGGCTTCAACGTGGTACCGGATCGGGTCTGCTACCTCTTTTCCTTGTCACCAATGGGCTCCCCTTCGGTCTCCTCAATTCCGGTATCCTGTTCGGTTCCGGTTTCCAGCTCGGCTCGCGGCTCGGGGAAAGTCCTGAGTCCTCCAAGTCCTGGACTCACTAGGAAGGTTCGGAGATCCGCTTCAGGCTTCTCTTCTCCAGGCATATGGCTCCCCAACGCGAACCAACGTTCCTCCGTCTCGTCCCGTTTTGAAGACCCTTCGTCAGCTGACCAACCCACGTGATCGGGGCTGGAGGCCGGGAAAAGCGAGCAATTAAAGGGACAGCGGCCGTCATATGCAGGGGCCTGAAAACAGAGGAGGGAAGAGGGTGACAGGTAAGGCGGCATCTCATCTGTTGTAGAAGGCGAGGAGGGGGAGTCAGTGTGTGGCACCTCGCCACAGGAGGCGAAGAGGAAATTCCAGTCGAGCGAATCAAACGCCTTCTCGAGGTCCAGTACCATGCAGCCCGACCGAGGCCATTTGAGAGGGGCATACTCAGCTACCCTAAAGTACCGGCGGATGTTTAGAGCCGTGTTCCGGTGAGGGACGAACCTGTTCTGGTCAGGGTGTACCAGGCGGGAACAAGGGGCACCAGACGGTTAGCTAAGACTTTGGCTAAAATTTTACTCCCCCGTTATTCTTTTACATGTTTTCAGAAGCTCGCCCGAATTATCACGACTGCAATGCCGCCTTCTACACACGGCACCGTCCACATCCAAGCTCTCTATCCTATGCCAAAGGTGCTCACCCCTGCCTCCCTCTCAGGAAGCCTGGATGGTGGCAATGATACAGACAGCATCCTATGAGCGTGTCATTTATGGCATGCAAGACCAGACCAACGTGTACACCCAGACGTGGGCGCCTTTCCTCCAGGATACTCCGTAGAATTGACTGCATTGGCACTGACCCTCCCCCCCCACACACTAACCGACCCCAGCAAAAAGCCCCACGTCCGGGGCAGTAACGCTGACCCCCTCCCTCAACCCTCTCCCACAACCCCGGCTGGATTTCCAACCTTCGCAACCGCTTTCACAGCCCTCCAACCGACCACCCCCTCTTCTTCCCATCTGACCCACACTTACCTGCCCTATGTTTCCTCCATTATCTCTCCCCCATACCCCCATCCTTCCTCCCTTGCCCCCCTACCCCCAACCTTTCCCCCCCTCTCCATCGCCCATCCCCACCGGGCATGCAGATTTCTGCATTCCACCCCCACTGATGGAGACTCCAAATGCCACATTTCTGCACATTGGGCACGTCCCCACCCTGTCCCCCCAGTCCTCCACCATGCCCCACTTTCCCTCCCCTCTCTCTCCTCTCACTCCTAGTCGCGGCACATTTCCCCACAGCCAGAGACTCGCGGTCTACCCCATCTTGCGATGAGGCCAATGGTCTTCCCCCCCTTCATCTAGATCTCTCTCCTTCGCCCACGCACTCGCGCCGTGCTCACACACCGGGCATTTGGCCCCTTTCTCTCCCCTTTTCTTTACCCCCTGACACTGTATTTCAACATGGTCCTACACCGATTGTGCGGAGTGAGTGTTAAAACCCACTAAGCTGAGACAAACAGCTGCGTTCCAGCACACTATACCAGGGTTTTAGACCGAAAAACCGGATACCAGATATTCATCACTGATCCGCATCAATCCCCCCCTGCATCCCAGCCGCTCCCCTTCCCTTCCTTCCCTGCCCGCCTCTACCCCTCCCCTCTTTCCCATGTGTTTCCTTTATATTGCACCAATCAATGTGGTAGCTCACCTCTGTATTCCACCTGTATTTGAAACCCAGTTGTATACCTTTGTTGCAATAATAAAAAATTACGACACAAAAAAAAGACAATAGTAGAGCCACCCGTCCTGGTGAGACTAAAAATTAAGATCTCGAGGCGTGCTCCGGGTGCAATAATCTCCAAATCACGGGCATCCTGGACTTCACAAATATTGTCAAAATGGAAGATTATGTCGAAACTATGCTCTGTAATCTCTTTTTGGGACATCTTATCCACTATATTTATTGTGGAATGTGTACATTGTTCACTGTGGCCCTGCCCCCCCCCCCCGGTTCACCGGCTCACCCCATAATTGCACGTTTGATCAACTACATGCACGGCGATGTGGTTCTGCGCTTGGTGCGGGAGCGTGGGTCCATCCAGTTTCATGGACATAACATAGCACTCTACACAAATTTCACGCTGGCTGTGCAGGTGCCCTAGCGTGAGTTTTTGCCAGCCAAACATCTCCTTCGAAAAGCGGAGATTTCTTATGCCATGTTCTACCCTTTCAGGTTGAGAGTGACCGGGGAGGGCAAACAACACTTTTTTCAGGATGCTAAGGCGTCTTCAAAATTTGCCAAACGCATCATAAAGGATAAGAACCCTCTGTGATCTTCGCCGCATGCTGCGGTTAAAAATTTGTTGAGTAACAATGATTGATCCCGACTCATTCGATAGTCACCTGGCAAGACCTTCTTGTGCTCTGTTCTACTCTTATGTTGTCAGTTTAACCGGTTCCGTCCTTGTTGTTGAGTGGGCAGCTGTGCCAAGGAGCCCTCAAGTTTATTCTGCTTCATATTATTCACTGGGTTCCTCAACTTGTTTATCTACAGTATGTAGCCCACTGATATCGCTGGCTTGGCTACCCTGCCAGACCTGGTGGGGGTGGTTCACCCAGATGACCTTTGCCCTCTGGGATGATTCCTACTACAGTGTTTTAAGTTGCGGTTATATGGGGAGGGAGGAAAATGGTACACAAGCAAGTTTGGGGGTTGGTTCGGGTGGCGGGTGGGTTCTATTTCACCTCTTCTTATTGTCTTCCACTCATTGCAACCTTTCAAGATCTATTGTACACGATTTGTAGTTTGGCGATCACAGTTATTATATCCCTGCAGTAAAAGTGCATGCGCACAGCACACTTAAATTGTTAACATGGAACATCCGCGGCCTTAATGACCATCGCAAGTCACGACAGGTATTTGCATATCTTCAAAGGCATGCAATATATATTTGTTTATTGCAGGAGCTGCACCTCACAGAGAGTACCATCACTCGATTGCGATCTGGTTGGCTGGGTGAAAAATATGTTGCTACTTACTCTAATTATGGTTGTGGTGTGGCGACACTGATCAGGAAGGGACTGGCTTGGCGCATGCGTACTGTCCAGTGATATACACAGGGCAGCTACATAATACTTGCTGGTATCATCCATGACTACCCAATTACGCTCATTGCGGTTTATGGTCCTAAAATAGGCGACACTCAGTTTTCACAGATGTATGGCAGCTAACTGAGACATTGGGACCCCGGGCAACTATATGGGGTGAGGACCTTAATGTCATACGTAATCCTACACTGGATAGGTCAGGTGACTCTACACAGCCCCATCTTTGCGCTGCAGCCCAGTTACGCTTCATTATGGATGATTCTGCCCTGAATGACCCCTGGTGCCTCCACGACGCAGAGCAAAGGGAGGGCACCTGCATAAATACTGCTCACGCCTCATTGTCTAGGATAGACTACTGGCTGGTATCGCAGGATGTTCTGGTGTGGAGGGCCCAGGCGTCCCACCTACCACGAATGCTCTTGGACCACACTTCTGTTCTTCTGGAGGTAATACTCCTGGATGGTCCTCCTTGTGTTTTTACGTCGACATTTCAGCCGGGCGCTTTGAGAGACCAGGTAGTCAAGGAAGACATTAGAACAGCAAACCTGGATTAATACGAGCATAATGACAAGTAGGGTATATCGAAGGCTTCTCTTTGGGAAGCCTTCAAGGTAGTTATTAGAGGAGCATGTTTTGGCAAGCATGCTGGGGTCCTCTGTGCAATACGTGAAGACCTGAAATGCACTGAGGATGAAATTAGAGATCTAGCACTTGGGGGGAGGAGTTGGCCTAACGGCAAGGGCGGTCGACCTCAAATCTGCGGAACCAGGTTCGAGTCTCGGCAAGGACATGCAACATCCTGTGATTCTTGGCAAATCACTTATTCATCCCGTGCCTAACAAAAATGAATATGTCCTCATGTAATGCAACTGATGCTCGTGTAAAGCACTCTGATACCCAATACCTTTGGGACAAGTTCGCGCTATATAAAACTCCATAAAAAAAAGAACTACAATTCTACATCGAGCGTGATGCCGCCAGGCTTGCGAGTATATGTAGTAAACTCTCTGATTATGAAGAGACGGCTCAGAGAGAGTTGCACTACTTGGGAAAGGAAGCGGGTGCAAGATGATTTGGAGAAGGGAACAGAGCGGGTAAATCTCTTTCCCAGTTGCTCCGTAAGCCCTGGGTGAGTGATTATATAACTGAACTATGTGATAACTCACAAGTACATATCGGTATGGAGGCGGTTCAGGGAGTCATGCTGAAATTCTTCTCTTTCCTATATAACACCAGACAGACTTCCCCTCATGCGGGCTTATCAGACTACTTAGACTCGACCCAACTTCTGTGCCTCGAAGAGGGTCACAGATGATACCTGGATGAACCATTCACAATAGAGGAAATTATTGGGGTTATCCGCGCTCTGCCTGCGGACAAGTCTTCTGGGCTGGATGCTTTCAATGCCGCATTCTATAAAGAATTTGCATATCTGCTGGCCCCGTATCTATTCGCGCTGTATGAGGAGTCTCTCTCTTGGGGGGCGTGGCTAGCCAGCCAAGATGGCGGACGCGACTTGCTAACGCTCCGTTCGTCTTACCCCATTATCCTTGGAACAATACCGATAAACCTCGCCCTGCCACCCCATAATCAGCTGAAGTAGACCGGAGCGGCGGCTCGCCGTGCTGCCTCGAGGGCGAACTGCAGCATTGGAGTGACGGCCCAGTAAACGCCGACGCGGCCTGAGCTCTCGTGGCCGTGCGCGCGGTACTGGGGGTGCGCGGTGACTGCAGGGGAGCAACCGGCAATCTGGTGCGGCGCCGCAGTCCGCGGAAAACAACCCTGGCACACCCCTGAAAGAGCCGCGGAAGCTGAAACCTGCAGAAACTGCGGACTGGGGCGGGGCGCTGAGAGGTGGCCGCCGCTCGTCGCGGAGACGAGCTGCAACGCTGCAGTGACCGCCCCACGAGCGCTGATGGGGCCTGAACCCGCGCGGCCGTGCACACACAAGACTGGAGAAGTGCAGCTGTCGCAGGGAAATAAGCGGAGATCCGGTGCTGCGCAGCCGCCCACGGTGAGAGCAACCCCGGCATATCCCTGCTTGAGACGTCGGATCGAGGAGAGGCGCTGAGTTGCGGCCCCAGCCCACCGGAACCTGTGATTGCCGCAACGGCGGGTAGAACACCAAACCGCAGCAGGTGACCACTTTAATTGCCAGGGTCCACGGAGGGAAGGAGGGGGGACGTAAACAGACTGCCATCGAGAGGTGGAGGGCACACCTGGGAGATAGACTCATCCCGCCCGCTCTCGCCCCACCCTCCCTCTTCCCATGTGACACTGCACCTGCACTAGCAGGGAAGCTGCGTGCATAGGAGGACGCCCGCCATAACACCTGAGACCCTCCTGGGCATCCCGTGTGCGGATGAGCCGCCGCCTCACCCCAGTACTTCGGAGTAGCCCTGGGGAGTTAGGCCCGCAAACATGGCAACGAGCATAGGGGGCAAAATTCGCGCCCCGTTGGGAGCAGTTGAGCTCACGCTGAGGGCGGCACCGCACGCAACCGAATCTGCGAAACCCTTTACTGGGAGGAACGTGGTGGATTACCGCATCTGGTGTAGACCGAGGGGAGCCAACTGCGCCGATTTGCGCAACAGAGAAACAGTGCCTCAACACACGAGACCCACTGAGTAGAGACTGTCCCAAAGCTGATGCGACAGGCCCGGCGTCGCATGGAGCGGACGGCCCACAACACACGCAGAAAGGCAAGCGGGCCCTGGGCAACTGAGGAGATTGATCTGTGCCCCTCAGGAATCGGAACACTACACTCAGTGTAGTCAGCACGAGCGCGAACCAAAGTGGGGGGAGCGCCGACTCACTCGCCTGTCCGCATGCGCTCAGCCCAGCAGCTAGCCATGGGCCGGCTCCGGACAAACACGCAGCAAGCACCTGCGCCCTCAAGCACACCAGGAACTCGACAAGCAGAGCAAAACGCAATGAATGAGACCCCCAATGCGGCAATCTCTGCGAAACTGGACTCCGTATTGGAGGCGGTGGAGAAAATAGGCCTGACATTAGAACACACCCGTGCTTCGCTGGAAACCAGGATTGATAAGGTTGCGTCAGATTTCACCTTGCTGCGGGCAGATGACCGCAAGCTGGCAGAAAAGGTCCAAACAAATGCGCAAACCCTGGCAGAATTGACCCCCACCACCCGCAGCCATGCAGCAACATTACAGGATGTCATGGACAGAGTAGCCACCCTGAAGGACAAACTGGACGATGACGAGGGGAGATCGAGGCGTAACAATATACGCATTGTGGGCCTCCCGGAGGGTGAAGAAGGGCAAGAACCAACGGAGTACATGGAACACTGGCTGAGAGCACTCCTCCCAGAAGCCGTGTTATCGCCTCAGTTTGTAGTGGAACGGGCGCACATGGTGCCGGCCCGCCAACCGCCACCGGGGTCCAGGCCCAGACCGCTGTTCTTCAGGCTACTTAATTACAGGGACAGAGACACCATACTTTGAGAAGCCCGCAAGCTCCCGGAAATTAAGGTATAGAACCAACAGGTTATGCTGTTCCCCGACTACACGGCACAAGTACAGAGGAGGCGTGGCTCTTTCACCGAAGTAAAACGTCAGCTAAAGTCCTTGGAAATACAATATTCTCTTATGTTCCCTGCGAGGCTGCACACAGTGGTGAAAGGCAAGACGAGATTCTTCGAGACACCGTCGGAAGCCTGGGACTGGTTGGAAGAAACGGGCTACTAACAGGAGGTAGGTCCCCCCAGACATGCGAGAGCCCCGCTGGGACAGAAGAAGTCGTCGCCGTGGCCGGGGTAAGGGCCCCAAGCAGATGCATTCGCAAGCAGCCATACCCGACATGGAACAGAGGAAACTGGAGCGCAAGGGGGCTCTTAGTGTAGCTTCGGCCATACACGCCAACTCGACAGCTTCCGAGCAGGAATCGCGCTCACCCGGTTCACAAAGTCCCAACGGATCATCACCAGTAAGATCAGAGGACCGTGACTCCCTCCAACTGCCAATTGTCACGCCACAGACATCGGACGATATTGCTTAACGACTGCACAATATTTCACAGAAATGTATCCTTTGTAATGCCACGGCGCATGACCCGCGCAGAAATATACATGCCCATAAGGCTACAGCGCTAGGCTCGCATTCAGACGAGCTCAACACTTATCGTCTCAGACAAGAGCGCTGCGTGCACCAAGCGAGATGTGCCCCTTAGCGACTCCCACCATGGCGCGTCAGGCGGAACCTGAAGCAGGGGACAGGCCGAACGGGGCAAACAAGCAAGCTCAGCGATCATAGGCAACCGGGGTACACTCAAGAACGCGCTGCGATGCACCACGCCACCTGATGCATTAACAACATGGACAATCTAAAGGCTCCTGTTGAGCCTCATTGTTTGGACGAGTGACGCCCTGGTACTCGCCCTCATATAGTTGTACGCAGTATAGCTGCATTCTCAGTTCCCCCTCCCCCTTTCAGTTACACCCCCTGCCCTAATGGAACCGGCAAGCTGCCCCCGCCTCACCCAGCTGAACGTCACCCCGCGCAGGGGGGGTCACATGACATACAAATGGCACAGACGAATATAGTAACCTGGAACGTGAGGGGCGTACACACTCCTGCGCGCAGATACTCGGTTTCTCCCTACCTACAGCATAGACAGGCACACATTGGTTTCCTTCAGGAAACGCATCTCACCCAAGGCGAGGCAGACCGCTTGCGTAGGCGTTGGCGAGGCCACGTATATAGCACCAACTACTCTTCACAGGCACGTGGGGTTCTGATATGGATAAAAGCGGGGGTACCACACACCGCAGAAGAGGTGGTCATAGACCCTGAGGGAAGATGCGTGTTTGTGAGGGGACGGCTTAATGGGCAGGACATGCTACTGGGTGCCATATATGCGCAGCCAGCGTTCCTCAGAAAACTTACGGGGGTGCTCACCAGATGGAACGGACTCCCATGGCTATTGGGAGGGGACTTTAACGCTGTCTTGAGCACATAATTGGACAGATCATACCCACCCCTGACACGCACAACGGCAAATTCCAATGCACAAGCCTTAACAGACTGGCTGGCAAACTGAGCGCTGACGGATATATGGCGCGCACTCAACCCCACGCTGCGCGTTTACTCGTTCCATTCTGTAGTACATGACTTACACGTCAGGTTGGATCGCTTTGTGGGATCGTCTGCCCTTCTCCCTCTCATTAAACATACAGAGTATTTAGGCCATACGCATTCGGACCATAACCCTCAAATCATACGGCTGGAGTGGGATGCAGGACATCACCCAATTCCCACATGGCGCCTACAGCCAGCAGCCTTAGAAGACCCTGCGTTCCGCGCTTCCTTAGGTACCGCAATACTAGCACACTTTGAGATTAATGATCAATCCACTGATGAGCGTCTCCTCGAGGGGGACGCATTTAAAGTCGCTCTGCGTAGATATTGCCTGGGGGCCACCTGGAGCATTCGTAAGCAGCTACAATCTTCGCTCAGTGCAATTGAAAAGAAGCTGCAAGGCCTAGAAACCCAACAAGCGGAGGGGGCATGTAACGATAGAGGGTTGGTGGACACCAGGGCAACACATGCTGACGTGATGGAACAACTTCACTGCCACAATTACGCAGCACAGGCAGCACGCACACATGCTACTGCGGATCGGGCGGGTAGAATGCTGGCCTGGCTGATACGTCAAGAACAGCCACAACATCCTATAGTAGCTCTATGAACTGAATCAGGATTGATAGTACATACGCAGCGGGAGATACACGAGATAATGACGAAGTACTACGGCGTGCTATACCAGTCTCAAGGGCTGCATGCGCCACAGCGACTTGCCTCATTCCTAGAGTTGTTGCACTTGCCAGAGGTCACAAGCGAGCAAAGGGAGCAGCTGAACGAAGACATCACAGTAGAGGAGATACGCAGTGCAATCATGGCGCTGGCGAGCGGGAAAACCCCTGGTCCGGACGGATTTCCAGCGGAGTTTTACAAGACCAATGCCGCAACGCTCACCCCTTTCCTACATGAGCTCTATAAGTCAGCCATTGAGGCGGGACGACTCCCTCCTTCAATGAATGAGGCTAATCTGGTGTCACTACCCAAACCTGACAAAGAACCCGTGGACCTGGGTTCATACAGGCCGCTGGCACTTCTTAACGTTCACTATAAAGTGCTGGCGAAGTTGCTGGGGGACCGGCTGGCACAGGTAGTTCCCACCCTGGTACACCCGGATCAGAACGGGTTTGTGCCTTCGCGAAACACATCGCTGAACCTCAGGAGATTCTTCAGGGTTGCTGCCTATTCGACTGCCCAATGGCCAAGAGCGGGCTGCTTGGTATTGGACCTTGAAAAGGCATTCGACTCCCTAGAATGGAAGTTTCTCTTTACAGTGCTAGAAAAGTACAAACTCGGAGACTCCTTCCTGGGGATGGCCTGGCTGCTTTACAGTGCTCCCATGGTGAGAGTGAAGACGGGCCCTTACATATCAGAACCGGTGCACGTTAGGAGAGGGACGAGGCAGGGATGCCCCCTCTCCCCGCTGCTCTTTTCACTAGCGATTGAACCAATAGCAGAAGCAATACGAACCGGGATGGACGATGGCATACCTCTAGGAGATAGCATGCATATAATATTACTGTATGCCGACGACCTCATGGTATACGTCAGGGATATCAGCCGCATCCCACAGAACCTGGCAACGATATTAGAAAACTTTGCAGCCATATCAGGGTTGCGAGTAAATGCATCTAAATCCGGTCTATACGCATTCAGCGAGCAGAGCGATAATCCCGGCTATGTGCTCGGTGGGACGGAGGTCCGCTGGTTCCCGGACACGTTCCGATACCTCGGACTGCAAATATACCAGAGTCCAGTGGATCTACAGGATGGCAACCTAGGAAGGGCTCTGACTGCGATCCGAACACAGTCAGCTTTCTGGAGCACGCTCCCGTTGTCGGTGACGGGGAGGGTAGCCTTAATAAAGATGGTGATACTACCTCGGCTACTCTATTACTTCACAAACCTCCCACACTATATAATACCTTCATTCTTTCGTCCCTTGGAAAAGCTAATCAAGGACTTCATATGGGGCAACTCCAGGCACCGGGTAGCTATTTGTAAACTTTATTTACCTACAGATCAGGGGGGCCTAGCAGTCCCACACCTGGAGCAATACTATTTAGCAACACAACTCCAATGGATCTCTAGATGGCTGGCAGGACGCCACACGGGCAACACCGCATCCCTACAGCCGCCGATTGCGGCAGCAGAACTAACCAGGCTATTTCACCCATGCTCAAAAGTCAAACCGCCCAATTCCCTACTGGTGACGGTGGCGCACAGAAGCTACAGCAGGACGCTGTACATCACTCGGAGAACAGTCCCATACGCACCTGCACTACCACTGGAGGGCACACCCAGGGGCATCAACACCACAACACTAGCAGAACTGCAAGAGTGGCACCGCTCCCTAATAGCGGCACTCACAGCAAAGTGGGGCGACCTGGCAGCCGAACCCGCCACACACCTCACAGTACAATATCTGCATGTCATAGGCCAGGGGGGACACCTCACTAAATGGTTCGCCGCATCGCTCCGACACCACACAGCTGTCGCTCTAAAGCCCCTCCGCCAGCACTGGGACACAGACTTGGGCCGCCCGCTCACGGAGCCAGAATGGGTCTCAGTATTAGAAGCCCCGACAAACATCCCCCGGAATGCGCGCCTGCGCCAAATTCAATTTCACATAGTGCACAGAGCATATCTCACGCCCGCAAAGATTAACCGGTATTTTCAGCACACCGACTCAGCATGCCCCAGATGTGGACATGTTGATGCAGACATCTTACATATGCTGTGGGGATGCCCGAGACTAACTAGCTACTGGTCAGATGTGGCGGAAGCGCTGGCCCAATGCACTAACCGCACTGTTCCATTTGAATGGCACATCTACTTGCTGCACCTACACCGCAGGAATCGTAACAATAAAGCCACATCTAGATTCTTAGATTTGGGAATGGCAGTTGCGAAGCGTTTGATTACCAAACGCTGGAAGCATCCCGATCCCCCAAATATAAACATGTGGAGATATTCAATGCGCACCTGGGCCAAAGCAGAGAGCTTTGCTTTAAGACGCGAAGATACATTAGGCCTGCGTAAAATACCTCTAGCCGCACACTGGGACGCAATACTGGCGGATTTAGCACCCCCGCGGGCTGCCGCAGCCTCGCCTCAGGTCCCAGTAGAAACCGAGACCTGACCAGCGAAGACACCCACAGATTAAAACCAGGATAACACGCAACCTAGCGCATGTCCTGCACCACACTCATAAGCACTGCTAATGCAGAGTCATTCATAATAACAAAGGGTAGGGAGGGTTTAGGCAGCACAAGCACCGGTTCCTAGTTCACACCTATTATGTATTAATTTGTCCCGGTTTAGTTAACACCCGCCTCTATGGTTTTCTTTCGAACCAAGCAGTAATGGTTGATATAAAAAGAATGGTAAAATGTGAAGCCCACGAGATAAATGCTATTAATCTTAGATGCGATAACATGTAGCCATATGGGCAACTCAACTGATTGTACAGAAAATTGACAAATAACCTGCATATGTTGGTAAAGATTGTTAAGTATATAAAAGAAATAAAAACAGATTTTCAAAAAAAAATGAGGAGTCTCTCTCTTCAGATGCCCTTCCTTCCACACTACGCGAGGCTCTCATTATTAACATATTAAAGCCTGACAAGGATCCCAGCAAATGTGATTCATATCGTCCGTACTCTTTAATCAATACAGATAATAAGATCCTCGCCAAGCTCCTCGCCTCACGTCTCCTCCCTTTGCTACCAACTATGGTAAGGCCTGACCAAGCAGGATTTGTGCCAGGCAGATCCACTTCCTATCTCCTTAGGACTTTTTTTCATGCTGCTACATACCATTGACACTGCATTGTACACAGCAGCAGTTTTTTTAGATGCCACTAAGGCATTTGATTCTCTTGAAAGGCCTTATCTTATCGCCCTGCTGACCCGCCTAGGCTTATGCACTAATTTCATCAAATATATTGGTCTGCTTTACTCTATGCCTGTGGCCCTTTTGAGAATTAATGGTAATATTTCTGACCCTTTTGCAATCACTTGGGGCACCCGGCAGGGGCGCCCCCTTTCACCCATAAATTTTGCGATTGCAATGGAGCCGCTGGTGGGCCATCTCCGTCAACACCATGCGCATCGCGGATTGGCATTCACCCCTCGTATGATATTAGTATCATTATACGTGGATGTCACTTTATATGTTAGGTACCCTCAGGTTAATTTGGATTCTCTTCTTAGGGAATTCACCAGATTTGGTGGGCTGTCTGGTATTGAAATGAACTGGGCAAAGTCTGTTATTTTTTCTTTGACGAATGTGACTACACAGGTTGACTCAGAGTTTCCCTTTCATTGGCCAGATGGCCTGGTTAAATATCTTGGGGTGTGGTTTAGTCGAAATTTGGATGAACTGTGCAGCTACAACTACGGCCGAATGACAGCTTACTTAGATGACAGACTTGAGAGCTGGCAGAGGCTTCCTTTAGCCTTGACTGTCAGACTAGCCAAAGCAAAAATGGTAATTCTCCCTAAATTCCTCTATCTCTTTATTAATTTACCTATTCCGTTGCCCCTTCCCTTTCGCAGGAAGATTAGACCACGCCTTGTCTCCGTGGCCTGGGCGGGCAAACAGTTGTGCATAGCTTTGGAAATGATAAGACTCACCTTCGAACAGGGCGGGCTGGGTGCTCCATATATGGATTAATACTACTTCAGTGCACAGGCCCAGTTCGCTCATTATTGGCTGTTTACCATTCAATTTCTGGCCGGTACTGCTCCTGAGAGTGATAAGAGTGGCTCCTTGCCCTTTACAGATGGCATTATTTCTTCCCGCCAAGCGCCTGCGAGGGCATATCGATATCGTAGCAGGTACGTGGGGGCGTGGCATAAGTTGAAACGCAGGGCTCAGATTGAAAACGTCTATGCTCCATCAGTGCTGATCATTGGTCACCTATTACAAGTGACTCTGGCACCTGCGTTTGGCTGTGTAGGCTTGGTCTCACCACCATGGATGCGATATATCCTGATGGCATGTTTCTTTCATTACAAGAGGCTTTGCAGGGTGATAATAATACACTATTAGAGAGCTTCACGTACTTTCAATTAAGTGCCGCAATTTGTGCACTGTATGTCTTGTTCCCGAAGGCCCCACCTACATTTCAGGTGTTGGGGATGTTTCTGACCTCTCCGGCTCCTCGTAGGCTTGTTACAAAGCTGTATAATGCTATGCAAACTTATGCGCCTCTGCGCATTCCCCTGAGTAGACGGGCATGGGATGCTGACATTAACACCCCCAATAACCCCCCATTCTTGGCCTGTGCTGGTCAAGTCCCCATCAGACAACTCCAAGTAAGATAATCCTGCCATTCCTCAGAACAAGCTGAGTCTTATTCTTCCCTTGTCCGCCACCCCTTAGAAGTGCCTGACTTACCCCTCCCTCGGAAAGAAAAGAAATGAAGAAAGAGGAGTAAGTAGAAGAGGAAAAACTCCCCATTACTCACTTGGTATGCTACAATTCTCCACCTGAACAATGGCTGAGGCTAAACCGAAGGGTGAAGATTTGGTACACACAAGTCTCTCTCCGCCCTCTTCAGCATTGTTTTGCCGATGCCGGATCCGCAGACCAGTCTTGGTGTCCTCCACGGTAATCCTCCATCCGGTGTCATCGAAACCAAATCCAGTAATTGCAGACATGACGGCTGTGGAAAGCATCCTCCATTTGTATGGCTCCCTAATCTGTTGATTGTCCCGTCAGACTATCTTTGTGACAATCCCAGAATCCTAACTCTTCCTGAAGAATACATGTGTGTTTTAGTATAGTCTTTTTTGTAGTGTTTCGTTTCTTCTTCTTTCTTTAGTTTTTCTTTTCTTCGTGGTCCTTTCCTAAAAAGTAATTCTCCCTCTACTTCCTCTACAAGTCTTTCTCTTCCACCTGAACTGCTGTCCTTTTTCTATTTCGTAGAATCTAGACGTCCTGTCAGCTGACCTCGAGATTGTGGAAGCCTCACTTTCTTTGTAGGTAAGTGTCTCTCTTCTCCCATAAACCCATCACAAGGGTTCTCTGAGATCTTAATTGACTTCTGTTGACATTTTAATATGATCTAATAGGACAGGGATAAATGGCTATGGATAGCAGTTTCTGACTGTCCTCATGTTCAACTCTTGGAAGTTGATACAGGGATGGTACTGCCCATGAGAATTCTTTATGAAAAAGACGATTGCAGCTCCTGCAGGAGATGTGAAATGTCTTGTAATTCCCTTTTCGCAAATTTTCCTTCAGGTATTTTTTCAAGACCTCATCTTCCTTTAGCATTAAAGGATAAATTAGACCGTGGAGAAAGTCAGCTTCTGCTATCAAAATGATGACACAATCATATGGGCATGTTGTATATCTGTCTGTTCTACGTATGCCTCAGGCATGTATAACTTTTGAAGCAATATCAACATAGCAGTATGTAATGAGAAGCGCTTCAGTGATTGTGCTTTACTAACAATATAGGGGGGACTTAAAACAGTATTGCAAATGAAACGGGAGAGACAGTACTTGAAATTGAATCTCTTTGTAATGTTTCCAAAGCTATGTGGTTCCTAAAACTATGGCAATGTAGTGTACAAAGCAGGGGCACAAGCAACATGATTCTCGGGGTGAGTATAATTATTTTTTTATTGGATAACCAAACAGCAAAAGAAACAAAAATAGGGATAGGTCCCAAGTAGTCTCTCAGGTCGTCAGGCGGGCGGTGAGGGGTCTCCTTTTTTCCTTCAGGAAACTTAACTCCTCCCGGGTCGTCAAAAGAAGGAGGAGTAAGGAAAGAAAAAGAAGAAAGAATTTGAAACAAGGAATTAGAAATGGGTTATTCCTTATGGGGTGCTTCACCTATGTGCCACGATCACAAGGCAGGGTAGCAAGCGCGCAGCAAGTGATTCGTGGTGGAAGGTTTGGTGAGCAGGCCACCCCGACCTCTCATGCATCTCCCACATATGCCACCTGTCGCTAGTGTGCTCTCTATTTTGTGGAGCCCCACCAGCCCCACCAAAAGCACCGGGTATGCCGCGGTACTTGCCTTTGACCACGACCCATCTCCTGGGTCGTGGTGATAGGAACTAAGGTGTCAGTTCCACTCCTCAGCTCACTGGTGCCGTAGCTGACGTCGTAGACCAGCTCCTCCTTGGGGTCCACTGTTCCGGTCTTCTCGGGGCACTCCGACGCTTCCTCAGCTGAGTTCTCGGTGCGGAGTTGGACTCTCGTGGGGAACTCCTCCATTTCCATGTCCGTCAATGTCACGGCCGCCTTCTCCTTCCTCACATCTCCTTCTGTCCTATCGTCTGGTACGTAGCCGTCTTCGCACACTTCCTGCCTTGCGTACTGCTCCTCCTTCTCGCGCTCTCCATATCCGAAAAGGGGGTGCGGCCATCCACACGCCCTAGCCTCCGGGAAGGCTAGAACGCCTTCCTCTTTCATGCCTCAGGCTGGACCGTCAGTCATGTTAGAGTCCTGTCCTTCCTTACAGGCGAATGGCAGAGATTTAATGACAGCAAAGGTAATATTTTCCACATGACCGGTGGGAGGTAGCTGCCATAACCAGAAGCTCCGTATCCCAGCATACAGCTCCAGAGGTTAAAAGTGTTCCTTCAATTCATTTGATAGCTCCAGAAGTAGATTTAATTTGTGTATCGAGCTGATGTTTTCTCTGGAATGCTGCATCCTTGCATGAGGTGAAAATATGCAACAGCCCTTTCAGGGGAGCAAGAACCACTTACAAATGAAATAGGCTTTCTCTGGCACAGTACTTGAAAGACTAATAGCTCACCCCTTGTTCCTTAGGTCCGAGCCTACCAATGTTCCAACAAAACGAGGTCAGGAGCGAACAAAGTGTCCTCCTTTGCCACAATGCACAGTCCCACTTTTCTTGGTCTTTTCTTCTCTTCATTAGTGGGGGTTCTCTTTAAGTTACCAATCTGCGTGGGTTCTTCCTTGGAAGTTGTACTCTTCGTTTCCTCTGACCCACTGAGCAGCAAAAACCTGACTTTTTATTTTTAACTTTCTGAGTTTGCTTTTGATTTGCAGACTAAAATAAGTCAAATCTATAGTCACAGTTGGGCAATTAAAGAGGAGAGCAAGTGAGTCCTTGAGTTCCTCATGCAGACCTTGGTAAAAGGCTACTAGCGCTGCCTCATCAGACCATCCTGCTTCTGTGCAGAGCTGATGGATCACACTGATAAAGGAAACTAGTTCTCTGTTCCTTTGTTTAAGTAAGTAAACTCATGTGGGCATTCTATCTAAATTGACTCAGTCTATAAATCGCTTTAAACTGAGAAATCATAAAATCAAAGTTGGAAAGCTATGGACTTCGAATTAAGATGAGGGGAGCATACCAAGACAGAGAGTCATTGCTTATATATGAAAGCATGAAAGCTATTTTTGCGGTTCTGTTGTAAATTGCTGCAGTCTAGACAAAAAATGGAGCTGGCACTGGGCCAAGAATGCTTGAAAGTGATCAGGGTGTCCTGAAAATCATCCAGACTTGGCAAAGGTGTAACCATGACTGGGTAAGCCACATTTGGGGGAACTATCCTTGTTGGGCTTATACTGGATCCACTTCCTGAACTTGTAGAAATAGAACTAGATGCACTTTTGGAATGAGGGCTTACCCTTGTGAGCTCGGTAACTATTTCCTATAAGGCCACATCCAGATCTGCTTGAATCTTGTGTATAGCCTGAGCCATTGACTGAGCAGGGCTCTCATCTGCATCCATGTTTGGGCCTGGCAATCTGTCAAGCGTTCACTGATCTAGATAATGGCTTTTTTATTGGTTTCTATAATCACAGATAGGTATACTTGATACCCCTCAGGCGAAGGAACAAATATATTAAATTGTGAGATAAGTGTATTATTACTTGGGGTGATTGTGAGACATCACCAAGTAATAATGTCACTAGTCCATGTTAGGTCTGGTTACAGTTCTGTAAATCAAACCTTAGCTCAATCTTGGGTAGCTGTGGCACAGAGCAGTCAGGCTTAACTCAAAGGAAAACAAGGGTGAAGCATTTATCACTACAAAAATAGCAAATAAGTAAGGAACAATACACAATAAAAGTCCCTCAATAATTTATAAAAAATGGTATATATTTTTATATTTAAATAGACACCAAAATGTCAAAAATCAGGTGAAGGAAACCGGACCTATGATTTTTGCAAGATTTTCATAAATGACTGCTTTTCAAGTTAAAAAGTTTGAAAAGTTACATAACGTTAGTTAAATTACATAGTTAAATCACTGCTTTTCACTCTCAGCGGTAGTCTCGGAGGCTCTAACATAAGGGTCCTAGGCAAAGTGAAAGTTTCAGGCCCACTGAGATGGAAGCCGGAGTAGGATGCAGGCACCGGGTTGGTCCCAGTCATTATTTTTTTACCTTTGCATTTAGAAACATTTCCCGTACCTTTTCTCCTTGACAGTGAGGTCGGTGGGGTCCACTGCAGCTTGAGGTAGGCGTTGGGCTGGATGTCGACCGATAGGCGAAGTTCAGCAGTCCACTAAAGAGCCTTGGTTCTTGAAGGCATTCGAGGCTACCCACAAACCAGCAAGCAGTGGTAGTCTATAAGCCTTGGATTCTGCGCCCAAAACACTATATTTTGCCTTTGGCTTGGAGGCTGTAGTTCTGTGGGGAAAAAGTGTACAATCTAACACCAGCCAAGGGTACAGGACCTAGGGGGCACAACACCTCTTGGGGTCAAGGACTCGATCTCACAGACTACACCAGCGGAGACCAGGCCAAGTCCAGTGCAAACTGGTTTGCTGGCCACAGTGCAGATGCAGGGTTTCTTAGCTTTTGTATCCCTGAAGCTTAACAGAAGGCTAGCCAACTAACCCTTGGAGTAAACTCACTGGTCCTTGGCACAAGTGGGTGGAGGTCCAGCCCTTGGGGTCTATTGCCACAGGCTCAACAGCAGGCGCAGTCCTTCACTTTCTGTCCTGTTTTTGCTGAGCGGGTGCAGTCTTTGCTGGTGGAGCCTTTCTTTCTGAGGACTACAGATTCAGCACTTAGGGTCTTTTTTCTGAGTCCAGCAGTATTCTGAGGCGGGAAGTCAGGGGTGCCACGTTTGTGCCAATTTTGAGTTTGTGGGTTGGGGGACTCCCTAACCAATGGGGCAACAATTCACATGGGGCAACCCTACCCCCTCTTACATTATTTCCTGAGGGGTTGTGTTATGTTCCCCGCCTTATGAACCCCGTCTCACCGCGTTACCTGCTGCGGGTGTCAAGACACAGCAAACTACAGTTCCCGTGAGTCTGTGCAAAGGCACGTTGCCATCAAGGAGAGTGGAAATGCTCAAAAGCACATCCGCTTCCCCGCGGCACTGCCGATTATTCTGTGGGCATTCAGGCCGCATTGCGGTCAATACGGAAGACGCTTTGGAGTACTACTTGGGGGTCCGGTAAGGGTGCTTATGCACCACCACCATTTCCTACTTGGGATTCTTGATTTGGCCTCAGTCATCCTCAGTGTGGAGTCGGCTCCGCCGAAGCGGAAACTACTTGCGATACAACTTTCCTAATTTATGTATCGAGCGCGGTGTCCCTCCCTGTTGGTGAGACACACGTTTGTCGTCTTGTGCAGGTAGTAGGGATACCGGCGTATTTTTATGCCTTTCTTGACTATTTGTGGCATTTACAATTTACCCGTGCTAGGAGGAGGTTCCAATACGGGCCAACCTCTTTACTCCACAGCTCCCTATACATTGGAGAATTCACGTTGTGTGTATTCATGCGGAGGGGAGTAAAGACTATTACTCTTGTTCTTGATTGAAGGACTTCCAATATTCAGACTAAGCGCAGTACCTTGGTACCAAAAGGTGCATCTACCTTGTGTGCGCTTCTATCATTATATCTATATTTGTTATCGTTTTGTTTGTCCATTTATGTTCTCCTTGTCATATTCAGGGGTATACATTGCCAAGGCATGATGTGTGTAATGCTTGTGGTATATATATTGATAGCGTTGGTTACAGATGCCTCACTGAGAAGTAAGTGAGGAATGAGTTGTGTACAATTCGCATATAGAAACCTTTATGAAATTTATAAATATACGTATTATTTTCCATGTTCAGGCCTCTCATTCTAACAGGGGATTGTTGAAGAGCACTTCTTTGCAGCATCTTACAACCCTGTGAAGCGAGGCCCCTTTTTCACACGGGTATGTTAGGACCATTAGAGAAATAATTCTATAGAGTAACGTTTACTGTTCCAAGGGAATTGTTTTATATATAAATTGTGGTAATTTCTCAGTTGTGTTTCCTACATGATTATCATAGTGGGCTCCTACAAGACAGTTCTTGGGTACTATACTGTGCTGGTTAAGCAGGAACACGATCTTCCTAGAGAGCTCATCTGAAACGTTCACTTTTCTTTCCTTTACAGGTAGTTATTGTTTATATAACCATATACATGTGATTTAGGAAGGATATAATCCTTTACTCATAGGTTCTCCATTTCCTGTCATTTCAGGTCTCCTTCCCAGCTGTCCCCACCCTTTCCTTCCCTCGCTTGATCGCTTCACTGATCTGTGCTATATCAGCATACAGACTTGAAGCTATCGAGAGGTGGACCATTTTTGAGCATCGTTCCGATCCTGGGGAGTGGTGACTCGACAGGTTGGCACTAAACAATCCAACAGTCTCTCTGCCCAGATATAAGATGTTGGAACCCTTCTTCCCTGAGTCATTGCTATGGGCACACTCCTGAGGCGTGTTCAGTATAATTATCCACCCCTACTGGAAAACCAGTTCTGCAACAGAATTTTACCCCAATGGAGGAGATACCAACCTGTCTACCAACACAAATGAGCGGGAAGGCTAAAGTGTGTTGTGCATTTACTCGTCAGAGGAGGTAGTTCCTTTGAATCTGGCCCATCTGTGGCCCCCGCCCTGTGGCCATCTTGTTGGAGGAGGTCACACCTCCTCCCAGCAATAGTCCCTTTTGTTCCTGGGAGTGCTTCACACCTACCAGCTAGACAGCAGCAGGCCATCTCGGGTGGCAACTATTGTAGTGAAGAAAAGGCTACCACAGCTTTGGGCAATAAAGTAGTGACTTTCTAAGGTCACCTTTACATTAAAAGTTACTTTAAAACTGGCTTCAACAATAAGTTGGGTTTAATGTAATTATTAGTTTCATACCTCACAGTACGTTTAGTGGTCCCAAATGGGACTTAACACATAGCGCGTAGGCTAGAGCAACTCCGTGTTAGCCAATAGGACTACTGGCCTTGCTGCCGTGAAACATCACGAAATAAAATGATGGACGGAGTGTTCAAACGTTTCAAACACTTACCCCCAGTCATGGATCTGGGTTTTATCCATCGTTTATTTGCTTGTCACGTCACCCCAGTTTGGACCCATTCATATGCAAATCAGTCTAGACCCTGCTCCCCATGTGAACAGTCCAGTCCAAACTGCGAAGTCCTCCCTGGACCAGAAACAAGCATCCTGGAACAAGTTTCGGGGTATCACCCCTCATCAGTCAAGCTAGCTTGAATCCAGTCGCTCAGCGAGCAAGGAACCCATGTCTGGGCCTACATACCCTGAGCCACTTAGGGCGCACTTAGGAACATCACAAAATAAAATGATGGACTGAGTGTTGATACTTTTCAAACACTCACTTGCAGTGATGGATCTGGGTTTAATCTTAATTTTGCTCGCCACATCACCCCAGTTTGGAACCAGCCATATGCAAATCAGTCTTGACCCTGCTCCCCATGGGAACAGTCCAGCCTGAACTGCCAAGCCAGGTCCTCGCTGGACC
Organism: Calotriton arnoldi; assembly: GCA_963921515.1. NCBI lineage: Eukaryota > Metazoa > Chordata > Amphibia > Caudata > Salamandridae > Calotriton > Calotriton arnoldi. The sequence goes on from CAWUFW010003961.1 coordinate 1,016,426, forward strand.
AGAAACAAGCGCGCAGCTTGGGACCGGTTTCGGAGTATCACCCCTCATCAGCCAGGCTAGCTTGAATCCAGTAGTGCGGCGAGCAAGGGACCCACGTCTGGGCATACCCTTAGCCACTTAGGGTGCACTTAGCAACATCACAAAATAAAATGATGGACGGAGTGTGGAAACTTTTCAAACACTCACCCCCAGTCACAGATCTGGTTTAATCCATTGTTATTTTGCTCGCCACATCACCCCAGTTTGGACCCAGCCATATGCAAATCAGTCTTGACCCCGCTCCCCATGGGAACAGTCCAAACTGCCAAGCCAGGACCTCCCTGGACCAGAAACAAGCCTCTTGTGACCGGTTTCGTGGTATCGCACAAGTTACTAACTTGTGTAACGATATATCTGTAAGAGACAGTAGTTAGTGACAGATTCCTTATCTTAGAATATCCCCAGGCGTCAGGCTGGATCCGGAAAGTTTTGCGTAGCAGTACCCTTGCGCGTCGGTAGGCGGCGTCGTGCGGCTCCGCATCCGTCGTCGGGATCACCGGGATGACGTCGCGGGCAGTACTTAGACGCCGCCCCTGCGCGCTGACATCAGTTCTGTACACGACTTTCCGCGCCAGGAACGCAGAGCCATGCAAGAAGATGACATTGGTGTCTGAAAAATACTAGGGCCCTGAAAGGGATGTCCTTAAAGCTAGAAATCAGTTCGCAGAACGGGGAGGATGGGTGGGGCGGTAAGGAATCTGTCACTAACTACTGTCTCTTACAGATATATCGTTACACAAGTTAGTAACTTGTGCATCTGAAAGAGACACTTTAGTGACAGATTCCTTACCTTAGAATAGATACCCCAGCAATACCAACCCCGGTGGTGGGTCTGCGAACAAAGATCAGTCAAGGAAGTCTCGGAGAACAGAACGGCCAAAGAAGCCGTCTCTCCGGACCTGGCTGTCAAGGCAGTAATGCTTGGTAAACGTGTGCAACGAGGCCCACATAGCTGCCTGACAAATGTCCTGTAAAGGGACACCACGTCCTAAAGCCGCGGTGGCGGCTGTCGCCCTGGTGGAATGGGCACGCAACCCACCGGGGGGCTCCTTTTTAGCCAAAGAATAACAGGCCTTGATACACAAGACAACCCAGCGGGAGATGGTCCGCTTGCGTACCGCCCAACCTTTTTTGGCGCCCACGTAGCCAACAAAGAGCTGGTCGTCCACCCGGAACTGTTGTGTGCGATTTAGATAAAAAGAAATCGCACGTTTTGGGTCCAGACGGTGGAGCCTCTCTTCCTCTCTAGAAGGGTGCGGAGGCGGAAAGAAGGTGGGCAAAGTGATGGTCTGCCCAATGTGGAAAGCAGTAACCACCTTTGGCAAGAAAGACGGACGCGTCCTGAGAACAACCTTGTCTGGATGGACAGACAGAAAGGGAGGCTTGCAAGAAAGAGCCTGGAGCTCACTCACCCGCCGAGCGGAGGTGATAGCCACCAGAAAGGCTGTCTTCAGAGTTAGAAGACGAAGAGGACAGTTATTCAGAGGCTCAAAGGGAGCGCACATGAGAAAGGTAAGAACCAGGTTCAAGTCCCACTGAGGCATCACAAACGGAACAGGAGGGAAGAGGTGTGTAATGCCTTTTAGGAATCTGTTAACAACAGGGGACTTGAAAAGGGAGGGCTGATCAGGAAGCCTGAGGAAGGCCGAGATTGCACAAAGATAGCCCTTGATGGTACCCAGGGCAGAACCCTGCTGGGCCAGAGAAAGAAGGAACAGAAGAACCTCAGAAAGAGGGGCAGAAAGGGGATTCACAGCCTTTGCTGTGCACCATGCCACAAATTTGTTCCACCTGCAGGCGTATACCACGTTAGTGGAGGGCCGCCTGGCCGCCAGAATCACATCACAAACTTCGGGAGGCAAGTAGAAAGGAATCAACTGCCACCGCTCAATCTCCACGCAAGCAGGTGGAGGCTGGACAGGTTCGGATGGAGGACCGTCCCCTGCTGCTGCGACAGAAGATCCTCCCGAAGAGGCAGACGGATCGGGGGATCGATGCTCATACTGAGTAGCTCGGGATACCAAACTCTTCGAGCCCAGTCCGGAGCCACAAGAATGACTTGGGCCCGGTCGCGCCGAATCTTCTTCAACACTCTGGGTAGAAGTAGTATAGGCGGAAAGGCGTACAACAGACCGCAACTCCACTCGCGACGAAAAGCGTCGCCGAGCGAGTGCCGCCTTGGAAATTCCAACGCGCAGAACTGATGACATTGCGCGTTCTCTTCGGTGGCGAATAGATCTAACCAAGGCTCTCCCCACTGTAGAAAGAGTCCTTGCGCCACTTCCGAGTGAAGACGCCATTCGTGATCCATCATGCACCTGCGGCTGAGTTTGTCCGCCCTGGCGTTCAGGGAACCTGCCAGGTGTTGAACCATCAGGAATATGCCCTGATGTTCCAGCCATGTCCAGAGGCGCAGAGCCTCCCGACACAGGGTCCACGACCCCACCCCGCCCTGTTTGTTGCAGTACCACATGGTGGTGGTGTTGTCTGTGAACACCTGCACTACCTTCCCTTTGACAGAGGGAAGGAATGACTTGAGTGCAAGTCGGATCGCCCGGAGCTCCAGAAGGTTGATATGGAGCCGGGACTCCGCCGGAGACCAGAGGCCTCTGATCTCCGCCTCTCCCATGTGACCGCCCCATCCCAGAAGGGACGCGTCCGTCACAACTGTGTGCTCTGGCTGGGGAAGGGAGAGGGATCTGCCCATGACCCATTGCCGGTTCGAGAGCCACCACTGCAACTGTCTTGCAGTCCCCTCCGAGATCTGGACGTGATCGGACAGGTTGCCCTGATGCTGCGCCCACTGGAACTTCAGGTCCCACTGCAGAGCCCGCATATGCCATCTGGCATGATCGACCAGCAGGATGCAGGAGGCCATGAGGCCCAGCAGGCTCAGGGTCATCCGTACCGAAACCCAGGATAGAGGCCGAAAGATCGGAATCATAGCCTGAATATCCCGGACTCGCCGCTCGGGAGGATAGACCCGAAACTGCGTCGTGTCCAGAACTGCTCCGATGAAAAGGAGCTGTGGAGAAGGAATCAGGTGCGACTTCGGCACGTTGATGGAGAACCCCAGCGAGTGCAGGAGTTCGGCCGTAGCCTGGAGGTGGGAGACGACTGCCTGGGACGAGCCCGCCTTCAGCAGCCAGTCGTCGAGGTAGGGGAAGACTGGAACCCCTGCCCGGCGCAGATGAGCTGCGACCACCGCCATCACTTTCGTGAACACCCGAGGGGCGCTGGTAAGGCCAAAGGGGAGCACGGAGAACTGAAAGTGCTCGTGGCCTACCGTGAACCACAGGTAACGCCGGTGGGCCGGCAGGACGGGGATGTGGAAATATGCGTCCTGCAAGTCCAACGCTACCATCCAGTCTCCAGGGTCGAGAGCAGTCAAGACCTGAGCTAGGGTGAGCATCTTGAACTTCTCCTTCCGGAGGAAGCGATTGACGTTCCGGAGGTCCAAGATAGGACGCTTGTCCTTTTTGGGCACCAGAAAGTAGTGGGAGTAACAACCACGCCCTACTTCTGGGGTCAAAATGCGTTATATGGCCCCCTTGGCCAAGAGGGCCGCAACTTCCTTCTGAAGAAGCACCAAGTGATCCCCTGACATGCGGTGGTATTGAGGTGGCATGGCTGACGGGGTGGTCACGAAGGGGAGGGAGTAGCCCCTTCGGACAATGTCCAAGACCCACTTGTCCGAGGTGATGGCACGCCAGTGGTGAAGGTGATGGCGGACCCTGCCCCCTACTGGCGTGCTGTGCACCTGAAAGGAAGGACTAGGAGGGCTTGGAGGCCGCAGACGGGGAGGGGGTGGTGGCCTGACCGGCACGCTGGTTACCGGACCCGCCGCGGGGGAGCCACGTCCTCGGCCACGCGAAGACGCCTGCTGCGCGGGCCGGTGGCTGGGCAGTGGACGTGACTGGGCGCCCCTTCCGTGGCCACGAAAGGGGCGAAAAGCAGACTGTTGCGGAGGGCGCACAGCAGAAAGGCCCAGGGACTTGGCTGTAACCCGTGAGTCCTTAAAACGCTCCAACGAATGGTCTGCCTTATTGCCGAAAAGGCCGACACCATCAAAGGGCATGTCCATAAGAGTGTTTTGGACATCACCCGAGAAACCAGTGGTTCTCAGCCAGGCGTGACGCAGCGCCACTGTCGTCGCAAGCGATCTGCCTAGCGAGTCGGCGGTATCTAGGCCACATCTGATGGTATACTTCGCCGCATCCCTTCCTTCCGCAATGGCGCGGGAAAGCAGTGCCTGGACCTCCTCAGGACACTGGGGCAGAACCTGCGCCACCGAATCCCACAGAGAGTGGGAATATCGGCCCAAGAGGCAAGTGGTGTTGACAGACCGCAAGCCAGCACTGGAGGAAGAAAAAACCTTCTTCCCAAACTGATCCAGTTTCTTGGATTCCCTATCCGGGGGAGCGGTAGGGAAGGCGCTCTGGGAAGCAGAGGCTTGGACAACCAAGCTCTCGGGGGTGGGGTGTTGGGAGAGGAACAGAGGGTCGCCCGGGGCAGGTCGATGGCGTCGGGCTACGTTCCTGTCCACAGGAGTCCCTGTGGTGGGCCTGGACCAGGTGCCCAAAAGAACGTCAGAAAGTGCCGCGTTGAAAGGCATAAGTGGCTCCGAGGAGGTAGCCGCCGGCTGAAGCACTTCCGTCAGGATGTTAGTCCTGACAGCCACTGTAGGTAACTGGAGGTGTAAAGCCTCTGCTGCCCTACGCAACACCGTTGCAAAGTTTGCTCCCTCCTCCGTTGCCACGGAAGGAGGAGACAGCATGCCAGTGTCAGGGGAGGTGTCCAGCCGACTGGCATCCCCAAGTTCCTCAGCCCAGTCCTGATCGAACTCACATTGGGCAGTGAGAGGGTCCTCAGACCCCTCCCAGTCCTCTTCGTCCTCCAATACAGGTTCAAAGTAAGGAGGAGGGACATGCGGGACCCAAGGTCTCGTCGGCGCCGGAGCCGGCGTCGATCGACGTCGGTCCGGCGCCGTGTCCGGATCCGGAGAGAACCGGGGAACGACGCCGCCCGGAGCCCCGGGCGGCGTCGGGAACGGCACCGGTGACATTGGCGCCGGTGGAGGTGTTGTCAGGTCAACCGGCGTCGATGGGGGTTGCGGCAACAGCGGAGCCGGGGTTGAGGCCGGAGCCGGGACCGAGGCTGGCGTCGCTGGGACCGGAGTCGCCGGCGGCGCCGTAGGCACCCCAGAAGGGCCCGCGGGGCCCGAAGGCGCACCGGGGGGACCTTGAGGCCCGTAGAGGCGGGCCATGGCCGACAGGAACTCCTGTATTTCGGCCGGAGTCGCCGCCGAACCCGGATAAGGCAGGTAATGCGGCGGCGGCTCCACAGGCACTCCCGGAGCCGCGGGGCGGTGCCGACAGGACCCTCAGCCGAGTCGCGAGACCGGCGAGGGGAAGTCGTCGAGCGATGACGCTTCTTCGACTTTTTGTGCTTCGACTTACCGGAGGAGTGCGAAGACTTGGACCCCGACGACCGATGAGGACTCCGCGACCGGCCCCTCGACCTCTCACGTGACCGGGGCTTGGATTGGCGCGGAGCCGACTGCCGGACCTCGAGGAGCTTTCGAGACCGCTCTTGCAAAGCCTTCGGGTACAAGGCCCGGCAGTCGGGGCACGACTTGGAGTCGTGGTCGCGTCCGAGGCAGTAGAGACAGTCTCGATGCGGGTCCGTGATCGACATCATCCGACCACAGGCGTCGCATGGCTTGAAGCCGGGCATCCCTACTGACACCATCGGAGTCGAACGACTCGAGAAAAAACAGTGATAAAAATCACAAAAAAGTTAGTCAAAAAATGACTAGGGCACTGCTCTTCCCGGATCTGCGCTTACTGGCGCGGAAAAAGAAAGAACTGACGTCAGCGCGCAGGGGCGGCGTCTAAGTACTGCCCGCGACGTCATCCCGGCGATCCCGACGCCGACGACGGACGCAGAGCCGCACGATGCCGCCTACCGACGCGCAAGGGTACTGCTACGCAAAACTTTCCGGATCCAGCCTGACACCTGGGGATATTCTAAGGTAAGGAATCTGTCACTAACGTGTCTCTTTCAGATACACCTCATCAACCAGGCTAGCTTGAATCCAGTCGCGCAAAGAGCAAAGTACCCACGTCTGGGCATAGCCTGAGCCACTTAGGGCGCACATAGCAACATCACAAAATAAAATGATGGGCAGAGTGTTGAAACGTTTCATACACTCACCCCCAGTCATGGATCTGGGTTTAATCCATCGCTTTTTTGCTTGTCACATCACCGCAGTTTGGACCCATCCATATGCAAATCAGTCTAAACCCTGCTCCCCATGCGAACAGTCCAGCCCAAACTGCGAAGCCAGGTCCTCCCTGGAGCAGAAACAAGCATCCTGGAGCCGGTTTCTGGGTATCACCCCTTATCAGCCAGGGTAGCCTGAAATCCAGTTGAGCAGCGAGAAAGGAACCCATGTCTGGGCATACCCTGAGCCACTTAGGGTGCATATAGCAACATCACAAAATAAAATGATGGACGGAGTGGTGAAACTTTACAAACAGTCACCCCCAGTCACAGATCTGGGTTTATTCCATCGTTACTAAGCATGTGGGCTAGTGTTACTCCGCGTTAGCCTATAAGACTACTGGCCTTACTAACAATTTCGAGTTTTCACTGCTAGGCTATTTCAATCACAAAAGAAACATGCATACCTCTTTAATATTTGGCACCCTGCCTTGTGGGCTACTAAGATCTTCCCCAGGGATGCCTTATAAATATTAAACAAGAAGGTCATGACTTGGCAAAAGGATTTATTTTACCAAGTCAAGTTGGCAATTTTATAGCTGCCCGACTAGGCTGCAGTGGTAGACCTAGAGCCATGTTTTCCCCTCGTCACTGTAGTGGTGGCGCAATAAGTGCTGCAGTTCACTAGTGTCATTTGTCTTACTAGCCCTGGGTACAAATTGTACAATATAGTGAGGAATTACAGGGAAGTCAATCAGGGATTAGTCAATTGTTCACACACTTTAAGGGTCAGACCACACGCACTGGGCCTGGTCAGCAGGGACAAGAGCACTTCTGAGTCTAAAAACAAGCAGCATCAGTCCAAACATTTCAATGAATCAATCAGTAGATTTGTAGTGCGCTTCTTGTCACCTGTGAGGGTATCCAGGCTCTGGCAGGGTATAGTTGATTAGCAGAATAGCCAGATCTTCAGGGACGTTCAGAGCTCTGGAAGAGATGAGGAGGACTAGACATGAAAGGGTAGCTCGTTCCATGTCTTCGCTGCTAGGTAGGCGAAGGAGTGACCTCCTCATCTGCTACATCGGATGTATGGGTTGAGGGTTAGAGAAAGGGAAGCGGAGCAGAAGTGTCAGGTGGGGTGATGGAAATTCAGGTGGAGGTTCAAGTAGGTGGGTCCGCAGTAGTGTAGGGCCTTGTATGCGTGGGTCAGGAGCTTGAACTGGCATCTTTTCTGTACAGGGAGCCAGTGAAGTTCCCAGAGGTAGGGGGATGGGATTTCGTCTAGGGAGATACAGGACGAGTCAGGCTGCGGCGTTCTGTATGATCTGTAGTCGTCGGAGGAGGTGAGCTGCCATCCCCGTGTAGAGAGTGTTGCCGTAGTCCAGTCGTCTTGAGATGAGGGCCTGGGTGATGGTGAGTCTGGAGCTTTGGAGCACCCATTTGAATATCTTACAAGGCATGTGAAGGATGAAGAAGCAGGAGTAGGAGACAGAGTTGACCTGAGTCATCATGGATAGCTTGTTGTCCAGAATGATGGCTACGTTCCTAGCGTGGTCAGTGGGTCAGGAGTAGGTCCGAGTTTGGAGGGCCACCAGGATATGTCCCTTCTGAGCTTTTGTTTCTGAAGATCAGAACCTGTCTTGTCCATGCTGAGCTTCAGGCAGTTGTTCTTCATCCAGTTGTTGATGTCTGTCATGGAGTTGTAGAAGTTATTTTTGGTGCTTGTGGTGTCTTCGAATAGGGAGAATATGAGTTGTGTGTCGTCAGCGTAGGATGTGATGTTGAGTCCGTGGGTTTTGACAATGCTGGCCAAAGGTGTCATATAAATGTTGAAGTGGGTAGGACAGAGCGAGTGATCATACAAAAAGGCCTTTTCATACATAAAGCAATAATGGCTTCTGTGCACACAAACAAAATAAACTTAGTGATGACAAGCAGGCAGGGTAGGGACAGGATACCAAATCTGCTGCCTGGGAAACTAGTGACTTAAGGGAATGGACGAATCAGCATAGGGAGATGCTAAAGAATGGAGACTGGAGAGTTCCCAAGCTTGAACACCTCCAGGAACTGGAACTGAAGAAGGGACAAAGATGGGGAAGCACAAGATAACGGTTGGGAGGCTGAATACAAACTTGGTCAACAACAAAAAGCTAGGACATGCTGCAGAGCAGCATGTTTCTAATTTGAAGTGTACTTATACTGCTTTGTATACTGCTTCTGCCAGGCTTGCTTCAGAAGGCCTTGTGCCACTGCTCTTTCCCCTGGGTGCGGCCATGATTGTAGTTATTATCTCTGTGACAGTTTCCATCTCCATAACACCCATTCTTCATAATCACCAAGTTCATGCTGTATGCCTGACCTACTGCATATTGGTCCTGACACATGTGAAGACAAGCATATGACATGATATGACCGGGATTTCAAAAACGAAGCAAATGCCCCTAGGCGTCTAGATACTAAAGTCTTGCCAGGCCGCTCGGCAAGAACTGAAAGAAGAAAGAAACAAATGATTCCCAGTTCTCCTATGACTTAAGTGTTAAAAAACTGGTTTTTAGTACCTTTCTAAAAGGGAGAAGTAGCTTTATTGACGAAAGATATAGGGGCAGACTGTTCAAGAGCCTTGCCGCCGCAACCGAGAAGGCTCTGTCTCACCATTTCTTCCTACGGACTCTGGGAACAATTACCTGATTGTGCGCTGCAAAGCGGAGATTTCTAGTTGGTACATACCATTGGGGGCATGCAGGACCAAAAGGATTCAATATGCCATTTAACATAGAAGGGATGCAATCTGGCTTGCCATAGGATGACTTGCCTTTAGAAGGTTGCAAAACCTTCAGATGGACAGATGACAGTCTCTCCTCTTGAAGAGACTCTTCTGTCCTTTAAAGTGTCCAAAACTGCTCCCAGGTAGTGTATGGATTGTACCGGAATCGATGTTGACAGTTTCAGATTGATATGCAAACCCAAACTGTGAAGAGAAAATACTGCTATCCTGAAGTGCTGACGAGCCTGCTGCAAAAGTCGAGGCTTGGATCAGTCAGTCAATGAGATATGGCTAGCAAAAACCTTTGAAAACATCCTTAGTGCCGACTTTAGGCTGAATGTAAGAACTTTGCCTTAATACTTATTTCCTACAGGAACCTCATGTTTCTACGCTACATCTTGAAGATGTATAGCATACAATCAATCACCTCAATAAAGGTGAGGGTAGATTTGATGGAGAACTAGCATTTTGAATTTCTCCTTCTGTATCCATCAATTTGCCCTCTTAAGATCTATAATGGGTCTGAACTCATGTCTGGAACATGTCCTTCCCAGCATAAGGAAGCAGGATTAAATTGTAGTTTCTTTTGTTTGGTGAGCAAGGATACCTTGTTATAGGTTGCTTCTGAAGAAAGATGCTGACCTGTTAAAGTCTGTCCTGATGTAAACCATTTTGCGGGGTGATGCAGATGTGTGGGGGAATTGAACCTGATAGACTAGACATTTGTTGCCTGCAGGAGGATCGTCTATGTTATTTTATGTTAATTTTGATTTGTAGAGCGCCTAATACCGACAGGTCTCTAAGCGCTGTGAGAAGGTTAGCTAAAGTTCCGGACGTGAGTGAGTGTTAGCCTCTCAGTGGTATATATTATGCCCAGGCTTCTGTGAATAGTAGTCTTCAGTTTCTTCCTGAATGGAAGGAGGGCTTTTTCGGACCGGAGGTGGCCTGGCAGCCTATTCTATAGTTGCGGGATGAGGACTGAGAAGGCTCGCCCACCTTTAGTTGTGTAATTGAACCGTGGACATGTTCGTAGGCCATCCGTGGTAGACCTAAGGGTGCGGCCGGGGACATATTTCTCCAGGCGTTCTTTGATGTAACTTGGTGCTTGACCATACAGGGCCTTGTGGGCGATGCAAAGGCCCTTGAATTTAGCCCTCTGTTTAATAGGAAGCCAATGCAGTTTTTGCAGTAGGGGTGATGCCCGCATGTGTCTGGGGAGCTTAAAGATCAGCCTGGCAGCATCATTCATCACAACCTGGAGTCTGCCAAGCAGCTTGTCCGGTAGTCCCATATAAAGTGAGTTACCGTAATCAAGTCGTGACAAGATCAAGGCATCCACCACCGTCCGCATGGTGGAGAAAGAGAGGATGGGTGATAATTTCCTCAACTGCCTAAGCAGGCCCACACAGGTCCCGAACACGGTGGATACTTGGTTGGACAGTGAGAGTTTGGCATCAATTTTGATACCCAGACTTTTTACCACCAGGGCTGGAGACGGAGTGTCTCCCAGCTCCTGTGGCCAAAATTGAGTGGTCCAAGGGTTACTGTCTGTAGTCATGGCCAATACCTCTGTTTTGTCGGGGTTGACCTTAAGTGAATTGGCTGTCATCCAGTTTACCACAAATTTCAGTATGTCTTGTACCCGTGTCTGGGCTTGTGGGGTGTTGTCAATTTGTAGGATAATTTGTGTCGCCCGCGTAATTAAACACCTGGCAGTCCATCAGGGCCAGGTCCCTCACTAGTGGTCTGAGATATATGTTGAACAACAGTGGGGACAATGCAGACCCTTGCGGGACTCCATAGGTTATAGACCCCCTGTTGGACACACAATCACCCATCTGAATTTTTAGGGTGCAATCTGTCAGGAAGGAGGTGATCCTATGGCTACGGATTGCTGCCTTTGCCCCTTGATGACGTCTCGGAAGCTGATACGGCTGCCCTGCTGTTGATATTGTAACAGAGCCCTCTGATGGGCTTGAACCCTTTCCTGGAAATAGTGCCAGTCATAAGGCTTTATAACTGTGAGTTTTGCTTCCTTTCCTATTTTTCAAGTCTACACCGTAAGTAATGATGTAACTGGAAAACACTCATGATCTCCAATAAATCTTATTTTTTTCAAAGTAAGAAATCTTCAGAGCATTCTAGAGAATCCCACAGGGATCTATTGGATCTGCCCAGCAAAGGAGAAGCAGTCAGTCTTCATCACAGTTGTGAATGTGCCACAGACTTTCCTGCCCACAAACCCTAAGCATTGGCTATCCTTGTGGCAAGAATCTGTAGAAACAGGTGCCGTACCATAGCTCTACTTCACAGAAAACATGATTACAGTGTCGAAGGAGATTCTATTTGAGAAACAGGCTGTCTTGCTCAGTAGGTTTGTATTTAATTAGAAGGATTGGACGGAGCTGCCTTTGCCGAAGCAGGAGCTAAAACTAATTTCATCCCTGGTTCTAGCATACCTAGGACTAGTGAAAGATCTGGATGTTGAATGCTCATGTAATGTCTCAAATAGGACTGACACTGACTGCTAATGGAAGGCAGAGGAATGTTAAAATTGTTAAGGCCCCTGATAGGACCTTACCCAACAGTATTGACATCATCTGTGAGTGAAATCCTGGAAAGAGGCAAATCCACCAGTACAGAATATCTACTTTTGATCTAGGACAAATAGGATGATGAAGATATCCTTGCCCTTTGAGTAAACTTTGGGGCACAATGTTCCCTAGGCTGCAAGAACAATATCTAGCCCGGTAGCCCAGTGCTTTGACTTCACTCGGAGGAGAGCGTGATCTACGACTTGCTGCTTTGATCTGCTTGGCATTCATTCACCAGGAGTGGTCTGTAGTCTTAATGGTGGGATTTCTAGAGCTGCCCCTGGAACAGGGATGGTCAGAGAAGCTGGTGTTTGCTGTGAAATTCCCTCCTGGCATGGTGGGTTGTGGAAGTAATGGAGGCCTTGGTAAAGTTAAATCTCGAATTTTCACTACTGAAAGTTACCTCCCGGAAGGGACAGAATGCTTGTGAGAACTGAGTCCGAGGTGAACGGGAGCTTCTCAGAAGCTGAGTTTGCTGTTCTGCTCTGCAGCCAAGTGAAGAGAGACAGATGATTCTGTATGTTTCTGTCAAAATGCACTAACCTTGCAATTCAGATTCAACAGAAGTGATGTGTAAATCCACAAATCTCAGAACCCACTATCAACCATAGACCAAATATTATATTGGTCAGACGTAGGCCCAGAGAAAGAGGAAAGGTTAAGAGAGAGAAACGGAGACACTGGATATCACAAATCTTCCTGGACACATAGACTGACACTGTCTTCAGCTGGAAGAACACTGATATCTAAAGGTAAGTGGAAGTTTTTAGTGATTTTATTATTCTTGCTTAGCATCTGATATTGTGCATGATATACATTTAAGTATTCTCTGTGCTCCCAACCCTCTGATGTTCGGTGAAAATCTGTCTTCATAAACATGAAACAAAATGATCAGCTAAGAAATATATGTGGAGTATTCAGGGCTATTACAAGTTTCTCACTGCAGGCTACTACCTTCTCTGTGAGCATTTCCTGTGATTCTAATTGTATTCAAAGTGGCATTCATAAACTGCAACATAATATATGCAAATTAGTATTATACAGTTCACTTGACTACAAGCAATCACTTCCCTACCCTATTTCAATACCTTGATGCCATATGTGTATCAAAAGGAAAGGTCATCAAAGTCTATGCAGAGATAAGGATCCTTTTTTAGGTCTTGCCTAGGCAGTGCTTGCACAGTCTCTTCGAGACATGCTGTGTTCAGGATACGGACTTTAAGCTCCGCCCATGGTTTCAATTGGCTCTTGTGACTGTCCTTTGTAAATGCTTTATTGTCTTTGGTTACTTTGCCTACTTGTCCCTTCTTAGTCCCTCCTTTTCTACTCTTGTAACCTCCCATAAGGACTGCCCCTGTTACATGTTTTGTTACTTGGTATGTTTTATTTACAGTTTGTGAGCACTCTTTTGTTAATGACTTCTTCGTCATAGCAGCTGTTGCAGGCACAAAAGCTACGCACTGCCCCAACCTCACTTCCCCGACATGTTCTTGTAATTTTTCTTGTAATTGTTTTTCTATGGATTTGGTTGCGTTAGCGTGCAAGGTAACATTTTATTTATTTTCCAGCGTGGCACGCCGAGTGTGATCTTTAATAATGGCAGCTGCACGTCTTCTCTTTTGTTATGCGAGGTCGCCCAACTCAACGTTTTTTGGGGAGTGGGCATTCCGCGCTTCATCTTTACCTATGTCGGTCGCATGCCTTTTATTTTGTTGCGCACGGCTCACCCAACTGAACGCTTGTGGCTCTATGGTGTCTAGTTTTATTCTGCTTTGGGCATCAAACATTAGTCTCAGAGGGGATGATTTACAGATATTGAGCTCATTGGGTTGGATGCGGGATATCCGTTCAAACATCTGCGACATGCCAGTCATCCGTGCCGCCATTTTGGAGGACGAGAGTTACTGTTTATGTGGGAGTCGTGGAGCGGCAAGAAAACACCCAAAGTAGATGTGTACTTGCCTTCTTCATGCTGCGTGTAACCCTCTATAGAGCGTGCTTGGATTGTTATCTGTAGCGAACACTTGGTTGAAATGTTTTTACGGATGAGGCTTCCGTGTTTCTTGGCACCCTTCATAATAGCACAGCAGCCAGAGACCTGACGAGATATTGTCTTTCCGTTGTTTTGTCCATGGCACCACCAGTAGCAGATACTGTCCTTTAAAAATTGTTTCTATTGATACTTTTAATCGAATTATGTAGTCCCATCCATCATTACAAAGTGAGTGGTCCTTCTTCTCTGCCCACTGCGGCTCACAGCCCTTTCTATATGTTGTTAATAATTTAGTAGTCCTTCCTCTATGGCTCTGAGTCGTTGCTTTTAGTGAGCTGAAGAGAGCGGATAATGCAATTTTCAGCCCTGTTCTGGAGAGCTCTCTGGGTTCAGGAGCCGATTTGTAGGTGCATCACCAGCAGGGTGCACGTGCTTAATCTTTCTATGCTTCTGGCCATCTGGTTTCCAATTGCCGACTGTATGACATTTCCACCTTTGCAGTTTTTCAGTGTCTGACATTTAAGTACTTTAGAGGTGACACTAGGTGAGTTACATCGCAGTTATGTCACGTAATTAAATCAATTACAAAAAATTAAGGTTTTATTCACATGCTTACAAAATAATGTAATCTGGTGCTCATGTTAAGCGCGCTAATTCCCATCTGCATAGTTCAAGTTATATAAAACTGCACAAAATAAACGAGAGAAAAAAACACCAGAGGAAGAGGCAGCAGGGGTTGAAAAGCACTGTAAGAGTGAAATAAAGGGGCAGACAGTGTAATGTGGTGGAAGAAAAAGACATGAGGTGGAATCAAGCCAATGCAGCCTTAACATTCTTTGGTGCAGGCTGCTGAGAAAACCTTGGACACCACCAGCACGTAAAACAAATGTGTCTATTGCCTCACCCGCTCTCTACACTGCCTGCTCACACATACTATGCATAAAGAACAGATGATGGACGGAATGCTGAACAAATCAAACATTCATCCCCTGTCACAGATCTGGGCTAAATCCATCGTTTTTTTGCATGCCATGCCATTCCAGTTAAGACCCAGCCACATACAAATCAGTCTTGACCCTGCTCCCAAGGGAACAGTCCAGCCGGAAGTGCCAGGCCAGGTCCTCCCTGGGCCAGAAACGAGCATCCTGGGGCCGGTTTCAGGGTATCACCCCTCATCAGCCAGGCTAGTCTTAATCTGGTGGCATAGTAAGCACGGGACCCAAGTCTGGGCATACCCTTCCCACTTAGGGCAACAAATGCATAGAGAACAGATGATGGACGGAATGCTGAACAAATCAAACACTCACCTCTGGTCCCAGATCTGGGTTAAATCCATTTTGGGTACCTTGCTCGCAGTGCGACTGGATTCAAGCTAGCCCGGTTGATGAGGGTGATATCCCAAAACCGGTCCCAGGATGCTTGTTTCCAGTCCAGGGAGTACCTGGCCTGGCAGTTCGGATTGGACTGTCCCCATGAGGAGCCGGATCAAGGCTGATTTGCATATGGCTCGGTCCAAACTGCGGTGGCATAGTGAGCAGAACCGTGGATTAAACCCACCAGATCTCTAGACTGGGTGTGAGTGGTTGAAAGGTTTCAGCACTCAGTCCATCATCTTGTTGTGTTTGCTATGCTCACACATACTAAGCACAGTTTCTTTCCCATGCCTTTTCAAGGTTCCCTCCCTCAAACCCACACTCTCCTCCTCTTCTTAGGGTGTCTTCTGCATACACAGGTCCTCCCTCTTTATGCGTCTGTAGCCTGCTCTCCCCTTCTTTCTCTTTCTCACACAATCTTTCTGGTCCTCTGTCTTGAGTTCATTCATCACTTCCTGCACAAACTACCAATCCCTCTCTATCTTACTTCTATCTGATCTATGGAGCTCTCACCCCTATCTAGTCACTATGGGCCAGATGTACGACCCTTTTTTGCGGCCGCAAATGGGAGAACCTCCCGTTTGCGGCCACAAAAAAGGGTAATAGCATGTACAAATGCTATTTTGCGAGTCCCTGACTTGCAAAATAGCATTAGCGACTCTTGCTATTAGGAAGGGGCGTCCCTTCCTAATAGCGAGGACAACTTGCTATGTACTAGTGTTTTGCGACCGCATTTGCGGCCGCAAAACCCTTGCAGTTTACCACCTACTTCAAGTAGGTGGTAAACCACTCGCAAAGGGGAAGGGGTCCCCAGGGGACCCCTTCCCCTTTGTGAGTATGTTGGAAAATATTTTTTAAGAGCAAGCAGTGGTCCCAGAGACCACTGCCTGCGCTTAAAAAAATGAAACTGAAAAGTTTAATTTTTCTTTTTTAAATGCATCCTGTTTTCCTTTAAGGAAAACGGGCTGCATTTTAAAAAAAATGCTGCTTTATTAAAAAGCAGTCCCAGACATGGTGGTCTGCTGAGCCCAGCAGGCCACCATCCCTGGGAGAGCTGTCATTCTCAATGGGCTCGCAAATTGCGAGAGGCTCATTAATATTAATGAGCCTCGCAATTTGCGACCTCATTAGGAATCGCAAACAGTGTGACATACACTGTTGTACATCGGAAATTGCGCCTTGCAAATTGCGACTCGCTAAAGTGTCGCAATTTGCGATGCGCAATTTACTTGGTCGTACATCTGGCCCTATGCCACATAATTCCACTACACAAAAACACTACACACCACACAATTCCACCCCCACACAATTCCACAACTAACAATTCCAATACAACCCACATAATTCCAAACTTCATACATCTACTACACTACAAACCAAAACAGATAGGTAGTAGACACTGTCATTTACAAAGCCAATAGCTCTTACTCTCCCAAATGCAAGTCCTATTGCATTTCAAATGCTTGTTGTTCCTGTCATGGAAACAACAAGATGCAAATGCAGAAGTTTATAATCACTGGTAGGCCAGCATGTGCCACAGAACAAAGGGCTCCAAAAGCAAGAATGCCTTCAACATACAGTCATTGTGCATTCTTGACCTGCATAAATGGGCAGCAACCAGAGATGTGACCTTCGTAAAGATATGAAAGGCCAGTGTAAGGCCAAAAGCAAAGACCGCGTCTTGGTAGTGAGTTGAGTCAGCACAAAATGCAGATATGCCCTGAGGGACTGTAGGTCCAGTTCATGAAAGTAAGCTCCAACAGGTCCAAGGAAATCATCCAATCCTCATGGTCGAAGGCCAGGAGAACTTGTGAGGGTCATCATTTTGACATACTCCTTCTAGAGGAACGAGTTCAACACTCTAAGGCCCAGAACATGCCCTACATACCTGTCTTTCATGGGGACCAGGAAGAAATGGGAGTAACACACGTTCCCTTCAGTAAGATCAGCAGCTGCTTGTAAAGGATCTGTACATAAGCTGCTGAAATCAGAATGCAAACTGGCGATATGTGAAGAAGAGCATCTAGAAAGGGTAGTGTTGGAATTACCCTCAAACTTTGTGCCTTCATTCCTCCTGTTCACTGAACCTGTTTTTGTTGGCTTTAGAACTCTGTGCACTCTGCCTCCTCATCATGTAAAATTATGTTCTGCATCTCAATGGCATTAGAATCACCAAAAAAATGGCATCCATCCTAGCAAAACGTTGACGTGAAACCGGAGCTGCTAGGGCTTCATCTTCCAACTTAGGGTTGCGCTTTAGTAATGGCATAACATGACATGGGGTGGGCTCTTGCTGATAAAGGATCTGAATATGTTGCTGGCTGTTGCAAAGTGGAATACAATGTGGTATGGCTGGAGGGCCTTACCATGCAATATTTACACAATACACAGTGGATGATCCTTGGATTCAACAATAATCCTTAGCTCAATCCTGGTAGTGCGGCAAAGAGCCGTCAGGCATTACTGAAGGAACATGTGTTAAGGATTTTACAGTACCATCATGGTGCATAAGTAACTGAGACGACACAAAAGAAATTCAACATCAATTTATAAAAATATAGTGTCTTTTTACATAAATATAGACACCAAAATGACCTTTGTATCATACATACAACCGGCATTCAAAAATAGATGCACTTTATCTGTCAAACTGGGCCCATTGAAATGAATAGGGGAAAACACAGGTGACGCTCAGTCACTTGCAGGGTGAGTTCAAACGAACTCTCTTGTGGATAAGGTCATGCGGGTCCCTAGATCAAGTTCCAACAGACGTTACTTCATTATCTTGCCCAGCGCGTCCGGGTGCAGAGTTGACCGGGCTGTCCATGGTACTGAACAGGTTCCAGGGGAGCTGTCAAACTTGCAGCACTTGACAAAACCACACTTGGAGATGGAGTTCCACTTTACCCACAGACAGTAGAGTCCTTTGGGGTCCTAGGTACTGGGTTCAACAGCTGGATTTCTTCTACCTTGTTCGGCGGCTCCAGGTGCAGAGGTAGCTGGCAGCTGTTAATCACTGGGTAGGTCGTGCCAAAAATGCTTTACCACATATTTGATGACTCCACTTTCAGGATGCAGGAACACAGCAGCGGGGTTGTTCCGGATGTCGGTCAATTTCGCTGTGAGGTGATCTTGGGAAAACGATGTCGTTCAAGGGGTCGATCACCCGACTGGTGATCACCAAGCCTTGGCTGTGGAAAATGTAGTCCATGGTTACTTCGGCAGCTGGAGGGCAACAGGAATGGAGTAGCAGCTTGAAACTTGGTGTAAGCTTGGCTACCACTCTGCATTTGCAGGACAACACTTCTCTTCGGGCTCACTCTCGACAGGCCCAGCGGGCTGCAGTTCGTGTCACGCAGTACGTCGATTTTCCTGCAGCTTGCAGGGAACTGGACCCACCATTCCTTGGGATTCTGCTTTATTTTCTGGCATCCACCGAAGTCCCTCTAGCTGGGAGCGACAAGCTTGTGCCACAGACACACGTCAAACACACGGTTCCAATATATAGTCTCTCCAGGGCACTTAAGTGTCCTATCTTTGCACTGCGGCAAAGTCCAAGCTCATGTTGCCAGTGATATGGTCTTCTTTGTGCCTTTTCTCGGATTCAAAGTCAAAAGTTTTGGTTCTGGTGTCAGGGGAGCCCCTTAAATCCTAGTTTGGGGGCGTTAAGGGCATAAGGGACAGTGGCCAATGGGCTACTGGTCCCTACGGTTAACC
This sequence comes from Calotriton arnoldi, assembly GCA_963921515.1. Classification (NCBI taxonomy): domain Eukaryota; kingdom Metazoa; phylum Chordata; class Amphibia; order Caudata; family Salamandridae; genus Calotriton; species Calotriton arnoldi. The sequence continues at coordinate 1,035,131 of CAWUFW010003961.1, forward strand.
CGCCCCTGGGGAGACAACATCCTGTGGGTGTATGTCGCATTTCTACCCAAAGCCCTCTAATTTAGGGTCTTTCAACTTGGCAGAACCCAGTCTTGGCTGTACTCACCTCCTAGTCCACCATAAAGGTGTGGCTAGCCTTATGGAGGTGTACGCCTCCTGAATAACTAATTTTCCCACCAGTCGGGCCGGACAGGCGGGAAGGGCTTTGTCCTCGAGTAGGGGACAAGTACACTTGCACATCAAGGGCGGTGAAGCCTTTGAGGCTCACCACCTTGATTGCTGTAAACACTAGCCATCCTGGAAGGGAGGAGGTGTGACCTCCTTTCTGCCCAGGCTTTTGCCTTTGTGCTGGAGAAGTGCTAGCACATCCTACCAGGAGGGCAGACTCCTGTCTTGGTGGCAAACGGCTCAGGGAAGCCCACCAATGCACCGGAGCACTAAACCTTAGGTGGGCACCCACTCAGGGTGGCACCTACGTGTATTCCAGCTCACCCTTGCCACGAGAATCGTGTTGGGGGTAAAAAAGCATGGTATTGAACATCAAACACGAAACAATTTGGTCGTTCCATAATGGAGCTGGCTATCTTGAGTTTTCTCGGTAGTCAGCCCATGTTACTCTATGGACCACCGGTCATTTACAGTAAAACCTTGCTCTACAGGGTTACTGTAGGAATATATATGGATCAACATATACATCCACACCTTTAATTTAATGCACTCTACCTCCTGGGCTTAGGAGGACAACCTTAAAAGTGACTTACTTATATTAAAGCAGTGGTGAGGCTCTACAGCACAAGGTCTGTGCAGAGTCACTCTCGAGCAAATAGGCTGCCCGTGCAGGGCTGCAATGGCAGACCTGCAAACATACATTTAATTGGGTCGTAGAGTGGCACACTATAGTGCTGCAGCCCTGGTGACCCCCTTACCACCCTTGCCCTGGGTACCCCTGGTACCATATACTGGGGACTTTTAAGGGGGCAAAGTACCTTGCCAATTGTGTGTACCAATTCACATCACTTTTAGAGGAAAGAGCATGGGCACTGGAGCCTGGTTAGCAGGTCCCAGCGCACTATCAGAGTCAAAAAACAGCATCTAGTAGACCAAAATGGGGTAAAAAAGTGGGAGGCACCTGCAAAGAAGCCCAGTTTCCAACACAGGAGCAGATGTATTTGGTGTTCACATTGCTTAAGTTGGTGATGGAGCCAACGGAGCAATATCCAGTGAGGCTTTCGTCAGAGTGAAAGTCCAGTATTAAGCTGGTATTGGAACAGGCAAACTTCGAACGGAGTCGTTCGGTGACTGGGAAAGGCCAGCCAATGGAGATGTGACTACATTGCTTTAGGGCTCCCTGGAGATAGAAAGGCACACCAGAAGGGGTCTGCAGAAATGTATAACTACGCTGCATAGTTTCCTAAAAGGCCACCACTTGCTGCGGAGTCGAATGTGCTTCAGAGAACTCCGGTGTATTGGCTTGAGATTCGATATAGGCTCCAAGGAAGAAGACAAAATGAGAGTCAGGTTCAATGAATAGTAACTATATGACCTTTCCACCGAACATACGTGTTTTTCTTGTCTCTTGTTTGACTTGCACTTTGACTACGACATGCATGATGAAGGCACCTTGGAGCAGGACCAACCTTGTTTCTTGTATCTGGCCATGTAAAATTTGGCCTTCTGCTGCCTGATCGCCTTCATGCACAACAATTAGCATGTGGTTGCCAGACTTGGGAACCATGATTAGCCACCACACTCCACAGACTGGCACATTGTGGGTCTGTGATCAAAATCTGCTTCTAACAAGTAAAACATACTTTGAACCCTGTATTCTTCAGTGGCAAAATCCCTGTTACACTGCTGGAACTTTAAACTTTGAAAGAAAGCTAACTAGTAAAACCCCAAAATTTGTAGGAGGAGAACTTCAGATCTGCGCTACAGGGTGCTAAAAAAAACAAAGTCACATCACCCTACCTATATTCTGCTCTGTTTTGTCATATCTGGGGTAAGATGCAGCCGAGATGGAGGCCAGCACACAGCCGCTATTGCAAGAATTTTAAAGAGTCAGTCAGGCATCTGGGAAGATTCAAAAGGTGAGGAATATTTGGTTGGAAGCATGCAACAGACAGGGAAGGTTTTGTGTAATTGTTCCTTGATTATGATATTTCCAGATAAGAGAAGCACACCATAGACTCAAAAAATGCACATCAACACTAAATATATATTTTGGGATGCAGAACAGGCTACCTCCCCCTATTAAGTGGATGGTAATGCAGCTATGGGGTCACTGAGACTGAGGAAGAAATTAGTGGGTCTGCTACCTGTCATTTAACCTAAGTATGCTTATGTTGACAAGTGTGAGTCTGTTAACTATGACACAGGTTAGTTACCGGGTGGCTTCATCTTGGTTGTAGGTCAGGCACTGGTGATGTGGTGTTCCTGGGGCATATTAGAGAGGAGCCACTGATCCACAGTTTTGAAAACCTCTTTCATGTTCATATAGGAGGACTAGGTCCAACATAAACTGAACTTGCTTCGTTAGCTATATGTGCAGAGGGGTTTTGCCCCAAATCCTATGCATTGTAAACAGTGAAATGCCAGTAAAGACCAATCACCAATAAAACCTAGTTTCAGACAATCATTGGCTAAGGAATCAAAGCAACTCAGACAAAAACCTGAATTTCATGTCTGCCTACTCTGTTCAGCAGATCAGTTCAAATAGGAACACCTAATTTTGTGGTCGACTAGACCAGCTACTTATAGCTCTGGAGGACTTGTCTGTAAGAAAATATTTGAGGGAAATTAGAAGATCAACCTTCAAACCTTAAATACAAACTATGCTGAGGGCTGCCCCACACCTCTATTTTAGAAACCCTAAAAAGATGAAGGATTACCTAAAGGACAGATGGATGCGATGTTCTGATAAGGACTCTAATTTACCCATCCTGCATCCCATAGCTGGTCTATATAACCTGAGAAACGTGCTATGAGCTGGTATCTTCCTGGTGTCTGTTATTGCTGTTAGGCTTGTTAAAACCTTGGGCTTGGCCATCACTGGGTTCATCCCTGCAGGGTTTAGGGGTACATTCCTCTAACTTCAGTAGTCTTGATTGGCCCTCGATCCTCTCTGTCTCCTGTGAGGTGTTCCGGGAGATAGTGTTTTCATGATGGTCCTGGTACATCTGCCTCCTGCAGGCTGTTGTCCACCTGCCCATGATCCCTTCAACTGCCGGGCTGCCCTTTGCAGGGCCCCTATTACTCCAGGATTCTCATGAACTTTGTCACTGACACATTACGCCAGTCTAGATTCTGCTATCTCCTGCGGAGTCTAGGGTAAATTTGTGGCACCTTGTTCTCCACAGCTCCTGCAGTCAGATGTCAGCTCTGGCATCCTTGTGTGCCAGATCGGGTACTGGTAAATGTATATTTTACCTCAAATAAACAGGCCAGCAAACTCCTCATATTAACTATGGAATTCTCTGGAAACCGTAGCCCAGAAGTAAAGTAAACATAAACGGTAAAGACCAATTAACACAAATAACATAAATATCAAGCCAGAGTAGTAAAACTAGAGGGCTGATGAGTTTCCACAGTAAAAAATAAATCTGCTCTGCTATAAGCTGGATGTCAAAGCATGTTGCTAAATATCTGTTATTCCTCCTACCTCCAACTCCTGGCTCACAGCATCCTTGGCAATATCCAATCTGTCCCAAAACACTGCAAGCTTCATCTGATAGTTCAAGTTTTCATTGCCATGATCAGCCAAGCTTTTTTGAGCTGTAAAAAACAGAATTGATTTGACAATGTTATTCTTAGTGAGGGTTTCAAAGCAATAAAAGTGGCTTGACACCAGCTCCTCGCAGGAGTTGACAATCAGTATTTGTATTTTCTATGGTCTGTCATAAGTGAGCCCGCAAGTGATGTCTTTTTATTCTAACAATCCAAATGTTTTAAACATCTTCACTGTGCTCCAGACCATCCATCATCTGCCTTTTTCTCAAACTATTCCTGTTGTTTCATTGCAGAGATTAGGAGGCATGGTGATTGCCTGCCATCAATGATTACTCTGTGTCTATCAGCTTGTCACTGGGATGTTTTGGTAAAAGACCTTTTGGAGACTCTGGGACCTCATAGGGCTGACTATTGTTATGCTCAGGCTCAGGACAGATCGGAAGCAGAAGCCTCTAATTCATGATTTTTAACAAGGGTAGAAGTGCAGCAAAGACTAGGCCCATGTGGGCCGGTAGTACCAAATTGGAGCAGGTCGAAGTTTTGACTACTTGGGTATCCGACTCACTCCATCTATTAACTGGTGCCCACAGGTGGAAAAATCAGAACTACAATTAATACAACAATGTGCACACATAAGTAAAATTCATAGGAGGACTGCATCTAGGCAAATTGCTCCCGCCCTCGAAATTTATAACACTAAGGTTTTGGGCGGGGTACTGTATGGTGCTGAGCTCTGGGGTTCGAGTACCCAAGTTTCTTTAACTACAGTAGAAAATCGTTTCCTTAGATCATTGGTTGACCTTCCTGTCAGTTCCCCCCTGATTCCCTTTTACTTTGATATTGCTCACAAACAACTAAAGCATAAAGTAAATTATAAAATGTTATCGTTTTGGTTTAGGCTGTGGACGATAGAACAGTTGAATCCCTACCGTGATGTCCTGAAGGATCTCTTAAGACTCCCCCAGGCAGAATCAATAAGGTGGTTTTCTTGCCTGCGTGATCTATTGGGGAGATTAGGGATGGAAAGTTTCTGGTCTAGTCCAGAAACTATGAGCAGCATCTCGACGGTGAAGTTGAAAAAAATGTACTGGGAAAAAATACTCCAAATGGATTTGGCAGAACATTTTTCAGGTCTAACAAAAGATTTTCTATCCTTTAAAAGTGTTCCACGGTTTGAAACATCAATAGAGGAAATTACCCCTCCGCTGGCACGCAAGCTTTTTCTACAGTTTAGATACAAGACCCTACCTACTAAACTTTTCTGCTCTAGGTGGTGCATGTGTCCCCCAGCAGTCGATCTATGCCCTGCGTGTAAAGCTTGCACAGTATCTATTGTTCACTTACTCTTTTTCTGTCCCTATTATGCCCTACTGAGAAAGAAATGGATAATACCCTTATGCAGAGCTGTTGGTCCGGGTCATTACCTTGAAATTTTGAGGCTATTGTCTACAGATACCCGCAGATTAATAGTCTTTGGTGTTTCTCGCTTTTTCTATGCTCTGTGGATCAGGCGGGGAAAGTTAATGCAATGAACCTTTTTAGATATTTCTTTTTATGTATGATTCTGTATGGTATCAATAGGAAAATGAATTGCTGTATCTTGTGTAGTGTAAAACTTTTAGGAAATTGACTTTTTTAAGGATTTTATGCATTTCTTATGGACATTTCTTTTTATGGTATTTTAAAACCTGTGCTGCGATGTACTTTTTTGGATCTCTGAGATCGTAATAAAGTCAATAATGTAATGTAATGTAAAGAAGCCTCTAAAACGAATCCTTTACTGATTGTCCAAAGGGTCTCTCCTAATCGCACCTTAGTGAAGAGGCTGAAAACTGCATCTCAATGTAAATTCCAAGCCATGTGTAGCAGGCACCACATGCATGCATGTGGTACGCATTCCTAGGGATTCCCCACAAGGACGTGCACCTTCACCACTTGCCCCATTAATAAGATTCTTGTCAGTGCAATGACTTTATCAATGGCAGAGAGACAGGCAAGAGGGAGGCACTACAGAATAACAATTATGTGCTCATGTATCCTGGCTGTTTCCTATTACCAATCAACCACAGGTTACTTTCCTCAGCAGGAATAACCGACTGAAAGGGAGTAGCATAAGCAGGCTTAAGCGACCAAACACTTAGGGAAACCCATTTCCTTTTTTGTAAAACATATTTGTATTTAAAACTAAGCTAATAGGGTATACGAAGAGCCAGCAGAAAGTAATACTTATATAAATCACTAGTAGAAGGATACAGCTTCACAGGAAACTCACCTAGTCACAACCACTTATCACCCCTGCTCACCACCCAAACACACAAGTCTGAGTATTATAAACTAAAAGCAAAGCGGCATTAGAACTGAATATCCGGTACATTCTCTAAAAGTTATAAACAACAAAATCCTACACATTTCCAAAAATACGTTAAGAAAAGAGAATCGACACTTGGAGTGTGGTCAAGTGGGAAAATACTAAAAACACTATATAAGATAATCCAAAACAGACTTCCAGATTGTATCACAACAGGCAAAAAGTAGTTAAATAATTGTAAGGTAAGCCAGGACCAAAATGTTCCACTCACAAATCTGCCAGTGGTTTTTAGTGGGCAATTCAGTCTTCTTCCTCTGAGGTCGTCATGGATAACTAGGCTTCTGAAAGGCAGTTGTAGAATCAGAGCCTTATCGACCTTCAACATTGAAGCCATTCCTAAGGGGTCTCAAACTTAGTGGACGGACCTCAGGCAAAGCTGCGCTGGTGTAATCTAGGTTGTCCTTGAGGACACTGGAGAACTCTTTCCAAAACATATCTAGTTTCAATAAATTAAAACCACATAGGTAGCACATCTCACCCACTCCAGAAAATTAAGCAGGTGTAATACCAATATTAAAATACTTTATAAAGTCTGTTCCCACAAACATCCCCACTCAAGTTCCTAAATATCACTTGACCAATCTATTCCATTTATTTATAGGAGTATTGGGAAACAGGAGTGCAGGTTGTCAGTGGACATTGGTCCTCAGGTCCTGGGATTTACCCGGAGGAACTTTCCAAATTCATTTCTTTCCTCAGGGTGACTTGTCTAACCTACAGATGCATGACTCAATGTCTAATTTGAAGGAAGTGCAACCTCGCCATTTCGCTAACTTCAAAGTTACGTTTGCATGGAGTGATGCTAGCTAGTTGGCGAAGCGCTGGCAGCCCTCCAAGGCTTTAGGAGGATGCACAGCTGCAGGACAAGTCAGGGCTTGGCAATTGTCGGGAAGGCAGGAGGCTGGCAGGGTTTAGCGACAAATTCTGACTGGTCCACAGTTCTTGAGCTTTTCGGCTCTTCTTGGTCCTTCTTCTGGTCCCGGTTGACACATTTTGATTCCAGGGGGCTACCTAAAGGACAAGTTACTTACCTTCGATAACGATATACCTGTAAGAAACATTAGTAGTGATAGATTCCTTACCTTAGAATATCCCCAGGCATCAGACTGGATCCGGAAAGTTTTCGTCAGCAGTACCCCTGCACGTCGGTAGGTGGCGTCGTGCGGCTCCGCGTCCGTCGTTGGCGTCGTGGTCGCCGAGATGACGTTGCGGGCGCTACTTAGACGCCGCCCACGCGCGCTGACGTCAGTTCTGTACACGACTTTCCGCGCCAGGAACGCAGAGCCATGCAAGATACTGACCACTGGTGCATTGAAACTAGGGCCCTGAAAGGGATGACCTTAACCCTAGAAATCAGTTCGCAGAACGGGGAGGATGGGTGGGGCGGTAAGGAATCTATCACTACTAATGTTTCTTACAGATATATCGTTACCGAAGGTAAGTAACTTGTCCATCTGAAAGAAACACATAGTGATAGATTCCTTACCTTAGAATAGATACCCCAGCAATACCAACCCCAGTGGTAGGTCTGCGAACTAAGATCACACCAGAAAGTCACGGAGAACAGAACGGCCAAAGAAGCCGTCTCTCCGGACTTGGCTGTCTAGGCAATAATGCTTGGTAAACTTGTGCAGCAAGGCCCACGTGGCTGCCTGACAGATGTCTTGCAGGGGGACACCACTTCCCAATGCAGTAGTTGCTGCAGTAGCTCTGGTGGAATGAGCACGCAGCCCCACCGGAGGTTCTTTTTTAGCCAAAGAGTAACAGGCTTTGATACATAAGACAACCCAGCGGGAGATGGTTCTCTTATGGACCGCCCGACCTTTCTTGGTGCCAACGTAGCCAACAAAAAGCTGGTCGTCCACCCGGAACTGCTGTGTGCGGTTGAGATAAAAAGAGAGCGCACGCTTTGGGTCCAGACGGTGGAGCCGCTCTTCCTCTCTGGAAGGATGCGGAGGCGGAAAGAAGGTGGGCAAGGTAATAGTCTGCCCAATGTGAAAGGCCGTAACCACTTTTGGCATAAAGGAAGGACGGGGCCTGAGCACAACCTTGTCCGGATGGACTGAAAGGAAAGGAGGCTTACAAGAAAGAGCCTGGAGCTCACTCACCCACCTGGCGGAAGTGATGGCCACCAGGAAGGCAGTCTTTAATGTCAAAAGACGAAGAGGACAGTTGTGAAGGGGCTCACATCAAGTATGTCAGAACCAGATTCAAGTCCCACTGAGGCATCACGAAAGGAATAGGAGGAAAAAGGTGTGTAATGCCATTGAGAAATCTATTTAAAACAGGGGACTTGAAAAGAGAGGGCTGATCAGGGAGCCTGAGAAAGGCCGAAATAGCAGAAAGGTAGCCCTTGATAGTGCACAGAGCAGAGCCCTGCTGGGCCAAAGAAAGAAGGAACAGTAGTACTTCAGAAAGAGGGGCAGAAAGGGGATCCACAGCCTTTGCTGTGCACCATGCCACAAATTTGTTCCACCTCAGGCGTATACCACTTTAGTAGAGGGACGCCTGGCTGCCAGAATAACGTCACAAACTTCAGGAGGCAAGTCGAAGGGAATCAACTGCCGCCGCTCAATCTCCACGCAAAGAGGTGGAGGCTGGACAGGTTCGGGTGGAGGACCGTCCCCTGCTGCTGCGACAGAAGATCCTCCCGAAGAGGCAGTCTGATCGGAGGATCGATGCTCATATTGAGCAGCTCGGGATACCATACTCTTCAAGCCCAGTCCAGAGCCACAAGAATGACTTGGGCCCGGTCGCGCCTGATCTTCTTCAGCACTCTGGGCAGAAGTGGTATAGGCGGAAAGGCGTACAACAGACCGCAACTCCACTTGCGACGAAAAGCGTCGCCAAGCGAGTGCCGCCTTGGAAATTCCAACGCGCAGAACTGATGACATTGCACGTTCTCTTCGGTGGCGAATAGATCTAACCAAGGCTCTCCCCACTGCTGAAAGAGATTTTACACCACCTCCGAGTGAAGACGCCATTCGTGATCGAGCATGCACCTGCGGCTGAGTTCGTCCGCCCTGGCGTTCAGAGAACCTGCCAGGTGTTGAACCACCAGGGACATGCCCTGATGTTCCAGCCATGTCCAGAGACGCAGAGCCTCCTGACAGAGGGTCAACGACCCCACCCCGCCTTGTTTGTTGCAGTACCACATGGTGGTGGTGTTGTCTGTGAACACCTGCACAACTCTCCCTTTGACAGAGGGAAGGAATGCCTTTAGTGCAAGCCTGATCACCCGCAGCTCCAAAAGGTTGATATGGAGCCGGGACTCCGCCGGAGACCAGACGCCTCTGATCTCCGCCTCTCCCATGTGGCCGCCCCATCGCAGGAGGGACGCATCCGTCACCACTGTAAACTCCGGTCGGGGAAGGGAGCGGGATCTGCCGTCGACCCAATGCCGGTTCATGAGCCACCACTGCAACTGTCGTGCAGTGCCCTCCGAGATCTGGACGTGATCGGACAGGTTCCCCTGATGCTGCGCCCACTGGAACTTCAGGTCCCACTGCAGAGCCCGCATATGCCATCTGGCATGATTGACCAGCAGGATGCAGGAGGCCATGAGGCCCAGCAGCCTCAGAGTCACTCTGACCGAAACGCGGGACAAGGGCTGAAAGATGGGAATCAGAGCCCGAATATCCCGGACTCGCTGTTCGGGAGGATAGACCCGAAACTGCGCCGTGTCCAGAACCGCTCCGATAAAGAGGAGCTTCTGGGAGGGAATCAGGTGCGACTTCGGCACGTTGATGGAGAACCCCAGCAAGTGCAGGAGGTCGGCCGTAGTCTGGAGGTGGGAGACGACTGTTTGGGGCGAGCCCGCCTTCAACAACCAATCGTCGAGATAGGGGAAGACTGAGACCCCTGATCTGCGCAGATGAGCTGCGACCACCGCCATCACCTTGGTGAACACCCGAGGGGCGCTGGTAAGGCCAAAGCGGAGCACGGTGAACTGAAAGTGCTCGTGGCCTACCTTGAACAGTAGGTAAGGCCGGTGGGCTCACAGGACGGGGATGTGGAAATAGGCGTCCTGCAAGTCCAGCGCCACCATCCAGTCTTGTGGGTCGAGAGCAGACAAGACCTGAGTTGAGTGAGCATTTTGAACTTCTCTTTGCGGAGGAAGCGATTGACGTTCCGGAGGTCTAAGATAGGACGCAGGCCTTTGTCCTTCTTGGGCACCACGAAGTAGTGGGAATAACAACCACGACCTACTTTGTGCGTCGGAACGCGCTCGATGGCCCCCTTGGCCAAGAGGGCCGCAACTTCCTGCTGAAGAAGCACCAAGTGATCCCCCGACATGCGGTGGTATTGAGGTGGCATGGCTGGGGGGTAGTCTCGAAGGGGAGGGAGTAGCCCCTCCGAACTATCTCTAAAACCCACCTGTCCGAAGTGATGGTGCGCCAGTGGGGGAGGTGATGGCGGAGCCTGCCGCCCACTGGCGTTTGATGGGCCTGAAAGTTCGGACTAAGAAGGTTTGGAGGCAGTGGTGGCCGGGGTGGTGGTGGACTGACCCGCCCGCTGGCCCCTTTGTCCGCCACGGCGGAACCCGCGTCCGCGCTAGGATGATTGCTGCGCCGGCCTGTGGCTCTGTTGCGAACGCTGTGGGCGCCCCTTCCTGTGCCACGAAAGGAGCGAAAAGCGGAAGGCGGAGGAGGGCCGACTGCCGAGAGTCCCAAGGACTTGGCCGTGGTCCGTGAGTCCTTAAACCGCTCCAACGAGATGTCCGCTTTGTCACCGAAGAGGCGACGGCCATAAAGGGCATGTCCATAAGGGTGTTTTGGACATCCCCCGAAAATCCAGTGGTCCTCAACCAGGCGTGACGGCGAACCGCCACCGTCGTTGCAATCGATCTGCCCAGTGAGTCGGCGGTGTCTAGGCCACAACGAATCATGAACTTTGCTGCGTCTCTCCCCTCTGCAACAGCCTGGGAGAGAGCAGGCCGGGCCGCACGTTCGCCACCGTATCCCACAGAGAGTGGGAATAACGGCCCAAGAGGCATGCGGTGTTCACGGACCGCAGCGCAGAGCTGGTGGAAGAAAAAATCTTCTTCCCAAACTGATCCAGCTTCTTGGATTCCCATCCGGTGGTGCGGAAGGGAAGGCGGTTGGCGAAGCAGAGGCTTGGACAACCAAGCTCTCGGGAGTGGGGTGTTGGGAGAGGAAAATGGGGTCACCCGGAGCCGGGCGATGGCGTCGGGCCACGTTCCTATCCACAGGAGCCCCTGTGGTGGGCCTGGACCAAGTGCCCAAAAGAACGTCAGAGAGGGCTTCATTGAAAGGAAGCAGCGGCTCCGCAGAAGTAGCTGCTGGCTGAAGCACCTCCGTCAGGAGGTTAGTCCCGGCGGCCACAGTAGGGAGCTCAAGGTGTAGGGCCTCGGCCGCCCTACGCAACACCACTGCATAACTGGCGCCCTCCTCCGTAGCCACGGTAGGAGGAGACAGCATGCCAATGTCTGGTGAGGTATCCAGACCACTGGCGTCCCCCAGTTCCTCAGCCCAGTCCTGTTCAGACTCGCAGGCTGCAGCGATAGGGTCCTCAGACCCCTCACAATCCTCCCCTTGTTCCTCAGGCTGTTCAACAGGTCGAAAATAAGGAGCAGGGACATGGGGATAGAAATCCCCAAGTAGGGTCGAGAACGGCATCGATCGACGCCGGCTCAGCGCCGTGTCCACTTCGGGGCTGAAACTGAGGTCGACGTCGTCCCGAGGTGCGGGCGGCGTCAGGATCGGTGCCGGTGGAGTCGACGTCGGTGGAGGCGTAACAAGGTCAACCGGCGTCGACCGGGATCCAGGCCTGGATCCAAGGGTGTCCTGCGGCGCCGTGGCTGGACCCGACAGTGACGCCGGGGTCGGAGCCGCCGGCGAGGAAACGAGAGGACACTCATGCGGGACCGCGGGGCCCGAAGGCGCACCGGCGGGACCAGACGGCCTAAAGAGGCGAGCCATGGCCGACAGGAACTCCTGTATCTGGGCCGGAGTCGCCAACGACCCCGGGAAGGGCGGGTAGTCGGGCGGCGACTCCATGGACTCCGCCGCGTCACGCGACCGGCGAGGGGAAGTCAGAGAACGATGGCGTTTCTTCGACTTCTTGTGCTCCGTCTTACCTGACCCCGAGTGCGAAGACTTGGATCCCGAAGATCGATGATGATGATTCCGCGCACGGTCCCTCGACCTCTCTCTGGACCGGGACTTCGAACGGCGCAGAGCCGACTGCCGGACTTCCAGCAACTTTCGGGACTGCTCCCGCAATGTCTTCGGCACAATGGCCCGGCAGTCGGAGCACGACTTGGGGTCGTGGTCGTGCCCCAGGCAGAAAAGACACACACGGTGCGGGTCCGTCACCAACATCATGCGGGGACAATCCCCGCAGGACTTGAAACCGGGTATCCTACTGCACCAGGAGTCGAAGACACAAGAAAAAACAGAGACAAAAGCCTCAAAAAGTCAGTCAAAAATTGACTGGGGGTTCCTGCTCATCCCGGATCTGCGCTTGCTGGCGCGGAAAAAGAAAGAACTGACAGCGCGCGTGGGCGGCGTCTAAGTAGCGCCCGCGACGCCATCTCGGCGACCACGACGCCAACGACGGACGCGGAGCCGCACGACGCCACCTACCGACGCGCAGGGGTACTGCTGACGAAAACTTTCCGGATTCAGTCTGACGCCTGGGGATATTCTAAGGTAAGGAATCTATCACTATGTGTTTCTTTCAGATTACTGAATTTAGGGGCGTTAAGGGGAGATTAAGGTAGTAAGGTAGTAGCCCAATGGGCTACCTACCCCTGGGATGACTACACCCCCTATATTACCACTTCCATAAACTTGGGCATAAACCTGACCCTGGTTTCACTAAAAACAAGATAGTGGAATCTTTCTTTTGTTGTTCACTTCAGGTAGCCCACCTTAGGGGTGTGACTAAACATGCCTTCTCACTAGCTAATTTTCTGCATGTCCTGGTGCCAAATGGGCCTCTGGGCAGGAGGTGGCATCTCCCAGGTCTGGGGGAAGCCGGGGTCACATATCAAAGGGCTTTGAAGCCTCTGGCCATGACATGCTAAAACACTAGTCATCCTGCTGGAGAAGGTGTGAACACCTTCCTCCAGAGCAGGCATTGTTTCTGGCCTCTGAGAGCGTGGCTCTCACCTGCAGGGGGTCAGACATTCATCTGTGGTGGCAGGCTGGACGATATCAGTCAACCAGCACACTAGATATGGGTATTTTTCTGGGGGCACCTCTATCGTGCCTTCTGGGTGCATGTCATAATAAATCTAGTACCGGCAATAGCACAGATTTAGTAAGACAAGATGTTTGATACCAAGCATAATGGGTTTCAGTAAAGACATCATGTAGCTGGGGAACTCGTAATGACCAGTGCCCACTACATATACTTAAGATGGCTTCCTGATCACTTGCAATGTCGTGACAATGGAACCAGACATCACAGGGACATATCTGCTCATGCAGACATGTCCACACAGATACTATAATGCACCCTGCCTTAGGGCTCCAAGGCCTGCTGTAGGGGTGATTTACATATAGTATATGCAGTGTGTGGGCATGGCACACAGGGAGCGCGCCATGCTGGATTTTCGAAATGGTTTGCACCATGTCACGCAGCCTGAAATGGTAGTCTGCATGGATTTGGGTGTGGGTCCCTCAGGGTGGCAGAATACGTGCTGCAGCCCTTAGGGGCCCTCTTTAGAACCCATGCCCTAGGTACCAGGGGTACCATTTACTAGGCACTTACAGTGGTGCTATAGGCTGTGCTAATTGGGTGCAAATGAGCCTGGGGTTTGTTTTAGGGAAAGAGCACTGGCACTGGGGCCTGGTTAGCAGGGACACAGTGCACATCAGGTGAAAAACATCAATACCAATGGCAAAAGTGGGAAGACCATGACAAAAAGGGGCACTTTCCTATAGCATTCACCTGATATACTTACCTTGGAAGCAATATTATTGTCCTTCGATGTAATGCATGCAAAACAGTGGGAGTATACCTAGCTAGGAGCGTAAGCCTTTAAGACGGTTGACAAGAAGCACACAAATGAGGGTTTGTCCCTAGTTTACACAACAATATCCTCCTCACTTGTTGGAGATGTAGTCCTGCCTGAATGTACAATCAAGTTGGATAAAATGGTCAATTTGGGAGTCAGCAAGGTTGCACGTTATTTAGAAAAACTGCCTAAAAGGCATCAAGGAGGCTCCAATAAAAGCTCTCTGAAGTCTCTCTTTCTAAGATAAGAGAAATCACGATTCATTAAGTTCACCAACTTTCCCTTCGCCCCCAAGTAATAAGAGTGTTAACAAATCTGCACACACAGTTCACATGTCAAGAGAGATCCACCTTTTTTTCCGGGTCGTGGGAGTTTTGAGTAAGGTACAGCAAGTGTCATTTTAGACCGGGTAGTAGCCATTCTATCAAAAGCTGGACTCAACAGTCACACATTCTTCTTTCGACAAAGCTAAAGTAAGTTTGACCCCCTTCTATAGCTATTCTTTTGCATAACACTTAGTAATATCACATAAGTAACAGGTATCTCTTTTAAGGGTCACTGATTAGAGGAAAAAGTCAAACACGCAGAAAATCTGCAGGTAGACAGTATATCTAATTACAGAATTGTAGAGGAACCTAGCACTCACAGCGACTCCTGGGCACTAGCGCTGACATTTATGAAGGTGTATAAAGAGTCTGGTTGTGATCGTTACCTCAGCGGGAGAGGGGCGTGACTGACTGTGATGCCAGCCGCGATAACTATGACGCCATTGAAGGTTAATATGATCCTAGGGACCGTGATTTTAAATATTTATTGAGGATTATTAAGACGCCAGCAAGCGTGACTATGATGTCATTGAAGTTACTATGATGCAAGCTAGGGTGCTTATGATGCCTGTGTGGGTGACTGTGATGTAAGAGAAAGTGATTATGATGCCATTGAGGGGGGTTATGTTCCTAGCAAGGCTGCTTCCTATATCAGCGTGGATGACAAACAGTGTATCGTGTTATTGAGCACAATTGTGATGTCAGCAAGCCTGATTGTGTTACTGAGGGCTACTGTGATGTCTGCGAACTGTACTATGATGCCAATAGAGTTACTGCGATTTATGATGGCACTGAGGGTTTATATGATACCAGCAAGGGTGGGTATGATATCACTGGGGGTTGTTTTGCTGTCGGGGAGGGTGATTTTATGATGTCAGTGTGGAAGAATGTGACGTAATGAATGCTTTTACGTTGTCAGTAAGCGTTATTATGATGCCAGCGCGGGAGGGGGTGGGGGATAATTGCAGCGATAGCAACTATGACATCAACGAAGGTGGCAAAAATATTTCGAAGGGCGGATGTGATGTCAGTTAGCATGGCTACGATGTCCGTGAGGGCGTCTATGAAGCTACTGACGGTCACAGTAATGTCAGGGGGGTGAGCAAGGCAGCCTTCGCGCAGTAAGGGAGACAGGTGTCTGGTCCCTGCTATGACTCTACACTTTGCAAAACACTGTCCCACGGGTGGGAAGGTGTGACCAGGTTGGAGGTGAAAGCAGGATCGGTGCCCCCTTACCTTAGATCAGAGGGGCATGGTCGAGAAACGCCTTGGTGCTGATGGGTGAGGTGGTGCTAAGGTGTGAGGGGCGTGGTGCTAAGTGATCCGTGATCTGAGTGCGAGCTGAAGTCCCCCCCGCACCGGACTCACCTTTGGAAATACAGCAGCCCATCCTGAAGACCGGGGACCGGCTGGGGCAATAAGCCTCATCTGTTCTTCCTCTGCCTCATCCTGAAGCCAGGGGTCGAGCTCTGTCCGGGGGCAGCAAGGAGAGCAGGTGGCATGGTAGGCAGGAGACGGGGCTGTTCCGCCCACTTGCCGCGTGTCATTGCAAATGGTTACATTTAAAACTGAGCGCGGCGCCGATTCAAGGACACCGCGCTCGTTTTTTTTTTTTTTTTTTAACTTTAACACTGAGCGCGGTGTCCTTTAAGCGGGCGCTGCGCTCAGTGTTAAAGTTAAAAAAATATATAAAGAAACCGAGCGTGGTGTCCTTGAGGCGGCGCCACGCTCAGTTTTAAAGTTAAAAAAAACAAAAAAACAAAGAGCGCGGTGTCCCTGAGATGGACGCCGCGCTCAACATAAATGTAAAATATAAACAAATAAAGTGAGCGCGGTGTGCCTAGCGGACGCTGCGCTCATTAAAGTAATAAAAACATACAATTTCGAGCGCATAGCGCTGCAGCCGCCATTGTCCCTATCAGTGTCTATTTTAAAAATAGTGCTCGCCCACCACATAAAGCCCACCATGTAACGCCGTCAGCAAACGATCCAGTCGGGATGGGCGGGGCCACAAGGAGACAGGACAGTAACAAAAAAGCCTCACTTTCAACCGGAGGCCAGCGTTTAACATAAATGATGACGCCAGCCAATAAGATTGATGGGCGGGGCTTTAAGTCCCCTTCCGAAATCATCTCGATCACAATAAGCCTCGCAGAGCGAGGAGCACATGCGCGCTCCAGCGCTAGGTCTGAGAGACCTAATAACATACAGTTACAATCAATTTGAAGTTGGATTTCCAGTTTACATAGGAACAGTTCGCAAGCCGATGCAATATCGGCTGTTCACTCAATGCGCAAAAAAACGAAAAAAGAGCAAATTCAGCATTGAACACAACATACTTATCTTTCTCTTTAAAGGATATTTCGGAAACAAAGCAACAACAACAAAAAATTAAAGGACAGAAGAAAATACCACGGCATTCATGTGCGGCTAAAAGCATTCCACAATTTTATTTTAGTTTTGCCCGAGAACATTTAAATATATTCACCATACTTAAAGAAATGTATGTGCCTCCCAAAAAAAAAAAACATACAGTTACAATCAATTTGAAGCTGGATTTCCAGTTTACATAGGAACAGTTCGAAAGCCGATCCAATATCGGCTGTTCACTCAATGCGCACAAAAAAAAAAAAGAGCAAATTTAGCATTCAACACAACATACTTACCTTTCTCTTTAAAGGATATTTCGGAAACAAAGCAACAACAAAAATAAATTAAAGGACAAACGAAAATACCACGGCATTCATGTTTAAATAAACAAACAAAAATCACAACCCAAAAACACGCACCTTAATACACAAAATTACAATTATCTAAATACACACTGCTACCTAACAAATTACAATAAAAAAATACATCCACACACAAACACATTACGCTCACAAGTCACCACTAGCAAAATAAGCAAGCAAGCAACAAAAATACACGAACAATATTAATACATCGCCACACAAACACAATAACGCTCACAAGTCAACAATACTAACAAAAACGTGCACAAGCACAGCTCACAAGACACCAATACAAAGAGAAAACAGAAAACGTGCACAAGCAGAATGAGCAAGCAACCAAAAAACACAAAAGAGTTCCAACACAAACACTTCATTCCACGAGCAGCATGTTTACAGTAGTTAGGCGGTGCTGCATAGGCGTTCCCAAAGAAATAAAGGAGAAACTAAAAACGCATTAGCCTGTCAAAACGAAGAGATTAAAGCAGACAAGCACACAAACCAATAAAAAGCCAATAGGTGCAGTTTCCCCACATATACTAATTACTTGATGTCTCGGAGAGACAGCGCATGCGCTGCCTAGTCGAGACCTAAAAGAGTCACCACCCTACGATTCCTTCTCTTGGTAGTAGCTTTCAAATGGATGGCTAAATTATCTGCAGCCTCTGCCGTCCACCTATGCCAGATTGTGTACTCCAGCAATTTGTTTGCAACATGCATAGGCAAAATGTCACCAAAGAGTCAATGGTGAGCCACCCTGGGAAAGAATACATGAATGATACTCAAACTACATATCGGACATTCTGTGCTGCAGAAAGGATGCCCTCCATCTCACAAAAGAAGTGAAACTTTGCTAGAATGTCTCAGGGTCATTGTAGGGATCAGGCAGTCTTTGGGCCCACTCTATGGCCTTGGCCAAAGCGCAACCCAAGTGTTTCCTCGACAAGCAGTGAAGAAGAAACACCCACATTGAAGAGTTCCAGGTCTGATTTTTCCACATATTGCTGCAAAGCCGTCACAATATTAATAGAGAGGCCGGCCTGCGGGGAATTTCGCTACATAGGCAATATGGGGAAAACACATAAACAACAGGCATGACTCATCTTCGAAGCACGAAAATCTGCCAGTAACCAGCATCTTGTGCTCCCAGACTCGAAACAGGAGCCCCCGGAAAAGGGCGCCACGGTGCTGGAGGCAACACTCCTGGCGATGCAGAATAACCTGCAGTCCATTGATGGAAAAATAGATGCGCTCAACCTGCGAATGGATCACTTGGCAGCTAAGTTAGACAAGCAGGGTCCCAGGCTGAGGGAAGCAGAACAGCGCATATCCAACGTGGAGGATGGCCTACAAACTGTGACCTCTAAATGCCTGAATAAGGAGAAGGTGTTGGCGGTGTGATTCAGGCTAAAAATGAGGATTTAGAGGCATGGTCACAGCGAAACAATCTCCGGATTACTGGACTTCCAGAGTCGACAAATACAGGAAGACTGGAGCTGTATATCGAAACAATGCTAAGGGAGATCTTTGGGCCTGAAAACATGTCTGCGGTCTTGATAGTGTAAACAGCCCATAGGTCATTGGCGGCGCGGCCTGTCCTGGGTGCTCCACCACGCCCGATCATTGCAAAATTGCTCAACTATCGGGATCGGGATGCGGTCCTGCGCCTAGCAAGGGAGAAACAGACCATCAACTACCAAGGAAATGACATTGCTTTCTATCCTGACTTCACTGCCTCGGTTCAAGCGGCGCAAAGAGAATTCCTGCCAGTCGAGAAGAATCTGCAGGCCGAACATATATAATATGCAAAGCTATACCTGGCCCACTTGCGTATAGAGGTTGGGGGAAAAATACGATTTTCAATTCACCAAAAACGCTATGGACTACATCAAATCACTACCGAAATGCCAGAGAGACCAAGCTGAAAGGCTAGAAGGAGACGAATCTGGCAGGGACTAGGTCGGCGGCATGAAGCGTTGGGGAGAGCTGAAATATGCAGCCACCTGAATCATATAGGCTGTTATCACTAATAAATATCGACACTAAAATCCTGGCGAAAATAATCGCCACCAGACTGTAACCTCTTGTGCCAAATTTGGTCCTTCCGGACCAATCGGTGTTTGTGCCTGAGAGATCCAATGTGTATAACCTAAGAACCCTGTTTGCAGTTTTGCACCAACTAAATCCGGAGCTGAAGGCTGTGGAGGTGTTTTATTCGCCGCCAAGGCTTTCGATTCCATACAGTGGGGATACATGTTCACAGTACTGCACCGTACGGAGATGCCGCTTGCATTTCTAAGGTGGGTGCGCCTGCTTTACTCCAACCCAATAGCGAGGCTACTTATCAAGAAGTTCATCTCTGATCCAATCGAGGTCTGAAGGGGTACTAGGCAGGGGTGTCCACTATCCCCGATGTTGTTCTCCCTAGTTTTGGAGCCCCTGGCATGTATAATCAGGCAGAGTTATGCGCAGGCCACACTGAGGTTTCAACAGCGCCCCCTTGCCATATCCCTTTATGCAGATGATATGCTTCTGTATGTGAGGGAGCCCGAGATACATATGGCACCCATGATACGGGAATATGTGAGGTTCGAGAGGTATTCAGGCCTCAGTATTAATTGGGACAAATCTACCATATTTCCCCTCGCACAATACACTATCCCACACGATCTGGAGTTTCCATTGGCCTGGGCAACCGAACCTGTCAAGTATTTAAGCATCTGGGTACATAGAGATCCAGAGGTAGTGGTCCGCATAAATTATAGACAGGCTTTACGAAGCTGACGGACCAAGTCGCCAGATTTATACGTCTTCCACTGTCTTTGGCGGACCAGCAGTAATGAAAATGTTGGTATTGCCCAAATTTTTATATTTGTTTGTGAATATACCCATAGTATTAAACAAGGCAATATTCAAGTCCATCAAAACATGCATGTTAACACTAGCATGGGCGGGTAAGCAGTCTAGATGCAGCTTGGACATCCTAACACAGCTGTATGAGAGAGGAGGCTTCGGCACCCCGGACATGCGCTTATATTATTTATGTGTGCAAGCTCAATTCGCACACTATTGGCATTTTCCACAGCGTTATCTGCCACAACTGGCGGTGGAAGTAGATGATGCTTATCCAATCCTGCTCACTGCCATGGTACAACGTAACAGGCCTGAGATTTCTCGACTGGAGATAAATACTGTAACTAGCACTTCAAAGGCTTGGAGTGGGCTGGGTGCTAGGGCGGGAAGGGAATATATATGCGCCGGCTATGCCCCTGGCGGCTCACCCACACATCTGTCACTCGTGAGCCCAGGGCATTGGGGATTCTGAGAACTGCTGGGGTGAATACACTGGGAGAACTACACACCGACGGGCAGTTTTTAAGACTAGATGCACTTACTGCTGAGCAGCCCTATACGGCGCTGCTAGGATTTGTGTACACTAGGCTTCGGGTGGCTGTAAGGTCATAATATCCGGAGTTTCCAAGAGAGCCGATGATGTTAAAAGCGTTTCAGATGTTACCTACCACTGGGGAGCGGAAAGGGTTCATAACTAGATTATATAACACATTCGTCAGAGAAAATCCTGAAGTCAGATCTGCAGCCCCTGGATAGGCGGAATGGTGCGCCTGACGCGCCTCTGACCTGGGAGGACTGGGAGACATGTTGTGCACTCACTGCAAACTGCAACCTTAGAATAATCCACTTTAAGTTCATACAACAAACGTATTACACTCCTGCATGGCTCCACTGATATGGGCTGCAAGAGGATTCATTGTGTGTAAGGTGTGGCAGTGCTGCGAACTGAAAACCGAGGCTGCCAAAGGATTCGGACGAGGAAGAAGCCCCAGCAAGGCTGTGCCTGTGACCGCGAGGGGAATGGATAATCACTGCTAATTCCCTCCTTGTAGAGCGACTAAAAGATTTCATAAACGCTACGGCAGAATTACATACATTGTTGCACCGGCTGCATCCTGTTTCCACGAGCCCTAAAACAACACGTTAAAAATAACATAAAGTCATTAAGCCTGCAACAGTATCAGTATCATATAATTCAAAACAGACTCCCAGACCTCTTGTTCTTTAAGAAATGCAAATTCCATATGGGAATTCGCCCTGAAACAATACAGATATTTCCCAGTCACACGCCGTGAAGAGAATTGAAAAATACCCCACCAATTAATTACGGGGTTCGAAACGCGTCAGCGTTTTCTTGTTTCCTCCTGGGATAGAATCTAAATAATTACCCAGCAGGCTACAGCCTGAATAAATACACAAATTAATAGTGTTCTTTCAAAAAATAAGTGATAAGGCTGTTATGTTTTCAAATGACTGGTTGATGTATAAACATGCTGATTTGTGTTTTTGTAAATAATGGTTTGTTTCACGTCTATGTTGAATATTGTTTGATTATATGTGAATGTCTAAGGTAGTCTGTCTTTTGCACTGATACGTTCTAACAATGTTGAATTGTATTTAAAAAAATCAAAAATAGCAGTAAATGAATACTTCAGACTCATTAAATGATTTAATGGTCTAAGTCTGTTTAATCAATAAACAGCCATCCAAAAAGCCGGCCAGGATCTCTTTGTTTAGATAAAATTATATGGGGCCTTCCTGAGAGGTCTCGGGCCAAAACCCCCCTTTTGTATCAAATTCACACGAGACAGCCGGTCATTTGGGGGGCCCGCCTGACCACGCATCAAAACTACCAGGTGGGCCGTGCATTTTGGTCCCAGAAGACTGCCCGTGCTGTCTGTTGTCGGCAACCGCCCCACGGCGTAAGCGAGTCAAACGGGTACCTGACCCCGAACTAGCCAGCGACCATGGGGAAAGAGCGACCGGCCTACTTGCAGACCGAAATGAATACGGCTCGCTTTGTCCACCCACCCCCTGAGGCCAGCGCCCTCCACAGCAGGAGCAGACAGGGACAGACTCTATCCTATAAGCCATACAGGCGTCCTGGAAGGCCTTCGAGTGGGGAAGTGGGCATGGAAGTCGCCCTCCTGTGCCAACACCTAAGCAACGTTGTTAAGAGAGTATCCTAGGCTAACAGCTGCATCTCTACACTGGAGGACTCCTCCAGGGAACTCTGCTTGACGGTCGCCCAACTCCCCTTTTCCTGATGGAGGAGCGCGCAGAAGACGTAGAAAATAGAGCGCACAGGAACAACTTGCGATTTGTGGGGTTACCAGAGGGACTGGGGAGCACAGCTTTGGGGGTTCCGTTGGACAGATGAATTTGAGGATCATACAGCCCTATAGGCGGACAATGTCCTCATTTTTATGGGCCGGCCACAAATCTCCAGGCCTCTTACCCTCCAAATTCTGCATCTTCCTGGTGAGGCCTCTGGTTTCCGGGTTAAATGGATCAAATCCCACCCGGTCCCTCCACAGAAATGCCTCCATAGTCATTTGGCAGTTCCAACTCCAGTCCGATATCTTCGTTTCAAATACTTTGAGGTCCACATTGCCCTTGAACCAGATCTGATCTGGAGCCTCAATCTTCGCACCTTGCAATCACAAACTCAACAGGACTACGTCCTTGGGCGAGCGGCCATCTTTAAAATGATGATCATCCCTCGACTATTGTATGTCTTGCAAAATTTTCCATTATACATCCCGCAGACCTGGTTCAAGAAACGAACAGCGCATATGCAAACCTTTCTATGGAGAAATAAAACATCCAAGATTGCTTTCCACAAACTTATCCAGTCCACGTATGAGGGAGGCATGGCCGACCCAAAGTTGTACTATTACGTGCTCCAGATCCAGGTGTTTAATGACTGGCTCTTTAGAGAGCATAAGGACCATGCCTTTTGACCTGAGGTCTCGCTAATAGGTAGACACTATATTGAAGGTCTACTATATGGCGACCCGATTCTGAAATTACTGCTGGACCTAATGTGTGTACCCACTGTGTGCTGGCAGGTGGCCCTCCAGTGGATTTGCTGGGACCGGAGAGGTGCGCAGGAAACCCTGCTCTGGCATACCACATGGCTTCTCCAGATAGTCTGCCTGGGAGGTTTTGAGCACTAAAACACCATTGGCATCTCAAGATAGGCGATGTCAGGAGCGGTTCTCACATTATCTCCTTTGCGGAGCTACAAACCAAATTCTTTTTGCATAACTCACAATTTTACAAATAGCTACAGTTGTGTCACGCCCACGCGACCTACAGCCCCACGCTGTCCGACCTGCCCGAGTGCAACCCAATGGAGCCCAAGGTCATTATGGACCCGCTGGGAAAGGGCGTAATCTCAATAATATATAAATCACTAGTCCCCAACACCCAGACCGACTTCACAACCTTGAGGAAACAGTGGGAGGAGGGGGTGGGCCCCTGGATGAGAGCGACTGGTGTGTGGGAGAAATGGCCCCAAGAGAGCTGGCCATCTCATCCCGCCTATGCCTCATCACACTAAAGTACTTTCACCAGACCTACCTTAACCCTCAGCGCCTAGAAAAGATGGGTGCGCCTTTCCAACGCAACATGTCCCAGGTGCACCAGTGATGACTTCGAGTTCTTTCATATGGTTTGGGAGTGTCCTGTTATTGCTCAATACTAGGATAAGATCTTCTCTACACTTACCCAAATCACTGAACGGCCAGTAGACTCCTCTCCCAGCATCGCTTTACTTGGGATCCTGGAGAATGTGGGAGGCTCTCGGGGAAACCACACCTAGGTAGGGGAGGGGGCCACAGTTGCCAAACGTGACATCATGTAACACTGGATAGAGGCCAACGCCCCCACACAAGCAGACTGGAGAGCGGCGACGGACAGGTGTGTGAAGTTAAAGGAACCCATGTACACAGCAAAAGATGCCCCATAAACACCATAAGATCTAGTTGAGATGGTGGGAATACTACAACATAGTTGGCCCTTACAGACTGCGCCAGATACTTTGCCTGAATAAACACTGTGATACTCCCAAATTGTCCTAACTACAGTGCTTACAATGTGTGTTTTCCTTATTTTTGTTTCCTTTCCGCTATATTCTCTGCCATGTTCTGGCGTTTGCATAAACTCAATAAAATGTATTTTATTTAAAAAAAAAAAAAAAAAAAAAAAAGAAACCCATTACTATATCACCATAATCCAAACCCATGTTCAATGCAATCATTATCAATAAGGTAGTCACCATATTCATGAAAAATCACTGTCAACGATACATTATTAATTCTAAAAATTCAACGTAAGGTGTCTGAGTCTTTTTAATATGCGTACAAGCCACCACTCGAGGACTCTGGACTCTCAGGGAGGAGAACAAACTTTCCAGCCTTAGGAGTGCTTTGAAAAATAGCTGAAAAATCTCACCAGGTCATGCTTCCTGTGAACTGGGAGACATAGGGTTACGTTTCAAATCCAATCGGGGGAATGTGGGAAGGGCTGCTGCACCCCCTGCAGCCCCCATATCATGTAAAATTCGTTGTGGTAGTGCTCTCCTGGGGTCACCACAAGATAGGTAATATTTGTTTAAAACAAGCCAGAGGGCATTATGTGGTGCTCCCTCTGTGGAGCATGCATATTTTTAAAAAGAGGTGCCCATTCCCACCGGGATACCTTGAGCTGGTTTTCCTTGCAGAGGCAGCACACACAGGGAGCCCACCCTCGCACTGCCCAGCTGGCTCCCGGGGTGCCTTGCCGCATAGGCTTGGGAGCCTACAGCTGCTTCTCCTGGTCCCGCCGGTCTCCAGGTGGCAAATGGCAATTCCGGGAGCAAGCACTATTCATGTCCCCTTCCTGGAGAATTCATTTATATAAATCTTGTGCCCACCGGGCCCTGGCGCACCCTATGGGGGATTTAGGAAAGCACCAGCGGAGCACCATGTGCTCCAGTTCCACTACACAGGTCAAAGTTCAGATATTTAAAACACTATAACACAAGCCCCAATGGGCCTCTTTAAACTATTTTGGTCTAATCTTACTCCTGGTGGCAAGCTCTAGCCACCAAGAGAATTTTCAGTTGGCCTCTTGGTCTAACAACATCAAACTTTGCAGGGGGGGTGGTTCCACTGGTTTACTCCAGCAACTTTCCTCCTTCTCTTTGTTTCTGGTGTTCTTCTCCTCCTGCTGGGGTACAGAAGTCCAGAACGTCCCTCAACAGATCCTTAGGGGGTGTGAGAGAACCAGCCTCACTGGTCCTGGAAAGACACACTGGTTCTGGGGTCAGCTGTAGACAGAGTCCTTAGTCCATTATTGCATCAGGAGGCTTGTCCTCCCAGCTTTCCATGGTGTTGCCGCTGTTGCAGTCTAGGTCCAGAGTCTAACTCTAGAAGCCATGCACCATCCTGTGTTGGCTTCAGCTGTCTGGGATTCCTCCTTCGGTCAGTAGGCCTGGGCCGTCCCAACCTTGATACAGTGTGACAGCTAATTAACAGATGAAGAATTTCTTTCCCACTCCTTTCTCCTCAGGAGCTAGGTGGAGCACTGCTAATGAATCATTTTGTGTGGGGAGGCCTTCCTTGGTCCTCTCTGCTGGGAAGCAGAGTAATTACCTTGGCCCAGCAGGGTGACAAAAGACCTGGACTTTGAACCTCAGCTAAGCCAGAGAAATATGAAAAGTCTGGACGACCCATAAGGTGTATATGTGGAGGTTGGGGCTTGTACAGTCAAACTTGGTGTACATGTTTCACCCCAGTTTTATACCTTACAGGACTTTGTAGGCCTAAGAGAAGCGAAAGTGCACGCTAGGTAGATTTCCCCTTATGTGTATAATACAGTGTCACTGCAGTAAGGACAGTGTCTACTAATAATATAAGGCCTATCCCAGGTAAACATCTAACCTTGCAGAGTCCCCTCTGCTCCAGGCTACTTGTGTGTAGTTACCAGGCTGAGCATGACAGCAGTCTCACACATGTAAGCAGCCAAGTGCCCCTTATCCTAGCTACATTGCAGTGGCATTATCCTAAAAGGCAGACGGTGGCAGTTAACACGCGCAGCCCATTTACCATGTGATTATTATGGGTGAGACACAAGTAGTGAGACTCTCCCACAGTAAAAAGTCCAAAACCGGGTGATCAAAAAAGCAGAAAATCTGGGCAAACTAAATAGGAGTAACCCGCCCGTTCAAGCCAGCAAGCCAGCCAGCATTCACAGTTGGGGGACTCCAAGCCCCAAGGTCCATAGCACCAGGTGGCGCCGATGCCCGCAATCGTGCCAAGAGGCGCATAAGAACGCTCAGGGCTCCCGCGGTGCGGGAGCCCGTTCAAGCCAGAAAGCCAGCCAGCCTTCACAGTTGGGGGACTCCAAGCCCCAAGGTCCATAGCGCCAGGAGGCGCCGACGCCCGCAATAGCGCCAGGAGGCGTATCAGAACGCTCGGGCTCCTTCGGCACGGGAGCCCGTTCAAGCCAGCAAGCCAGCCAGCCTTCACAGTTGGGGGAGTCCAAGCCCCAAGGTCCATAGCGCCAGGAGGCACCGACGCCCGCAAACGCGCCAGGAGGCGCATAAGGACGCTCGGGGCTCCCGCGGTGCGGGAGCCCGTTCAAGCCAGCTAGCCTTCACAGTTGGGGTACTCTAAGCCCCAAGGTCCATAGCTGCAGGAGGCGCCGACGCCCGGAATCGCGCCAGGAGGCGCATAAGAACGCTTGGGGCTCCCGCGGCGCGGGAGCCCGTTCAAGCCAGCAAGCCAGCCAGCCAGCCTTCAAAGTTGGGGGACTCCAAGCCCCAAGGTCCATAGCGCAAGGAGGCGCATAAGAACACTCGGAATACTCGGAACTCGGAACACTCGCATAAGAGCACTCGAAAGTGCACGCTAGGTAGATTTCCCCTTATGTGTATAATACAGTGTCACTGCAGTAAGGACAGTGTCTACTAATAATATAAGGCCTATCCCAGGTAAACATCTAACCTTGCAGAGTCCCCTCTGCTCCAGGCTACTTGTGTGTAGTTACCAGGCTGAGCATGACAGCAGTCTCACACATGTAAGCAGCCAAGTGCCCCTTATCCTAGCTACATTGCAGTGGCATTATCCTAAAAGGCAGACGGTGGCAGTTAACACGCGCAGCCCATTTACCATGTGATTATTATGGGTGAGACACAAGTAGTGAGACTCTCCCACAGTAAAAAGTCCAAAACCGGGTGATCAAAAAAGCAGAAAATCTGGGCAAACTAAATAGGAGTAACCCGCCCGTTCAAGCCAGCAAGCCAGCCAGCATTCACAGTTGGGGGACTCCAAGCCCCAAGGTCCATAGCACCAGGTGGCGCCGATGCCCGCAATCGTGCCAAGAGGCGCATAAGAACACTCGGGGCTCCCGCGGTGCGGGAGCCCGTTCAAGCCAGAAAGCCAGCCAGCCTTCACAGTTGGGGGACTCCAAGCCCCAAGGTCCATAGCGCCAGGAGGCGCCGACGCCCGCAATAGCGCCAGGAGGCGTATCAGAACGCTCGGGCTCCTTCGGCACGGGAGCCCGTTCAAGCCAGCAAGCCAGCCAGCCTTCACAGTTGGGGGAGTCCAAGCCCCAAGGTCCATAGCGCCAGGAGGCACCGACGCCCGCAAACGCGCCAGGAGGCGCATAAGGACGCTCGGGGCTCCCGCGGTGCGGGAGCCCGTTCAAGCCAGCTAGCCTTCACAGTTGGGGTACTCTAAGCCCCAAGGTCCATAGCTGCAGGAGGCGCCGACGCCCGGAATCGCGCCAGGAGGCGCATAAGAACGCTTGGGGCTCCCGCGGCGCGGGAGCCCGTTCAAGCCAGCAAGCCAGCCAGCCTTCAAAGTTGGGGGACTCCAAGCCCCAAGGTCCATAGCGCAAGGAGGCGCATAAGAACACTCGGGGCTCCCGCGGCGCGGGACGCGTGCTGGTGCGCCCGAGCAAAGCCTGTGCCAAGGGCAGGCCCATCCGCGCCCGTCAGAGCCCGTAGGAGGCTGGGCTGGGCTCACCCTCTTGGTCCTCCAGCACTTTGCTAGGCTCTTTGGCCCAGGAATTTTTTCCCACACAGGACATAATTGAGGGAACGTTGCGATAAGACTCTGTTCGTCGGACTGTTGCCTTTGCACCCGGGACGGCAAGCGCCACCGAAGGGAGGGTCCTACAATCCCCAGAGCGCCCTGCGGCTTGCGCGCTACCAACGACGCTGCCCTCACGCACCAGGAGGCGCTGTTAAGCCCCGGAGGCCCCCTGTGCCGCCCGTTATTGCCGGTGGAGGCCAGGCTGGGCTACCTCCCTGTCGTTCACTGCAAACATCCGACCAACTTGTCGCTTCCAAATAACTTAAGGTACTGTGCCTCCGGCAGAACTTAACTGTATTCCACCAGACGGCCCCATACAATTTGCAGATTATTATTTTGTTTTATATAGTACTATTTTCCCTCTTTTGCATTTATAGAATTGCTTGTGGTTGGGATGGGAAAGCGAAAATCAGCAGAGGGTGGGTTAAGGGAAATTTCCGCCAAAAAAGTAAAAAGGAAGCAAAAGATAATGAGTCTGATGGCGGGCGGGGGGGTTCTCGACTGCATTGATGACCTACTGGCTGAATGTGAGGTTCTTCTTGACCCCCCCAGCTCCACTTCCCCACTCACATCTGCCCTTGGGCATTTTTCATCAAGTACCACACCACCGCGCCTTATACCAGCTATGTTCAAAAAAGGTGGAGGTAGGAACAAAACATCTCATAAGTCCTCTCTACCATTTGCTAGCTCTGATTGTGGGGTCAGAATTATGCCACCTACCACAGTGGATCTGTCTTTGTTTCCCTGTCATAATAGCTTTTCACCACTGGTAGAACAAGATGACCCAGAGTAGGCTTCAGATAGTTTAGCTAGTGCAGTGCAATCGACGAGGTCACCGACTGATACAACTAGGCTATTGGCTGACTCATGCCTAAATGTGGATGCTCTAGCATCCGATAGAATAGCTATGAATACCAACAGTGCAACTGCTAAGCGTATGGTCAGTCCACCTAGTAATTTATCAACTCAAGCTAATGAAGCCACTACACGAAGACCGCTAACATCACAGATAATTGACTTAGCCCAGGAAATTAAAAAACTTAAAACAGCTGTAAGCAACCTCGCAGCCTCCCTGAGTAAGGTTCATACTGATGTCCAGAGTATCCAGAATCAATTACGGGCACAATCACACACACAGGAAGATACCCAGGGGGGCACAAGTACCATGAGGCAGCCGAAAGGGGACCATAACAGCTTCAACAGTTTCAACCCAGGAAGGGCAAGTAGCGACCCCATAGACCAGACCCCTATTATTGCTCGATATACTAACAGCCAACCCAGCTATGGTAAAGGGGCAGGCCAACTCATCTCAGGCAGAGCAAAGCTTGATAACCTAAGTAATACTGAAAGACTAAGGATAGACCCCGTATGTTATATAACAAACCGCACCCAAGCACTAACTATCTCACACACGAACACAGACATAAGGAAGACAATCTATCTAGTTAATGTCCCAAAGAACCAATCTACGACACAGACAGAGGACGAGTGCTCTTTAATCAATAAATGCACTCATTGGATACGGAGAGTGAGAGGGTGCAGGTCTATTATAAGGGAAGACATAACTGGGGCTAAAAAGTTACCTGATCTGGGAGGTCCTAAGGATGCACATGACGCGATAGCGCTTACACTGACGCACCGTCATCTGGTGGAAAACTTGGTGGCTTTTGATTTGCACACTGAAAATTTGGTTAATACTAAAATACGTTTCAAGTATAACTACCCAGAGTTGCCATCAGAATTAAATCGATCATCTTGTGCAGCCCTCCAAAATAATGGGTCCCTATTGAACGAGATCGATTGAAGGCCAACCACGCTCCCAGTAGCCCCCAAGTCCCAGGCCAGTGTCTTAGCACGGGACATAATACACTGTCAGTTGCACCACGATGAAAGCCTCTCAGCAGAGGAAAACACAGTTGAAATGTTGGTGCATGCGCCAGATTATTCCGTAAGGCCCGCCACTCCTCATGGTCGAGTCTTTATTGTCCACCAACCGATCACAACGAAGTTTATCGATAGTATCATGGAACATTGCTGGGCTGCGGTCTAAGGGAGTGTCCCCCGACTGGATTTCCTTTGTTGAGGAAAGCGATATATGTATCTTTCAAGAATCATGGTCAGTTGAACCGTACTATCATTTGGGTTATTTAAACTATTATAAACCAGCTACCCAAGGCAACAAGGGACGCCCTTCGGGGTGATGTAGCTCAGATTTCATCTGGATTCAGGCATTGCTTTATTTTTGTGTTTCAGACAGACTGCATTTGAAAATGGCACTTTTGGTGCATGCAAAGTGAAAAACATGAAATGAGGCCTGGTCAAAATGCTTTCAGTCTGAAATGCTTGTGCTGAATTAACATGTGTTTTTGCAGTGTAGAAAACTCTTGATTTCAGTTTCCTTTAGAAGGCTCACTGCGGCCTCTTTAGCTTTGCCCAGCTCCTTTTCCTTGTAATCTACACTCCCTGTTCCTGTCTCAAGAGACTTTGGCTTTGTTGCATATTTAGACAATGCATATTCAGTTCATAACACATCTTCTTATAATGTGTATTAATTAATCAACCATGCACCAACACTACACATGGGGCAAACGCATTTTGCATGAAAAGCTATCTAAAACATTAGAGCATGTTGCTATGAGTATGTATTAATTGTTTGCGCTTTGAAAATTTGCACTAGAGCATGTTTATGCTATGTTGTACATTGCACATTTTGCATGTTGTGCACAAATGATAGAAAAGCTGCTTTAAACTAAAAGCTTTTGCTAGGTAATAACTAATACAGGGTACTAGTATGGGGGAGGAAAACATAATGGGTTTTATTTAATAAATTAATATTCTTTTGTGTTTGTTTTTGTTTTGGGCCCACCATAAAATGGCTGCCTAGGAATCCAGCATGGCTGAGAATTGTTAGCAGTGTGCTGAATGAGAGACGCATGCGCAGAGCCAGCTGCATGAACTGCCAAGTGCCTCAAGTGAAGACACATGGGTCAAGGCCACAATGAACTGTACACTCTTGTCATCGTGCCAATGTACCAGTATTTGTGGGTAAGTGTCATCCCTGTGTGCCAAGTGAAAGAGAAACAGGAAATTGAGTGATACATTTTGTTGCAAGAAATGTTCTTACTGATACATGTTATGTATATTGTTCTTAGCATTAAGCCCTTATTGTCAGAACTGGTATGGGTTGGATTTGCAATGAGAACAGGATGGTGAGACCCTCATGTCATCTATGCTAACCAATCACAGTCCGAGTTTCTACTGAAACTGCAACATTATTAGTATAGTCAGCCAAGAATTAGAGTATAAATAATGAACCCTTAGGGGGCGTGTCAGCCTTAGAAGTCTTAGAGGAGAGATGAGGAGGGAGCAGATCTGACCAGACATCATATGGGTTAGGTACGTGATCGTCGGTGGTGCAGCCTGGGAGGAGATCGCGTCCGAGGAGAGACAGAGGGAGGAGGGGTTCTTGCTCATATTTTTTCAGAGAGTCCTTGCACGTCATATTTTTGGCAAGGCAGATCACACTCCTCTGTGGTCTTGTGAAGAGAGGGCAGCCTCTCTGTGTGAGACTCAGAGAGACAGATTGAACAGACCAGGGCAGAGAAGGTCTAGCTGATGGAACAGGTTTAGATTTAGTTGCTAAAACTCTAAGTTTATGCTTTGACTAACTAACTAGTTTTGAAAAGATTTATTTGTCTTTTGCATTTATTTCTCTTTATGGGAGATTTTTGCCAATTAGTAATTATTGATTAGCCTTGCAAAACTCACTCTTGAATTATATTTTTCCTGAAACTCTTTAAAGAGTTCTGACTGACATAGAATTAGGGGTTTTTCCTCCTTTATGGAGTGCTTTGTATGCAACCTATAATATGTTTTGTATTAATTCTATTTTTCCTGCTTTTCAATTCTGTAACCTGATTGATATTTGACTAATGAATAACGGGTCAGACAAACTTAACTTTTGACTAGAAAATAAAACCCTTTAAAATATTCACAACTCTCTTTATTGGCTTAAATATTCATTGTATTTTTGATTTTTCATGTTTATGTAAAGTCTCCTGAAGGTGATACACGGTGGCAAAGGTCCATCACCTTTAAAGAGGTAAACTAGAAGTAAATGATGTTTTGCATTGAGAAAATACAGTGAAATTACCGCTGGATCAGGGGGGCCTTACAATCTGGGTCCAGCAGGACATCGGCCTTACCATAAAACCACTTCAGACGGAGAGCAATGATATTCTTGCTATCTGCCTGGGGTGCAGGATATATGGCGACATCGATATTTATAACATCTATGCTAGAGGACATAATGGGGGACGTAGGTCGGAGACAATTTCTGGCCTAGATGAGCTCTTACATAACATCTCCTGGTCTTCCTCTGTAATCCACATTTGATAGTGGGGAATTGGATCTAGCGGGGGAGGAGGACGAACAGTGGGGCATCCCTAACCTGGAAATACCCCCAATTAGAAAGTGGACGGAGGCTGCACTACAGATGAAGGTTCTAAGCCTTGAACATGGTCTAAGGGCAGTTAACGGAAGAACAAGATCTGACAAGCATGGGGCTCATACGTTTAGCAATGGCCGTCGTTCAAGCAGGATAGACTATATGTTAATTAGGTTAAAAATCTGGCACACCCTGCAGGATATGGTCGTGATGGATAGAATCGAGAGCGACCATAACCCACTCTGTTCAACACTCACAATTAAGGGTAAAAAAAGAGCAATTACAATCTTCCAATTTTTCACAAACAGGTGAACTGGCATTGACCAATGACATGCAACATCTTAAATGGCCAATGGTAAGTGAACGTCCCGACATACTATCAACTATTAACTCAGACCTGGAACATACTTTAACGCAGATGCTGTCTCTTCATTGTGACTCTCGTCCATTGAAAGATACAATACTTTTACATAATACCCTTTTTGATAGAATACGCACACATTTCCAAATCCCTTGTCGATCAAGGGTCAAGGGAAGCCAGCAACATCCTCACTAGTATAATAGTGAGTGCAAAAAAGCTCATAGAGCCTTGGGGGTGGGGGCGGGGGGCAATAAGATGAGGAGACCAGCTGAGTGTCCAACATTCAAGGAAGCTATACAAGAAGGTGATTTTGTCTGCCAAAAAGGCCTGGGATGAGAAAAGATGGCGGGACCTTATAGAAGCTTGTAAGGAGAGGAACATGCAACGCTTTTGGAGCCTGGTAAAATGGGGTGCGGGCGACACAGGGCAATCACCCCAAAATCATGTGGAGCCTGCTGCGTGGGTTACGTTTTTTCCAGATCAATACGCAGCTAATGATAAAATGGATTATGACCCCTCTTGGGTTTATTTTAAGTCATTGGATACTGTCTTCAACTTAGCTGATGTGACAATGGCGCTGAGCGCTGTCACCAGTGGGAGAGCGCCAGGCATAGACAAGGTCCCCGCACATATTTTTCTCCAGGACAAAGCCAAATGGAGTCAATACATAATGTTTTTAGAAAATGCAATTGCTCATGGAGCTCCGATCCCGGATACCTGGAGAGGGGCGGAGATCATCCCGATTTATAAAAAAGGAGATAAATCCTTACCCGGGAACTACAGGCCAATAAGCCTGATAGATTCAATCCAGAAAGTCGTAGCTCGACTTGTTTTGGCAAAAATTCAAACCTGGATAGACGATAATGATATTTTGAGTCCTCTCCAGGCCGGCTTTCGGGACAACATGAGTACTATTGATAAGGTATTCCGATTTATTTAAATTTATTGGCGGACAGTGACTCTTGGAAAAGGAAGCATTTATGCAGCCTTTGTTGATCTTAAGTCTGCTTTCGACTTGGTATCACGGCCCAAATTGTGGAGGGTACTGCAGGAACTCGGTCTGCCCCTGACCTACTTTTCTTAATTGTTCGCCTCCATAACTATGCCCAAATTCGCGGGGGGCGCAAGGAAACAAGACCGATCGGTTCCCAGTTGAGATGGGAGTACGCCAGGGTTACGTTTTAGCGCCTACATTATTCTCACTCTTTATTAACGGCATTGTTAGTTCTTTAGCTTCCTTTTCCACAGATGCCCCAGTTTTAGCAGGCACAAAAATTCCCATATTAATGTTTGCGGACGATACGCTCATACTCTCTAAAACACCGAGTGGGCTACAACGTGCGCTACTGCATTTTGAAGAATTTTGCTCATTGCGTGGTCTAAAAGTCAATAGCTCAAAAACAAAGTTCATGACCTTTAACCAACATATGTCATTCAAGGGGGGCATGGTTATGGATGGGCAACCCTTGGAGCAGGTTGATGCATTTACTTATCTAGGCATCACTCTGCATAAAGGACTCAGGTGGAGGCCGCACATTGACACCATGGCCCTAAAGCACAGGCAGTTGGCCGGAGCCATGATTAAGGAACACAAAACATCACTGACTAAGCCCCTTACCCCAGCGCTGTAGATCTATAGCTCTAAGATACTGAGCTCAGCTCTGTATGGCACCGAGCTATAGGGTTTCGAGAAACTGCATCTTCTAGCCGTTTCCGAGAATAAGTTCCTGTGTGGGATCACAAGCCTACCACAAAGCACCCCCTTGCTCCCCCCCCGCTATGATTTAGGCAGAAAAGCCATAGCAGACCTTGAAAGACAACGTCCTATTCTCTACTGGCGTAGAATTTGGCGTAACCCAGAATTGGCCGTCTTTACGGAAGGTCTCAAAGACATAATGGAGGAAGACCACTTCCACAAGATTTGGTTGGCTACGTGACATCAGATCCTTACTAACTAGTATGGGTATGCCATTATTGTGGGATGATCCTAGTGCCACTGAGTTCCCGCCAATCGAATTAAGCAAAAGTATTGGGAACTGATCGTGCAAGAAGCAAATAGAATGAGTGATGCCACCTCACTGACAGGGAAGTTCTTACAAATAAAACCAAATCCATGTATTGAGGACTACTGGGACGTAACTACTAAGCCGCTAGATCGTAAACTGTATTTCCAGTTTAGAGCAGGCTGCTTACATTTGAAGTCCTTTACAGCTGCATGGTCTACTGCGGCCGATGACAAATGTCCAAATTGCACTGATATTGAAGAATCATACGCACATGTGCTGTTTGTCTGTCCGGCGTACGCTGCACCCCGCAAAGCCTGATTGGCACCCATTTGTAGGAACATGGGTATTCACCTGTCGAGCGTAGCAATGAGAATATTGTGTTCTGATCCACCAGTCCAGTATCAGTGGCAAAGTTTTTGAGATGGATGTGGACAATTAGATCTAAGCTTCTTTACTACATTGATGAATTAAGACTCCCACCGCTAATAATAATAAGCTATATTTTAATGCTGGGACACTTTTTAAACTATGTATCAATTAGCAGCATTAATTTTGTCTATTAACATAGAGTATATGCTCTTTTAATGTGTCTGATTGTCTCTTTTTATTCAAATTTTTAATATATTGGATTGATTTTTATAACTTGGAAATTTGTTTTTATAAAGCTTATGTTGACTGACTGACTGAAATAGGCGTAACCCATTTGCAACACAATGCATATGGAAAAGACTTCAGGGTGGAATAGGCAGTGTCGGGTGTGACGAGGCAATGAAAAGTGCATAGAGGTAGTACTGGGTGGGTGGGTTAAGAGCCAGGTATAGCGAAAGGCAGGACCAGCTGGAAAGAGGAGGCAAGGTACATGGATGTAGAATAAAGTGGAGAGAGGTAGTACAATGTGGAAAGAGACAGTGTTTACATGGAAGAGGACATGCAGGATGGGCAGAGGAAGTGCAAGATGGGAAAAGGGAGTCCTGGAAGGACAGAGTTGACAGCACACACATCCTTGCAACCTGACATGTAGGGTAGTCAATTCTAGTGAATTATGTGTTCATACTTTCTATCATTTAATCCAGTCTGATGGACACAGTGTCTATCTTATTGTCTATGGTTGTAGACTGCCCTTTATTTTCAGTAGTATTGCTCTAAAGCCGACTTCAGAACTGGGTGATGTATCAGCGCTTTGTGAGGCGTTGGTTCAGTTTGGCGAGGTCTGTTTATTCTTAGACTCTTCCTGCTGTCTAAAGATAGTTTTGTCTGTTTTTGCTCATGTCTCCCTCTCATTAAGGTTAGCTTAATGTGTAGTACAATACCTGTTTGAGGTGTATTGTGGTAGGAGGCCCAGGGGAGTTCTTTCATCACCTTTCTCTTGTATGTTTGCCCCATCTGAGCTGAGTGCCCAGTGTCAGTCATTTTGTTTTGGTTTGTAGGACTATGTCCCATGCTCTATGATGGAGGCTGAGCTCCTTATCTATGACATACACTTGAAGACAGTCCTTTATGCACTGATTAGTGCTAGGCTGAGTTGGCAAGTACTGGCATATGCTTGTGGTGCATACCTGCACCCAGTCTGTTTATAGTGTTAGTTGTGTGCACAGGTCGGTCAGCCTACTGCAGGTCTCAGTCTTTTCACCATGCATAATTTATCTCGCAGTGCTCAAACCCACCTCATTAGATGTTTTCAATCCCGCCATTAGATGGGGCACCAGCACCTCTCTTCCGATTAAGTCATTCACCCCCAACGATCAGGGAGCTCACAATAGGCATAGTGTGTTCACACTAAGAGGTCAATACACTGGGAGAACGCTGCAGTTACATCCCTCTCTAACAGGCACCAGCCACTGCAGTTCATAGCTCTCCTGGGTTGGAAGCTCTGTCCTCGTAAGGCCGCTGGGTCGCACACCAGCCAACCACTGGTATTGCTGCCCAAGAACCTCAGTTCTCTGGCAGGCCCTCAGCCCAGGATTGGGCAGTTTCCATCAATTTGTGGTTCAGCCCTTACCCAAGCCCAGACCAGTCATTTCACTCTGAGGCCATTCATAGGCCTCTGCTCACAAGTAAGCAGGTTCTCACCAACCAGCAGTTTGGGAATCAGCTCCATGAGCTCCAGCCACACCACTAATTGTGGCTAGCCACGCTCCCCGTAAATATTTATTCGTGAACATGCTGTTTTCATCTTAATGCTTTCTACCAGACAAAAACATTGTTGGATCCAACTTAATATTCTAATTTTGCATATTTAATAAACTGTTCAACTGCAAGCATGACAAATAAGTTAAGGCATCAGAAACACTAAGAGGTTTGCCCAGGATCTCACAGTTAGGTCACATGGAGGCACCAGGATGCAAACCACATCTCCTGATGATGAGAGCCACTAGGCTAAATCTCTGCTTCTCATTTCCTTCCCTTTAATTTTCCCATTAAACTTGCCACAGGAGGTATAGGACAAAGAAAGTGTTTGGTAAAGTAGAAGTGGTCAATTGATCTGGGACTTACATTTCTATCTACTAAGGAACCCCTATGGAAAAAATGTTTTTATATAGTTCATACAAACATTATTTATTGACAAAGTTCTAAAATTGGCACAATGAGAACAACCTAAAATATTTCACAGAAGCCCAGAGTGTTAGTTATGCTGCGCAAATATCACCCTTAATTATGTCTTGAAAAGTTAACAGGTATGTTAGGGCCACTATGCACTTATGTGCCCCTATACATATAAGGAAGGATGTACTGCTGCTCTCCATGTTTTAACTGGGCAGTGCCTTAATGACACCTTGAAAACACGTTATTATTGAAAAGCCAAAATATTTTCTTTCTCTGTTTTCCTCTTCCTTTCTCTCCCATTCTCAATTTCATTCCCACACTTATTCCCCTCTCTTCTTCTTGTATTATTTCCTTTTTTTCTTCTTCTTCCACCACTGCCATTGTTTCCCTCCTTCCTTTTCTTTATGTTGTGTTTATTTCTCCCCAGTTCTTTACACTTGTGTTTTTCTTTCTCTAGGCACTCATAACAGTTTCTCTTTAGTTTATATTTTTGTTTTACATCTCATTATCATAATGATGAGCTTGTGACTTTGAAGCTGTAGCCAAAGCTGAAGGCTTGAGTAAAGAGACTGAATCCCTTCAGCAGGCTTAGGACCCAAACATGAAAGTCCAAGGCATATTGGTAAAGCGGCAGCTCTGCCTGGAGAGCTGCTGGTTCTGTCTGTAACTGCTGAGGGCTGAGGTGCTCCTCACCTTGAGTGCTTAGAAACGACAAAGGTCCCAACCGTATACGTGAGTTCAACTGTAACAAAGTCAAGCTTAAAACATTTATGAACCAACCAATGATATAAGAAAAGATTATTTGGCAACCTCAATTTTCTTGCAGACGACGCAGTGTGTAGTGAAGGCAAATCATATACAAAGTGAAGATTATAACACTCTACACTAACCCTGGTTTCCTTGCAACAGTATTCTAATAAGAGCCTATTAAACAATTTACAGGGATTCGTTTAGTGAGACAATCCCTTGAAACCAAGGATATATGTTGAGGTTTCAACCCAGTATCTACTGAATGGGTCTCGTGGAGATGAAGCTGGGACCGCAGTCGGTCTGTCTCTTTTCTTGCCAACAAGCTGATGAGTTTTGGTGACTATCTACACAGACAGCTGTGCATTAAACAGGACCCATTAGTCATACTGATTGATTCAGGGGAAGGTACTGTTTTCACCTGGGCCATCATGAGACCCATTATTTAGATTTTGGATCCAAATTGTTATCCCTATGTCATTTCGTACATATTTATAATTGTGTTGATAATATTTAGCTGTTTGTCTATTCAAGTACTTTCTCTTGTTAAAGTAGAAGCACTGGCCAGACATTGATTTACTGAGTGTAATTGATGTGCACTGCTGAGGCCTGAGTTTGTAGCACTCGCCAGGCCCCTGAGACTGCCTTGCTATCCAGAGATTCAGGTGCTAAAAGAGGTACTTCATTCCAGTCTGAGTGGCAGCAGTACAGAAGCCACAGGACACCAGAGATAAATGTTTCCCACTGACAGGCCTAGTAACTTTGATTACAACTGGATCCCCCAAACTGGATGCCTCACATTGTGCCTAGGTACCTAAATGCTCTATTTATAATGCAATAATAAGCATGAAACAGATTGGGTCTGTCGGTGTTTTACTGGTATTCATAAGCGACAGTCAAGTTAGGGTCAGAGAGGCTTCAGGGTAATTAATTAGAAATCAGACCTGCAGGGAGCCAAATAGTCAGAAGTAAACTGTCTTCACCTTTTAAGAGAGCCTGAAAAATCATGTCCTTTGCATCTGATATCTGGGGCTCAAGCTGCCTGTAGATGGTGAGCAGGTGACTCTTGCGAAGAATATCCTGGATCTGAAAAGTAGAATAACAGGTGTTAAATTATATGGTTGTGATGGAAGAGACAACAGCTAGCTTCAGTATCCAAGCACACCTCCATCAAAGTAGATGTTTACCTTCAATACAAGAACGGAACAGTATCTATGCACAGGGACTGTTACACAATGTTGTTTGTTTCCTTACAGCAATTTTCACTAGGGAAAACTAGAAATTGGAGGTAATGGACTCTATAACAAACATGCAGGTCTCACCCTTGAGCAAGCTCTAACAGTTATACAATAAATTACTCATTATTTACACAAAACAGCTGGAAGAACTACCAAAATTGCATACAAAAATTGTGGACAAGAAAAGGAGGCCAAACAAGGGAGTTACCCAAAGAGTTAGCTGAGCCCTGGAATGATTACCAAGAAACACATTTCGAATTCCTCCGTACCTTCAACATAAAGCACTCCATTATACTCATTTTCCCAACAGTTTATGTCAGGCAAGTCCTGCTTTCATACAAGACACAGAGGTGAGTACTTTGCATTCTTTTCTATGCTTCCCAGAAACATGTTGGAAGAGAACTGCAACATGACTTAACTACCAGGGAACCAATGAACAGTCTGGTAGTCAGCAGACCTTTTCAGGATGGAGCAGATGGTACATGCTTTTGCAGGACACAAAGCAGAAACATGGAGAACATAGAAACAGTATGATAGAAGTGCATATTGTAGACCTTACCTTTAAAGGTTCTCTCACAACATGTTAGAGACAGTGGCAGGAAGTAAACTGAAACAGAGATCAGCTGCAGGGAAAGTCATCCCTGACACTAACAGTTGGGAAAATCAAAATGTTTTCTCGCAATATCCTAAGGCTCCAATCATGCTTGGAGACATACTGATAAGAGTAATAGAAGCATGATACAATAGGGTACAATAAAAAGTGTGAAAAGTCAAAGTCTTTAAAGAGTTTTATTGCCAATTTTGACTCACAATACACAATAAATACTGAAAAAAGCATTCAGCAAACAAATACACAAATGACACATTTATTTAATCCGCAAATACATAAATAAAACAAAATATTAATAATTATAATAGAAAAGTTGGAGTTTTTCTAAATTCAATTGAGGCCATTCATTGTCCGTACTATATTCTGTTTGATACACTTGCACTGCTCCCATGAATCAATCTCAGGATACCAATTTAATTTTTAGCCTCAAATTTCAATTTCCTTCACATTTACAGTACTTTTTAAGTTTTTCAATTATACATTTAGCATCTTTATTTATATACACTTTATTAATCTGTTACTATTATCAGGGTTCCCCGGACCACAGGTTGGGAACCACTGAGCTATACCAATCCCTACTACGCTAAGTCATACTTTCCATTCCATCCCATGCTAGCATAGCAGTAGAATTGGTTGTCGGGGACGCGTTCACACATGCATTTCACATTGCTCCTTGCAGATCTCTGGTTTGTAGACAATGGTATGTGTGCCTCAGAAAAGATTAAAACAGAGAGAAACCACAACAAAGAGTGACAGGAGGCTCCTTTGTTCCACTGAGATTTCGAAACACGCTCTATAGCACCTTTCTCTAGTAATGCTAAGGTCTCCTACACCAGCTATTCCAGTATTTCGGGACTGTAGCCCCAGGATGGCTGATGCTTCTCAAAGTGTTGTGTGTGGCAGGGATTTTGCCTGATAATAATTGCATGTTACATGCAAGACAGACCTGACATTGCCAAATTTCATGCAAGTCCACAGGGTCAAAAGTTGTAAGCAAATCAAAAAATGCATTTTCATCGGAAAGTGCGTTTGGACCATAGCTATACACTGGCGACTGTCACAGATATATATACATATATATTTGCACCATTCATCTGCACCGGTGTTGAGGGTGGTTGTGGCCTCCGTGCTACACGCCAATTGATGGAAAATATAAATATAATATATAGAACAGATGACACTACCCTAACACATGACCCAACCACCAAAGCACACTTCCACCACTAAATACTTTTAATAGCCTCTCAAAAAAGATTTGACCAACATTACCATCCCAAGCAGGCTATTATGATCACCTTCAGATCCAGCACTGCCAAAAATCTTTAAAGATATCCTTTTCACAATCTGTGCAGGAGAGGCCGTTAGAAGCTTACTCAACAAGTCCTTGGGGCCAGGTTCATTCCCACTCGATCAGAAAACCTCCTGCATGAGACCACTCCTCGAAAAGAAAAACCTCAACTCATCCGACTCAGGCAAGCTGCAGGTCATTATCTAGTGACCTATTTCTACAAAAAATATTTGGAAGAGCAGTGTTGTTGCAACTTTAAATGTTTCTGACTTGATGTCAAACCAGCAATCCAGTTTAAGACCCAACAGAAGCACAAAGTCAGCCTTCATATCCATTTGGGATGATCTAAAACTCACAGTGGATGAGAATCAAGTGGCTGCCCTATTGATTCTGGATCCATCATTGGCATGACACATGCTACCACAAAGACACCTTCATCCTGGAATACATGAAAAGGCTCTAAAATGCTCCTCAGAGAGACACAAAGCACAGAACACCTACCACCCTTCATACATCAGCTTCTTCTGCCCAAGATGATGGCGTCCCTCAAAGGTTACTAGTATTCCCTCTATTAGTCAACATCCACCTAACCCCTTACTAGAACTGATTAGATCATTCAACCTCACTTGTCCAGCTACACAGATGACATGCAAAGTATTCTAAAAATGGATAGCTTGGAAGATGCTACAACTCAAAATGAGAAAACTCCCTTCGCACCATAAATGCATGCATGAGGAGTAATATCCTAAAGCTCAACAATGCAAAGAAGAAATCATGACCTACAGACAAAGGCCAAAACGCCAGCCTACTGCTATATGGCCCAAGAAGTTTGAGGGTGCTTGAGCAATATCAAGAGAATTAAGTAACCTTCGGATATTCATGGATTCAGACCTATCCTTTAATACCACATGTCAGCAAAGTTCCAAAGAGCACTTTCTAAATAATGAAAATAGTGTGTTGCATCTTCCCGTAACATGCATATCAACAAAAGCTCAGCCGCAGCTCGTGCAGGTAAGAGTGGTGGAGCCGGGTTGGGGGGTGATATTCGACAGTTGACCATGAGGGAAAATTAAATAATTAATTTTCCGTCGTCTTTCGAAATCTCCCCCCAACCCGGCCTCACCTCCCCACCGCTCTTACCTGCACGGGCCGCGGCTATAAAAGCTACAAGTTATCCTCACACTCGTAATATCCAAGCTTGACTATGCCAGAAGCCAAAATCTTGCCCCCCCAGTTTCATCACATGCAAAAAACAATTTATAGAAAATGCTGCCACAAGATTCCTTCTTCACGTTCACCAAACAGAATGCATGGATTCAGTCCTGCAATCACTCCACTGACTACCTATAGCTAGAAGAGAAATGTTTAAGGCATTCTGCATTGTCTACAAGGCCTCCCAAGGAAAAGGACACCTACATCTACACATTAAATTTAAGCAACACAAACACAATAGGACCCTGCACTCCAGGCTAGCAGCACGGCTCATCATAGCACACTGCTATAAGACTGCTTTCTCAATACAAGCCAACAAATTCTCACTTCCAGCCAAGATTCAAAGCATTCAGGAGCATATACACCTCAGAAGAGAGTAGAAAACATGGTTATTTCCAAGACAAAAACAACATCCTACAACCCTGAGAATGTACCCTGAATAATAATTGCACCTTGTAGTACAATTTACAGTCCACAGCAGGGCCGGGCTGGTAATGCCGGGCACCGGGCAATCCCCCGGTAGGCTGGATGGGGTGGGGGCTGGTTTTCTGACAGGGGGCCGGTTTTGTGGCTGGGGCCGATTTTCGGTCCGTGACGTCACGTGAGTCAGAGAGAGTCACAGTAGTCCGACTGTCTGTCTGAGTCTGACAGACTGAGACTACTACTCCTCTCCGTCCGTGTCTCCGCTCCGCGGTGCAGCCTGCAGGGAAAAAAGCACAACTGCATTGACCCGGTGCAGACCGTGCAGGCAGCCTGCTGCTAGGTGGATTTAATATTCAGGAGGAGGAGGAGGTGCCTGTGCGCAGCGCGCAGATGCATTGTCTCCTACTCCGCCGCTTCTGCGCGCCACTCTTCAGTTCACCCTTAGGGTGGGGATGATGGGTGACCAATTGTCATGCCGCATGCGCATTGGGCCTCGCGCAATTAAAAGTGTGCATGACTGCCTGCATCCCAGACGACTGAGACAGAGAGGCATGACTGCCTGCATCCCAGACGACTGAGACAGAGAGGCAGAGGCACCGTGCGCAGGCCTGACCGTGCGGCCATAATTTAATTATTTCTGGCCCCCCCTGTCTGCCGCCAGCAGCAGGTGAGTTTTACCATCCACTCCAGTCGTCGGCAATGAATGATCATTCATGGTGGGCAGTGGTGGCACTGGGCGGGCGTCGCGCGCAGTGGTGGATTTGATTGTTGTTGTGAGCAGGGCGGAGGCAGTGCGGAGGACCGTCGCGGGCCGTGGCTGCAGGCAATAAATCAAAATTTGTAATCATGATGAATCCATGATGATTGTCACCATCAGGGACCGTGACAAACAATCATCATCATGATTAAAATTTTTGATTTGGTGCGCATGGTAGGGGCGGCCGGGGCGGGCCGCGATTAAAGTAGGAGAACGAAGCTAATGCAGGCTGGCTGCTTCGTTCGTTCTCCTACTTCAATCGCGGCCTACTGTGATTGCTAGGCCTCTCGGGGGCTGCCAACGAAAGTAATACAGGCCCAATGAAGTTTTTTGCACATACCACCAGATTGGGGCCTAATCTGATGGTATGCGCAAAAAAGAACAAAAACAGAGCAAACATTATTTGGGGCATGGGCGGCCCCCCCAGCCTCTCACTCACAAACTGGAGGCTCTGGTGCGGTCGGTCTCATCTCAAGAGACTCACTCTCTCTGACTCGTGGAGACATGTTCTTCTCTGGGACCAGTTCTACAGTTTCGAGGTAACTTTGGGGACATTCCTTACCTCCACCTCCACAGTCTCTTCTGAGTTTGGCTCATGGTCCTTTCTTGGGTTGGCTGTGGTGGTAAAGTTGTGGCTGTGGTA
Source organism: Calotriton arnoldi (assembly GCA_963921515.1). Lineage (NCBI taxonomy): Eukaryota > Metazoa > Chordata > Amphibia > Caudata > Salamandridae > Calotriton > Calotriton arnoldi. Next base: position 1,079,480 of record CAWUFW010003961.1, read on the forward strand.
CGTGTGTGGCTTGATATAGCAAATGCAGTTGTGTTAGTCGTCGTTGTGACTATGCCTTGTGTCTGATATATGAGTCTGTATGTGTGTCTGGCTATGTTAAGTCTGGGTGTGTTAGATGTTGTGACAGTGGTGTCTTCGGCAGCAACAGGTGTGTGCATGCCACAGATGTGTGTTTTGCTGTGATGTGGTCTCTGCTGCATCCCTGTGCTGTGTGGTGTCCATCACTGTCCGTGCTGCGCGTCATGACTTTTGTGCTTTATATCACTATGAGCCTGTACTGTGTGTTGTGTGACTGTTTTCTGTGCTATGTGTCATTGTGCTTTTGATCTGTGTTTCTCACTGTATCTGTGCTGTATGCTGCAGTGTCACCGTGTGCGTGTTTTATGTCATTGTGTATGTATTGTGTGGCACTGTGTCTTTGCTGTGTGTCACTTTGTTTCCGTGCTGTATGTACGTCTGATTGACAGCATGTGTTTGACTTGTATACCACTGTGCCATTGTGTGTGTTGTTTATACATATTAATAGTAAGTAATTTATTCGATCAATTTATGATCATTTACATCACCAAGTAAAAACATACTCATAAAAATACAAATCTAAAAGAAACATTTTACAGCATCATTAATTTCAAAATTACTATACAAAATTTAAAATACATTTTACTACGTCATTAATATAAAAACAGCTATACAAAAAAACAATTGCAGTAGTTTCCAAACTACTTAATAGCCATGAGGAGAGTAGTTCTCTTTGTTAGCTAACATTTTACTTACTTACATATTAATATATTTCTTGGGATATAGCCGTATCACTGTTTTTCTGGCTGTGACGTGTATGTGTGCTGTCACAGTGTGTACACTGTCTGTCTCTGTGTGATTGCATCCGTCTGGATCTTTGTGTCTAGCTACATTGTGTGCTAAAGTGGCACCATGACTGTGTCTGCCTCTGTGTCAGTGTCTAAGGGCCATATGTATCAAAAAGAGTTTTGCGATTCTCAAATTGCGATTTTTAGAGAATCGCAATTAGAGAATCGCAAAATGCAATGTATGTAGGATTTTCAAAAAATTTTGCGAATCCTACATATTCCTTATTTGAGAATTGTAAATTGAGATTCGCAATTAAGGAATACCTTCCCATTCATTCCAATGGGCTAGGAAGTCCATAGGAATGAATGGGAAGACATTCTCAATTTGAGATTACCAATTAGAGAATCGCAAATTGAGAATGCAATTTCAAGGTTACAAGGGTGCCAAAAGGACACCCTGTTGCACCCCTGAAATATGCATGTGTGTACATTTTGCGCACATACATGCCCTATGTATGTAGCGTCATATGGCACTTTTAAAAATCTAAAAGTGCTTTTTAAAGAAAATCGCGAATTACCACCAACTTGAAGTTGGTGGTAATTTGCAATTCCTTAAGGCCAAATCGCTAATTTCTGGTGCTTCCAGAATTGCATTTAAGGAATCGCAATTTGCAATTCCTTAATTGCATTCGCAAAATAGAGAATCGCAAATTTTGAAATTCTCTATTTTGCAATGGCCTTTTGGGATGATGCATCCCAAAAGGCTTTTTCCAATTTGCAAAAGGGCCGATTCTGAGAATCTGCCCGTTTGCAAATGCGAAAAAGGCTTGATACATATGGCCCTAAATGCTTGTCTGACAGAGTTTCCATGTGTAATTAAATGTCTGATTGAGATTTTTGTTTGCCTTTCTGCGCGTGTGGTTATTTTTGTGTATCTGTCTGGTGCTGCCGTCTCTGATTGTTTAAGGACATTTGAGTGGGATGATAGTATAGATAAAGAATATTTGATTGATAGTATTAGCCGATACTCATGTTCTATACAGCTATGGCCACATTCTTCAGTACAGCCATGGGAACATTCTGTGGTACAATAATGCACATTTACTACAGTAGGATAACAGCATGTTTTGCGGTGCATTAATGCCTATTCTGTAAGGCAATAATAGCCATTCTCTGTAGTGAAATGATGACATAGTCTCTAGTACAGATGTGGCCTCATTCCTGTAGGAGAGTGATTGCTTTAGTAATACAATTATAGCATATTCTGTAGTACAGTCATGGGACCATTCTGTAGTACAATAATTAACATATACCATAGTACGAAACGTCATTACATTAATGCCCATTCTACAGTGCAATAATAGCCTTATCCTTTAGTGAAATTATGACATATTCTGTAGTACAATAGCCTCATTCGGTAGGGTAGCAATGTCATTCTATAATGCACTTATTGCATATTCTGTACTACAATCATTGCATATTTTGTAGTACAGAAGCACAGAGATGGTCATATTCGGTACAAAGATGGCTACATTCGGAAGTACAGTCAAGGGGACATTCTGTACTACATTAATGGGCATATACTGCCGTACCGTAATGACATGTTATTCAGTACGTTGATACCCGTTTTGTTATACAATAAGATCTATATTATCTAGTTCAACTATTCCCTTATTCTGTAGTGAACAATAATGCATTATGTGGAACAACGATGGCGCTTTGGTGTAGTGAGGGTAAAATTATAAGTAAATTAGTGGTATGTTCTGTAGTGAAATGATGGAAATCTCTCTCGCTCTCCCTCTCTCCCCTTTCTCTCTCTCTCTCTCTCTCCTTCTCTCTCCTTCCATCTCTCCCCTTTCTCTCTCTTTCTCTATATACCTCTCTCTCTCCTTCTCTCTCTCTATACCTCTCTCTCCTTCTCTCTCTCCCTCTCTCCTTCCATCTCTCCCCTTTCTCTCTCTCTCTCTATATATATATACCTCTCTCTCCTTCTCTCTCTCTCCTCTCTCCCTCTCTCCTTCCATCTCTCCCCCCTCTCTCTGTATCCCTCTCTCTCCCTCTATCCCTCTCTCTTTCTCTATCCCTCTCTCGCTCTCCCACTCTCTCACCCTCTGTCTCTTTCTCTCTCGCGCCCCCTCTCTCTCCCCCGCCTTCTAATACAATCTAATATGTAATGAAAAATGTGTTGAAAAATGCTTTGTTTTGGCCTTTCTGTCTCCAAAATTTTCTTGGGGGGAGAAGCCCCTCAAACTCCCCCCTAGTAGTGGTTGCTCACTGCGCTTGCTCGCTACACACCATATGGGGGCTGGTCTCACTTTTACTTTGTTCTCTCTGATTCACTACTCATGTCTATTTTTGGTGCTCTCTGAAAGAATGTCTATGGGTACATATGACTGGGTGGGTAACATGGTGCTCTTTAAGGTCATCATCTACTATTTACTGTGCTTTGAAAGTTGATACAATTGAATATGTAATGAAAAATGTGCTGTAAAATTCACCATTTTGGTCTGTCTTTTTCCAAACCCCCCTAGTAGTGGTCGGGCTCGCTCGCTACGCGCCGGACGGGGGCTGGTCTGGCAAAACTTGCCAGGGCTGCTTTCAGTTCCCAGTCCGGCCCTGGTCCACAGAAACGGAACAGGCCAAAAAGCACACAACTTTCCATGCCCAAGTAAGCTATGATGGGCTGACCTATGTTTAGCTTGGTTATTATATAATAATGTTAATTCATGTAGAACCCGCCTGGCCTGAACTAACACTAATTATCATAACACTCAGCGGTTGGGCAGCAAACTGTAGTTCAGACAGGCAGCATAATAATTCTGTAATACTACCTGACTCTCTTACACTCACTTAAAACATCCGTTACAGGTCATGTCCATCACCGCATACTGTACCAGTCCACAAGAATATGCTACCCATCATCAACTGAACAGGCATCAAATAACTGAAAAGATTTGCCACATAATGCTGGACAACATAGTACTCCAATTAAGTGAATCATGGCAGGCCTGAATTAGCTACTTATTTTAACATCTCACAGTGGCAATCAGATATGGGATGAGAGTAACAAAGTCTAACCCAGCAGATCTCCCTATCATTTCTCCCTCCAACCCATGTCTGCTAAGGACCGATCAATGTAAACAAATATCTCTGAATAGACAAGCCAGTGTCGTAACCAGCTACGTGGACTATGATCAGGAGAAATACCATAAAGGGGCCAACAATCGGAGCTCTCCAAAGCTGCCAAATTACTGAAAATCATGAAATGAACCTATCTCTCACACACCTTCATCCATCACACTGCTAAGAGCTGCATCCCAAGACACGATTACTGCACTTCGGTGGTCATCACAAACTACAAGGAACCAATTGCCATATGGCATCAAAAATAAAGACAACACCCTTCCAAGCATGCATCTGACATTTTGTAGCATGCTGCCCAGATAGGCAAGAACTTCATATCCCCACATATGTGTCTGGGATGAAAGCATAAGCCAAGCGCGAATGACCCTTCTTCGCTCCATATGACTTCATTAGTGGGAAAAGAACATAAAGTAACGGTGTTAAATACATGGACAGTTTCTGAGGTGAGATACTAAAGGGTTGACATTCTGACTGCTATCCTGAGGACAGCATAAGGTATGCGAGGAAAACATGCATTGCTTAGTATACTAATACAGCCATACATTTTAGATGGCTGACATTTAGACATATTATGTAGGAAATAGACTAGTAGAATAGGAATATGTGATGAAATAAGATCAGAGCTACCCAACATTCACCCTGATTTGCAAATTATCTGCTGAATTGTTCATAATAATCACAATCATACTGATAGACATGGTATATAGATAACTAGTGCATTCTAACAAATTATATAGTTGTAAAATACCATTCATTGTGTGCGTGTAATCATTTGGGGTTCAAGAAAGGGGCTCTGCTTTATCATCACCTGAAGATAAGAGATGCTACAACAAATTTGTCTGACTCCTAACACTCACTGTCTAACAGAGGATATCTCGCTAGCGAGGAGGTGATAGGCACCTGCAAGCTGTTTGTCACAACAAAAGGCAGTCATCTTTTGCAATTGCAAGTGGATTAAGGACAAACGCATCCAGTTTCTGTCTCATGTCCTTTCAGAAAGTGAAAAGAAAAAGAGTTATTGGCTATGAAAAAGGTTTGTGTTTAGTGAAGGCATTTGCCTATCAGTACCAAGGAATCCTTTGAAATCTGAACTGCTAACATGAATTTACAATGTGTATGCAATTTGCGGTGTCAGAAAAGTCACCAAGCTAGATAGGCATTTTTCTGTTTACGATTTGAGTTTACTGTAACTTATATTACGGTTTCAAGGAATCTGTTGGCATATGCTCAATATCTTCTTTATCCTGAACCGTCACTTACTAAAGACCAACCAATGATACCTTCAGTAGGAAATTGAGTTTCTGCTTGAGGGGGCTGAAACCTTACTCAAGCCGTATCCACAATCCTAGTCGTGGTGAAACACAAGCAAACCCCCAAATTAACCTGTGTTTAAAACTCTGGCGGCATGGCACAAAAGAAATTAGGCTTACCTTAGAGGCAATGTACAAAGTATTTATGTAGCACTTCAAACAATAATAAAGTAAAAACACAACACAAGAAAAATCCCACAGCAATTTAGAATAGAGTATATTTTAATAAATTGACATCAAAACAACAAAAACTCAATTAGCAGAACCGGAGATATGCAATTTAAAAGATTTAGGTAAAAATAGTGCTTAAAAGTAGGAAGCGACAACTGGGGTTATCTGGTCGCGCCAGACCAGGACAATCTCACAAGTTCAGGCAGACTATGATGGAGTACATGCCAGATACAGGGACCAAGTTAGGCCCGCTGAATAAAGTACCTTAAATCGTGGGTACGATGTCCTGCGTCAAGGATGTGTTGCGCAGTGACGGTTCGGAGGAGCTGCAGGGCGGTGATGTGAGGTCCTGCATCGTGAATGAGTCACACAGCAGGGGTTTCGGGGAGAGTTGGGCTGCAATGCTAGGTCCTGATCAAGGATGCGTCATGCAGCAGCAATTTCCAGGAGCTGCAAGACTGCGATGCGAGGTTCTGCGTTGAGGTTGTGTCACACAGCAGTAATTCAGTGGATCTGCGGGATCCTTCGTTGGGGATGCGTCGCATAGCGGTCGGTTCCCACACAGAGCTGCGAGGCAATGCATCACGCTGCGTCAGTTCTGCTAGGAACACAGATGGGCTGGTAGAGCATCTTCAGACTCACGTCCAAGGGTCTAGGACTAGGGTGGCACCACTTAGAGGGTTAGGACTCACAGCAGGCAGAATCCAGATGCAGGGTACAAGGTGGTTGGGGCCTTTTCTGTTTCTGCGGCTCTGATCAGGAGGCCAGCCATCTAGCCCTTGGAGTCAATCTGTTGGTCCTTTGTTCAATATGCATGTCCAGTCCTTCTCATTCAGGCTGCAAGGCAGCAGAGTAGCAGTCCCTCTTGCAGCAGAGCAGCACAGCAGTCCTTCTTCTGAGTCTTCCACAAGTCCAGATGTGTACTGAAGAGGTGGGGATGAGGGTCTACTACTTATAACTGGTGCCCACTTTAAAGTGGGAGATGCTTCAAGAGTCCTTCGCCTACAGGGGTGTCTGAACTTTCCTGCCTCCCTGCCCTGGCCCCAGCTTGGCTGGGGGCACAAAGGACTAGTGTGAAACCCTTTGTGAGTGTGCTTAAGCAGGTTCTTTGTGATGTGCAAGTGTGGTAAGGGACAGCTCTGCACCCCTTATCAAGTCAGAGATGGTCCATCCTGCAAACACCTATTCCCACTCTATCTTCCTGTCTGGGAGCAATACACAAAGATCAACTGCCAGCTACACCTAGTCATGTGACCCAGGACACAGGCTGGAGGCACCGAATAGTTGGGACAAGAAAAATCCAACTTCCTACAATTGGCTTTTTCAGAATCGTGACTTCAAATCTGACTTTTCCATTAAAGAGTTTTAAATTTCAATTCTTAAGACACCAAACTCGACCTTCCTACTTGCTCCCAATTAAAAGTTATTACTTATTAACCAAACTCAACATTCCTACTTGCTCCCAATTAAATGTTATTACTTATTAAATGTACTAAGGTAACCCAATATTATCCTACTGGAGAGGTAGGCCTTGCAGGAGTGAAAAATATATTTAAATGTTTTTTCCATTATCAGGAAATGTAAAAGTTAAAAGTACATGTCCAACTTTCTAAATACACTGCACCCTGCCCTATGGGTTTTTAGGGCCTATTCTAGGGGTGACTGATATGTATAAAAAAGGAGGGTTTACACCTGGCAAAATGTTTATTTTGCGAGGTTGAAATGGCAGCTTAAACTGCACACACAGGCTGCAATGGCAGGCCTGAGACATGTTGAACAGGCTTAAGTGGGTGGCACAATGAGTGCTACAGGCCCATGAGTAGCATTTAATATACAGGCCCTGTATACATGTAGTACCATTTTACTGGGTACTTAAAAGTAAATTAAATGTGCTAAGTGGATGTAAGCCAATTTCACAAAGATTAAGGGATCGAGCACAAGCACTTTAACACTGGCTAGCAGAGGTAAAGTCTGCAGAGTCCTAAAAGCCAACTAAAGTTGGTTCAGAAAACAGGAGGGTGAAGGCAAAAAGTTTGGAGATAATCCTGCAGAAAGGGCCAAGTCCAATACCTTCACATTGCGTTGTTGGTATTATTCAGTCTTTCTTGGAAAAAGTTAAAGACGCTCAACAACAATGTGATCACAAGGAGCTCGAACATCTTCATCTAATGACTCCCTTCACACAGCATAATGATTTGTATTTCAGCAATCAAGCTATATTCATCCCACCAAGAAATGACCGCTGGATGTGATGCATATGTTTCATGATGCTGCTACTTCGGGCCATAGAGGAGACAAACCATGGTGGATCTTGTTTTGTGTTCCCTTTCGTAGCTTTCAGTTCATTGTAATGTCCAATAGTATGTTTTCTCCAAACTGGGCTAAAACAAGTCTGTAGATTCCACACCTGTTGGTGTGCTACCTTAACGTGTAGCTCCCGAACCATGGCTTACAATATCTTCTAATTTCAAAACGTATCTTCCTCTTCGGAAGGATATCAAGCCATAATGGAACAGTTAATACTCATGGCTCATTTTTCTCCTTCATGCATATTACCTACAAATAAAGCGATAGCTCAATGTTTTTTTGGGAGATATATTTTGCCTGAATGGTTTGCCATACATATTTTCTCACAGAGGAATGCAATTTCTATCACGTTTTTAAAAGGTCTGTGTAAGGTGTATGGAGTTAAACTAGCCCTTTCTAAGAGTGACTACCCTCAGACAAAAGAGCAAATCAGTCAGTCTTAAAGAGTATCTTTGTTGCTATTGTAATGCTTCCCAAGATGACTGGATCTCTTATCTACCACTACCCTAATCTTCTTATAATAATGTGACTCATAGTACCACCAAGATTTCACCCATCTTCAGCTTACAAGATTTCCATCCATGTATATTTCCTTCTTCATCTAATATTGATTCTCAAATTCCAGCACAATCAAGTCAAAATTGGCTTTGTCCTCTTTTGTAACTAATACAAAGATTTGGCTACCTTCTCACATTCTTCTTGTTCATACTTTACCAGTGAAATTTCAACCACAATACTTTTATCCTTATTTCATTATTCATCAAATTAATCCTGTGGCTTCTATCTTAAAGGTACTTCACACTTGGAAAATGTATCCTATTTCTGATACCTCACATTTGAAACCTTAGGTCTCTGGTCATTACCTTTGCTTATTTTCTGAAACACCTTCAATTGAGGTAAACATCAACCTAAATATGAGGTTCAAGAAACAAGATTCCCTAATCCTCAGGGGTGTTGTTCAATGTCTGATGCACTGGGAATTCAATCGAGTGAGTGAACATCTGCAGGTCATACTCCGCTCTTTCTTGATTTCACATTTCTTGCAGTTTAATTCTGATAAATCCACTGGGGGTATACTGCTACTTCTGCAGGTAGAACTCACTGGTGAGCAGCCATGATTTTTCTTAGGAAGTTGTGTGGATATCTGATTCTGGATCAGCAGAGACGTAGGAAGTGTGCTCTGCATCAGGAAGGATTTTCTCTCAGCATACCACCCAGGACAGTCGGGTCAGCACTGGCGTGCTCACAGCCGCAGTAGACCTAAAGGGTGTTTGCTGGTGGTGGGCTGCTCTGCGAGCAGTTACAGATGTGGGACTGAGAATTCGGAGGAAGGAGTACAGTAGTACAGAGTGTCAGAAATGCCAGATAGATCAATGGCGAGATATATGGCATTCAATCTCTCTTCTTTCATCTGCAACACAATGACACCATTTTCCTGTGATGGTGAGTGAGGTTAGGATTACATTAATTCCTAACCAAGATGGTCTTCTTCCCAGGTGGTGCTGCCAGAGCATGCTAGTCCAAGACAGTGTTTGTGCCTTTTCCCTGTAAATTCATTTCCTGTTCTATGCATATATAAGGGTGTCTGCATCTGAGAAGGATGCAGTGCAACGCATTTCTGTTGTATTTCTCACCCACCTTAGATAACTTTTTCCCTGATTTTTGCAAATTTTTTTGCAGTTATTTTCCATGATGGACTCTTCTCCCTGCTAGATCCTTGCTTCTACTCAATCTCAGATTAACTTTGGTATCCTGTTTCAAAACTCTTGCACACCCCTTTTTCTTCACACAAGATCTATCCATATCGCAAAGGAGATTATTTTGCAGTTTGTGACTTTTTCCTCCAAACTGGAACCCTCTAAAGGAAACATGGTCACGGAGTGCAGGGTGGCACTGTGGCTCCTGGAAGGAATCATCCTTTCTTTGCATAATTAAGAAACAATCAAGAGATAGCTCCGCTGTGTTCCGTCCTTGACAACGTATTTGTGAGGTGATGCTGCACAACATTCAAGACATGACTGCTGGAAGAAGTGAAAGAGGATTAGAGTAATAGATGGAAGTGAAGAGAATCACTTCTGCAGCTCTGTGGAAGGAATGTACATGAGGCATAGGAGGCTTGCACAGAAGTGAAGATTACTTTTTTCTGTAGCTCAGTGGCCCAACCTGCCAGCAGCAGAGGGCTATCAAATGAATAAAATATTTCTTTACTACCACTTCTTACAATAGTATTTCATGCAACAAGTTACAGACAGACAGAATGTCCTCATTAGCAATAGAGCTGCACCAGGGAATGATTCCTATGCAAAGCTGGCCTCATTATCATGAAGGTGTAGCTTGAGCTTATGGCTGATAACTGGCTGGGAAGAGGTTGCAGCATCAGGAGCAGCCACAACAAACCAGGTATGAGGCCTCAAAATGCCTCTGTTTGGCACAAGGCTGCTGCTCTATTAATTCAGAATCTCTCAGCAGTAGGAAGGGCTAGATATCTGCTTGCTGGCTTGAGTAGGGATAGAGTGCAGTTCTCCCTGGCTGTACGGTCCTCAGAGAGCACATGGAGCTGCCACTACTCCTTGCGTACCTTTTCTTAGTGATGCTACTGCTGAATCAATCAAGCATTGCAATAGTAGCACTTCCATTCAAGTGGTCAATATATCAACTGTAAAAAAATACTCCTATGGGCTGATACAGGATGTGATTGGCAATGACTGAAAGCAATGGCTGAAGTGGGCAGAGTCAGACATGCCAATGACTGAAGTGACCTGGGACAGAGTCCACTCTATGTATATTATAAAGTAAAGGTCAGCAGACCTTAAAACGCTCAAGCAGCTCTGTGTCTTTATAATAATTACCAGTGCTCATCCCTGTGTCTACCTAGTTCAAGTCTTTCTAGAGAATCTGTCTAAGGGGCTGCTGGGATACCACATTCTCCAGAAAGTCAAGTGCAACTCACTGAGCCTTTAGTGAAAGGCCCCAACCTGATCACAAGAAATGTCCCATCATATTGTATGAAATCAGGAAGGGTTTCGAAATAATAAACCTACAACATAAACACTGCTTGTATGCATTTCAACAGTCTGTATATTCAATACAGGGATTCACTGCCTAGGTACAACTATTTATTACTGTATCGATCCACAAAGCTAGACATTCAAACACCAATTACAATTACCAAACAGACAATTATATAAAATTAATAAATGTAAAGATTTTTTTTTAACTTTCAATTCTAAAACATACATTATTAGAATTTGGGTTATAAATCTGTTAAATAGCAGCAGTCACTGTAGTAATTTGTTGTTCAATAAACATATTTCTTAAAAATCATCTACCAGTCTGTAGCACTGGACATACAAAAACTACGTGAGACATCCTCGACAGGGCAGATACATAAACCACAGAAGTGTGTATGATTTGGTTAGAGATTTTATATCTAAAATTCTCCTATAGTGGAAGACAACCAGTTGTACAATTCATAATAAATTCTATAACATTTGCTGTCATGTTTGCAGGAAAATAAAACTCTCTCCCCTTATTAGCAATCGTGCAAACCAAGGCCAGCCTTGCAATTTGCAAACAATGGGCCAGTTCATGTATAAAACTCTTTACACACATTTTTCTTTTTAAGCACTTTTTCATCGGTTATTTTATAATAAGGTGACAGCGACTGGTCAGTTCATTTCGAATTGTTTCAAAACTAGTTAAACTACTACAATGAAAATATAATTTGTCTTGGAACTGGGTGCGGCTAAAAGAAGATAGTGTCATTAGCGTATGTTCTGGGTGGAGCCTCGATACCGAAGCCCAACAGATTAAGTTCCAATTGGAAAACCTTAATAAATAGGATGTATCCCATACTGAGAACGGCGATTAACCCTGCAGTGTGTAAATAAATATTTAAAACATTTTAAAGTCACAAATATCACACATATTACATTAGTATCATAGGCACATACCTATCAGTGCCTTTTAACATAAATAACTAAACTAGACAGAGGATGGCACACTTGAAGACCATGGTTGCCTAATATATGATTCATATTTTGTACAATTCGATGAGCCTATCTACAGAATAAGACGAAGGTAAGAAAACAAGCAGGGTATGATGAAAAGGCTTCTGGACATAGACCCTTACTTCATTTCACGTGTTTCAAATATGCGGACAGTGTTGTATTGCCGGGCTTCAGTGGATTTATAGATTTTGTTTTCTGTGCATATGATAAAGATATAGAATATTACTTGCATCTGTGGTTTTATGAGAATAGGTTAATAAATAGATATATACAATATTATTTCAGCACTTCAGCAGGCAACTTCCTCAGAAAGAAATTAGCTACTTACCTGTAAATTCCAGTTTCCAATGTTGGTATCTTTCATATTTTTACATGTTTGAATCATTTCCCATCTTCAAGCTGGGAATCCCTTGTAACTTGAAACAGCAGCAAACTGTGTTAAAAACTGTCACAGGCCACAACAATGTTTAGTAGCACAAACAATCCTAACATCAGTAAATGAGGTGGAAGCGCTAAGCTCTCCACAGCTCATATTTCATAGCACAAAGTGTCTGAATAAAGTGCATAATAAATGAGCCTCTGGCCAGGCAGAAGGAGGGTCGTAGGTGAAGAACAAGCTACTTACCTTCAGTAACAATCTTTAAGCTATCTAATTGCAGATTCCTCACCTGTGAAAACTCTCAGGCATCAGACTAGATCAGGAACCCATTCAGCAGTACCTCTGCACACAGGTAGGTGGCGTTGTGTGTCTCTGCGTCAACATCATTCCACTCTGGTAGGTGACATGTGGAGTTGCAATTAAGTGCTATCCATGCATGCTGATGTCATTTGTTTTCCAGGCTGACCACGCTCTCAGACACAGAGCCCACCAGCAAATTGGTTTGATCAGTGTGACGAGCTCCAGATTGGGACCATTTTAGATGGCAAAGAGTCCAGTTAACGCAACAGGAGGTTCGAGGATCGGTAAAGAATCTGAGGTTAGATAGAGCATCCACTAGAAAGATCAATACCAACGGTAAGTAACTTGTTCTTCTGACTGACACTTCTAACGGCACATTCCTCTTAATGTGAATAGATACCAAAGCAGTAACTCTCAAGGGGGTGGGTCTGGGTGAAACTGACTCAGACCAAAAAGGTACTGCAAGAACGAGCAGGCAAAGTGGCTCTTTCTATGGACTTGACTTTCGAGACAGTAGTGGGCACCGCAGCCTATGTGGCTGCCTGAAAGATCTCCAGGACAGGCATTCTGCGTGTTAGCATAGTAGTTGCAGCTGGGACCCTGGTGGAATGAGGCCATAAGCTCTTTGGAGGCGGCTTCTTAACCAGTGCATCGCAGATATTTATGCAGAGAACAATTCATCAGGAGATGGTCTGTTTTTGCACTATCTTACCCTTCTTTCCTCTGGGAAACCCCACTTGCAGACAATATAGTCTACTTGACACTGGTGGAGTGTAGGAAAGTACTTTTTTACTTTATTTTCATTATTGCAAGAAACTACTTTTCAATATTTGAGTAAATTAGCCTTAGTAGCAGGCAATATACACAATTTTGACATATTAGCATTTCGAGTGCATAGCAGGCTTGGCGGAATTCAAACTGGGACCTTCACAAAGGCGGTGTATGAGTAAAGACCCAAGCACATGGAAGATCAATATCAATAACTGCCAAGAAGCATACAGAGTGCAGTAGAGTCCCGTTATAAGTCTTTAAATGATAACCATATACATAAGGGGAATCCATGTAGGACCATAGAGAGCATTATAAGTCGTCTATTGCCGGATCTTATGGCTCATGAGGACATTACTAACATTAAGAACGTAATTGGCAACATCATCAGAAACATATCAAGGTGACCATCATTATGGAATGATCACTTCACAAAATAGAAAATCAATGCAGCTCGTACATCCCACTTTTATCCCTAATACGATGCATTTCAGATTCCTCTCAACGTATAGAGGTTCCCAGGTGTCCACCACCCCAGAACACTCACATCCCTCTTCGCTCTCTGTGTCATGTTTCTGATTAATCAAATACTCCTGGTATGGGCCCCATATATCTCTTGGGTGAATCCGAGGTGGCATGAGATCATCATAAGCATCGGAGTATGTATTGCAATATGCCATATCAGTGTGCCATTCCGCCTCGGTTGGGAGAGGCCCCTTCATCCACCGCGTAGCAAATTCTACATCGCACCAGCAAGAGGTCCAACGCAACCAAGCGTCGATGCACCCGCGGAACATTGAGATCATGTAAGTAAAAATGTAAGTCCGTTTTTATATAGCGCAGCTACTCACCCTCACCGGTCCTCAAGATCATAACCCAGGAGGGCCACCAGAGGGGTGCACTCCAAGTCTTCTCCAATGATCTCACTGGTTTCTGAAATATTGCTTTCCAAAAGTGCTGTATGCCTGAACAGTACCACACCACATGCGAAAAGTCCAATTCCTCTAAGCCGCAGCACGGACATCTAGAGACTTCTCTAAGACCATATCAAAATAATTGGAATGGAGTATAATATACCCGATTAAGGTATTTAAAATGCACAAGTCGGTGGCGGCCATTCAATGAAATTGTGCACACGACAAAACAACAGTAAGCCCACTGTTTCTCTGGGATTTCAATACCCAGGTCTACTTGCCAATCACTCCGAGCTTTAGAAATACTAGGCTGCCTGGTCTCCTGCAATATTGCATATAACTTTGCCACTATCCGCTGTGCTGTCATCGTTTGTAGCAGCTAAGTAAGAGCTGGTATCTCCGGAGGCTCAGCTATGTTGTCTCCCAGCAGGGCCCGCATCGCATGATGGACACGGTGATAATGAAATCTCGCAAGGACAGTTGGCACTTCGACCTGTTCACTCACATCCGCCCAATCGCGAAGTAACTTGTCTGCAAAAAAATCACCTATGGTCTGTATTCCGAGTCCATGCAAAGCCACTGCGGCCGCCCTCTCCTGCCCAACAGGGAACCAACCACACCACTCCAAGGGGAGGCATGGGGAGTAAAGCAATGTCACCTGTTGCATATCCACCGACCTTTTCAGACGGTACTGCGTAGTGCCCACCGGGTCTATCACATGAAAGCGGTGCACAGGCTTACTAGTTAGAAAGAGGGGCAGTGACAACGGAGATGTTCTGTCACGCTCTAACCAGAGATGTGGTAAATCGGGGGGTCCATGCACCCAATAATACGGTTGATTGTCCCAGTGTTCTCTTTAAAACCAGCCTGAAGGGGTGAGATAATCTAATTTTCCTTAATCCAAACATGCAAGTATAACTATAACTGCAGAATTTCTATGGTTTTGTGTGAGTAAAACGTCAGCCTAATTATAACGACCCTGTAACCATTGGTTTTATCAGTGAGGATATACTCAAAAGAAAAGTTGCTTTTTTTCTATGAAATTTAACAAAAAAACACAAACACTCTGGAGATAAACCTCAAAATAGAGGACCCTTTAGTGGTTTTGGTCAATGGAGTACCAACTGTGGAAATGAGCCTTTTCAGGGGCCCACCGGTGCAGGGTTCACCCTTGTCTGTCCACGGGTCCTTAACCCAACAAAGAAGAAATTGGCACTGAAGCTGAAATATCAAAGAACAAGTTTATTCATCACTCATGAGTGGGACTACATCCATACAGAGCACTCAGGAACTGTATGAGGTAGTACATTGAAGTCTCAGAACACAGGCCTTATATACAGCTTTTTCTGTACTGTAAGCATTTGAGACTCAAAAGAGGAGGTACAGGCACACACAGAAATAGGTATTGACAAACATGGTCAGACAAGAATCACTTAGCCAGCAGAGTGGGAGGGGAAACCAAAACTGCTTACATCAGTTAAAATAGCCTGACTGTTACACTCTAAGACAGGTGCATTCTAGCAGCTACAGGTCTTTCTGAGCATACATTGCTCTGGCTCAGTGCTGAAGGAGTTAACTATAGTTGATGACTCAAGCAGAATAGAAAAGCAGGCAACAGTAAAGACGGAAGAAGCACATGGCTAGCACGTGGCTAACTAAAATGGCTGCCACAACTAAAATGGCTTCAGCTTATGCTAACAGAGATTTCTGTCGATTCCCACAGACGACCCTTTTAGCATTAGCTGAAGACATCTCTATGTTCTAGAAGGAACATGGAAAATATCTTGCACATCTATCCTCATCAGGTTATTAATCTCCTGATCTATTACTAGTTGGGCATTTACATTTTTAGCATTTCTCTTGACAGGTGTGCATGAAGTACAGGTGGAAACACAAAGGGAACAAAGTATCGGGCCATATTGTATACATAAACAGCAGATGAAGAGGATCGCAATGAGTATACATAGAACTGTTAACAGTTTCCAGCCCCAAGTGGTGAACAGTGTCCAAAACCAACCGGTCAAAGTCCAAGTTCCTGAATCCTGATGGATTTCAGTGGCAATTTTATGCAGCTTGGAAATTGCTTCAAAAACTGAAGGGGCGTGGTCTGGGATATAGACACAGCAACTGCTCCCAATGATGCGGCATGCTCCACCACGATCTGCCAAAACCACATCAAGAACCATCCGGTTTTGGAGCGCCACAATTCTCGCAATTTGTAGTTCTTCTGTGATGTTCCCAAGTGCCATAGCTGTTTAATTGGTTACAGCCTCTACAACACGTGTCAGGCGCCTGATCTTTCTGCTGTTTAAGGCGGCACCAACAAAGAAGAACAGTCCCAAATTGAAGTCAACATACTGTTGCAGTGCAGTATCAGTTTGATCCACCTCATCATGATTTATTGTCCTCTTAAATCTGTTTTTGGAAATGTCATTAAACAGTTTATAGTCTTTATGATAGGATGCAGGTGCCAAAAACACAGGTGGTAGCAAAAGGACACAAAGCAGGTACCTGACCAACCAATGGGTAAGTTGTAATATCCCTTACTTCCACATATAAAATACGTATTGTGTGATGACGTAAAACTGCTATTATTTATTCCAGTAATATTTAATATCAAAGTACAATCACTTTTCCCCACAGGAATACTACCAACACTGTTTACACAAAAGTCTGCTCGAGCTCTAGTAACAGCTATTACAGAGGGTCCATTACCTTTGGCAGTTTGAGTGTTTGGGAAAACATAGTGTGTAGAGGAATTTCCTCGGCGATACTCTTCCATTTCCCACACAGTTCCTTCAGCTTGTGGGTCCCCTTCCTCATCAGGGTAACAGACTTTATTTAGCTGGTAGTTTAGTCCTCCTATATCAGCTAGAGTAATATTAGCAATTTCAGAGGCCCACAGCAGTGCGAACCAGGCTCTACAGGAGCCGTTATGCGAGAATGGCAGAGGAATAAAAGGCGTTCCTCCCTTCTTCTGATGAGCTGGCATCATTCCACACACCCAACAGTTGGTAATGTTCGTAGCATTATGGGTGTGATGTAACATTTGGATGAACGTGTTGTTAATATAAGACTGTCTGTGTTTCTTTTCATGATAAGGGAGAGTGAAGTAGTGGTGCTCAATGGAGACAGGAGTAGTAGCAGTCAGTAGATTTCGAGCAGGAGCTACTCCCTCTACAACCCATGTTATCGTAGCAATGACGATAACAATGGAAGTAAGCCCAATGATGAACACAGCCTTCCGATCACAAACTCTTGATTTCTTCTCCACAGGCATGTTTATCTCGACGTTGAACAACAAAGCAGATTTTCACACTAAGGTCCTGTCCAGCCGTTGGTTTCTTCACTGAGGTTGAGACGGGTATCACTACTAGAGTCCCCCCCTTTGCTACTCAGGCTTTCACTAACCCAGGACAGTGACTCAACCAGTCTCTTTCAACAACGAAGTTTCCGGGGTCGCAGCTGATATCGAGATGTACCAGGGATCGTGTGGTCCGGGAAGACTTCCTCAGGTCCTTCATGTGTCACAGCTTGGCCTTTCTCGGTGTCCAGGATATCGCGGTGGTCCGTAATCACAGCTGGGCTCCCTAGGTCTGGCGACACTTTCCAGCAGTGTGTTGCATGGACCCAGTTCTTCCGATTGGTCACTCGCACCGCAGTCCTGGTAGCCAAGAGCACCTGCTCAGGGCCGCGCCACCTTGGGGCTAGGGAGCTGGCTCTCTGGAAGGACTTCGTCACCACGTAGTCCCCAGGCCTTAGATCATGGCCCTCACCCTGCGACCTGTCTGGAAAAGTCTCCTGAACCTGTTGATAAATAGAAAGCAAGCTGTCAGTCAACTGAGACAAATAGTCATTCATCAATACACAAGGTACATCATGTATAGGGCGTGGCTTAGGAATTCCCCAAATATTCATTGGCCTTCCAAAAACCACCTCATACGCTGTGAGGCCAGATCGAGTATGTGGTATCGATCTAATGGACAGCAAAGCCAAGGGCAGTGCATCAGGCCATTTCAAAGATGTGGAAGCCTGAATTTTAGCCAACTTAAGTTTAAGGGTAGAGTTGTAACGTTTTACTAGCCCTGCAGATTGTAGATGGAAAGCTGCATAGAACTTCTGCTTAATTCCCAGTCCTTTCAGAAGATACTCAACAACTTGCCCAATGAAATGGGGTCCATTGTCACTCCACAAGACCCGACAAACGCCAAATCTGGGGGAAAACTCCTTTAGGAGCACCTTTGCTGTAGTAAGAGCTGTATTATCCTTAGTAGCATATGCCTCTATCCATTTACTAAAGGCACAGACCACTACTAGAACATACTTCAGATTATTTCAGCGTTCAAGCTGGATATAATCCATTTGCAGAACCTCAAAAGGTGCAGTTGGTATTGCAAACCCTCCTGTTGGAGTCCGTGTTCCCTTTCCAGGATTATACTGGAGACAAATCAGACAAGACTGGACTATCTTTTTAGCTGTGCCGGCAATATCTGGATGATCCCAAACTTGCATAAGTAACTTTGTCATTGAGGATGCTCCAACATGTGCCGGCCCATGTGCCATGTGAATCATGGGGTGTAAATAGGCTCTAGGCAATTTCCACTTAGTCATTTCTTTATTCCTCCAACAGCCCTCATCATCCAGTGTTCCCTCCTTGGACCACTGGTCTAATTCATCAGCAGAGGCAGATCGCTGCATGTCCAGCACCTCTTGCCTGGCATTATGCCAACGTTCAGCCTGTGACTTGACCACATACATAGATGTAGTACTTCGCTGCATTGCAGTCTCACAGGCTGTACAGTCTGCGAAGGCATTCCCTGCTCCTATTTTGTCAGTTACTTTCTTGTGGGCGCTACACTTAACAATTGCTACTTTCTTAGGTTATGTCAAGGCAGTAAGGAGATTATGTACTAATTCCCCATGCACTATTTGTGTCCCGTGTGATGTAAGGAAGCCTCTTTCCTTCCAGAGTTGCCGAAAGTCATGAGCAACTCCAAAAGCATATCGGCTATCGGTGTAGATGTTAACAGACAGATCTGCGCTAAGCTCACATGCTCGTGTCAATGCTATCAACTCAGCTGCCTGAGCTGACTTCTGTGGGATGCGAGCTGTCTCAACTACCGTCTGAAGTGTTGTAATTGCATAAGCAGCTGATGTCGTGCCATCAGGCAACTTCAAGCAAGACCCGTCAACCCACAATTCCCCATCAATGTCAGGAAGGGGCGTATCTTGTAGGTCAACCCGACCCTTTGTTTGTTCTTCAGTAAGGAATATACAATCATGAGACTCTTGTGACTGAGACTGAGTAGCTGGGAATGGCAATAGTGTAGTGGGAGTCGAGCATCTTTTCAGTGTGATATGAGGGGCCAAGAGTGCCAATTCATATCCTGTCAAGCGAGCACTAGTCAAGTGTTTTGTGTTTTCGTCTGATTTAAAAGGGCATCGACTGAATGGGGCACTAACACAAGCAATCTGTGTGATAAGACTATTCCCTCACTCTGACGTATGGACACAGCTGTTGCCGCCACCGCTCGAAAACACCCAGGCAACGCACGGGCGACGGGTTCAAGGACAGCTGAGAAATATGCACAAGGACGTTGCTTATCACAGTGTGTCTGTACTAACACTGAGAGAGCGCAACCGTCCCTCTCATGTACATAAAGTGTGAAGGGCTTAGTGTAGTCTGGAGTTTCTAATACTGGTGCAGAACAAAGAGCTTGACGTAACTGCTGGAAAGCATCCTAACATTCAGTAGTCCTTGGGAGGGGCATCGGAGTGTCTTTGGTCAAAAGGGCCAACAAGGGTTTAACGATGTAAGAAAAGCTAGGAATCCACTGCCTACAAAAGGAAGTAAGACCAATCAGTGCACGAACATCCTTCTGAGTACGGGGCACAGGCATGTCTAAAATGGCTTGAAAACGGTCTGATGTGAGTGCACGTCCCTCCTTAGACAGGAGGTGACCTAAATAGGTAACCTGCTGTCTACAATATTGCAATTTCTTCCGAGAGACTTTGTGATGATGAGATGCAAGGAATGATAGCAATGACAGTGTTCCTTCTTCACACTGTTCAGGGGTATCAGCAGCCAACAAGATGTCATCAACATATTGAATAAGAGCCACCCCTTTCGGTACATGAAAAGAATCAAGCTGTCGTTTCAATGCCTGGCTATAGATGCTAGGACTCTCGGTATACCCTTGTGGAGCTCTACAAAATCTGAAGGAACGATTATTCAAAGTGAAGCCGAACAAAAAACGGCTGTCAGGATGAATAGGGATGGAGAAAAATGAATTTTTCAAATCAATTACAGTGAATGTAGTCGCAGTGGGAGGAATCATAGTAAGAAGTGTCGTGATGTCAGAAACAACCGGGTATTGAGGCACTACTATCTTATTGACCTCTCGTAAGTCGATGATAAATCTATAGATTTTAGAACCAGTGTCTTTTTTCAAAATGGGAAGAATAGGGATATTACAGGTATTGTAGGGGACTTCTTCCACAACCCCCACTCTGATCAAATCCTGAACAATGTGTATCAATGCCTCTTCCCCTTCTCGAGAGATTTTATATTGGGGCAGTCGAGGCAACGAAGCACCCTCCTTCACTTGAATGTGTACTGGTGGAATAACCATTTGTCCCACATCGGTATCTGATGTAGCCCACAAGGTACTAGGTAGCGATGCCAAAGCAATATCCTCTTTAATAAGGCAGGAACTTGCAACCGTTGGATAATTATCATTTAAAATGACACGCACACCTTCTGGGAAACAACGTATTGTAGCACGAAAATGTTTAAGCATATCGATACCCACAATGTTATCTGGTGTGTTAGGGGAAAGCAGAAATGGACATGCAGCCGTGAATTTACCAAGACTAAATGCAAGTGGTTGTGACAGTGGGCTAAGGGAAGGTGTCCCATCGAATCCTATCGATGTTATCGTTGTGCCAGACGGGGGAGCCCTAGGAACCAATTGTTTAGACAAAGCGCTACGAGTAGCTCCTGTATCAACCAGAAAACGATCAGTAGAACCCAAGACGCGTGCATCGACATAGGGACCCCCCTGATCTACTGGGACCTCAAACGGTTCCATACCCCATCCGAGGCATTCCTATGCATAATCAGAATCCTTAGGATCATCAATCGAATAATCAGACATTTGATATTGATTTCGACTGTCAAAAGCATTAAAAGAATTTGTATTGTGCGCAACTGCCTAAAATCTAGGACGACTATCCATGCCTCCCATATTGCCTGAGTTCCCGGGACGACCTCTCATGTTTCCTCTACCCCGCTGATACTGCTGACCTCGCAAAAGGGGGCACTCAAAACGCCAATGTCCAATCTCCTTACAATAAGCACACTGATCAGAAGACAGAGTTGCTCGCGGAAAAGGGGGTGCACCAGGGTGATACATCGCACGTCCACCTCTACCACCACCTCTAACTGATGGACCATAGACTTGAGGCAACATAACTTTCGTCTTTAAATCCTTAACCTTTTTATCCTCCTTGCCTTTCGCTTCCAATTCCTGACGCTCATAATACTGGGCCATAGTCAAAAGGGAGACAGGGGAAGACTTAGTCCATGAACTCTCGCTGGCCTTTAGGTGACTAGCTATTTCTGGCAACATGTTCGCGACAAATTTGTCGACGAACAGATGCTTACCCGTGTCATCTATCAACGACTGTCCACTAAAGTCATGAAATGTCTCTTCAAATCGGGTAAAGAAGTCTGAAACTGACTCATCTGCTTTCTGCTTACAAGACGCTAACGTAGTCCAATCTATCTTCTTAGTGGGTATAAGAGTTTTCAACTTAATCACGATGGTTTTGGGAAGATCTAATATCTCCTATTGTGGTTTCTGCGCAGGCTCCCTAGCCGCATCCTTTTCCTCCAAGTGCACCCAAGTATCACCTTAAGTTGTAATATCATCTACCTTCCTAATTAATCTCCACATATCGGGGGTAAAATCAGTCCAAAAAACATGTCAATATCTGGCAGAGTCATAGTACAGGAGCTAATAGCTCCTTCCACTTCTTCATAAAAAGCGGCCGGGTTTTTCCGTGGATCAGGCAAAGCAGCTTTAAGAGCCATAACGTCTGCTCTACTCCAAGGAGTATAAACCCAATTATAGATAAAATATCCTTTTGCATCATCTGAATCTTTATCATCATTCGTGCCTGCACCCTTCGGGGGAACATACAAAGGCGCAGCTTCGCGCATCGGTTTCACAGTAACTACAACATTACTAGGGTCATTATCCGGCCCCGTAGCTCCTTCTTGTCACGCCGGGGTCTGAACTGTTTGTTCAGTTGTAACCTTAGCAGCTGCTTTTTTCTCTTCGCGTAGACGGAATGTATCAATTCGCAATTTAACTACTTGCCTAATAAGGTCAGGCACCTGTGAAAGAAGAAAAGTGCCCTCACGTAATTGCTTATGATCAGAATTTATATCAGAAGGCTCTAAATCGTCAGAATGTTTTCTAAAACTAGATACTACTTCCTCAGTAAAGTGCTCGACAAAATATAGCTGCTCTAAATCTTTCCACTGCTGAACCATTGCTAAAAATTTTGGGGCAAAGGCACTCCCACAAGCTGCTTTACGAGCAGCGGATCTAAGAGCGGCCATGCGTTCAACAGTTAAAGTAGAGCGAGTTGTCCGCCCTTTATCCTTATCTGTATCTTTTTCTTCTGAAGAAAAATGCTCCTTTTCAGAATCGTCATTCTGAGGGGCACTAGGAAATATATATGGGGGCGGGGGTCGATCTAACAAAATGCTATCATCCTGAGGTTTATTAAGTATAGGGTAAACGGGGCGCCTAACAGGGTACTGGCCAGTTACCTCTAAACGACGCTCCCTATCTTCTTTCTCTCTTATTTCCTTCATCTCTTTATTTTTTAATTCTAACGCTTTCTAGTAGATAGTCTTGCACCGTGCTTTTTCTGCTATAGCTTCTTCTTTTCTCACTCTCTCATGCACTTCTTTCTCCCACATTCGTACACAATCAAACATATCAGCACGACTTTTACGTTGAAACACACACTGCTCTACATACTGAATCTTTTTAACATCAAATGACCCATTCACCGGCCATCGTAGATCAGGATCCTTTTTAATGTATTTGTTCCACAGTGTACTATACATTATGGAAGAAATACCGTATTTGACATACATATGTCTGTTAGGTGTCCCCTCTGGGGGAGCCGGCTGACTTTTTTCTAAATCCCTTTTGGTACCACCAAGACAGCAACACAACCTGCGAAGTGTGCTGGAAACAGGCATGATTATTAGTTAAATAATACTTATCCCAAATATAGTACTTATCCAAATATATCCAAAATAGAGAAAAATCTCCTCATTACCTGCCCCTTTTTATTGCAATAAAAAGAACCAAACCAAAATCTTGGCCAAGCAATTCAAAATCAAGAGTGTCGCTTCAACGACCTTACCAAACAAAAGTCCCCAGCCTCCAACTGCCAAGCTCTTGTGTGACCTAATGGTCTCTGCAAACATGCGCCAAAGGAAGTCTCAGTCGGGACCGGCCGCCACCTGGAGGGTCAGATCGGGAAAACCGGAAAAACATGTCGGTCTGCAAAGACAAAGTGTCTCCTCGTGCAGGGTACCTCCTCAGTAGATTCCTATTCTCCGTCAAGACCACCCCTTCGGGCAGCCGCGTCTCCGATGAGCCCCACGTAACGGGCGCCAAACTGTGGAAATGAGCCTTTTCAGGGGCCCACCGGTGCAGGGTTCACCCTTGTCTGTCCACGGGTCCTTAAACCAACAAAGAAGAAATTGGCACTGAAGCTGAAATATCAAAGAACAAGTTTATTCATCACTCATGAGTGGGACTACATCCATACAGAGCCCTCAGGAACTGTATGAGGTAGGACACAGGCCTTATATACAGCTTTTTCTGCACTGTAAGCATTTGAGACTCAAAAGAGGAGGTACAGGCACACACAGAAATAGGTATTGACAAACATGGTCAGACAAGAATCACTTAGCCAGCAGAGTGGGAGGGGAAACCAAAACTGCTTACATCAGTTAAAATAGCCTGACAGTTACACTCTAAGACAGGTGCATTCCAGCAGCTACAGGTCTTTCTGAGCATACATTGCTCTGGCTCAGTGCTGAAGGAGTTAACTATAGTTGATGACTCAAGCAGAATAGAAAAGCAGGCAACAGTAAAGACGGAAGAAGCACATGGCTAGCACGTGGCTAACTAAAATGGCTACCACAACTAAAATGGCTTCAGCTTATGCTAACAGAGATTTCTGTTGATTCCCACACTACAAAAGAGAAATAAATTTGGCAACTAATAAGGATAGACAAAGTTCAGAAAGTTATATCTTACCTTCAGAAAAACAACATTCACTACAAAGATTTGGACATTTCTAACTTCATCTCTTCTACATTGTTTGAGAAAGACTTAAAAAAGCGACAATTTGAACTAATTAATCAGGAAAACAGAAGAAATATATGAACATTACACTTTACACCCACTATACTGAAGAGAACCGACCGGTGATACTTTAGAACTTTACCAGATGAAGGAAGGTAGACAATATAATTATCGTCCTGTCCAAGTTTCTGTATCAGAATACCAATCAACCAGATTATATTCAGAGGATCCATGCTTTCATCAAGACATTCCTTACTGTATGAAAGTGAACATTCTGTCACTTCTTCTGCTGTTGCACCTATTATGCATAATGGAACTGGCTTTACCAATATAACAGCACAGGATTTTATAGATAAGATGCACAACAAAGATGAGCATCTGGAAAATAGCATGATCAGCATTATGGCATGTCAGCGAGGGACAAATGAATATTGATTTAGAAAATATGGAGAACTGAAATGTTTGTTGAGAAATTTAGGACCACCTACATGTATATTCCATAAAAGCACATACAATCCACTGTAAAACATTTCATAAATACAACATACATGGTTTATTACTTTAAGCTGCGCAGAATACGCATAGGACGATTTGTATCAATTTCTACTAAAAGCAAATGGTAATAGTGCATATATTGACACCAACACTCCTGCAGAATTATGTTCTTTAGATCCTGCTAATATTTGCAGATATTTCAAACACAAATTTCAAAAAATGCTTCAATTCTTAACCAACAAAACGAAAAATCCCATTGGAGAGGTACTTGATTTCTTTTGGAGAAAAGAGAATCAAGCAAGAGGTGCACCATATATTCATATGCTTCTATGGATCAAAGATACACCTAGGTTTCGATATGACAATGATAAGTCTGTTCTACATTTTATTGAACGTTATGCCACTTGCGATATACCAAAGAAAGAGCACAATGAGCAACTGTTTCAACAAATCTTACAGTATCAATCACATAAGTATGGTAAATACTACTTAAGGAAATATCAGAACAAATCAAAACATTACTTTAAATTTCGGCTTGGATATCCCAGACCAATTCCACAAAAAGGAAGGGTCAGCAATTTCACGTAATCTGTAACACATGCACTTACAGGGAAATCACCAAAGAATACTCACCATCTGAGGAGATCACAAGGATCACAACGGATCAAAGACTATGACCCTTGAATTCTGCATATGTGAGATGCTAACATGGATATATAATTTGTTGCAAATAACTCTACAGTGGTTGCAAGTCAAGTTACTTCCTACATTACAAAAGCTGAAAAGACAAATATGAAGGAAGTATGGGAAGAAATATGTGCAGAGCAATACCAATTTAGCCTTAAATGTTATCTCACGAGAGGTCAGTAACTATGAAGCTTGTGACTGTTTGAGTTCTTCAAGTGTAAATCACGGGCAATTGTGTGGCTTAGCTTAGAATTATCATCAGCACGTTGAAGAGTTCTCAAAAGTCTAACTGAAATTGAGTATCATGCACACTTTGATGCGACAAACAAAGTTATTTTAAAAACCAATATGTAGGACACATATTATCCAAGCAGAAGTCCTTTGTTAGAAAACCTATCGCTATATGAAGTAGCTCAGTTCTATACATATCGAAATAATGTAGCCGAAGATATCAATGCTGCAAAATATGGAGTTGAAGGGTCCAATGGATGTTTATTACCTCATCAAAAACCTACTCTCAATCATCAGGAGCTCATTGGTGACACAGGAGAAAAAAATATAATTCTACTATTTAGCACTTTTACAACTATGCAAACCATGGCCAAGAAGAAGACATTATAATTCTCTGAATCCTATGAGATTGCATTTAATGTATATAAGAATGAGATTGGACTCCCTCAATTTCAGACATATTTAGAAATGTTGGAGCAAGAAATAGCAGAAGAGAATATAATTGATGCTGAAATACAATGCAACACAGCATCAACTATTGACAGTTCCACTTCGATAATGGGGGGCGTGGTTAGCTGCGCTAGAAGATGGCCACCTGCTGTTGAGCAATCCGGCGACTACCTCCAGCGTGAAATCCTGGGGTGGGTGGCAACCCCCGACAAGGTGGAGAGCAGCGCTTCATCCCGCAGAAACGTGGACAGCCCCTGGGTCAGAGCCAGGAGAGGACGGCAGCTCTGTGGCGGTGGGAAGAGATGCGGGCCTTCCCTGACACCCAGACTAAAGATGGCACTCACCAGCCACGGACCCTGAACAAGGCTGGGACACGGAGACACTGAGTCTGCCATCGGGTGGAGCGAGCTGTGCAGCAGAAAGAGGGGTGCTAGTCCGGGCGGTGAGACCAGGATGCGGAACAGTTATTGCAGCTTCACTGAGGCCAGTCGGCCCGCAGGGCTTACTGCAGCCTGGGGCAGCTGAATAAATGAACTTCCCGTAGGCCTTGAGAGAAGTCATGAACCGGAGGCTGCCACCTTCCTCCTCTGCTGCTTACCATTGTAGGGGTGGTGCCGTCTACTGTCTCCAGAGAGCATAGAGACAGTGCAGGTCACATGGGGGCAAGAGGCGACTGATCCAGCCCGGACATGCTGAGGTTGGAGAGGGCCCAGCTTGCAGCCATAATGGGGGGGATGTGCTGAGCTGCCGATGGATCGCTGCTGGCAGAGAAAGAGGAGGCGGACTACCCTAATTGGAGAGACAGCGTTGTAGCACCCAGGGGTCTCCATGACACCTGGAGCCCCAGCTGCTGACATGTGCTACATGCGCTCGGTGAAGGGCCCACTACCTGGGGGAGTGCTCCGGGGGAACAGATGACCTCGCAGGTAAACAACCTTCACCCCGCATCCGTAACCCCGCATGCTGTTACAACGCGGTCGTAACAACGACCGCGTTGTGACAACGCATACCATTACCCCGCAAGTCGTTACAACGACTTGCGGAGTGGGGAGTAGGTGTTGGATTTAAAATCCAACACCTTCCCTACAGTCCGCACAGACTGGAGTTGGAATAGTAAATTTTACTATTCGAACATCCAGCGCCCCCCCTCCCCCCTCCGCAAGTTGTTGTTACAACTTGCGGGGTAATGGTATGCGATGTTACAACGTGGTCGTTGTAACAACCGCGTTGTAACAACATGTGGGGTAATGGTATGCGGGAAAAAGATGCATATTCGACCTCGCAAGGACCCGGGGACCCAATGGAGGGCCTGGCAGTGCCTACAGGAAGGGAACAGGCCACGCCACTGACAAATTGGATGTCATCCTTAACACGGTAAACTCCTCTAGGGAAGTCCTGGAACCCAAAGAGACCAGGTCTCCTCCGATCTGGGGAGCCTGTGCGATTACCATCGCAAGTTAGCCGATAAAGTTAAGCAGCACGAGAAGACTTTGAAGGACTTGGGCCCGGATACGGCAAAGCTGCACAAGTGGGTAACATCGCTCACTAAGGAGGTGGAGACCCTTTCTCGCAGAGAGGAAAACGCAATAGACCGAAGTCGGCGCAACAACATTCACATAGTGGGACTGCCAGAAGGAACCAAGAGGAACGACATGAATTCCTCCCTGGAGCAGTGGCTGGCAGAGGCAGTAGGCCCACAAAGTCTGTTGCCAGTCTTTGCCTTGGAGCAGGCACACACAGTGCAGGTGAGGACCACTTGACCTGGGGCACCCCAGCCCGTGATAGAAAGACTCCTGCACTACAGCGACAGGTATGTCATTCTCAAACGGGGCCCAAAGAGTGGGCAACTATCAGGTGGACAATGCCGCAGTGGCAATTTTCCCAGATTACACACTGGCCGTCCAGCAGCAGAGGGCCTCATTCGGAGAGGTAAAGAGGGAGCTGAGAGATCCTGGGTTGAGATATATGATGCTTTTCCCTGCCCACACGAAAGTCCTAATTGACGACCCTGCCTTGTTCTTTGAGACCACGGCATATGTGTGTGACTGGTTAGAAAATTACAAAGCTGGCAAGGATGCACGCAAGTGAGAACAGAAACCGCGCTGAAAGTGGACACACAGGAAAGAGAGAGATGGGAGCGCACCAGCAGACCATCCAGGGCCCAGGTAGAACTTGAGCAATCGGCAACACTCAAGATGACCAACACTTTTGCCGGCCTGGCTCGTTCCTCCTTCAGTGAAAATAAGGGCCACTCGACAGCTGAGAGGAACAACCGAGAACCTCAGGCAGGCCCAGGCCTCACATTACTGCCCACACTACGCCCAGGTCGGCGAATGACTTGTAAGTAGATGGGGACCCAGTGAGGGGGAGAACCTGCGGCAGCCCAGACAAACTAATGATGTCCTGATGTCTCGGGAGAGAATGGGCCACCTCAATCTTTTTTGGATAAGGGAGAAGAGGACCTGAGAGGAAGTCGGGACTTGCCTGGTTACCCTAGACTGAAAGGCTGAAATATGGAGACAATTGAGGAGGCTGCCTTCTTCATTGATGGGTGGATCGAGGGCTGAAGGTGGCAGGGCAAGGGAAGACCGCAAGAAGCTGCTACCCTCAAGACCAGCATCACTGCGATACGCTGTGGGAAATCTGGTTTGAAGATGATTACGAACGAGAGGTTGCTGGACGACAGGCTCACCGGCTGCTGCCGGTTTGACATGGCAAGGGGAAGTTAGGCAATGTTCCTGTGTGTGAGTTTATGCTAATTTGTCCTCTGTATGATTGTTAATTGCCTGGTTCAGGACCTGAATGGGTTTGGGGGCAGGTGGAGCACACCCTATACTGCAGCACCACAGGAGGGTATGGAGTTCCCATGCGGGACTATTGACAATAGCAATGGGGAGACTAAGTACACCTTCCTTAAGTAGAATATACTTGGCCTGGAGACTCCTAGGAAATGATATCAAATACCGGCCTTTCTAAAATGCAGGGGGTTGGACGAGGCCATGCTACAGGAAACGCATCTCACGGTTTGTAGATACCTAAGTTACAGAGGCGCTGGAGGGAACAGCTGCATGCAAAGGGTTACTCATCCTTTGCACGGGAGGTCCTTGATTTGGGTTAGACCAGGGACGCCCTTTGAGGTGCAGTGGGTGACAATTGATGGGTAAGGCAGGTATGTGCTGGTACAAGGGAAACTTGATGGTACGATATTGCAGGTGGGCAGTGTCTATGACCCAAACACAGGACAGGCTCAGTTCCTGGACTCCCTGACCCAGGTGCTGTCTGGAGACGTGTGCAACCCACTGGTAATTATGGGGGATTTTAACTGCGTGACTGATACAGACTTAGACAGTTCGGTATCCCGCTACCAGACTCCCCGAGTGTCCGCACGTCCAGAGATATCCGTGATTGGCTGGCACACTGGGACCTAACCGACAGTTGGATGGACCGGAATGTTTGAAGAGGGAATATTCCTACCACTCGGTAGTGCATGCACTACATGTTCGTCTGGACAGGATAATCTGTTCACCCAGACTAGCTGAACACATCACACATGGAGTAACATAATCCCTTACTCATGAGCTGGGTTAGACAAGTCCCCCTGATCCCCACTTGGAGACTTCAGGAGACGCACCTGCAGGACCCAATGTTTCGCGAGCCACCAGCAGAAGGCATAAGTAACTATTTCTAACATATTTGGCACATGGCGACGCACACAAATGCAGATTGGGATGCCTTAAAGCTGGTGGTGAGAGGCTTCTACATCTAGCAGTCAGTGGGTGTTCAGAGAACTCTGACAAGAGAACGGTCTACCTTAGAGGGCGAATTTAGGGCACTGGAACGGGATTTTGCAAATAACCCAGCACTCCAACACAGATTACTGGAGGAGATGGAGAAACAAGCTACCACAGCGGAGCGACAGAGAACCTTAGATAGAAGGCAATATATCACCACAGACAACACTTAGGGTGGCAGGTTGGGTAGACTGCTCTCCTGGCTGGTGCAGCCAACGGATCAAGGGAGACCCATCACGAGTATTGTAGACCGGGTGAGCACAACTGTCTAATCTCAGACAGATATACACGAAGTGTTCACACGGTATTACAGGGAGCTGTATGACATCCCAGACACGGTTTGGGAGGCGGAAATTGAGGCCTACCTGGACCGCGCACCGCTTGCATCTTGCCGCAACTGAAAATTAAGCTATGGGGGGACCAGTAACCATGTTTGAAATTAGGGCCACTCTTAAGGAACTTGCCTGGAACAGATGGTCTTCAGGCGGAGTTCTATTAGACGTACGCACATCTATTGGCCCCAAAGCTAGCCGAAATGTATGCCGGGGCTCTGCAGAACGGCTCCCTGCCGGATACCTCTAGAGAGGCCCTCACTGTGTTCATAATTAAGTTGATGGATCAGCGACCGGAGGCAGCGGCCTACAGACTGCTCTCCATTCTGAATTTGGACTATAAAATTCTCCGCAAAGTGCTAGCCGGCTGCCTGCTGCCCCATATGCAGCACTTTATCCACCCAGACTAGAATGGCTTTATTCCACAACGTAACACGTCATACAACATCAGGAGACTTTGCAAGGGTACTCTGGAAAACGGACGTCTCTACCTACCCAGATGCCGTTGCGCTATCCATCAATATACGCAAGGCTTTTGACACGCCGAGGTGAACTGCCACGAAAATCTATCTTAAACCTCTTTTTTTACAAGAAAGAATTATACATCATCAGGTGGCTTTAAAGTATATATACGATCTAGGGGATGTTGCAGTGTCTTACAGGGTTGCTTTGTTTCTTTCTAAAGTGCTTCGTATTCGGGATTTGCTGGACGACTTCGGGAATGAAATCAATTAATGTGCCCTATAATCTCATTTGTGACCTGGAGCCTATCCCGTTATGCACTATGTTAGGTGTTATATTAGGCATATTTTAATAATTTTATGCCGAATTCAGTTTTATATTTATTTGTGAGTTCATGAACTGATGCTATTTTGTGAAATAAATGTTTGTTTATTCCTCCTTTTAATGTATTGATATGATGCTTTTATGGATGATTCAACATGAACCGAATAAAGTTTTGAAACGACACACTGAGGTGGGAATAGCTATGGCCGGTAATGCGTAGAATGAACCTGGGGGTGGACTGGGACAGATAGGTGGCGCTCTTGTACTCTGGCACACAGGCACCTGTTCGCATGGGTAGGGTCATCTCGGAGGCTTTTGAGGTGCACCAAGGCATAAGGCAGGGTTGCCCACTGTCTATGCTGCTGTTGGCTATGGTGGCTGAGCCCTTCGCGAAATACTCAGGGCGGAGGTCCTGGGCACTATGCAGATGACATGTTGCTCTACCTCCAGGATCCCACAGAGGGAGTGCTGTGGAGCGGGGCTCGCCTGGCAGAGCTGGGTTGGGTCCCGGGCTGTGCACTAATTGGCACAAGACCAGTGCCGTTCCTATTAGCCACAACTGACTGGAGCAACCAGCGGCGATACAGAGGGCAGGGATTAGATGGGAGCCAAGGGTTCTAAGGTACATGGGGGTCAACATATATCATTCAGATGTGGATATGCTAGGGGCCAACCTGGGGGGGCGGGAGGTCAGAGACCTCCACAGTTGTGTGAGGGTCTGGCGCACCTTACAACTGACTATCATGACATGGATTGCACTTACTAGAATGATCATGCTTCCCTGGGTGCTGTATTACTTTGCCAATCTACCCATATGGGTTCTGTAAAAATGGTACCACTCCTTCAACTCCTTGCTATGCGAATTGACCTGGGATGGGGACAGACACAGGGTGGTGCTCCAGGTGTTTCAAAGACCAACTTGGCAGGGTAGCTTTGGAGTACCCGACAGTGAGAAATGCTATCTGGTGGCACAGCTGCAATTAATGGCCTCATGGCTTGCTGGCAGGAATATGCAGGAGCTGGGCGAGTTCAGAGAGCGGAGGAGAGAGGGGCCCTTAGTGGCCCTTAAGCTGGAAGCTAAACTAGGCCAGATACACAAACCCAAGCTTCTTGCCACAGGGCTACGCTGCTGGAAGTGGGCAGTCCGCAGGGCTGGAGGAGTCCACCCCTACGCGCCTGTCCTGCCATTAGTGGGAATCCCATGCCGAGAAGAGGGTTCCTCATGGTACGGAGGATAGAGGAGTGGACAGATGCAGGCCTCACTACCCCAGGGGGCCTCTACGAGGAGGATAGCTTGATGGCCGGGCATGGCCTCTCTGGGGACCAGTTCCTGACCTACGGAGTGGTTAAGAGATCAATGAAAAACCTGTTGGGGGCATAGAACTAGAACCTCACACGAATGACACATTAAAAACACTGCTCACACTTGTAGATGGACGCACACGAATCTCTTGGCTGTACAAGATGCTACTGGCATCGAATGCTGATAGTCTGCCACGCATCTGAGAACGCTGGGAGGGACTACTGGGCAGGCACCTGAGACACAAGGACTGGGAGCAGACATTGGACCAGTTCTATACAATGACGTTGAACACAAGATTTAAATATACGCAATTCAATTACTTACACATGACACCTCACCTGGCACAGAATCAAGGTGATGCTACATACCCAGACCCAGAAATGCCCCAGGTGTCATCTACTGGATGCGAACTTTGCCCACATGGTGTGGCGGTGCCCGCACATAGCCACATTTTGAGAGGGAGTAATAGCAGGCTTGAAACATACCCTCAAGTAGAAGGGAACTGGGCACAGCAGAAATTTGTCTGTTGGGTCAATTTCCCCGCAGGCAGGGAAAGAGAATGGGGAAAAGGTTTGTGGATCTTTCACTTGGCGTAGCTCGGAGAGAGGTAGGACGCCACAGGAAGAGCCCAGAGGGGGCCACCAAACAATAGATGGCAGGCAGAGGTTGCCACCTGGGCGACAGCAGAGGGCGTGGCCTTGCAACTAGAGAAAACCAGGGGCCTCTGCAGGGTGCCACTGGCAGACAGGTGGTAGGAGATGCTCACTGCATTTGAACAAGCAGCGGAGGGAGAGGTCACTATGCCACCACGGAGCAGCAGCAACAGATGATTGATCCCCATGACAGAGATGGCCACGCAGCACCTTAAAGATAGAGCCCGGCCCACCATGCTGACGGGTGCTTGAGTTAGAATGCATTGTTCTTTTCCCCCAGGCACTACTACCATATTTGTCTCCATAGATTCTGACACACACAATGTCCTGAACCTGAGACTTAAAATCCATATTGACAGGGACGATAGCTGGTTAATTCCTTAATTTGCATAGTTGTTATACGAACTTGACCTGTGACTGCATCCCATTGGCGAGAGAGAAGGACTTCCACTGGCGGGGTTTAGAAGCAGCTGAAAATGGACATGTATCTGCTAGCGTTGCAATGAAGATACGCTGATCACTGTAGAATGATTGTCAAGTTTGGGTAATTGAAATGTTTGTACGTTTTGCAAAATGTCCATAAAAAATAAATATAAAAAAATAATAACAACTGTTCCACCTCTAGGAATGCAGACCCACTTGGACATCCATAAGTTGGCAATGAAGCTATAGTTGCCATGGATGAGGTTGAACATGCAACGGACAAAGTTAAAAAGGACGTGGAGAATTTAGATCACTTAGTATCCCAATTAAATTCAGAGAAACTACAAATATACATTGAAATTAAGCAGGAAGTAGATTATGGACTTGAACTTGAAAATGTATTATGTGACTGCAGTACTTTTGGGCCTATATTACAATATGTCAGCGGCCAAGCTGGAACTGGAAAAAGCGTTCTTATCGAAAGTTGTTATCGCTTACGTCCATAAAGTTACAAATTCAAACTTATCATGTATAGTTGCTGCTCCTACAGGATTAGCAGCACATAACATAAAAGAAATTACATTACATAATCTACTTTTGCTGCCTATGGAGCCTCACAACAAATAGGAATATGTGAAATTAAAAACTTGTTACACGTCAAAAACTTGGGAGAGTTTAAAAAAAAACATTTTAATCATCGAAGAAGTCAGCATGATTTGCAACTTAATGTTGCCATTTGTTCATTTGTGGATGGAAGAAGTACTTAGAACATCTTATGACAACCTGTTCGGGGGGATACATGATTGGTTATGAGAATTATTAAAACTTACACCTGTGAAAGATGAACCAATTTCCCAAAAACTGTTTCAGGAGCAAACTTAGATTTCCTTAAGAAATATAGGGAATGTCATTATTTGGTTGAATTTTACATCAAGGAACAAACACAGAATTTGAGGCAAGCTAAGAAAGACTAATATGCCAAAAAACTACAATACATTCACCTTGATGTTCTCAAAAAGAAGCAAAGAAAATACTACAGGCAAAAAGTCTAACTATACTGATTCCTAAACTTCGTTCACCTCCTCAAGGAATGCATTATCTTCTTTCACAATCCCAACCTGTGGTTTGTTTAATGTCAACTCTTCAAGAATGTGCTGAAATAAATGATGAACTGGGGAAGGTACACTGGCTGGGAGGGCTACTGTCTAAGCTCATATGGCATTGAAAGTGAAGTTGACAGTTTTTGTGTAATCACTAAAAAAAAATTTATCAGTTATGCATTTTTATAAGTCTTTTATATTTTTAGAAATATTTTGATGATCTTATGAATTGATAGGACCTGCTTTATATAGGCAGTTTTATTGAACTTATTTCTTAAGAGCAATGTAAACGCCATTAAGCCTTGCACCTTTTGTATACGCACTTCAACTAGTTTACAATGATGGTCGGGCGTAATGCATTTTCTTAACAAGTGCACCATTTCACATCTACTGTATATGCATTTTACCTGAAATTGATGCTTGGTATAAGATAAATAGCATTCTGCTGCTCATGCATTGCACAAGCACTTTATATTAGTATGACAATAGGTTAATCTGTATATTGTTGAGGTTACCCTGCGGGACAGGTGATACCCTTATTTAAAGCTATTGTGAATTTTTTTCAAAACAGATGTATTCTGGTGCGCTGTAGCGAGCAACGGATGAGTGTATTTTAAATTTTAAATTCCTATGTATATACTGTATTTTATTTGCTTTCTACTTTTATGGCCTTAAAGGCCGAAATAAAGTATTTTGAATTGAAATGATGAAATTCAACAAATTGAACATCTCCCTTGTATAGATAATCTTGAGAGTCACGGAATAAACATCTCTACTAGCAGATGTTTAGCTAAAGAAATATGAAAACATCAGTGTCACTTACAGGATTAGTTTAGCTCCAAAATATGGAAAAATCTGTGTCACGTAAAGCAGGATTGAGGAAGGTTTGCATCTTTGTAAAAATAGTTGTGTAATTTTAAGTTGCAATTTATATGTAGAAGAAAGACTGGTAAATGTAGCCATGGGATTTGCAGTGGACTTTTTGGCATTGCAAATAATGACGAGATAGCATTTATTGTGGTTAAATTCGAACACATTGAAGAGCATAAAAAAAACTCAAAATGTACAGCAAGATTCTTACTCATCAAAAATGTATATAATCGAAGAGAACACTTTTCTCTTTATTTGGCTTATGCAGTGACAATACACAAATCGCAAGGATTTAACCTAGATTATGCAATAATTATTATTGGCTAGTATTGAAAGAGTAAATGGCATATATAGCTCTGCCGCTGGTTAAAACAATAACAGGACTATATATTATACATGACACAACAATTAATGTAGACAGTAGCTGTGTCAGTGAACACAATCGTTTGGCAAGTTATACGCTCCTCAGCTGAGAGAATATAGTATTTTTACCCAACCAAAAATGTCTTTCAAATGAAAAATTGCATGTGACTACAATTATGAGGACAATTTGGAAGAACCTCAAAAGAAACAAGAGAACAAAACACACAGACATTTACAGCCTATCAATTTCAGAATTACAATTGCATTAATTGCTATAGCAATGTAATTGTTAATCTACTTTTATACTTATCATCAGTTAAATAAGTAATACTGCAACATTTACATCAACCTTTCTGCAAAACTTTCATAAGTCTGCATCATCAAATTGTGACAGACACCCATATATGCCACTCTACATGTGCCATTAGAGATATGGCAGATATGTGCACTGGTGCTATTCAATTGCACTTTTAATCAGCAACCAGATGCTCAAGAATACTGTATGGTTGTTCTGCAATAATAGCTAACGAAACACAGCCACATTCCAACCTCTTTGTTATAAGCTACTAGTGAGAACATGAATGTTTGCATTGCCTTCACCGAGTTTGTTACTTCAAACTCCACTGTTCGGGCTTTTGAAAGATTTGTATACATACCAATACCTAACTAAAAATCAATTCCATTTTAAAATGTAATTTGTAAAGCTGTGCTACCAAACTTCTGTCTAAACTGTCAATCAAAACTAGTGTCTACCCTTCGTTTAACAATGGTAACCAAATATTTGATTTTGATGATTCAGAGGTTAACTGTAAATAACATTAAAATTAATATGTGCATTTCTAACTTTACAGCTTCTCAAATGTCTATTTCAGGTTGCACTTTTACTTGTACTGCAATTATTTTTCATTATGGAGACACTGCAGCATCAGGACACTATGCCAATCTATTTGAAGACCAACTGAGGCTGGACGGAACGTGATGACAACCGTCTTACTTTTAAGCAGATACTACCCAAAAATTTAAAAGACTGCTACCTGTTCATTTAACAACCAAAATTCTAAATCATCATATTACCAATGTAAGAAATGTACAACCTTTTGGTGCTATTAGGCTTCTACATTGCAATAGAATTGTCATTATGTGGTCTTGTATGGTTGATAACATTGCACAAAATCTACTGTTACTGTTGCTTTCTTGTATGGTTTTGCATATAGGATGTTTCATTGATACATATGTGAATAGTTGGACATGCACAGCATATATGGGGTTTTCACAATCCAACTAATTTGGTTTTCCCCAGTGTTTCATGATGGCTTCTAAAATATGATCATCTTGAACTCATTTCATTCTAAATGATGACATATTTTAATAACATTGTTACTGATCTCTGAGAAACACAACAGGAAGGACAAGAAGTGATATACTTTAACTTCTGTTAATTATATACTTTCTAATGGTACTGTATTACTGTAATAAGAACTTCCCATTTTCAAACTTTGTATCTAGAATTTGTGAATATATTCCAATGTACAACTTAAAACTGAAATAATTAAACATCACTCGGGTGCAACTCGTGCCACTTTACTGTTCACCATCACACTGTACTGTACACCAATACACTACAGTTTTACAGGGTATACAATACAACAGTGTAGTACAGAACTATCAAATATCCATCAGTGTCATGTCAAATACAATAACATGGTGTACAACAGTTGTTAAAAGTATAGTACAACATACTTGAGGAAAGAAAACATAAATGAGCAAGCCAGAATCATACAAGGCAGCTAAAGAACACTTGTAACTTGGACACTTCCCACTATTTTAGTGCACAACACTAATTGTAACACCTCAAATTAAACTTACCATACACATACATTTTATGACTATCTTAAATGCAATTTTCTTACACCTGTAAAAATATGGTTATTAGTAACACAAGCTCTTTTTTGCTGGAAATATTTGGGTAGTTCTTAAAAGAACTTTTTTTCCTTCTTTTATAAACATATTTTTTTCTCTAATTTTGTTTTTTATTATAACACGTCACATGGACCAACAGGAAAACAAAAAAGTAGAGACGATATAGAGGGTAAGGAAAGAAAACTAGGGAATTTGTGGAGGACATTGGTCAGCAACAAATAGGTCCGCATAAAGGTTCACATACCTTTCTCTGGCCACAATGATAGTGTTGCACAGCAGCAAATACATAGCTGTGTTGCCATAATGCTCTACAATGTTCTGACTGCGCCTGACAAGGTGAAAGGAGGCCTGGGGAGGGGGGTTGTGTGCGCCTCCCCCTCCCCTGCAATTTTATTTTTAAATTTTGCCCAGATTCGCAAATCCTCTGCAAATTTTTTGTAAACTTGTTCTTGGCCCCTGGCGGGGTCCCTGTTGGACCGCACCACCAGGTCTATGGGGTCAGGGTATTCCTACCCCGCCCCTTTTTGGGTATATTTTGCGTTTTTTGGGACTCTGGCTGAGTCCAGGGTCTCTAGATGGCTGCCAACACTTTCTGGTTGAAGTGTTTGCAGCCAATCAGATCTCACTATGAGAACTGCCGGATCGGCGGACCCTCCGCGTCGCTAGATATCTATAAATCTTTTTTCTTCAATAACTCAAAAACTACTGAACAGATTTCCACCAAATAACAAAAAGAGATCTTCCTGGACCTAGATCTAGCTTTCTGCCAAATTCTATGTAATTCCGTTTAGCGGTTCAGGCTGTAGTCGTGTCTAAAATCCCTATGGGGAATAGCAAGGACAAACACGTTTTAGGACCACCCTCTATTTCTCGGGCCCCGCTTGACGAACCACCCCAAAACTTTCCAGATAGTGGTTGAAGGGATTGGCGCACTAGGTTTGAAAATTTTGTGAAGTTTCGTCAACGTCGTGAAAGTAATTAGCAAAACAAAAAACGCTTCGTCTATGGAAACTAGATCCTAACTATAACTACCTACTGGCGACCGCCAGTAGGTGATATATGTGTATGTATATGTGTATGTATGCGTGTATGTATACGTGTGTATATATATCCTACTAAAATTTGATTGCCTGCCAACACTTCAACCAGGAAGTGTTGGCAGCCATCTTGAAGCCAAGCAGCTTGAAGCCGAGTCCCAAAAACAAAGTAAAAAATAAAGAAAAGGGGGTAGGATATGTATACCCTGACCCCCCAGATATGGTGGGGAGGGGGGTCCCTCAGGACTGGAAGGACTAATTCGAGGCAAACATTTTTTTAAAAAGACGTGCAGGCTCCCAATCCCAAATCCCGCATGCATGAAGGAAGGGGGCTCCAAACAATAAAAATATAGGGGGCCCGCATGGCCCCCCTCTGCCCCGGGGACAGCCACCTCCCCGGGGCACTTTAGCAAAGGAATGCGGGGGGCTCGCCCAGCCCCCCTCTCCCCGGGGACCACCACCTCCCCGGGACACAAAAACAATAATTAAGGGGGTCCCCCGGGGGATGGGTTACCCAGGGCTGAAAATGGCCCGGGAGGGGGACCTCTCGGCTCCCCTCCCTTTAAAGAAAATATATATTTTTTTAAAGTGACTTAATATGTGAAGTCATAAGCAGTGCATTGAGGGGGGCGTAAGTTATAGTTAGCTCAGGTAACTATAACTGCAGAATTTCACTGGTTTTGTACGAGTGAAATCTGACCCTAACTATAACGTCCCTGTAACAATTTGTTTTTTTCAGTGAATTTCTAAGGTTTTTTTTAATTCTATTTGCTAACTATAACGTCGCTGTAACCTTTGTTTTTTTAGTGGATTGCTATGGTTTTTAGGGTTGAGTCTGCGAGTGCATGCACTAGCTAGCGAAACAATGTTGTATACAGAAAAGGGCTTGGATCCCTCCCACGCTTACCATTTGTGCGCTGCAGCATCACTCTTCGTCCAGCATCCCTAATTGGCTAATTCAGCCAAACACTACTTCCGGTACTTGCAGTGGAGCACGGGCCAAGCACAGATTGATTAAACGTAATCAGTGCTCGTCCGCTGCTCCCCACGCAATTGAGGTACTATTTCTGCCCCTCCTCTCTCTTTGCAATACAAAAACAAGGGAAACCCTACTCACAACGAACCAGGGTAAGTACTGTGTGTCAAGAAACAAAGGTTCTTATGGAAGACATTGGTATACTATATTGATAATGCAACGCACAATGGCAATAACAATGGGTCGTATGAATTTCAGACAGGAAGGAGGCCGAGTACAATGTGATTGAGTATTTGCAGTTTATATCAATTTTCATGAAATTTTACAAATATATACAACAAATTAGTGCTTAGTGTCCCCAGTGTGCAGTGGAACCAAAAAAACGGACTAGTGAAAAAATGTGACATTTACAACTTGGTTTCCCACAATCAGAAAACGATCATTTACAATTATTAAATATATTTTCAGACACTGTCTATATTAACCAGTGTCGATACAATGATTCGTTTTTTATATATGTTGACGGCGTTTCGACCATTCCAGTGATGCAGGGTCTCTTCAGGACCTACTAGTGTAGGGACATCTGAAACAATTATAGCAATACGCGCAGCCACGGGTAATAAGTGAAGAACACCGGTCAAGTGAGAAAAAATAAGAAAATACTCACACTGGACCCAGCCGGGTACTCAGTGTGGGGAGGGGGGTGGAGGGGGAGGCTGGCGGTAGAGGATAAGACAGGGCGGATGCCACTGTCTGTAGTTCAGAGCTCTGGAGGAACTGTCCTTATATTGCTTCCTGTTAGTTGGAGCAAAGCCAGAGGTAAAGTTAATAACGAGGGCGTGGGAACAAGGTATGTCTCGTCCATGGACATCTTCTGATTCATTCAATGAACGACGGGTGCGGTTGCTACGCGTCTCCTCGCAAGCGTCTGTCATCGTACCAAACCTAAGTACTTACCATTAAGTCGATAACATTGTTTTCTCCCATAGGACTGCATTGACTGCTTTCGTGTGAAAATTGTGTGGAGTTGGTTTGTATGAAACCCTAAGAAACTGCAAATGCCCAAAAACTGATTTACTTACCTTTTCTCTAGTAAATGTCCCAGTGTGATATCTAGGCGTATCACACCGAGTAGAAAAAGTAACTTAAAAATGTATCTGAAAAGTACCTTGAAAAGTAATCTGAAAAGTAACTGAAAGTAATTCCAATTGTTTTACAAACAACTGGCTTACCTGTAACCAATCTAATTGCATTTAACTGTATTCAAATTTTATTTCACTGCATAATTCTTACGAAGTATTATATACTTACCTGTACCAGGCCAGGCTTGGTTCTAGAAAATACAATACAACTAAATATTATTTTTATACAAACAAATTGGTCTGAGTACAGTCTTTGAGTGTGTGACATTTCTTGCCTGAGTGTATACAATAAATGCTTAACACTACCCTCTGACAAAGCCTTATTGCTCGCCCACACTACCACAAATAGAGAGTAAGGTATTATCTACTTTTACCTCTGCCTACCTTTGGGGTACCACTGTACTCTGTGCACACTATACCTTACTTTGGTATAGTATATACAGAGTCAGCATCCTACATTGGTGGATCAGTGGTGGGGTCTACAACTCTGCATTTGTTGGACCGACTTGGTCAACATCTGATCACACGACAGAACTCCTAAATTGTCTTTAGAATTCTGAATTTTTGAATTGACTAATTTTTCCAAATTACTTAAGGTCTTGTTGGGCCCTTGGTTCAGTCCCTTTAGAATCTTAGAAAAATAAAAACTCGCTATAGTTAGGTGTAAGAGGGTTGGAATCTTTTTATAGAATGTCACTTAACAAGAACCCATCTATTAGTGAAAATATAACTAATGACATAGAGAACATGGTTGAGGAGCTTGACCTCACCCCTTATCTCCACTAAGAATGTAGGGAGTTAAGATCTCAATGTAAACTTAAAAACATTACCATTGGGTCCCATCCCTCCAAACAAAAGCTCCAGGAGCTGTTGGCTGGGTATGCTAAGGACCACCCCTCTGAGCAAGGTGAAGACCTCTCAGATGGGGAACAGGAAGGAGGGTATGAGGATAACTTCCAACCCCCCTTACTTCCTAGGGAGAACAGTGCCCCTGTGCCTCTGACTTCAAGAATACAACTCACAGCACCTAGATCCCACAGAGGTGGATCAGGTGCTTCTGAGTCCATTGAGGACAGCCTCAATGAGGAGACCAACCTCTTAGTGAGGTTGACCAAGAGATTATAGACCAGACTCCTGGCTCTAGAAAAAGAAAAAACACAGATGGGCTTAGCTCCCATCAATGGTGGCAGCAACGCACAAGTTACTACTTGTGTAACAATATATCTGTAAGAGACATTAGTTAGTGATAGATTCCTTACCTTAGAATATCCCCAGGCGTCAGACTGGATCCGGAAAGTTTTTCATCAGCAGTATCCCTGCGCGTCGGTAGGTGGCGTCGTGCGGCTCCGCGTTCGTCGCTGGCGTCGTAGGTGCCGAGATGACGTCACGGAGACTACTTAGGCGCCACCCATGCGCGCTGACGTCAGTTCTGTACACGACATTCCACGCCAGGAACGCAGAGCCATGCAAGAAACTGACCACTGGTACCATGAAACTAGGGCCCTGAAAGGGATGACCTTAACCCTAGAATCAGTTCGCAGAACGGGGAGGATGGGAGTAGCGGTAAGGAATCTATCACTAACTAATGTCTCTTACAGATATATTGTTACACAAGTAGTAACTTGTGCATCTGAAAGAGACACGTTAGTAATAGATTCCTTACCTTAGAATAGATACCCCAGCAATACCAACCCCGGTGGTGGGTCTGCGAATAGATTACACCAGAAAGTCACGGAGAACAGAACGGCCAAAGAAGCCGTCTCTCCGGACTTGACTGTGAAGGCAGTAATGCTTGGTAAATGTGTGCAGCGAGGCCCACGTGGCTGCCTGACAAATATCCTGCAAGGGAACGCCGCATCCCAAGGCAGTAGTGGCTGCTGTTGCCCTGGTAGAATGGGCACGCAGTCCCACAGGAGGCTCCTTTTTAGCCAAGGAGTAACACGCTTTGATGCACAAAACAACCCATCGAGAGATGGTGCATTTGTGCACGGCCCGACCTTTTTTGGCGCCCACGTAGCCAACAAAGAGCTGGTCATCCACCCGGAACTGTTGTGTGCGCTTTAGATAGAACGAGAGCGCACGTTTTGGGTCCAGACGATGGAGCCTCTCTTCCTCTTTTGAAGGATGCGGAGGCGGAAAGAAAGTGGGCAAAGTGATGGTCTGCCCAATGTGGAAGGGCGTGACAACCTTTGGCAAGAAAGAAGGACGGGTCCTTAAAACAACCTTGTCCGGATGAACAGAAAGGAAAGGAGATTTAGAAGAAAGAGCCTGGAGCTCACTCACTCTTCTGGCAGAGGTGATAGCTACCAGGAAAGCCGTATTTAGAGTAAGAAGACGTAAAGGACAGTTATGAAGGGGCTCGATGGGAGCGCACATCAGATAGGTCATGACAAGATTTAAGTCCCATTGAGGCATTATGAAAGGCACGGGAGGAAACGTGTGTGTAATGCCTTTCAGGAAACGGTTAACAACTGGGGACTTAAAGAGAGAAGGCTGATCTGGAAGCCTGAGAAAGGCGGAGATGGCCGAAAGATAACCTTTGACAGTGCCCAGAGCAGAGCCCTGCTGGGCCAAGGATAGTAGGAACAGAAGGACCTCAGAAAGAGGGGCAGAAAGGGGATCCACAGACTTAGCTGTGCACCATGCCACAAATTTGTTCCACCTGCAGGCGTATACCGATTTAGTGGAGGGACGCCTGGCTGCCAGAACGACATCACAGACTTCAGGAGGCAAGTCAAATGGAATCAGCTGTCGCCGCTCAATCTCCACGCATTGAGGTGGAGGCTGGACAGGTTCGGGTGGAGGACCGTCCCCTGTTGCTGCGACAGAAGATCCTCCCGAAGAGGCAGTCGGATCGGGGGATCGATCGCCATGTTGAGTAGCTCGGGATACCAGTATCTTCGTGCCCAATCCGGAGCCACAAGGATGACTTGGGCCCGGTCGCGCCTGAATCTTCTTCAGCACTCTGGGCAGAAGTGGTATAAGCGGAAAGGCGTACAACAGACCGCAGCTCCACTCGCGACGAAAAGCGTCGCCGAGCGAGTGCCGCCTTGGAAATTCCAACGAGCAGAACTGATGACATTGCACGTTCTCTTCGGTGGCGAATAGATCTAACCAAGGCTCTCCCACTGCAGAAAGAGACCTTGCGCCACGTCCAAGTTCAGACGCCATTTGTGATCCATCAAGCACCGGCGGCTGAGTTCGTCGGCCCTGGCGTTCAGAGAACCTGCCAGGTGTTGAACCACCAAGGTAATGCCTTGATGTTCCAGCCATGTCCAGAGGCGCAGAGCCTCCTGATATAGGGTCCACGACCCCGCCCTGTTTGTTGCAATACCAATGGCGGTGGTGTTTTCCGTGAACACCTGCACTACACTTCCCCGGACA
This sequence comes from Calotriton arnoldi, assembly GCA_963921515.1. Taxonomy (NCBI): domain Eukaryota; kingdom Metazoa; phylum Chordata; class Amphibia; order Caudata; family Salamandridae; genus Calotriton; species Calotriton arnoldi. Next base: position 1,123,935 of record CAWUFW010003961.1, read on the forward strand.
GAGGGAAGGAATGCCTTCAGTGCAAATCGGATCGCCCGAAGCTCCAAAAGATTGATTTGGAGCCGGGACTCCGACGGAGACCAGAGGCCTCTGATCTCCGCCTCTCCCAAATGGGCGCCCCATCCCAGGATGGACGCATCCGTCACCACTGTGTGCTCCGGTTGGGGAAGGGAGAGGGATCTGCCATTGACCCAATCGCGATTTGTGAGCCACCACTGCAATTGTCGTGCAGTGCCCTCCGAGATCTGGACAAGATCGGACAGGTTGCCCTGATGCTGTGCCCACTGGAACTTCAGGTCCCACTGCAGAGCCCGCATATGCCACCTGGCATGTTGCACTAACAGAATGCAGGAGGCCATCAGGCCCAGGAGCCGGAGGGTCATCCTGACTGAAACCCGGGATAGAGGCTGAAAGATGGGAATCATAGCCTGAATATCCCGGACTCGCTGCTCGGGAGGATAAACCCGAAACTGCATCGAATCCAGAACCGCTCCGATGAAGGGGAGCTTCTGAGAAGGACTCAGGTGCGACTTCGGCACGTTGATGGAGAACCCCAGCAACTGCAGGAGGTCGGCCGTAGTCTGAAGGTGGGTGACGACTGCCTGGGGCGAGCCCGCCTTCAACAACCAGTCATCGAGGTAGGGGAAGACTGACACCCCTGACCTGAGCAGATGAGCTGCGACCACCGCCATCACTTTTGTGAACACCCGAGGGGCGCTGGTAAGGCCGAAAGGGAGCACGGTAAACTGAAAATGCTCCTGGCCTACCGTGAATCGCAGGTAACGCCGATGGGCCGGCAGGACGGGAATGTGAAAATATGCGTCCTGCAAGTCCAACGCTACCATCCAGTCTCCAGGGTCGAGGGCAGCCAAAGCTTGAGCCAGAGTCAACATCTTGAACTTCTCCTTCCGGAGGAAGCAATTGACGTTCCGGAGGTCCAAGATGGGGCGCAAGCACCCCTTGTCCTTCTTGGGGACCAGAGAGTAGTGGGAATAACATCCATGTCCTACTTCTGGCCCAGGAACGCGCTCGATGGCCCCCTTGGCCAAGAGGGCCGTGACTTCCTGTTGGAGAAGCGCTAAGTGATCCCCCGAAATGCGGTGGAACTGAGGTGGCATGGACGGGGGTGCAGACTCGAAGGGGAGGGAATAGCCCCTTCGGATGATTTGGAGCACCCAGCTGTCCGAAGTGACAGAGCGCCAGTGGGGGAGGTGATGTAGAATCCTGCCGCCCACCGGCGTGGGGTGCACCCCAAAGCACGGACTAGGAAGGCTTTGAAGCGGATGCTGCAGGAGCGGAGGTGGGCTGACCCGCACGCTGGCTTCCTGTGCCACCACGGCGGCCACCACGCCCGCGTCCACGCTGAGGCTGGTTCTGCGCTGGCCTCTGGAACGGACGTGTAGAGGCGCCCCTGCCGCGGCCACGAAAGGAACGAAAAGTAGACGTGGCTGGGCAGGAGGTGGAGAGACCCAAGGACTTGGCTGTAGCCCGAGGGTCCTTAAAACGCTCCAGCGCACTGTCTGCCTTATCGCCAAAAAGGCGAGTACCATCAAAAGGCATGTCCATGAGGGAACTCTGGACATCCCCCGAAAACCCAGTGGACCGCAGCCAGGCATGTCGCCGCAAGGCCACTGTGGTGGAAATTGTTCTTCCCAAGGAGTCCGCGGTGTCCAACCCACACCGAATGGCGAACTTCGCGGCATCCTTACCTTCTGCAACAGCTTGGGAAAGCACAGCCCGAACCTCTTCGGGGCACTGGGGAAGAGTTTGTGCCACCGTGTCCCACACAGCGTGAGAATAGGGCCCAAGAGGCATGTGGTGTTGACTGACCGCAGCCCCAGGCTGGCAGAGGAAAACAACCTTTTGCCAAGCTGCTCCAGCTTTTTGGATTCCTTATCCGGCGGAGCGGTAGGGAATGCTGTTTGGGAAGTGGAAGCCTGAATGACCAGGCTCTCCGGTGTCGCATGAGTTGTGAGAAAGGCTGGGTCACCCGGTGCTGGACGATGACGTCTGGCCACATTTTTATCCACAGGGGCCCCTGTGGCTGGCCTAGACCAGGTACCCAGCAAAACATCCGTTAAGGCCTCATTGAACGGGAGTAGAGGTTCCACAGAACCTGCTGTAGGCTGAAGCACCTTAGTAAGGAGGTTAGTTTGGAGGGCAACAGTAGGCAGCTCAAGGCCAAGAGTTTCAGCTGCTCTACGGAGCACCACAGTGTAGGTGGCGCCTTCCTCCATGAGAGTGGGAGGAGACACAAACCCAGGCTCAGAGGAGAGGTCAAGGCCACTGGCATCCTCTGAGTCTTCAGCCCATTCCTGTTCGGACTCACAGTGCCGTGCAAGAGGGTCCTCCGACCCCTCCCAGTCCTCCTCTTCCCCAACAGCCCGAGGCACAGGCTGCAACAGCGAGGGAGGCACAGGGGAAAAGAAATGCTCCACCGGCGCCGATCGGCGCCGCTCCGGCTCCAAGGCCCAATCCGGGTTCCAAGCTGGAAACGCGGGCAAGGGCGGAGGTGGGCCGAACGGCACCCAGGGCGGCGCCGGGAAGGGAGCCGCAGGGGGCGCCGGGGCCGGAGCCGCCAGCGGAGGACCCTGCGGTGCCGGGGCCTGAGCCGCCGGCGAAGGACCTTGCGGCGCCGGAGCCGCCGGCGGAGGACCTTGGGGCGCCGGGGCAGCTGGCGGAGGACCTTGGGGCGCCAGCGGCAACGAAGGGCCCCCAAAAGGGACTGCGGGGCCCGAAGGCGCACCGGCGGGAGCCCTAGGCCCGAAAAGGCGGTCCATGGCAGCAAGAAACTCTTGCACCTGGGCCGGAGTCGCCGACGGACCCGGGTATGGCGGGTAGGCCGCGGGACTGACAGGCTCCAAAGGAGCCGTGGGGGAAAGACCCCGGGTCCCCTCGTCCGCGTCAGAAGACCGACGAGGGGAGGTCGGAGAGCGTACACGCTTCTTCGACTTCTTTTTATGACGTTGCTTACCGGAATCCGATGGCGACGACTTAGACCCCGAGGAGCGATGATGGCGACTCCGCGGTCGGTCCCTTGAGCGACCCCTGGATCTGGAACAGCGCGGAGACAACTGCCGGGCCTCTAGCAGCTTTCGGGACCGCTCTCGCAAAGCCTTCGGAGCCATGGCCAGACAGTCGGAACATGCCCGGGAGTCATGGTCGCGCTCTAGACAGTAGAGACAGACGCCATGGGGGTCGGCCACCGACATCGTACGGCGACAGGCCCCGCAGGTTTTAAAACCAGGCATCCCTACGTGGCACCAGGAGTCAATATAGGAATTAGAGACAAAAGTCCCAAAAAAACAACTAGTCAAAAAGTGACTAAGGTACGTGCTCTACCCGGATCTGCGCTTGCTGGGGCGGAAAAAGAAAGAACTGACGTCAGCGCGCATGGGTGGCGCCTAAGTAGTCTCCGTGACGTCATTTCGGCGCCTACGATGCCAGCGACGAACGCGGAGCCGCACAACGCCACCTACCGCCGCGCAGGGGTACTGCTGACGAAAAACTTTCCGGATCCAGTCTGACGCCTGGGGATATTCTAAGGTAAGGAATCTATCACTAACGTGTCTCTTTCAGATATACTAAATAGGGACAGAGAGCAATGTTATGATCCCCAAATCCCCAAAGCGATTGTCCCCAAATTTGAGGAAGGTGATGACATCACCAAATGGTTCACAGCTTTTGAGAGAGCCTGTGAAATGAAAAAAGTGAGGAAGTCACACTGGGGTGCAATCCTTTGGGAACTGTTCACTGGCAACTGCAGGGACAGACTCCTGATCCTTACAAGGGCAGATGCTGGGTCTTATGACCTCATGAAGAACACTCGGATTGAGGGCTTTGGCCTCACAAATGAGGAATATAGGATTAGATTCAGGGGGACTCACAAAACACAAAACCAATCCTGGATTGACTTCATAAATTACTCAGTTAAGACACTAGATGGATGGTTAACTGGAAATAATGTGCATGATTTCAATGGACTTTACAATCTTTTTATGAAAGAACATATTTTGAGTAATTGCACTAATGGGAAGTTGCATCAAAATCTGGCAGACCTAGGTCCAATTTCTCCCCAAGAATTGGCAAAGAAGGCAGGCCACTGGGTCAAGACTAGGGTAACAAAAACAGCCACTGGGGGTGACCAAAATAAAGGGGTTACCAAACCTCCCCAGGGGAAAGGGGGTGAGAACCTCAAAGACAAAAAGCCAGAGTCTTCTAAAGGGCCCCAAAAACCTGCTCAGGGGGTTGGTCCCAAAACTCTTCCCAGTCCAATGGTAGGTACAAAGGGAAGAACTTTGATCCCCGGAAGGCCTGGTGTTTCAACTGTAAGAAGCTGGGACACTTAACTGGAGAAGCAACTTGCCCTAACAAGAAGCCCCCTAGTTCTGCTCCAGTTAGTACTGGTGTAGCCAATCTCAAGATGGAATCAACAGTGTGCCCAGAGCAAATCAGGGTTCACACTGAATCAGTTCTAGTCACTGAGGGTGATGTTGAGTTTGCCACTTTAGCGGTGTGACCACCCAACTTAAAGAAGTATTTACATTACCCCTGGATAAATGGGACTAGGATAGAAGCCCTGAGGGATACAGGTGCCAGTGTCACCATGGTGAGAGACACACTGGTTTCCCCAGAGCAATTCCTGATCAGAAAATCTTATCCAGTCACCAACGCTGACAGTGTTACTCCTAACCATGCCATGGCTTTGGTAACATTAGACTGGGAAGGGAGGGGGTGGGGGGGGGGGGTGTTTACTGGCCTGAAGCAGGTATTGGTCCCTCTAAAACTTCCAGCTGCCTGTCTGCTTGGAAACGACCTGGAGACCTCAGCATGGGCTGAGGTAGAATTGAAAACCCATGCAGCAATGCTGAACATCCCTGAGATTGTGTGTGTCAAGACTAGAGCACAGAGCTGAAAACAAAACAGGGTAAAAAAGAAGTGTTGAAGCCTGAAAGAATGGCCCAACCTTCCAAGAGGAAAGGTAAGAAGACTGGGAAACCAGCTTCTGAACAGCCAAACACTCGGGACCCCTCTCCTCAGGGAGAGGACTTGGAAGCCTCAGAGGGAACTGAGCCCATGGAACTTGACCCTTACCAGGTTGAGCTCTTAGGCCTAGGAGGACCCACTAGGGAACAGCTGTGCACTGGACAGCAGACCTGTCCAACTCTTGAAAGCCTGAGGCAGCAAGCTGCTGCACAGGAAAAGGAAGATGTCAGTGGTACCCACAGAGCCTAATGGGAGGCGGGACTCCTGTATACTGAGGCCAGAGAACCCAACCCTGGTGCCACTAGGAGCGTGAAAGTTCCTCAAATGTACAGAACGTTTTTACTAACTTTGGCTCATGACATCCCACTAGCTGGGCATCTTCGCCAGACGAAGACTTGGAAAAGGCTAATTAGCCACTTTTGCTGATCCCAGAAAGCAATGGAGTTTGTCAGCTCGTGTGTCACCTGTCAAGCCAGCGGCAAAAGAGGTAGACACCCAAAGCCCCCCTTAATTCCACTACTAGTGGTTGGGGTTCCCTTTGAGAGGGTAGGTATGGACATAGTGGGTCCACCTGAACCTTCCACAGCCTCAGGAAACACATTTATACTGGTGGTAGTGGATCATGCAACCAGGTATCCTGAAGCAATTCCCCTTAGGACTACTACAGCTCCTGTATTAGCCAAGGTCCTCATTGGTGTCTTCACTAGGGTAGGGTTTCCTAAGGAGGTGGTTTCAGACAGAGGGTCAGACTTCATGTCTGCATACCTCAAACACATGTGGAAGGAATTGTGGAGTGCAGTACAAGTTTACTACATACTATCACCCACAAAGCAATAACATTTTGTTGAAAGGTTCAAAAAGACATTGAAGGGCATGATTATGGGGCTCCCTCAAAAACTCAAAAGGAGATGGGATGTCCTCTTGCCATGCTTGCTTTTCGCCTACAGGGAGGTGCCTCAGAAGGGAGTAGTGTTTTCCCCCTTTGAACTTCTGTTTGGCCATCCTGTTAGGGGACCACTCTGTCTTGTTAACCCCTTGACCGCGATCGGAATTCCGCTCGTGTGCTGGACATTCCGATCGCGGGTGGGGTCGTGACGAGCTCAGCTCGTCATGCGCACAGCGCTAACGCGCAGCATGACGAGCTGAGCTCGTCATGAGCACCGAAGGGGTTAAAGAGGGTTGGGAAAAACCCAAATAGGATATTGTGGACTATGTACTAGGCTTAAGGTCCAAAATGGCAAAGTACATGAAAAAAGCTTCCAAAAATCTTGAGGCCAGCCAGGAGCGCCAGAAGCACTGGTATGATCAAAACGCTACACTGGTGGAATTCCAACCAGGGCAAAAGGTGTGGGTTTTGGAGTCTGTGGCACCAAGGGCCACCGAGGACAAATGGAGTGGCCCTTACCCCATCTTAGAAAAGTGAGGTCACCTACCTGGTAGACCTGGGCACAAGCAGGACCCCCAAAAGGGTGATCCATGTGAACGGCCTAAAGCTTTTCCATTACAGGGCTGACATAACCATGTTGATGGTTACTGATGAGGATCAGGAGGCAGAGAGTGAACCCCTCCCTGACCTCCTCTCTTACAGCCCCAAAGATGGGGCAGTTGACACCCTCACTGTCAAGAGCAGGCTGACTGTAAGCAAGTCTTACAACAGTATGCTAAGCTCTTCTCCTTGACCCCTGGTCAGACAAACCAAGTTTATAGTTTGACTACTAAACGAGAAGCAAGATTTATACAACTTTCTATGCTGAAATGTATGTGAAACAGTGTTTATGATTTATCCCAGGGGATTATCGTTTTTGATGTAGTGGCCCGCTATTGAGCAATGAGTGGGTGTGAGTGAGCGAGTATGGTTCTGCTGTGGGTATGTGTGGTTTTATAGTGTGATTGATGTGCCGGGGTATCATTAATTCAATTATCTGTTATGTTTCTGTGTTTATTAGAGTATTTATGAAATGTTTTTTAACTGTATAGTTTATATTTTGCTATCTGGAAAAAGGGTCAAATAATGTTTGAATAAATACCCTGTCATCTTTGCCTAATTTGCACCAGCTATTTAGTGTTATTTGCTGTTCTCTACCCCCCCTCCCTGCACACTGCCCTTTGGTCTTTGGGGACAGGAATTTGCAATTGTCCCTCCATTTATCCTAGACGAAAAACATATTATTATCAATTACAGGCAGTGGGTATGTGTTTTTGAAATTTGCAGACAAACAGGTGTACCCATAATGTGGACACCGGGGACAGTGAACCTGTCAAAAATAAAATCTATCGACAGTCTGATCAAGTTAAGAAGAGCATCAAAGCTGAGGTCAGCAAGATGCCGGAGTTAGGGGTAATTGAGCCCTCTGAGAGCCCCTGGTCCAGCCTGTGGTCTAAGTCCCCAAACCTCATCCACAGGGTAGAAAGAGAGAAATGAGGTTCTGTGAATACTATAGAGGACTCAACTCTGTCAGCAAGACTGATGCTCATCCCATACTAAGAGCTGATGAGTTGATAGACACAATGGGTGCAGCCTCATTTCTTAGTACCTTTGACCTACCTGCAGGGTACTGGCAGATTGTCATGGCCCCAGGAGCCAAAAAAAGACCGCATTCTCCACAACTGATGGGCATTATCAGTTTACTGTTATGCCCTTTGGTTTAAAGAATGCCCCTGCCACCTTCCAAAGATTGGTGAACCAAGTCCTTGCTGGTTTGGACACCTTTAGTGCAGCATATCTTGATGACATTGCTGTCTTTAGCTCTACCTCACCTGATCCACCTGGGGAAGGTTTTAAAAGCCCTGCAAACTGCAGGCCTAACTATCAACGCATCCAAATGACAGATAGGGCAGGGAACAGTTGTATTGTTGTATTCCGCTTTAGGTGTCCGTATATAGGTTTTCCTGAAACATGTCCTTATATAGGCACAATTCGCATTGCCCTTATATAGGCATAGAATCCCAGTCCTTATTTAGGCATTAGCCGTGCACTCCAAATATAGGCATGGTCACCGACATCCGTCCAACCTAACGTCACAACGAGTTCTTAGAAACCAGACCCTTAAGCTCTCGGGAGTTCCCCTAGCACAGGATTATTGATTTCTCCAAGAACTCATCTATTATGTATGAACCGTTATACCTTAAGGGTTCTTTCCTGACGTCTTCCTCTGTCCGACTTCACGTCAATGCTAACATTCCAAGGCACCTATCAGGTATAAATATACCTTCCCTTGCCTAAGCAAGTTAGAGGAGACCTCGACTTCAGAGGAGCCCGTATCCCGGCCTGACGCACTGAGAAGACGCTGTCATTCCTGCTCGCAGAAGAATCCAGCTTCCAGTGTTCTGACTCCCTTCGCGGGGTGTTAGAGTTCCAGATCCAGCAAGAGATTCCCACCTCTCTCATTCTCAAGGTAGGAGCTGACTAAACCTAGAGGGACTCTTCGCATACTAGACTTAACATACTCTTAGTATACCATACTAGAGAATACTCCACCTACTTCTTACCTTTCCCTCCACCTAGACTAGGTTAGGTACATTGGGGTAGAACTAGCTTAGAGACGCATTGTATGAGTACTCGCATTTTTAGCTCATGTTATTTATGTACGTGAATATATGCTAAAAGATAATGCTAGCGCAGTATTATTTATTTCTACTGCTTACGCTGTACATTATTTATCTTGCATACTGTTTTGTGATCATAACAGCACATATCTCTTACACGAGAAACAAGACTGTTCAATAAAACCTCTTTATTGAAACGCCCGTCTTTCCTTTCTGTGTAACTCCGTAGAAACTAAGCATGCACGATTGACTGAGTGAAACTGTTATCTATTGTTTCCACGATTCTGAGACGTGTTTTGATTCTAAAGGGAAACAAAGTAGTCATGTTTATGCGGTTGCCAGAAACTACTCCCTTCTTGTTCTCAAGGAGTTTCTAGTGGCCTCTGAGCTAGATGGCACAAAAGTAATTAAGTTTAATATACTCGATAGGGACATACCGACCTCAGTCCTATGTCAAGCCTATAGGGAATATTATTCCAATACGCAGAGCCTATTAGGGAAATAGGAACTACACTACATGGCGCCCAAACGTTTGGTAAGTCAGTAACTTAACGCTAGATACTGAGTAACTCAGTCGTGTTTTTCCCAGAGACCCATAAGACGTCTGGAGTGGGTAGGGTTAAATATCCGCCAAAACTAAATAGGACAAAAAACCCTATATATTAGTTGCTTGGTTTGTTCAAATTTGAAGGATACAGTGTTCCAAAATATTGTGCAGCTTATCTTTTGTTTCCTTGAAACTTGTTCTACATTTTTCAAAAAACAAATGTCCGAACACGGGGACAATAACACCGGGAACGGTGTAGCTGCGGCTGACCCAGTCGTAGCAGCTTTTAACTTTACAGGTTTAAATGAAACCGAGGAGGGTGTTATAGACATCCATCCAAACTTAAGAAGAGCCATCACTCTAAAACTTATAAAACATGGCCTACCACCAAGAGGCGGTAGAGCAGTTTTCGTGATAGAGGCACACAAATCTCTTCAGACAGAGGTATTCTATTCATGGTTAGTATTCCCTGAATCAAATCCAGTAACAAACCTGTTTCACTTCTACAAAGAAGATGAACCACCAGAGGAATATATTCCTTTCGAGGATATTGAAATTCCCCTAACATACCAGGAGCATCAGCTCTGGTTTAAAGGCGCCCTAAAACATCACAGAAACATTACCAGGCTCGGTCCACTAGGTAGACCAGGAGCAACATGGCCGATTCTAGCTGGCTACACTCCTCATCCTGACCTCGATATAATGTCAGACGAGGAATTACTTACTCAACTTACAGAGTTAATAAAAATTTACAGATAATTAGTCCAATATGTCATGCGGACTTTCACAGTCCAACCACCATTGACCATTCCAAATCAAACCCCTCAACAGGGGAATACACTAAAAATTACACCACAGACCTTATACGCAGTCATGGGTAAAATGCACACAAAACGTGAGCAAATTCCTGGATAGCTCAAAAAATTACTCAAATAGAAGCAGTATTTCCAAATACTAGCCCTTATGAGAAACACAGAATACTAACAATCTGTTTACCAATGGGGATCACACCATAACTGGAAGACTGCACCACTTGGGGCTCAGTCTTTGCTGCCATCTATACTAAAACACATGGTGTTCCGTCAATCGCAGTAATACCAGACGTCCTGAAACAAATTCAAAACGAATACGGGGCAGAGCCTGCTCTGAATTTAAGTATGAAAGTACTGAAAAATTTCGACCAGGTCTCAACAATAATATTATCTAATATTAAAGGAGAGGCAGCAGCAGTGGCGATCCGCCAACGATTAAGGGAATTTGATGTAACAGAACATCAAACAGAACTACCCAGAATAATAGAACAATCTTATGCAGAATTAGGCAGAGATAGTTTAGGTGGAAGACCATTGAAGCCAAAACTATCTGAAAGTCCTGAGAAGGACTCTATTAAACAAACTCCTACATCTTCTAAAAAGAAGTGGGAAACTAACAAACAAAATTCAAACGAGAAACTTTCTCAATCCCGAGGTAGGTCTCCTCAAAAGGAGCCCTCTGAAAGGAGGTATAACTTCAGGAATAGGGATAATTTAAAAAAGCCTGACAGGTATCAAGATACTGATACACGTTCCTCTCGTACCTTTCAGATATCGTCACAGACATCGGAAAGAAGAGGACGGTCAGAACATAGAGAAGAACGCGTGAAATCGAAAGACGACAAACACGTTCCGAAAAATAAATCAAAACCTCAATTCCCAAAAAAGAAGGTAGCAGGTCTGAAGATCAGACATGCCGAGGATACTGAGAACACAACTCAAGAACGGAGAATGGGCTCAGACAATGCTGGACAGTGCGGCAGAAGTCACAATAGCTCGCCAGAACCTGAAGGAACTTCTGGAGACAGTGGACTTGAATGAATACATCACAGTTGAGACTGTAGACACCAGGGTTAGTACTCCACAAAAGTTATATGAAATAACACTCCGAATGGAGGGAGACATACCAAGAAAGGTGAAAACACTCTTTTGGGAAAAACTTTCAAGGGGTTATGATATACTTCTAGCAGAAAAGGACTGGCCACCACAATTTGTCAGGGAGTGCCCACATGGTGAGGACATTATTATGCCTGCCTTCTCCAACCATATTCCAATTCACCTAAAATATACTTATGCCAGGAAATGGGCAGTTGCCCAGGCCCCAGCATTATACAAAAATCATGTAGGATGGGATGAGGACTCACCTCACCATAAAATACATCTAAAAAATGAACCTACTGCACAAAGGCAGTACCCAATTAAGCAAGAAGCTAAAAAACAGGTCAGGGAGATCTTAGATCAACTTGAATACCAAGGGGTGATTGAAACATGCACCGCCTCAATGAACAATCCTTTGTTTCCGGTCTCCAAACCAGACAATACATATCGTCTAGTTTTGGATTACAGACACTTAAACACTTGTTCTAAAACATTTGCAGTGCAAAATGCACATAGTACAGCATTAATGAATAACATTGTGCGTAAAAAATATAAAAACACATTGGACATCTCAAATGGTTTCTTTTGTCAAAACATAGCACCTGAAAGCAGGAACTTAACAGCTTTCTCAAGAATGGGAACCCAGCGTCAATTTTGTCGACTCCCACAAGGGTTCAAGAACAGCCCGGGGTTATTCTCAGCGAGGGTAACAGAGTTACTACAAATTTATGATAATGAGGCATTGTCATATGTCGATGACATCTGTCTGACAGACGATGACCTGGATAGGCACTTGAACAGGGTGAGTACCATTATATTGGGCTTCGCCTCTGAGGGCTATCAGTTCAACTTTAAAAAATCCAGAATTGCCCATCTCAATGTCCTTTTTCTAGGATATGAGCTTTCAAGTGAAGGCAAGAGCTTGGCAGCTAACTTTTTAGAAAGGTGTGCGCTGCTCCAACCTCCAAAAACGCTGAAAAATTTACAATCCATCCTGGGTTTCCTAAATTTTGGAAGAACATACATTCTAAACTATGCAGAAAGGGTTAAACCTCTCTACGCATTAATCAAACCTGATTTTTCAATCAAAAATTGGTCACAAGAACACACAGAAATCTTGCGTTCACTCCAAGCTAACATGTTAGCAACAAATCACTTACAAACACGCGTAAGTCAACGCAATTTAGTGATCTGAATAATTTCGGGTCAATGCGGATTCACCTACTTAACATTTAATGAGGGTGAAAAAGTATCAATAGCATACAAATCACATTTGTGTACACAAGCAGAAATGCGCTTCACTTCAACAGAAAAAATACTGACAGCAGTTCAAACTGCAGTAGCAAAAGAAAGAGCTCTAGCCCAAGGGAAACGCATTATTGTCGTAACCCCAGTACCGGCCTTGGAGGCGGTAACTAAAGCGAGCATTCCAAATGCAAAAGCTTTACATCCTAGATGGATACAATGGGTTAATTCTCTTGCTGCAACAGATGTTGAATATGTTTTTGATCCTGATCTAAAAACACGAGCGTTCCTGCAATATGAACATGAATGTCCTCTGCCCACTGAAATTCTGCCTCTCGATCAGTACGAATTCATAATTTACAATGACGGATCCGCACAACTCACTACAGGGAGTAAGCAAGCTTACAGTGCAGCGTGCGCAATCGTTAAAGGTCGCATGCGCGATGGTAACTTCAAACCAATGGTCACAAACTCAATCTCTAGGAGATTGTACAGCTCAGCGAGCTGAAGTACAAGCATTCAAACTGGCACTTGAAAGTACAGATCGCGAATTCCCCACACTAATAGTGTGCGATTCTTTCTACTGTGTGCAGTCGTATAATGAATATATACAAAATTGGCTTGAAAATGGGTTCAAAGATGCAAAAGGTGGCACAATAAAGCATAAAACGCTTTGGGAACAAGTAGTTCAGTTAAAAAACGAACTACCAAAGGCTCACGTGATACACACGCTGAGTCATCAACGTGATGGCGCTCACGTTGCAGGGAATTCATTGGCTGACGAAGCCGCAAAGGGGGCTGTTCCGACGGCTTCTGTAGCTGCGATCACTCGTTCAAAAACGAGAATAGACAGTGAGATATTGTTGGCTGTCAATGCTACGAGCAAAGGAAGTGGTGCAGCGTTACCAAAATAATTTCCACTCAAGTACTCTTATGTAATTGATGCGAACAACGTTCCTTTTGCTCGAATCCCTGGAGTGGGGGATAGGGTAATTCGAAACAAGGAACGTAGATTAGGACTAATCCTAGCAGCACATGAAGGGATAGCCTCTGCCCATGCAGGTATTTCTGCAACAGTATCTTTACTGAAACAAAGATATTGGTGGCCTGGCATTAGGAAACAGACCAAAAACTATGTTATGGAATGTGAAATATGCCAACAGATGAAAGTCTCCACAGTGAAACGTCCTGCGCAGACACTCCTGTTAATTTCAGACAAACCATTAGCTTGTGTTTACCTGGACCACTGCGGTCCCTTGCAAAGGGATGGTAACTATAAATATATAATGGTCGCAGTGGATTCATGCTCTAGGTTCCTATGGATATGGCCTCAGCGCTCGGCTGACGCTCGAACTGTTATAAAAGATTTGCGAGTCTTTATCGGCACATACGCAATAGGCACGTTACATTCTGACCAGGGCCCTGCGTTTAGCTCTCGGGCTTACAAAGAAGCCATGGCCAGTGTGGGCGTTGCATTGCGGTACTCCTCTCCATTTCATCCTGAGGGAAATTCTGTTGTGGAAAGGAAAAACCGGGACATAAAGCAGTCTATAACAGCTAGGGTATTAGGTTCGGGTGATGGGTGGGTCAAACATCTTTATGGGATCCAACGCTCATTAAATAATGTGCCAAGAAGTTCTCTAGGGGGGGGGTCATTCCATATGAGGTCCTATTTGGGACAAAAATGTGGGTTCCTGATCTCAAATGTAAAGGCACAGAGGTGGAAAATAAACCCTTTGATATCAAAGATCGTTTGGCTGTTTTACAGGATCTAAATGAACTAAGATCGAAACAAAGCAACGTGTTCCTGCAGCCAAGCACCACTGGGGAAAAACCGGCAGTCCCAGCAAGGCCTGTCTGGATTCCAAAAGTTGGGGATCTAGTCAGAGAGAAGATTGCGGTCAAGAAGGAATTTGGACCTTCTTACAGACAACCAGTACCTGTCCTAGCCATACACGGAACAAGAACAGTACTTCTGCCGCCCCTTGCTGGAAAAAAGGAGAAAAGATTTGTGTCAATCGGCCTCATCAAACCACAGTATGTGGCCAATACTAAATAGTAGGCCTCGTGGACTCCGACCTAGTAGCAGACGCACTCCTCTCGCTACTATCCAAGAGGTTCAGACTGAAAGACTGATAACTATCGAGAATTCAGCAGTAACAGATGAAGGACTAAGCAACAATGCTATGGAACTCATCCCTCTTGAAACTCAAGTAACAGTTCGTCCAAATACACCTGTCTACACCAAGGTAACAAGTGATCAACTGGTTCCAGCGATTTCAACAAATCCTGATGCAATTCCAACAATTGACAGAACTGCTTCTGGCTATTTCATTAACTTTGATACGTTTTCTGAGGATCTGAGTGAGCCTGAAACGACGCCAGCATCAAAAACTTTTAAACGGCAAGTACAAGACTTTTTTCATTTTCTGAGAAAGACTTATCTGGTTTCACCATGGATTGAATTGTGGATTATTTCTGGAATATTTTTCTTTCTGCTTTGGCTAGCTTTGGTTATGACTATGAGCGTGCTTATAAATGGCAGATACATCCATTTGGACATTGAAAGTAAAAATGTGAACTTACTTTTAAAACCACACAAATCATCCCATCGTGAAGCAAGAGACTTGTCAGCAGTGAATATCACAGCCGTTCCTATACAGGATGGCATAGTGTGGGACAAAACAGATTTCGATATCTTCGGCCCTACGGAACTCTTGAACATTCCACATTTATTTAAAATTTCACTAAGTGATTTTATTTCATCCAGTACCTATTCTGATGATTGGGACTTTGCGACTGTAAATGATATGATGTTTGACCTAGAAAGGTCTGCTGCATTTTCTAATAATGAATATTTAGAGGGTTCATCAGACTATGAACAGCTATATTGCTATAACCACTATGGTCATCATTTTTTGCATAAATCTGCAACACCTAGAAATGTGTTTATGTTTAACCAATGGGAGCATTGTCCTACACCACCAAAAGGTAGGTCAAAAACGTTTGCTAAAAAGTTTCCATATTTTTCAGGATACTATACATCTGATCCAGAAACATTTTACTATAAAAATGTAAAAACAGGACTGAAAATTATGTTAACTAATACAAAACAGATTTACTCTGCAGCATTTATTGCCCAACTGTCTAGACATGGATTCGACTTGTGGAAAGACACAATAGATACAAAATCTGTCTGGGGTTCTAAAGATTGGCAAGTGCAGGGGATAGAAGCTTTGTTTAGAGCATGTATCATCCCTCAGCAAATAATGTTTTTGAATGACACTGTGCAACAAACGTCTTGCCTTGGTTTAGCCAAGATTAAAGACATGAAAACTCCTTCTGTACCAACACCTGCCAGTAATAACAATACACAGGCAGCGGTTACTGTTGACACAATACTACAAATCAACAGAACAAATCCTGATTGGAGAAAATGGTTGATCTGGCCCACAGACACAAACATCTGTCAAGAAAGATTCCTGAATAAAACACAGGGGTTTACTATTCATAGGCCAGACCCACAATACGTCCAAAGACAACATCCGGGAGTACTAACAACATACAGTGTAGGAAAATTATGCCTCGATTGGCAGCAAAAATCTACACTTAAGGATGTGAAACAACACTTATCTTTACTTAAAGAAGACGCAGACCTTAGGGAATTCTTGCTAGGACCAAGAAAACCGCGTCAAAAACATTTCATATATGCCGGCATCTATGCTGCTTATAATGAAGCATGGAAGGCTTCACAGGCAGAGGCCGCAGAACGAATACGTGAACTTGATCGTATTAACTTAGAGAAAACTCTCACTGTGGTCGACAACGGGTTAACAACTTTGTCATCCAGAATTTATTCATTGGACAACATTGTATCCTCTGCTATTGACATACTGGAACAAGATTTAGCCATGTTACAACAAGGCCAATCTCAGTTACGTTCTATTATGTTATTAAGCTGGACGCTGCAATCTTTGCGTGCGGGCTATGTGCCTTGGCGTTTTATCAACACGTCGGCTCTGTTTGCAGAATACAATCTAACTGATAAACAGATCGAACTGGCACAAAGAGGAGCAAAGTATACAGTGCTGAGCATTGAAAAACTGGAAAAATTACCATTCACAGTGGCAGAAAAACCAGCTACAGAATGGCTTATTCATGGCAAAATCACTCTGCCTGTCAAAACTTTTCAGTTTCAGTATTGCCTCAAACAAATGCAAGCAGGCAAATATTAAAGGTTGGGTAAAGAATACATGAAGACATCCTGGAATTTACCCTACACATACAGATGTTGGAGTGGGGATCGTGAAGTGTTTCTAAGCGGTACACACTGTGAAAATGCACTAAGCGGTTCACTCATTTGTCAGGACATTTCTTTACACGGGGCTTGTAATGGTTCTGTGGCAAATTTGTCCTGCCACCAGCAGGGTACACCAGCTACTGTGATTAATCCAACGTTTGGCCAACTTTCTAACAGGAGTTACCTCATGTTGAATGATTAGAGTTGCTGTGGCATGTTGCCAGGCATCCCATATCTGGTAACGGTGGACTCCAGGGTCACTTGCTGTATGCAAGTATTGTTTCCCCCAATAGACACAGTCAGGGAGTCACCTTTATGGCCTTCATTGAATGTTTCTTTTATACGATTTGATACTTTAAGCAGAATGAAAGCCATACTTATACAACAAACAGTGCCTCTGACCTCGGCCAAAGAAATCTATGATTTACAAGTTGCAAAGACTTCGGCTGAGATACGGGCTTTAATTCGTACAAACTGCCCTATACATTTCGTAGAAATGATGGGACGTATCTTTAACATGTCTGATACGAGCGGAATTGTACATGTATTTAAGACCATCTGTTCCGGACTATTAGCACCTTTTCCAGGCAGTCCTCGGAATCATCCCAAACTTCGCACATTCGGTGTTTGGTGGTGTGCCGTAAATTCTAGCACTTGTTGCAGGAATCCTATTTCTATTCCTACTACTACGCTATGGCAAGCCTATTCGCCAACATCACTCCGAGCGATGTGGAGAAAGCTCTCCTTGAACGAAAGCGCCGTGAGCGAATAGTACAGCTTTTGGGCATGCCTCGTCTCCGGGAACTTAATACAACGTGGTTCCTGTCATTTAGACCAATCTGGCAAGATTGCATCTTACCTGTTCTACGCTGCCTGCTTTGCGGTGAAGAATACGTGCTAGACACCTAACACTCCCATCAGTCATGCCAACGGATATCGATACTCTGCTGGACCCGATAACGGCCCATGCTCTGTGTTGCCCTCAGAGGCTACCAATCCTGATGACGGCATTCATTGAGATCTCACAGACGCTTCCTGCAGCTGCTGAGGTACGTGATGGATCAACAGGCACACAGGTAACAACGGACGCGAACATTGCTGCGGCATCTTCTGCTGAAGGCGATGTTTCTCATCTCTGTGCAGTTAACCTTCTGAACGAGGTGTTCCAAATGTCACCAACTTCGGTAGACGATATTTTGGCTACAGAAATAGATGATTTCATGTTTACACCAGACCCATACACTGACTTTGATTTGGCTCACAGTGTACCAGGGAAGCAATGAAATTTGGCCTTCATATTTTCAAAACTTGGAACTTTTCCCAGAATTGAACTTTTTCTTTTTAATTTTTGAAAATACATGGCAAAACAATCTGCTTACAGTAGAACTATTCTTATAAAACGGACTTCTTTGAATTCTTCCAGGGACACATTGTCACCTTGTCACCTTACTTGTCTAACATTTCATTTAATACCATGATATGCAATGGCTTTGATTTTTTGAAAACTTGTCAACCATTTCATCATATGCATATATTTCTGTTTCTTCATTCATGTTGCATTTATTTCCAGTATATGCTTAGAATGAAAAAATGCTTAAAATGTACAGTACTTATTGCATTCAACAGTTTATTTTAAACTTTTTAATATGCTTTTAGAAATGTTTTTAGCAACATGTGGTACTCAATTCATGTTTAGCATTTAGTATTATCGTTCATTCGAAAGTGGAGTGGGTGTTGTACTCCGCTTTAGGTGTCCGTATATAGGTTTTCCTGAAACATGTCCTTATATAGGCACAATCCGCATTGCCCTTATATAGGCATAGAATCCCAGTCCTTATTTAGGCATTAGCCGTGCACTCCAAATACAGGCATGGTCACCGACATCCGTCCACCCTAACGTCACAACGAGTTCTTAGAAACCAGACCCTTAAGCTCTCGGGAGTTCCCCTACCACAGGATTATTGATTTCTCCAAGAACTCATCTATTATGTATGAACCGTTATACCTTAAGGGTTCATTCCTGACGTCTTCCTCTGTCCGACTTCACGTCAATGCTAACATTCCAAGGCACCTATCAGGTATAAATATACCTTCCCTTGCCCAAGCAAGTTAGAGGAGACCTCGACTTCAGAGGAGCCCATATCCCGGCCTGACGCACTGAGAAGTCGCTGTCATTCCTGCTCGCAGAAGAATCCAGCTTCCAGTGTTCTGACTCCATTCGCGGGGTGTTAGAGTTCCAGATCCGGCAAGAGATTCCCACCTCTCTCATTCTCAAGGTATGGAGCTGACTAGAACCTAGAGGGACTCTTGGCATACTAGACTTAACATACTCTTAGTATACCATACTAGAGAATACTCCACCTACTTCTTACCTTTCCCTACACCTAGACTAGGTTAGGTATATTGGGGTAGAACTAGCTTAGAGACGCATCGTATGAGTACTCGCATTTTTAGCTCATGTTATTTATGTACGTGAATATATGCTAAAAGATAATGCTAGCGAAGTATTATTTATTTCTACTGTTTACGCTGTACATTATTTATCTTGCATACTCTCTTGTGATCATAACAGCACATATCTCTTACACAAGAAACAAGACTGTTCAATAAAACCTCTTTATTGAAACGCCCGTCTTTCCTTTCTGTGTAACTCTGTAGAAACTAAGCATGCACGACTGACTGAGTGAAACTGTTATCTATTGTTTCCACGATTCTGAGACGTGTTCCGATTCTAAAGGGAAACAAAGTAGTCATGTTTATGCGGTTGCCAGAAACTACTCCCTACTTGTTCTCAAGGAGTTTCTAGTGGCCTCTGAGCTAGCTGGCACAAAAGTAATTAAGTTTAATATACTCGATAGGGACATACCGACCTCAGTCCTATGTCAAGCCTATAGGGTATATTATTCCAATGCGCAGAGCCTATTAGGGAAATAGGAACTACACTACAGTATACTAGGGCCACCTGATTGGTGGAGGTCAAGTGCAATCTTTACAACCCAAGATCCAGGCCATCCTGGACTGGGAAGCTCCAACAACCCAGACCCAAGTCAGGGCATTCCTTCGTTTGACTGGGTACTACACGAGGTTTGTGAAAGGGTATGGATCCATTGTGACACCACTCACAGAACTCACCTCTAAGAAGATGCCCAAAAAGGTAAACTGGACAGTTAGCTGTCAAAAGACTTTTGACACCCTGAAAGAGGCAATGTGCTCAGCACCAATTCTCAGAGCTCCAGACTACACCAAGCAGTTCATTGGGCAGACTGATGCCTCTGAGCTATGGATAGGAGCGGTCCTATCCCAGACCAATGATAAGGGCCAAGACCAGCATGTTGCATTTATAAGCAGGAGGTTACTCCCCAGGGAGCAGAGTTAGAGTGCCATTGAGAGGAAGGCCTTTGCTGTGGTTTCGTCCCTGAGGAAGTGGAGACCATACTTGTTTGGTACTCACTTCATAGTTCAAACTGACCACAGACCTCTCAAATGGGTAATGCAAATGAAAGGTGAAAATCCTAAACTTTAGAGGTGGTCCATCTCCCTACAGGGAATGGACTTTACAGTGGAACGTAGACCTTGGACTGCCCATGCCAAAACAGATGGACTTTCCAGGTTCTTCCACTTAGACAATCAAGACTCTCTAGGGAAAGGACAGTCTCATCCTCTTTTATTTGGGGGGGAGGTGTAGGAAAGTGCCCCTTTTTGCATGGTTGCCCCCCACTTTTTGCCTAATATTGATGTACTTTAACTGAGTGTGCCCTGGGTTCCTGCCAACCAGATACCCAGGGCCTATGTTCTTTCCCTTAACTGTACTGTTGCAAAACCCAATTGGCAACTCTCTGGCCACATGTAAGTCCCTTGTAAAAGGTACCATAGGTACCAAGGGCACTGTGACCAAGGAAGGCCTCTAAGGGCTGCAGCACTGATGCCAGTGTGGGCTTTAATGAAAAGTTTGGGATTTAATAGAAAAATGCACTCAAGAGGGCATTATAGAGATGCCCCCTGAAAAACGACCTAACTCTAGTGTCCTGGCTGAGTGGCTGCTCGCCAGCTGCCAACACCAGACATGTTTCTGGACCCCTGGGTCGAGAGCCAGCAGCTCTTAGGGTCCTGAAACAAAGCACATCCTGGGTCGAGGTGCCAAGCCTCCTCCCCCAGGATGGGCTGAGTCCACGAAGGGGAAGCTTCAAAGGCTTGCCGCCTTTGTGAGCTACCCCAGCCATTTGCTGCTCCCAGCAACTGGCCCCCACCGGTGCTGACCCCCACTTTGGGCGGGAGAATCGGCGGGAAAACCAAGTTAGGAGGAGAGGTGTGCCCACCTTTGCCAACCCCACCCCTCAGGTGGGGGAAGCGAGGTGAAGCACAACTCTCAGTCCCCGCCATCTTGCAGATGGGGGGGACCCAGCCAACCAGAGTGAGGCTTGTGCCCCCCTCCCACTGGAGGGTGGCATTACAGGGGGTGTTGGTCCCGACCTGTACCTACCTGTAACACCCCTAAATGTAGTATTTAGAGGCAACCCTGAACCTTGCCTCCTCAGAGAAGAAGAAACAAGAAGAAGAAGGACCGAAGAGCCGTGCTGAAGAAGAAGAGGACACCAACTGACTTGGCCCCAGACCTACCGGCCTGTCCCGACCGCAACCTGCTACAGCAAAATCCTGGTGTGTCCTGCAGCCAGCAGCCTCCAAGAACCCGAAGGACCTTCCCTGCCTTCCCAAGCCAGACGTTGTCTCCCGTGAGCACCGGATTTGCTTACCCACAAACTCTGGCTCCGGCCAAATCCGTGAGTCTGCACCCGATGCCTACGGCCTGAGTTAGAGTGGCCCAACACCACGAGAAGGTCTCCCCGCCGATCCTGACCTGGGATCTGGGGATCCCTGACCTACCTCGAGTCTCCAACCAACGTCTGCAGACCCTTTCTGGAGGAAACACCTGACTGCGACCGGAGCCGGTAAGAGAAACCCGATGCCAAAAGACACCCCTGTACCTGACGTCCCACAGCCTTGGGTGGCCCAACCGACGGTCTCCCTGTATCCCAAGACATCCCAACTTACCTGTCCAACCGGTGGCTGCCTTCAGAAGATCTTCGTCCCCGAGCCTGCAGTGTTTGTTGCAACCGGAGAATCCCCGTTGAAAACAACTGGGCACCCGACACCAAAAGACCACCCTGCACCCGGCCGCCCCTGTGCAGCTGGGGGTGCACCTTGTGTGCTAAACCGGATCCCCCTTTGCCCTGAGCCTAAGTCCAGGAGCTTTGCTCCCACAACCTTGTGGCCTGCTCGTGGGCAGCCACCAACCAGAGGCCCCTTATCTCCCATTGGATAACATTGTGCCTCAGCACTCTGCACCCGGCCGCCCTAGTAGCGCTGAGGGTGCTTTGTTAGTGCATCCTTTTCCCTGGGGGAACCCTGGTGAAGAGAAGACACCACCAGGTAGGTAGGGATCAACTTTATTCCGTCTGGTCACCTCCAGCTCCCGGCAGCAACTGCCGCTGCCACCGCACACAACATTCCAAGCAGAACTCCCACGAGCTCCCACCCCGTCACATTCCAAGTAGATCCCAACACACCCCCCTTCCTTCATAACAACAAACAAAACAGAAAATGAGAACAGAATGAAAACAGAAATAACAATATAAAGTGAATGCATAATATACAGAAAAACATGGCAGAAATAAGCATCTGAACAAAACACAAGCATATCACATAATATAGGTGAAAAAACCCATGAACATGTGAAACTCTACGACATTATGTAAACTTGAAACTTGGAAGGAAAAGATCTCAACCTGGTAGAGGCACCCCTCGCAGGAACACAGCCAGAATGAGCATTCTCCCTCCCATGAACACTAGCAGGCACAACCGCAGGAGAGGAATGAACACCGAATCTCTTGTTGACATAACCAACCTTAGATTCAGGTACCACGGAAACAGCACACTTATTCCATACCTTACCATTCTCTAACACCACCGCATGACCCTTAACCACAGACACTCTTCTGGGTGCCCAAAAGCGTAACTCGCCTTTGCGGATAAGGCCGGGTTTCTTGACTCTGACCCAATCGCCCACCTTAACAGACGAAACACCAGAATTTCCAGACCTATTATCGTACTTAGTTTGAACTGCAGCTCTGACATCCACCACAACTTCTTCTTATCAATCTCTCTCCTGGACATCCACTCTTTGTTCAACTTGGAACCAGCAACTCTACCTCTGAGTAAGGTGAATCGAGCCATCCCTGTGCTGACATGAGGCGTAGTCCTCACAGCCCACAACATGTCGGTAACAGCTTGCCGCCAATGCAAACCATTGACCAAAGCCAGTTGTAAGTGTTCCTTGATGACACGGTTGAAGCGCTCAACTAAACTGTTGCTGCGGGGATGATAAAGGGAAGTAAGAATATGTTTTACACCAATGTCCTTGAGAAAGTCTTGCATCTCCCTGGAAACCAACTGAGTGCCATTGTCCGACACCAATTTTTCAGGAAAACCCTCCCTGAGAAACACATTTTGAAAAAAATTAATGACAGACAAAGAGTTCACATTATCCACGAATCTGACCTCGGGCCATTTTGACATGTAGTCAATAAGAACCAAAGCATACTTGGGAGAGCTCCCAATGAGCCCAAAAGGACGGGCAACATCAAAGGCCAATTTGCACCATGGTGAGTTTTTCACCGCCACAGGATCGACCGGGGAAGGATGGGTCACCTGAGACTTGTCAGTAGCAACACAGATACAGCAGTCACAAACATAGTGTTCAACATCTCTGTCTAAGCCAGGCCACCAAAAATCCTCCCTGACTCTGCGTTTCATGGCACGGATTCCCTGATGACCTTCATGGGCCAAGTCCAAAATCCTCTTGCGCATGGACACACAACCACCAATAATCCACCTCTCCTTAACACCCCCTCAACCACAGATAACTCCTCACCAATCCTTTTGTAAGGAATCAACTCGGAGGGACAATCTTTGTTGTTGGGCCACCCACCAGCTAAAAAGTCCATAACCATTCTGACCTCCGCATCACTAGATATGGCTTCTAACCATTCTTGTTCAGAAAGTGCACCACCTACAGTGCCCTCAAAAGAGCACACCGCACAAACCATTTCTAAATCATCAGATGCCAACACACACATTCACCACACGCGAGGGGTAACCTAGATAAACAATCGGTTACATGGTTCTTAGCACCAGCCACATATTCTAGACGGTAACGAAACTCTTGCAGCCTATACCGCCACTTCGCAATGCGTGGCGTAGCCCTGCCACCACCTTTAGTAGTGAAAAGATCGATCAAAGGTTTATGATCAGTCCTCAAAATAAATTCATTTCCCCACAAAAAATTCTTGAAGTGTTGGACACCCCACCACAAGACTAAAGCTTCCTTTTCAATGGCCGAATAAGTGCTTTCAGCGCCCCCTAATGTTCTCGAAGCAAAAGCAATCGTTTCCTCACAACCATCACCTCTCTTTTGCATAAGGACCGCCCCTAAACCAACATTGCTTGCATCAGTGGATATGATGCACTGATTGTTAATATTAAACAGTTTAAGGGGACGAGCATGTACAATTTCCTGCTTAATCGATTCAAAATTGTTATTACAATCATCATCCCACACATACTTAACATTTTTCTTCAATAGATTCTGCATGGACGCTGTTTTGCTGGAAAAGTTGCTTACAAATTTGGCATAGTACTCCACCAACCCCAAATAAAAACGGAGCTGGTCCTTGTTCACAGGTGTGGGTGCATTCTGGATAGCCTCAATAATCTTTAATTTGGGTTCTACACCCCTGTGAGAGATGTAATGACCAAGGCAGTCAACTCCCTCTTGAAGGAATTTGCATTTATCAATTCTTAACGCTAAACCACTAGACTTAATGATGCTTAAAACGTGCTTAACCCTGTCATCATGTTCTGACTCAGTTTTACCATTATTCAAATTGTCATCCTGAAAAAACACGACTCCTGCAATGTCCTTGAATAAATTGTTCATCAAACGCTGGAACACTGCAGAAGCCGAGGCAAGACCAAAAGGCATGCATTTGTAACGATAAGCCCCCTCAGGTGTAACAAAAGACATAAGGTGCCTGGACTCTTTACAAAGTTCAATTTGGTGATAAGCTGAGGAAATATCCAGAGAGGTAAAAAACTTGGCACCTTCTAAAGTAGCCAACATCTCATTGATGTTTGGTAGAGGTTGGCGATCAACCCAAATGTTAGAGTTAAAGTCTCTCAAATCAACACACATCCTCAGGGATTCATCGGATTTGTGCGCTAAAACAATGGAGGCCAACTATTCAGAGCCTTCAATGGGTTCGATTAGCCCCATTGTGCACAACCGTTCCAACTCACTCTTAAGTTCCTTGCGGAGACTCAAAGGTACTTTACCCACTTTATGAGCCACAGCCTTAGCACCCTCCTTGAGCACAATACGATGCTGAAATCCCTTTAGTTTTCCAAGATCACCATTAAACACTTCAGGATAATTATGTACCCATTTGTCACTTGATACATGAGCAACCGTACACACACTGATGGAATTTGGTGAAGGCAAATTGTAAAATTAATTAAATGCACTACGGGACACCACCATGTCAGGATGATTAGGATCTAATATGATGCCGAGGGCGCCCTCCTCATCCCACCCCAACAAATTTGCTCCTTCCTTCACCATGTACACAGTCTCAGTAGCCAGATCTACACCAAAGGCAAGATTCGCTACAAACTTTCCTAGAACTTCAACTCTTTTACCGCCGTAAGCGAATATTTTGATATTGGATTGTTGCAATTGAACGCTATCTAACCCTTCGAAATCCTTCGCATTAATGAGTGTGAAAGGGGAACCAGAATCAGCTAGACAACCAATACACTTCCCATTGACACTAATCTTACATGCAGAAGATTTCCTCTTGTGAGACCCTGCCATGGAAGATATTTCAACAACACCTTCGGCATGAGACGATGAAGAAGACATCAACAACAATTCATAATTCTCATCATCTGAATCAACTATGTCTTCTGCAATGGTCTTCACCATCTGTGCAGGACTTTTCTTTATCGTAACAGCTTTACACATTCGAGAAAAATTACCCTTTTTGCCACATTTGAAACAAGTTTGGTTTAATGCAAAAGAAAACTTGCCATTCCTAAATGTGATTTGCTCCCACAACTGAAGCATAGAGCTTCCCCTTGCTCAATTTTGGGTTTGGGGTAATGAGTTGTAGGACGCACAATATTGGTGTTGGACCCCTTCAAAGGTTTGGAGTTAGGTTTCGCATTCAACAATTTGACTTCAGCAGGTAAAACAGTACTACTCATTTCTTTTAAGCAAAATTGAGAGTGTTCAATACTCCTAGCTAAACAAAGGGCAGTCTCTAAATCAGGATCATCAGAGGACAATAGCTTCTCTTGAATTTTTTTGTTGCACGTCATTTCAATTAATTGATCTCGAATAATTTCGTCCCTGAATTCCCTGTAGTTGCAGGTAACCGCTAGAGTTCTAAGAGCAGCCACAAAGTCATCAATGGACTCACCAGGAATCTGAGCGCGTTGTAAGAACTTGTGACGCTCAAGAACAACATTTCTTTTGGGATTAAATCTTTTGTCTAAAGTTTTGACAATAGAAGCATAGTCATCAACAACGAGTGAATCACCATCATCACCACCACTCACGTGAGTGCTTACTAGTTCCAAAGGTAATGTTTTTAGTATATTCCTACCCTCAGAAGTTGTAAATTAATAAAGCTTTCTTCTTTTTAGAAGTAAAAGTATCTCCATCAATGGCCTCCAAATAGGCATCAAACGTATCTTTCCACTGCTGCCATTGTAGAGGTGGAGTACCTGCTGATTGCAAAAAGGGTGGAGGTGCCGAAACATTATCCATGGCCATGCGTGGGTGAGTTGCTGCCCAACAGCTACAGCACCTAATAAGTCTTTGTAGCACAGAATTGGTTAAAACAGCATGCAAAAATAAATGAACTTGTGACAATGCTGCTACACAGATGAATGTATAGGAGAAAAAAAAACATGAGCATGAAAGATTAACACAGAGGCATTCTTTCCCAAGCAGATGTCCAAATATGAAGAGAAACTAACCAAATATTACCAGATGGTGTGCGCATCACCGAGTGCGCAAATGAATTAAAAAGTGGGGAATGTAGACGTGATGAAGTCTTAGGGTGTGCGCATCACCGAATGCACAAGATGAACAGAATTCGGCGGGTGTGCGCATCACCGAAAGCACAAGGAGAAACGTATTCAGCAAACAATAGGGAGGAAATGGTGTGCGCATCACCGGATACGCAGCGTTGAGGAAAAACACCTCAGACGAGACCAATTCAAAATGGCCGTCGATGCGTCAGACGTGAATGTAAGCGTCTGACGTTGGAGCCGCTTACGCGCAACTGCGCAATTGCAGAAGTAACGTCACACGACTTGTGACATCAATAAGGATCCGTGTCCAGGCAACAGTGAAAGCCTGCACGGACTGCCACAACTCCACGAGGGCAACCAACCGCCTTAAGGCTGGCGCGCGGAGACCATCAACGGAATCGCTTCAAACCCCAAAACCACACCTGGGGTTCACAAAGGATACAACGCTCAGTGCTCTACACCAACAAGGAGCACGAAGCAAAGCAGGCCGAAGGAGGGTTTTCAGGCTGCACGGCTGAAGAACTCGAAGCGAAGCAGGACACAATGTGGCGCAATTCTCAGGCACACCACAGGAGGGGAAACCGAAGGCACCAGACCAACTCGTCGCCACTGGAGAGAAGACACCACCAGGTAGGTAGGGATCAACTTTATTCCGTCTGGTCACCTCCAGCTCCCGGCAGCAACTGCCGCTGCCACCGAACACAACATTCCAAGCAGAACCCCCACGAGCCCTCACGAGATCCCACCCCGTCACATTCCAAGTAGATCCCAACACCTGATTCTAACCCCAGAAAACCAACTCCCAAACCTAAGTACTTACCGTTAAGTCGATAACATTGTTTTCTCCTCTGGGACTGCATTGACTGCTTTCTTGTGAAAATTGTGTGGAGTTGGGTTGTATGAAACCCTAAAAACTGCAAATGTACAAAAACTGATTTCCTTACCTTTTCTCTAGTAAATGTCCTAGTGTGGTATCTAGGCATATCACACTGAGTAGAAAAAGTAACTTAAAACTTAATCTGAAAAGTAACTTGAAAAGTAATCTAAAAAGTAACTGAAAAGTAATTCCAATTGTTTTACAAACAACTGACTTACCTGTAACCAATCCAATTGCATTCAACTACATTCAAATTGTATTTCACTGCATAATTCTTACAAAGTATTATATACTTACCTGTACCAGGCCTGGCTTGGTTCTAGAAAATACAATACAACTAAATAATATTTTTATACAAACAAATTGGTCTGAGTTCAGTCTTTGAGTGTGTGACATCATTTCTTGCCTGAGTGTGTACAATAAATGCTTAACACTACCCTCTGATAAAGCCTTACTGCTTGCCCACACTACCACAAATAGAGAGTCAGGTATTATCTACTTTTACCTCTGCCTACCTTTGGGGTTCCACTGGATTCTGTGCACACTATATCTTACTTTGGTATAGTATATACAGAGCCAGCTTCCTACATTGTCGCTTTTAGGAACCCACTGCCCGCCAGGACCTGTTTCTCCTCTGGAAATTCTATCATTCCCACTCATTAACTGAACTCAAGGACAAGATTCACAAGGAATACTCGTAAATGCACACAGGTGTAGATTTAGAAGTTTTGGGAAATAACATACATTTCCAGTCATACCCTAGGAAAGCTGCTCCAGTCGTAGGTTGCCAGCAATACTATTGCGGATATTATGTGACATTTACCCAGTTTGAAGCAATACGTACTGAAAAATTCTGCACGTGGAGAGTAAGCCTGTTCTTCTTAATAGGAAACATTTTTCCCAATGGCGAAAATCTCTTCCTCTGCACCCAAAGTTTGCAGGCATTCCCTTACGTATCCAGTGTGAAAGGCGATTTACTTTCGCATTTTTGGGAACAAATTACTAATCATTTCCAGAGTGGCGAAGAGCTGGAGAGGAGATTTTGAACTGTCGCAAACTCACAAGTTTGTGGGCGAACACAACCTCTCTAGACCAACCACGCCTTCTTCCGACCATTCCCACACCTAGTGTGGGGTTTAGTACTATGTTATTGTGTATAGTTGTGGCATACACAGTAGTGAAAGCATTTACTCTTAATAGGTACTGGTTTATGTATACCAGGCCGGCAAAAATGAAATCATTTTCAGTCATAAACATATGTTTGTGGAGTAAAGTGAATCTGGACCACAACTCGGAAAAATCCCTCCTGGTGAATTTTCTGTTGTTATAAGTTCCTTCTGAGGCC
The DNA here is from genome assembly GCA_963921515.1 of Calotriton arnoldi. Taxonomy (NCBI): domain Eukaryota; kingdom Metazoa; phylum Chordata; class Amphibia; order Caudata; family Salamandridae; genus Calotriton; species Calotriton arnoldi. The sequence continues at coordinate 1,152,843 of CAWUFW010003961.1, forward strand.
ATAAAAAGCCACAGAGATTTTCACTTGAGGGTGCACTGACCCTTTTTAGGTCGAAGCCTACCAGATGGCACAGCTGTCTGGTTTGCTAAAGACATCTTGGGGACATTCAGAAAGCTGACCTAGGAATGCACATTTTCGTACGTGCATTTGTGTCTTAAAAGAGCTTTGTGATGTAAAGTAAAAAGGTGCATGGTTCATAGTAGCATGATAAAATGATAAGCAAGTTATTGAACAAATCAATTGCATAGCCCTCCCATGAGCTTACCATTGGGTTAGTAACTCAAATTTTCTGGCTTTCTATTTGCTGGCTTTATTTGCTTTAGGTTGTCCAGCATGAGTTTCTCCCGCCTCTTGGCCAAACCTTGTTTGCTGTACTCGTCCACAAACTCACGTTCTGTAACCAGACCTCAAATTCGTGTTCTTATCTTGTCACATTTACTGTGCATTCAAAGACGGAGGTCAAATGTCAGGCTTTCTCTTCCAGAGAGAGTGTGTTTATTCTTTCTCTGACTTCAAAGTGAGAGAATTTATGTGACAATCTTGCTGAGTGCCCATGTAAGAGCAGAGGGTGAAGGATGTGTTTTTTTCTAGCACACAACAAAATAAAATGAACTGTGCTGATGCCTCAGAATATACCAGAATTAGTGTAAATAAAGCAAAGTTTTTTTGTAATTCTGAAGTGTGGTGGAAACAAATATTTGAATATGATCAAAACACAACAATACACTAGGTGATGACATCTGCATACATTATCGTTTGTGTGCAATAAAACTGTATTTCGATGAAAATGTAATGTTCATTTCAATTGAAAATGTGTTGTCTGTAATAGCAGTGAGCTACCACACCATGCATCCTCCACACTACACCACTCCACTCTATGCCCGTCCACTCTATCCCACGCCACTCCATTCTACACCACTCCACTCCAACACACTCTGATTCACGCCACTCGACTCCACGCCACTCCAATCTACACCACTCACTTCATAACACAACACGCCACTACACTCTACGCCCCTCCACACCACGTACCCCGCTTTAATCCAATCTACCCCACTCCAAACTATCACACTACACAACAATGTACCCCAATCTATCCCACTCCACTCCTCAATATACCCCCCTCCAATGTACCCCACCCCACCTCACCCGTCTACTCCACACCAATCAATCTACCCCACCTCAATCTACCCCATTCTAACCCAATCAACCCCACTCCAATCTAACTCAAACCGACCAACTCCAATCTCACCCCAGTCCACCCCACTGCACTTCAATCTACCCCACTTCACTCTACTCCACTCCATTCTAATCTACCCCACTCCAAACTATCCCACTCTAATCATCCCTCTCCAATCTTTTGTGTTGCTGCGAAGCAGTTGTTGAAGGAACTCTGGTGAAGCTGAATGATTTGCGCTGGTGAAATTTCTCTCCACATTTCAGTATATTTTTAAACACTCTAGTACTGCGTTTTGCCCAGGTTTTCATCCAGTAAGTTCTTGGGGAACGTCTAGCATTTTAAAAATAAAATGCAGAAAGATAGCTTAAAATCACACTTTTCTAAAGTTCTGCAGTTTCTTAGTAGACACCTAGTGAAACTACATTTTTGTACGTGCATTTGTGTCTTAAAAGAGCTTTGTGATGTAAAGTAAAAAGGTGCATGGTTCATAGTAGCATGATAAAATGATAAGCAAGTTATTGAACAAATCAATTGCATAGCCCTCCCATGAGCAGACTTTATGTGGTGACTTGATTTTTGCTTTTCAAGTTCTCTGCACCCAGCTATAGCTAAAAATGTAGGCTTCACTTGTTGGTTTTTGTACATCAGATGTCTCCTGCATGTAAATGGCTGCAACTTTCGGGTGGGCATGATGGAGTCAGTACTTTTGGTCTTGAGGGCATTCAAGTATCTTCAAACAGTATTCCTATTAACATACATACAACACCACGCAATTCCTCACCACTCAATTTACCGCCACACCATTCAACAGCAACCAACATAATTACACTCCAGATAATACCACTCAACGTAGCATGATCAACTCCACAAAATTACACTCACCTCAATACCAGATAAATACACCCCATATAAAACCACTCTATGCCACATAGCAGCAATCCACAAAAATACTCTGCACATGATGCCACATAATTCCAATCAGAATTATTCTGAGGAATACATTTCGAAAATTAAGAGTGGGCCTTCACTTTTAGGACCCGCGGCCATCACACCTGTTGTAAGTGAGGCCCAAGCATTGCTGGATGAATTGGAGCAATGTAGAAAGAAGCATGTTCGCACTACTCTTCATGCTTTGATGATGACAGAGTATTTGAAAAAGGATACAATCCCAGTGGGTTTGCAAGTACGTAAGGGTACCTGTGATTTTTATTAACGATCCCAAGTTTAGAAAGGGGTTCAGCCATATAGGGGCGACTTGTTCTCGCCATTGGCTTGTTCATGGTATAGATACGGCTTTGGAACATAGTAAGAAGGAATTGGAGATCATTGCCCACCTGGAAAGGCGTCTAAGTGAAGGCAATGTGGTTTCTGATGCGATAGCTGCATTAGAAAATGTTAATAAAACCATTGCTGAATTTGAAAATATTGAACGCACTAAATAAATTAACAAGATTCAAAAGGATATTGCTAATTTTGATCAAGTAAAGGCACATCCATACCTTCTTGACGAATGTTATTCTCAGCCCAAACAACAGTACTCCGATAACTATCAAACTTGGGGCCGTTTCAGGAGAAATACGGCTATTACATTCTCCGAATCCTCTGCAAGTTCTGCTGAGGAGTCTGACACTGGCTCTAACCATGGGCAGGGACCCTCAACATCAGCCTACAATCCTTTTTTAGGCCAGCGCGCCCGTGGGAGGGGTCTTGTGAAAACCAGACCTCCACCCCAACAATGGAATTTCCAGGCAGGAGAACGACAAACCCACCGGAAATTCTATCAGTGGGGCCCCCCTCAATAAATGATATAACCACAGGTTAAACAACAATTGACACCATTCCGATTTTTTATCTATCGGAACATATTTTATCCTCTGCCGAAATTACTTAGTTTTGTACCTACTGAGAGGACTTGCCTTTTTGACACACAAATTGAATTATTGCAATTCTTTCAGAAACTGCGCTTGAAATATTTTTTCCGTGACACTGAGTATAAGAAAATAAGTTACTCATGAGAGACCTATACCACATTCCTACGACAATAGCGGAAATCCTCAGGAAATTTGAGAGGCTGTCCGGGCTTCGGGTAAACTGGGGTAAATCGGGGGTCTATTCATTTAGTGGCACACTGGAGGAATCACCAGTGTGCATAAACGACGCCACGCTTATCTGGTTCCCTAATACATTCCGCTATCTTATTGTGTTAGTATACCGGACACCGGACGACATATTTGAAGGTAATCTAGTTCGAGCGGTCTCTGCGATACGCGCCTAGGTCATGTTCTGGAAGACTCTCCCGCTTAATGTTATGAGTCGGGTGACCTTAACCAAAATGATAATCCTCCCCAAGCTACTGTATTACTTCTCGAACCTCCCTATATATGTACCTGCGAGGTTCTTTCGGGAACTTGAGCGGTTACTGCGCGAATGTATCTGGAATAAGGGCAGGCCGCGCGTGGCGCTGAAGAAGTTATACGCTCCCGTGGCGCAGGGCGGACTGGCAGTTCCAAACATGGAGCTATATTATCTAGCAGCACAGCTGCAGTGGGTAGCAAAATGGCTCGATGGTAGAGGACTGGAAGACACGGCTACAGTACAGCAACTCTGGACATACCCCCAAATCTGCCATCTGTTCCACCCCATTGCGCGAGTGCCAAGCCCAACACAGATATATATACAATTAGCACTCAAAAGCTACAAATGGTGCCTATACCTCACCAGGACAGTGCTTCCTTACGCCCCACAGTTGCTACTTATGGGCACACCCCGGGGCAGAACTGATACACCAGAGAGCGTACTCACTTGCTGGCGTGAGGTTGGTCTAGACACATTGGGAGACCTCTATGCTGACGGGGCCCTGCTCACCTTTGCAGCACTATCGGAGGCCACCGGACTACCCGCCGGACAGTTTCTGCTCCATAGCTCCATCATGCGATCATTGACTGCAGCTTGGGGTGACATTACTGTTGAACCACAGATGCATTTACTGATCCAATATTTGCACATAATGGGATCAGGCTCGCATGTGGTGCACTGGTTGGTGGAGGCGTTACTCGTACGCACGCTACAACCGCACACACGACTACGCTTGCGGTGGGAGGGAGATAGAGGTCGACCCTGGACAGAGAAAGAATGGGCTACAATACTAGCAGGTTCCTCCAATATTCCACGCAACTCCAGATTTAAGTTGATACAAACATATGTGATACATAGAGCTTATCTCTCACCTGATAACATAAATAAATACTTTGCTACTGCCACCTCCGCGTGCCCCAGATGCTTACACAACAACGCTGATCTCTTACACATGCTCTGGTCTTGCCCCTCTCTGCAATCCTACTGGTCTGCGATCACTACCGCATTGGCTAATTGCACGGAGGTCCCACCACTATACACATGGGAGGTCTGTATATTAGGCCTATATATCAGATCAAAAAAGAACAGAGTGACATCCCGCTTTAGAGATTTGGGATTAATAGTGGCAAAACGCCTTATTACCAAACGCTGGAAGCACAGTGCCCCCCCAGTGGCGGCGAACTGGGAGAGATCTCTTCTCATATGGGCACAAGCAGAGAGCACTACGTTACATAGAGAAGAAACAGCAGGGCTACGAGAATACCCAATAGCGCAGTCTTGGGATGCCATCCTAGACAACTTCTCTCAGAGCTGCAGTAGGGAAACCTCTCAATCCTCACAAGTGGCAGATGCCGAGACAAGCACCTCCACCACCCAAGGATGAGCCATTATATCACATACTGGATATTCAAGAGGCATGTAAACCCCGGAGCAATCCCCACACTATGCAGAGCCACACTCTCCTGCTTTAGATCTAGATTTGGATGCGATGTGCCAGATAATGTGCTTAAGTTGAATATAGTTGGCAACAGTTTTGTTTAATAGTTATGAAAACTTAAATATGTCCTTTGTTTGCTCTGCATCCTGATACTACTGACTGCTGCAAACAATACTATTTGTGTAAACTCCTTGGATTATATGATGTGTACCATAAGTGGACTGTCATGAACTCGAGGCCGAACACTCACATACAGTTATCCCCTAAGACAGGAATGCCTCTTTCCTTCAAGCCTCGAGGAAGTGTTTTGACTTCACCAGGAAACACAGTAGAAATTAAAGTTGTATAATAGACTATTACATATGTACGGTTGAATTCAAATGCGGAATCGCTTGACTAATGCCTGATTTATTGAAGTAAACAGTCTGACGATCCACAGAATATGCAGAAGTAAACTGTTAGTATAACACATGCTGTAAACTGTATTTGGTAATGAAAATGCAAATAAAGATATTTAAAAAAATAAAAAATAAGAAAATAAGTTACTTACCTGTAAACTGTGGTTCTCCAGTATTGGTATCTTTCATAGATTCACATGCTTGAATCATTCCCAGTCGTCGAAGTGGGAGTACCACGGTACATAAAATAGCAATAAGGCTATAGATAATCACTCTAACATTAAAGTTACTAGAGAAAAAAACATTCACTTTCATAACTCGTCCTAGTCATTAGATATGGTCCAAACTCCAGCCAATCAGGCGACAGCACCCTCTAGAACCCTCTCCACAGAGGCTCCAGGCTCTCAGAGTTTCGAGCACAAGTGTAGTATAAACGTACAATAAAACAGGGGAGCCTCTATGGGGAGGTGGGTGGGTCGCATGTGAATCTATGAAAGATACCAATACTGGAAAACCACAGTTTACAGGTAAGTAACTTATTTTATTCTCCAGTATTGGGGTATCTTTCATAGATTCACATGCTTGAATCAGAGTAGATAGCAGTTATCACATAGGTATGATTCTGTCATACAGAAAGAATTATCGTAACATTGTACGAAAGAAACACTGTATGTTACCCAATAAGACATACTTAAGAACCACTTATATATGTATGTATATATATATATATATATATATATTTATATATATATATATCTGTAGATAGTAATTTTAAAACTTAAAAGGAGGTGGGAATAATAGAGGCTCACCTTACATAAAGAGATCACGTAGGGGTACTGAGGGCAGTACTGACCGAGTGAGCATTGAAGACTGTGTTCACTGAGGGGTATTGAGGATAGGTACTGACAGTGACTTTGAAAACTGTGTTCGAGGGGTACTGTAATTTCTGATATTTATATGTTTCCCTCATGTTCATTGCTTGATTTTTGCTCGCGAGAAAGTGTCACTCATAGTCATTGAGTATCACTCATAATTACACAGAATTTATGAAAATATCACACACAGCAATCTGAAACCTTGGCAGTTATGCACAGTGCAGTGTGCACTCCTGCCTCTGCTCTGCGGAGAAAAAGCACAACTGCCATTGGTGAGGTGACCTCTCACTTAAGAATGGCAGTGGTGCTTTTTACCCGAACAGACAGACAGAGGTGCTGTGGTGCCGTAGTTGGGTTGAATTTAGTAGTGCATGTACCTCACACACACACAACTAAATTCAACCCAAGTTACCATACCAGTCCACCCAGCTACTGCACTGTGCGTGCGCAGGGACAGGGTGCCGTGCGGCCGGTGCGTGCACGCCGCGGCCCGCGTACACTTACTACCACCAGCACCCTCATGACCAGGCTGGCACTGAGGCACCTGACCTGCCTTAATTGTAGGCATAATGACTGGATAACCTGGTGCTCTTTAAGGTCATCATGTACTATTTACTGCGCTTTAAAAGTTTTTTACAATTAAATTTGTAATGAAAAATGTGCTGTAAAATGCACCATTTTGGTCTGTGTTTTTCCAAACTTTTCTTGAGGGGAGAACCCCCCCAAGCCCCCCTAGTAGTGGTCGGGCTCGCAAGCTGCGCTCGCTCGCTACGCGCCGGATGGGGGCTGCTCTGGCAAAATTTGCCAGGGCTGCTTTCAGTTCCCAGTCCGGCCCTGTCCACCATAGTAGCGCTTTTTTCATTTGAGATGTTATTTTGATAATATCGTCGAAGGACCCTGAGACCTGTAACCATTGTTTGTTCAGCTCCTCTTGCAATGGTCTCATTCGCAGGTGACAGTTGGGAATTAGGGGAATGCAGGAGGACAACATTCCCAGAAGCGATTTGAACTTGCGGACAGAAATGGACCTTTTTATGAGTAGTAGAGCTGCTAACTTGTAAATACTTTGTTGCCTTTCTTGTGAGACAAAGGCCTTTGCTTGGTGAGTGTCTAAGGTTGCCCCTAAGAAAGTCTTTACCTTTGAAGGGGTTAACTGAGATTTTGTTAGATTTATCGAGAGACCCAAGGACTGGAAGAGAGAAAGACATCTTCGAGTGTGACTGCTTGCTACTGAAAAAGATTTCGCCTTTATGAGGCAGTCGTCCAGATACGGGAAGATTTGGACTCCATCCTGACGAAGATGAGCTGCCACCGGTGCCAAGACCTTGGTGAACACTCAGGGCGCTGAACGAAGGCCAAAGGGTAGGACCTTGAATTGGAAATCTCTGCCAGCCACTCTGAAGCACAGGAATTTTCTGTGTCTGGGAAGGATAGGGACATGAAAATAAGCATCCTGAAGGTCCAGGGTTGCCATGAAATCCTCTTGATTTATCAATTGAAGCACTTCCTGAAGAGACATCATTCGGAAGGATTGCTTCTTTAGGAATTTGTTGAGGGAACGAAGGTTCAAAATGGGACGCCACTCTCCCGATTTCTTCTCTATGAGGAAAAACCTCGAATAGAACCCTGTTCCTTTCTGTAAATTTGGTACCACTTTGATCGCTCCTTTCTTTAACATTATTTTTATTTGGGACAAAAGTTCCTGTAAATGAGCAGGAGGAGGGCCTCTGGGAGGATAATTTGGAGGAATCTTCACAAATTCCAAAGTGTGACCCCTGGAAACTATGTCCAAAATCCATCTGTCTGTTGTTATTGCAGACCATTTGGAGAAGAAATGGGAGATTCTTCCTCCAACCTTTATCGGATTGATGGGAAAAATGGTTGGCAGTGGGCAGTTGTCACTGTTTCTTGGAGTTATCTCTGCCCCTGTAGGTAGTCTTCCCTCTGTAATGCTTGTAGGAGGCGGCCGGAGGTTGCTTAAAAGACTGTTGCTGCTGTGAAGATGTGTACCTTTGTTGTCCTTGGTACGATTGATATTGTTTATATTGATTGTATCCTCCTCGAAAGGATGACGAACCACGACCTCTTGCTCCACGAAAGGGCTGTTTTCTAAATTGCAGAGTGCCGAGAGCCTTTGCAGTATCCGTATCTTTCTTTATGGTCTGAAGAGCTTCATCAATATGTTGGTGAAATAGGGATTCACCATCATAAGGCATGTCAATCACTTTTGTTTGCACTTCTTGTCTAAAAGAAGTAGCCTTCAACCAGCCCTGACGCCCCATGACCGCAGCCCCAGCCAGTTGGCGGAATCCTGTGGAAGAGACATCCACTGCGCAGTCAATGATCTCAGCCGAGATCCTTTCTCCCTCTTGCAAAATTTTTAATGCTTCGGCCTTGGATTCCTCCGGCAACAGCTCTATAAAGGGCGAAATGTCTGACCACATTTGCCTGTCGTATCTGCCTAAGATAGCGAGTGAATTGGCCGCTCTGACAGTTGTTGCCGCCATGGTGGAAAGTGTCTTGCCAATGGAATCGAGACGTCTTCCATCTCTATCATGAGGGGCCGATAATGGAGATGAAGGATTTCTGGCACGACGTTGTGCCGCCTGAGATATTACCGAGTCAGGTTTAGGTTGCCCTATAAGACAGGCAGGAGAGTTATCCGGAGCCTTGTATTTCTTTTCTAATTTAGGCAAGACTGCAGGAATTGAGGCTGGGGTCTTCATGACCTTTAAGCCCTCCTGCCATATGAAGTCTATAATCGGGATAGCACGGACTTGTCTCTTCGTTTGTTCCTTAAAATCATATAAGAAACAGTCAGCTTGCTTGGTGACCATAGGAAGCTGAAACCTCTTCGCCGCTCTTTCCATAAGGGTATGGAAACCTCCTATATCTTCAGGTGGTGAATCTATAGGAGGTGGAGTGGAAGGCGATGGTGTCTGGATCTGGTAATCATCCCATTCGTTAGGAAGGGATACTTCGTCCAACTCTCCCTCTTCTCTTTCTTCATCAGTAGTATGAGTCTCTTCCTGATGTTGAGCCACTGTGGGTACTGGAGAAACTGGAGGGGGAGATCTGATGAGCAAGGGAGGTTGCGGTATAGGTGTCTGAGGAACGGAAGATGCCGGCTCCAAGGGAGGAAATCTGCGGTAGTAATCCTCTACCATATGTTGCAAGTTTGAGACAAGAGACATTGGCATTTGTACTGTCTGATTAGCTTGTCTTTCCTAATTAGTAACCTCTGGGTAAAAAACGTATTCGTCATCCTCATCATCCTGGCACTTAATAAGGAGTTCGGAAGGACTTCGAGCAGCACGAAACCTATCATCATCATCTGACTCCTCTTCATCAGCTCCATAGTCAAATATTTCTTCTGGAGGACAAGGAGATACCTTACTTGGAGAGGTATGAACAGGCAAAAGAAGCTCTTGAGAATTCTTTCTTTTCGGCAGTCCCAAATCATCTCTAGAAGTAGCCAAAACCGACTATGGGACAAGCATCGACGAATATGTCAAGCCTACTACAGGTGTCAAAGTTGCAGATTTTATCAGTGGTTCTTCCGTCGACGTTCTGGACGTCGATGAACTGCGTCGACGAGGATCTGTATCGGAAATCTTCTGCTCCGTCTACGAGGCTACCGTCGACGAGGCTACCGTCGACGAGGCTACCCTCGACGAGGCTACCGTCGATGAGGCTACCGTCGACGAGGCTACCGTCGACGAAGAAGATTTACTCTTGAGAGCCGCCGACAGTCTCAGCGGCGACGGAGCTTCCGTCGACGAAGGTCCTGACAAAGGCCGCTTCTTTTTCGACGACGATAAGGATGACGTTGACATAACAGAAGGCCTCACCTTCACTGATACAAACATCGATGGGGAAGATGCCGACGACATACTCATCTTGGTCTGAGGAGAAGAGTAAGTCGATGTCGTCGCCGTCGTAGTTGTGCCGACGGATATTCTCGTCGAAGGAATCGTCGACGGATCGTCTTTTTTGTGAGGTAAAAGTGTCTCAGGAAGAGACCTTGACGCCTGCTTTGATTTTGAGGAGGATTTTGGAGGCGTAGAGGGCACAGATTGACCCTTAAGAGGGACAGATGCCTTTTTTGAAGATGAAGGCTGATCTTCCTGTTGCGAGGTGTGATGGTGTTTTTTCAACACCTTAGCAGCCTTAGGAGAGACCAGCTCCGCCTCACTAGCTCTCTTTTTAGAAGCTGTTGTCCTTAGAGAGGAATCACTCTCCTCATCAGATAAGGGATTGTCCTTTGTCTTGAGCTTCTGTAACCACAGAAGAAGACATCCTTCCCTGTCTCTCAAGGTCTTCAGAGAAAATGTTCTACAGATTTTGCAATCTCTCACCCGGTGGTCTGGGTGAAGACAGTAGATACATTTTTTGTGGGGATCATCTGAGTGAAGTCTTAGCTTTCCACAAGACTCACAATGCCTGAATAGAGATCTTTTAGAAGAAGACATGTTCAGAAAGTAATATCTGAAGAAACCTGAAGATAAAGTTGAAGTACTGAGCAGAGCTCAGGGAGACTCCCTTCACACGACGTGCGGTAGAAAATCTGAGAACCTGGAGCCTCTGTGGAGAGGGTTCTAGAGGGTGCTGTCGCCTGATTGGCTAAGTTTGGACCATATCTAATGACTAGGACGAGTTATTAAAGTGAATGGTTTTTTCTCTATTAACTTGAATGTTAGAGTGATTACCTATTGCCTTATTGCTACTTTATGTACTGTGGGACTCCCACTTTGATGACGGGGAATGATTCAAGCATGTGAATCTATGAAAGATACCCCAATACTGGAGAATGAGTTTTAATCCCTCAAAATTGAGACCTCCTTCAACGTTCAATCCTCCAGCAAATAAAATGCTGGTTGAATTGCTGGCCTTTGAGGCCATGGTTTTAAAAGATGTTACGTCTTTGGACAAGGGTTTTGAGTATATTCCCTACAATATCTCTTTTTCGGAGCGAAAAGCGTTACGTACTCTGAAAACGAATCAGGAGTTAATTATAAAGCCCGCCGATAAAGGCGGTGGTATATTGATTTTACCTATTGACAAATATAAGGTTGAAATTCAAAGACAGCTCTCTAATGTAAATCACTATACCATGTTGAGATCTAATCCTCTCTCTGAAATCCAAAGAATCACCCTGACGGTGACATCTGAGGCCAAATTGGCTGGTTTCCTGAGTAATAAGGAATTTGATTATCTTAACATCAAAGCTGTCCCTGTCCTGTATACCCTCCCGAAGGTGCTCAAAAATCTTACTGACCCTCCAGGCCGACCCATAGTCTCGGGCTGTGGGTCGGTACTGGAACCACTCTGTAAATACATAGATGTTTTCATCAAAGATTTGGCCCTCAGCACCCGTAGTTATGTACGAGACAGCGGTGATATTATTACTCAGCTGGAGCAAATGCACTTTATGCCTGAATCTGAATTATTGGTGTGTTTGGATATCGAATACTTATACACCAATATTCCTCAAATTGAGGGTATTGAGGTAATCAGGCGGGCCTTGGACACTAGACCTTGTCCTGCAAGTGTGCCCACTAGTTTCATTATCGATCTGTTGACCATCTCCCTCACTCGGAACTATTTCGAGTTCGATGGGAACTTTTTCCTGCAAATCAAGGGAAATTCGATGGGGGCTTCTTATGCCTCCAACTTTGCAATATTGTACGTTGATAACTTTGAAAGGACTTTCATTTATGATCCTGCCAATAATCCTTACTTTGAAAATGTCCACCATTGGCGGCGTTATATTGACGACATTTTCTTTGTTTGGACTGGCAATACATCAAGCCTTGCAGTTTTTTTTAGACTGGCTTAATTGACGTTCTTTGGATCTTAAATTCCGTCTCATTCCAGCAATGAATGTGTGGACTTTCTCGATCTTACCATCGTCCCCCATGAAGGTAAATTAGCCACGAAACTTTACACCAAACCCACTGCCCAGAACACATTGTTGGAATACACCAGCCACCATCCAAAAAGTTTGAAGGATGGCCTTCCTTATGGGCAGTTTCTGTGGATTCGCAGAAACTGCCAATTCCGGGAGGATTATTTTCGTGAGGCAGACATTCTATCTAAAAAGCTGCAACATCGTGGCTACCCTAAGAGACTTGTCAAACGTTCTCTAAAGACGGCCTGGTACAATCACCGGGAATTTTTATTCTCACCTCGGACACCCAAAACTATTGAATGTATACCGTGTGTTACAACATTCAGCACACAGAGTAACAAGATAACTAAAATAATCAAAAAACATTGGCCTTTGATTCAATCCACTGGCATCACTAAGGAGCAACCCCTATTCTCCTTCAAGAGAGGAAGGAATATAGGGGACCATTTAGTTTGTGCTGCCTTACCTACTATTGATCCGCCTGATTTGACCACACTATGGGGTCTTAATAAGATTGTAGGCCACTATCATTGTGGCAACTGCCTTATGTGTGACTCAACTTTTAACACCAAACAGTTCGTACACGGTGCAATAACCTACGATTTGCGTGACCACACTAATTGCAATTCACAAAATGTGGTCTATGCCATATGGTGTCCCTGTCAGCTCATTTATGTGGGGCAAACTACTCAACGAATTAAGGTTCGTTTGTCTCAGCACAAAAGCCGCATTAGGTGCAAAAATGAACATGCACCCCTTGTATCTCATTTCATTGAACACAACCATATGCCGTCCGAACTACGTTGGCAGGTGATTGAAATGATTAAGAAGCCATCTAGGGGTAGTGACATTGCAAATATATTGAACAAGTCTGAATGTCGCTGGATTATTCGATGCAACAGTATTAACAAAGGTCTAAATACCCTTGAGGAGTGCAATACCATAATATCTGGATGAGTTCTTTATATTTGTATATGTTCATCTGTTGTCCCATTAGGTTGGGTTTTGACTGTTGTGGTATTTTGACGGGAACTATAATGTATGTAAATACACAAATGTACACTAAGATCCTTTATATGACTCTTGTGATCCTTTCTTACTTGCTTTTTGAGATTTATGATCATTAAGTTAATCAAGGGTTTATTCGTTCATGATTGCTATCATTGTGTAAACTTATCCACAGGAATAGGATATTGTTGTTTGCACAGATTTTCAGGCGCCCTTATTTTGATCTTTGCGATCCTGATTACAAAACTCTGTATTTCACAATTATTATGTTAATTTGTTAATTGTTTGAATTGATCGAAAATTCATCTGAATGGAGCATTGCTATTTTGTTAAAGTCTTATGTGCTCACATTTGATTTTTCTTATATATGTTGACATCTAATGCGAATGATTTGCTCTTCATGATCTGACAATGGATTCAGTGCGTTTTGGATCCATTATGTGCTCACATTTGATCTTTCTTATATATGTTGTAAAACTAATCATCACCCTATGGATGTGATTGTTTTATAAAGAATTGTTGACATATAATGCTAATGATTTGCTCTTCACGAACTGACAATGAATCTAGAGCGTTTTTGGATCCATAATTATCTACAGAGATTGATGGAGTCTGCATTTAGTTTGCTCTTTGGTTCTACATTTATCTCTATGGGTGCACTGTTTATTATTATTATTATTTTTATTTTTGTCTTTCTTACAATCTGTCTTGGTCTATAAATTCTACATTTGTTCTTTTCCTTTCTTAAGTGCTTGGTCGATATGGTCTTTAGATATTCCTACAAGGTTAGTTTAGATTGCCCGCTTTAATATGGCTGACGCATTTTCGTCCTCTGGCCACCATGAGATCGCTAGTCCGCTTTCTATGCCTATAGGCTAAAATCCTAGTCCACTTTCTATGCCGCTTTAAAATGATCGACGTATTTCCATCCTCAGGCCACCATGCTAGTCCGCTTTCTATGCCTATAGGCTAAAATCCTAGTCTCACCTTCTATGCCTATTGGCTAGGGGCTATAAGTGCTCAGCGTCGGTTTGGCTTCACTTTTCTCCAACTGTTTCCCGGACGAGTTCTTGACCATTATGCTGGTGGGACCGGGCGAAGCCAAGAGGGGCAGTGAGTACTAATCTGGTTTATCTTGCTTTAGTTTTTCTTTGCTAACTATTTTCCGCTCCTTTTGTTGCTATCTGTAATCGACTGCATTAAGTCGTATCGCTTCCCTTATAAAATTCAGGAGGGGCTGGTTCTTGTCATTACTTATTTTCCGTGCAATAATTGTGACACTTTATCGGTATGGCATACTTCGTTATGATTATTGCAGTGTGAACATCCTCCCTACGAGGTTGTCTTATTTATACTCTCTCCTTATCCCAGATACGTCTAGTGCCGAAGTGTTTTCTGTACACTCGGTACCTTTTTGTACATTTTCATTTGCATTAATATAAAAATCATTTTTGTCATAATTATCGCAGCGTGAACATCCTGCATTATGAGGTCGCTGTGTTTCTAAATCCGCATTTATATTTTATTTATGTTGAGTTTAGTGCCTGAGTGGTCTTTGTATACGTAGTACATCCTTTTAAGTACACATACACTAAAGGATAATCCCCTTGATAGTTCGTCCACCTCCTGATATTGTTCTTTGTACATTTTCAGATTAGGTGAGCCCATCGACTGTGATCTCCTATACCAGCCTGGTTGTTTAATTCTTCACTAACTACATCTACCAGTAGGTATAGTATGTTTTCGATTGTCTACTTCAGGGTAGCACTACTGGTTATTATGCAGTTCTTTATTATTTTTATTTCATTTACTTTGCAGTTTTGGACCCGTGGAAAACAGCTCATTTAGTCCTGTCTCCTTCAATAACTTTGAAGTCCTCTGAACTACTTTATCATCTTTGGCCCTGTGAATTGCCATAATTCAATGAGGCTGTAAGTATTTAGTTTAGACAGCCCATTATATTGTGTTCTGGGTTGTCATTTTCTTTATCTTTCCTTCATCTTTTTCACTTTGCAGCTTTAATACGGAACGGTTCAATTTGTATCCGTACGGAGTTTTGGCTCTTCATGTGGTTTCTCATCTGTATTAGTTCCTGGACAAATCATTCAGTAGGTTTTACTCACTTAATTCTCTTTGGAAATGGATTGTCTGACTTGACTGAATCTTTTGTCGCACTGACTCTGACTTTGTACTGGTTGTGGGTCTTTCGGTTTTGGCTTATCCCTCAAAATTTTCTTTGGATCTTTTTCTTTGCACATTCATTCTAAACTTTCTTGCACTATATTTTCTAAATAGTGACTGTTGCTATTTTAAATATTACTGATACCCATGTACTTATTTTCTTTTTTGGATGTTTTAATTGAAAATTGCTTGGACGCTCCTAAGTTAATTGTCTTGTCCTGATGATGACCTTCTAAGTTCATTTTTGGTCGAAACGCCGTTGACGCTTTAATGTGGCCCTAAATGAAGAGTACGCATTTTTTGCTGTGTGCTGTTTCTGTTTTCTGAACCCCCTCCTTGTATATTGTCCCTCAGCCACTTTGTTTGATTATACACTGTATTTTTTGTACTGTTTGTGTAAACTTATGAGCGCCATTATTGTCTTAATAATGTTTGTCTAACATTGTTAATAATAATAAACAAAAATGTTCTACTACATTGAAATATTGTATATATGGGTATCTTGTGTCCAAATAATATTGGGCTGTCTTTTCTTCTCTCTCTTCCCCTTTTTTTCTTATATGTCTCCTTTTTGGGTGGTTTAACTGTTTGAGTGTTATACTTGAACCCTTCTTTGGATTCCAACATAATTCCAATCAGCATACACAGTTCCACGCCACACAATTCAACTCCACACATTTCCATTCCACGCCACCTAATTCATCAAAAACCACATATTTCACCTCCATAAGACACAACATACATCCAAACCACACCACAGAATTCCACAGCATGCCACAAAAATCAACAGCACACCACATAATTAAACTTCACTACATATCACTCCACAACACAAAATACCAATCAACATAATTACACTCCACACTCAATACCACATAATTACTATCCACATAATTATACTGCACACCATGCCACATAATTCCACAAAACAAATCCACTGCACACCACAGTATTCCATGCCGCACAATTTAAATCCAACCCACATAATTCCACTATGCACCACATACATCCGCTCCATTCCATAATACATGGGTAAAAGACATTGTCATTTACAAAGCCAATGTTTAGTTTTAGGCACAGACAGCCACAGCCCACATCCCACCCAGCTCCTCTGTTGTTCCACTAACTCCCTGTTGCTGCTGCAGCTCGTGTTTGCTTTTTCAAATAAATCTTTATAGCCCCCAACCCCTATTGATCCACCATGCCACATAATTCCACTACACAAATCCACACCACATAATTCTACCCCACACAGTTCCACAATTAACAATTCCAATCCAACCCACATAATTCCACTCCAAACCACATACATCCACTCCAAACCTAAACACATGGGTAAAAGACATTGTCATTTACAACGCCAAAAGCTCTAATTCTCGCAAATGTGAGACCTATAGGCATTGCCAATGCTTGTTTAAGTAGTAATGGCGTTTGCAGAGTTGTGGGAGAAGGGGGCGGGGCCTCTGACCAGCTCCCAGGAAGCCAGCTGTGTAGGACTTACAGAAAGTATCAGGAGGGCTTCTTGGCCCCCAAGGTCCCTCTGGAGTAAAGTGAACCTCATCCCCCAACCAGTAGTGGGTCTGGTGGCTCAGTGGACTAATGCATCCACTGTAGGGGCCTATGTTCGACCTCATGGTCATAGGTTCAAATCCCGGCGGGACCACTCAGCCTTTCATCCATATGAGTTCAATAAAATGAGTACCATTGAGTTGGGTAACAATAAACATCTGTTATTCAGCGCCAAGATACCCACGGGTGAACGTGCGCTTTCCAAATACATGTTATGTTAGTAGTGCGCCAGGAGGTGCGTTTGCAGATTTGTGGAGAAAGAGGGCGTGGCCTCTGAAGACCTCTTAGTAATCCCACTGTTTGGTGCTCAATACCTGCTGTGCCTCACTACAGATCTCCTGAAGAGTGAAACACATGTGCCTGGGGCTAAGAAAAGTGAAATATTTGAAATAGATTAACAGTTATCAAGCTTTGCCGGCTGCAAAATGGCCGCACTCTAAGTGGGCTCTGCCGGCCAAGCCGATAATCCTTAAAAATCCTGCGGACTGCTGAGTTGCTGCCTCTAGAGCTCTGGGTCACACAGACTCATCTCACCTCGGGGCTTCTGTCGCTGCCTTCCTGGGCCCCCTCACGCGCCGACACGCCGAGATCTCCGCTTGGGCCTGGTGCGGCGGCTAGGCCTCGCGGCTGGCGCTCTGGAGGAGCTCGGCCTCAGCTGCTACGGCGTCCTTGATCCGACATCCTGCCTGATCGGCTTCCAGTGGTCCAGGTCCGTCATCGGAGCTGTCTTGCTACACTGCTCCTCCGGCTCCGGTGAGTCGCCTCTGAGGTGGGTGCCTTGCGGCGGGGTAGGGGGCGCACGCGCCGTACCGCCGGGCCTGGGCCGGCTCTCCACGCGGGCGCCTTTTTCCTCCTCCCGGCGCCCCGCTGCCTCGCCCTGCCTGCTCATGGCCTAGCGACGGGAGCGGTGCGCCCCCCGCGACTCCTCGCTGCCCATCGGCCCTGCGGGCGTGTGCTCACTGCTGCCCCTTCTAGTTCCTGGCCGCTGACATCAGAGCTCCCACCTACTTCTCCTGACGGCCCGCTACTGTGCTTCTGCGGCCCGCGCCCCCTCTGCTGTCTACACGGCCCGACGTGGCCTAATACGAGGAGTGCACTCTCTTCTGCCCGGACGTGGACCTGCCGCCTGCACCATCGAGCCGGCTCCTCGTCACCCTCTCTCAGTGTGGACGGTCCCCCGCAGGGCCCTGCTCCGTGGCGGATCACAGCCACTCCACTCCTCTACTCTACCTCCCTCCTGGGCTCACGGAGGCTGACACTATATCGGGAAGGGGGCCTCCTCTTGCCGGCCAGCCATCGCCTCCATTGTTTGGGAGCCACTTGCCTTGCAAGGACCTGACTCAGTACCTTCTGCCTGGAGATCGGAGCCCATTCCTGGGAGCGTCTCACTCCTCCAGGCCTCTCATCTCTCACTCGGTCCAGGCCTCACGGCGGTACGCTGCGGCCACACCTGCCCTATTCAGATCTACCGCTCCGGACGGCCTGCCTTCCCCTCGCTGGGCTCCCCTTCCCGTTCGGCGCTGGGACTCTCCTCGCTGGCCGGGTCGGCCGCGCCGCAACTCACCTGCTCCTGCTCTACCTCGTGGGCCTGGCTGCCATCACCTCCCCAGGCGCCCTCTCTATATCCCTGCCTCCCCGGCTAGCCTCGGCTTCCACATACGCTGCTCCGCTGCTCCCTGACCTGCGGAGTGCACTGGTGCTTGACCATTGGACGAACTGACCCAAAGCAACCAAAAATTGCTTTCGACCAGCGTAAATCGTCACGACAGGAGGGGGCAGTCACGGATACTGGCGAACCCGCTACCCAGCCTGAAAATGACCCTACCCCCGAGGATGACCTCAAAGCTATCATGCTGGATGTAAAATCTACGGTCACCGGCATTGCCGCCCAGCTTGATCAGCTCTCCACCCGCCTGGACTCTGTCAAGGCTCGAGTGGACTCTCACGACACGCACTTAACTCAAGTTGAGGAGAGGATGTTTGACACCGAGGACGCCGCCGCCTGGGATCACCACGCACTTTTGCAGATGGACAAAGTTTTGGAGCTCATTAAAAGTAAGAATGAGGATTTGGAGGCGCGTTCCCGCAGAAGCAATATCCGCATCACGGGAGTGCCTGAATCCTCCAACATTGCCAAAATGGAAGATTTTGTTGAGCAACTGCTTCGAGACTTATTCGGGGAGGTCCTTTCCCCGGTTTTCATCGTCGAGCGTGCCCACCGCTCTCTGGGGCCCCGGCCTGCTCCTGGTCTTCCAGCCCGACCCATCATCGCCAAACTCCTGAATTTCCGCGACCGGGACGCGGTCCTCCGAGCTGCCAGGGAAAAAGGGAAATTCGCCATCAGGGAACTCGCTCTCCTTCTACCCTGATTACACAATGGCGGTTCAGGCTGCCCGCCGCGAATTTCTCCCGGCCAAACGTCTGCTGCAAAAACACGACATATCCTACCTACTCTCTGGCGTACCCGGCCAAGCTGCGCGTCAAACACGGCTCGCAGGTCCACACCTTTCTGGAACCCAAAGCGGCGATGGCCTACGCCAAACAATTGGATAAATCACAGCGCTCAGCTCCCAAGCGGCCGCAACTGGCGATCTAAGTGACCAGGACTGAGACTACCCCTTGCTCATCTACTCGGATCTCCTGCGCTACATGGCACGAAATTGCTCGTCCTGGTCCCAGTTCTTGTTGTCATTCCTATGCTGACTCACTGTGGCCGCCCTCACGCTTCCCAGCTCTTGGACCCGGCTGCCCTGTTCTGCTGATGGGACTCATGTTATTGTACCTTATCTACGCAGCATTGATATTTGTCTTGCATTGTAGCTGATATTTGCTTACCTTGTTGGCCCTGGGCTCCGAGGAGCTATATCGTGTCCCCATCCCCTCCCCTTGCAGTCCGCCTCCACCCACGGCTTGGCCACCCTGTCCTAGCGGCAGGGGCGTACGCTGCACCGAGCCACGTCTCTATGGGATGATTCCCCTTTGTTTTCACTTTACCTTTCCCCTTCCCAGTTGGGGGTTCCCTGGGTGGGTGGGGTTGGTCCCTCAACCTGATTGGGGGGTTGGTGTGGGTGGTGGAGGGGGGGTTCTTTGGGTGCTGTTGCCTCTCCTTCGAGGCTTGATGTTGTTTTCCTTTTTTTTCTTCTCTGACCTATTCTGTACCTTGCTGTCTGCTGCATTGCTCTCTGTACTGCACACCACATCTTACACTTCTCAGGTCCCTCTGTTGCACACGGCCTCATCCGGCATTCCCCTTCCTGGCACTGCTCTATGACGGCAACTACACTCTGGACTTGGAATGTCCGTGGCCTGAACGATTACCGCAAGGCCCGCCTCGTACACGCACACCTTATTCGTCACAAAGTTGACATCTGTTTCCTCCAGGAAACTCCATCTGCTTCCGCAACCGCCTCCAGGCTCCACTCCCGACACTAGGACGAAATCCACTCCTCCTTCTACTCGAGCTACTCCCGCGGGGTGTCTATCCTTTTACGCAGAGGGCTCCCCTGGCGCACCACCAAGACCATTGCCGATCCTGAAGGGCCCTTTGTCATTCTGCTTGGTATTCTTTTAGCCCAGCCCTAGATCCTCGCTGCGATTTATGGCCCTAACTCTGATTACCCCGACTTCTTTGCACAGGTATGGCGACACATATCCTCCCTGGGCCCCGCTGCATTACTGTGGGGGGGCGATTTTAACATTACACCCTCGGTCGCTCTGGACCGCTCTGGGTCCCGCGCTCTGCATCCCCGCTCCACCTCTCTTCTGTGCTCCATATTAGCCGACAATTCCCTGCTGGATGCTTGGCGCCATACCCACCCAGATGCGCGCGAGGGTACCTGCGTTACTGGCACTTCGGGCTGCTGGTCCCGCCTGGACCTTTGGATCACCTCTCTCGATGCTTTTGCATGGATCGCATCGGTTGAGCATATGGCGCGCACCCTTTCGAACCATGCACCCGTAGGTCTCAGTTTGCTTCCCCCGCATGCCCCGAAGCAGATGTTTGCCTGGCGCCTGCCCCCCAACGCGCTCCGCGACTCGGTGTTTTGCGCCAAAATTCAGACTGCAATAGAGAACTATTTTGAACTTAATACCGGCTCGGTGGACTCCCCCTCCACACTTTGGGAGGGCTTCAAGGTGGTGGTCAGGGGCGAATGCATCTCTAAACAGTCGGGTGTCCTGAGCTCTATCCGTGGCACTCTTGAACGCCTGGAGGGGGAAATTAAGACCCTTGACTCTCAGCACTCAGTCAGCCCCCACCCCGACACCCTTGCGCAGCTTCGTGGCAAACTCTCCGAATTCGAACAAGAAGCTGACAGGGAGCTATCCTTTTTGGGTAGGGAGGCGAGGGCGCGTCGTTATGGCGGGAGTGACCGCCCCGGTAAAACCCTAGTCAACCTTCTACGACGGCCTCGGGCTGCCTCCTACATCACGGCACTGCAAGACGGGGGTCCGGAACGCACAACCTCTCCTACTGAGGTCATTTCACGAGTCACCGCCTTTTATACCCAACTCTATACCGCCGGGCCCGCTCCTTCGCGCGACGTCCTGGACCAGTACTTCGACACTCTTGAGCTCCTCTGGCTGGGTAACGGTCATCAGGAATACCTCGATGAACCCTTCTCCAAGGAAGAGATCCTAGCTGCCATCAATAGTTTGCCCGGAGACAAGGCGCCCGGCTCCGATGGCCTGCCTGCTTCTTTCAATAAAGCATTTGCGCCGGTCCTCATCCCACATCTTGCCGCCATGTATAATGACTCCGAGTCAGGCCACTTCCCCCCCTCACTTCGCGAGGCCCTGTTGACACTGCTTTTAAAACCAGACAAATCCCCTGAACTTCTGGATTCATATCGCCCCCTATCACTTATTAATACTGACAATAAGATCTTCGCCAAGCTTCTGGCCTCCCGCCTTCTGCCCCTCATGACCCTTATTGCTATTATCAGTCTGGATTTATCCCCGGGCGCGCAACGTCGCACAACCTCCGCACAATCTTTGCGGTACTTCATCAGATTAACCCCGCTCTGCCAGCCGTGGCGGCTCTACTAGACGCCACCAAGGCGTTGGATACCCCCGAATGGCCGTTCCTCTTTTATCTCCTTCCCCGCCTTGGCTTCAGCCGATTTTTCTGCGCAAAGGTCATCTCCTCTACGCCCTCCCGGTCGCCCGACTCCGGATCAACGGTCAGATATCAGAACCCATCCGAGTCTCGAGGGGCAGTAGGCAGGTGTGCCCACTCTCGCCTATGCTCTTTGCTGTGGCCATGGAGCCCTCGCATAGGCTTCGCGGCCCGAGCCCTGGTCGTCTCAATGTACGCGGACGAGGTCACGCTCTATGTCCGCCATTCGCAAGAAAACCTCGGCCCCATGGTCCGTGAGGTGGTGCGATTCGGGGGTCTATCGGCATCCAGGTTAATTGGAGCAAGTCTATTCTATTCCCCTTGACGGATGCCACTATCCCCTTCACCCCTGACTACCCTTTTGTGTGGGCATCGGGCCCACCAGATACCTGGGCATCTGGCTCAGTCGGAATGTGGATGAACTTTGGAGAGCCAATTTTGGCCGGGCGGTTGATTGGCTGGAGACCAAGATTCCCCTTTGGCGGCGCCTACCTTTATCCCTGGCGGGGCGTATCGCCATCGCTAAGATGGTAGTGCTTCCGAAATTTCTGTATTTGTTTTTGAATGTGCCCGTCCCTCTCACAGCTCACTTTTTTCGCACTCTCCGTTCCCTCATCATCCCTCTTGTCTGGGCCGGACGTCAGCCCAGAATTGCGTATGACATCCTTACGCTTCCCCTCGCGTGCGGCGGGATGGGTGCCCCGGATTTTAAACTATACGCTCTCAGTGCCCAGGCCAGCTTCCTTCATTTCTGGCTACATCCGACGCCGTTCCAACCTCATGTGGCGGTCGAAGCCAACCTGGCTGCCCCCTTGCCCCTACAGACTGCGATCTTTGCCCCCGCCAAGCAACCACGTGGAGAAATCGACACAGTGGAGACCCTGCGCTGGGCTTGTGACGGTTTGCGCAAATATTCAGGCTCGGGCCTGCTCTCCGCCGGTGCCATGCCTGTCGCATACCACCCGGCCTTCCCCTCACTGCACACAGCAGGAATGGCGAAACGGGCGGCTGGCATGGGTCTGACCACCCTATCTGACCTCTACCCCAACAATTTTTTTTCGCTACCGGCTGAGTCTGGCCCTATGGACACATTGCTATATTACCATCTCAGGGCGTCTTGTCGGGATTTGCATCCCATGTTCCCGCAGCCCCCTCCTTCGATGGCTGCCCTCGACTTGACCTACACTTCTCCCTCTCCTCGCAGACTGGTTTCTAGGCTCTACGCCACCACGCTAGCGGCCTCCGCTATCTCGGCTGATCGCGCCTGCACGGCTTGGAGCGAGGACTTGGGCATTGATCTTTCTTTGGAGGACTGGCTGTACTGCTGTAAGCAGACTAAACGCTTGTCTCCTAACTACCGCCTGCGCCTTATCCATTTTAAATACTTACACCGGTTGTACCGCTCCCCCGCTCAGTTATTCAGAATGGGGCTCGTCCCTAGTGATAGATGTCTCAGGTGCTCGTCCCCCGCGGCGGGCTTCTCTCATCTAGCTTGGCTGTGCCCTTTGGTCTCTACATATTGGCGCGACGTGTGCACCATTATTACAGAGATAACCTCCTCGCCTGTTTCGCCGGATCCCCTGACCTGCCTCCTCGGCTTGGTGCGGCAATGTCCTGATGCCTCCTGCCGTCTCACGGCTATGCTCATCGTTCTCGCACATCGTAGGGTTGCTATACATTGGGGTCGGAGGCCCGCACCCAAGGCAAGTGCATGGCTCGAGGATGCTGCGCGGTGTCAGACGCTTCTTTCAGAATTTTGGAACTAAAGACGGCTACTGGTCGGCCGCGCGATATATGGGGCCCTCTCCCGAAATGCTTCCCCCTCTGTGTCCTCTCCCGCGCTCCCCACCGGCACCCCGCCCGCGGCGGCCGCTGGTGCTGGTCCATAGGTATTTCCCCTCTTCCCTTGCCCGCAGCTGTCCTCCCGCGGTCCCCACGTCCCCATTTCGCCCCGTTTGGTGCCTCTTGCTATCCGTCAAAGCTCCGCATTCAGCTACTGTGCCTCCCATTCCACGATGTGCCACCTTTGTATCATTGCCTCCATGCTGTTTCTGGTCGGTGTGCTGTTGTATTTCCCTCTGCCATGTGATGCAGCACTTTTCTTCATATTGTACCCTGATGTGCATGATTTTCAATAAAGGTTTTTGAAAATTAAAAAAAAAAAAAAAAAAAAACTTTGCAAAGCTGTCCCTGAATGCACTGGGAGGGCTACTGAGTCTGGTTTCTCTTGAAATGCACTGCTGAAATCTATTGGTAAGGGCCAGACCTGTTTTGAGTGCAGTCACATGAAGTTTGAATATATGAAAGATTCAATACTGGAGAATAGTGTCATTCTCGCCCTTCTGTTTCTGCTACTCACAATGAAAAGCATTTGAGCTGACTCACCATCTTGGTCCATTTAAGGATACGTCCTTCAATATTGGGTGTAAAGGAATCCTTGAGAAGAGTGCGCAGTTTTTGCTCAATCAGTGAAACGGTGATTTCTGAGGCTTTCAGATTGGACACTTCAGCAATAACATCAGCAATGCCTCCTGAGTCCTCCACGATCACAGTTGGTATGCCGTTTCTGATAGCGTCAAATATTATCTGGAATCGAGAAAGAGATAGAATCTCTAGTTTATATATCGCCGTTCAATACATGATATTTGGAGCGTTTCAGCTATGTCAGAAATCCTTTCATGAATTTGTCAACAGCAACCAATATACCCTTATTGATAACCAGATATCTATCAGTATTTTAGCCAGCTCTAGAACTAATGGACAGATACTACTGAATTGAAAATGTACTTGCGCTGTTTATGTTCATTTACACCAATGGTTGTTTTTGACATTAAAGGATGCTATTTCCTGGTCTATGTGAGAATGTAAAATGTCTATTTGAGGTATCATTTATGATTGTGCACACAACATGAGAATACTGCTCTAATATGTTTTTTGGTTAACGGTGACCAGTCATTTTCGTCTTTATCTTGTTGTCTTTTCCAGATGTACTCACACATCTTTTGTCTTATCAATGTATTTGTATTAATTCATATTTAATCTTTTGTTCCATGAAAAATGCAGTTACATTTATGTATAAGAAAAATGTATGTTAATGTTAGAATACCCATATAACTTTACACTTTACGAAGTGCCCATATATGCCATGTAATAATACAGTGGTTCCTAAGAGTTTGACTTCTGCAGCCCCCACTGAATCATTACTAGAATCCAGGAACCCCCACCGAATCATTACAGGAATAGGGGAACACCCACTGAGTCATTACTATTAATATTTTCGAAGCAGTCACAGACCCCCCTGAGGAGGTGCTGTAGACCCCTAGATGGCCCTGGAGCACAGATTAAGAACCACAGCAATATAACATTTTCATTACACACATTGCGATTTTATTCAAGCTGATAGGATGGCTCAGGGAACTGAATGTTTGGATCTGAAAAATGTCTGGGGACCGTAAGTTTGAAATCTAGCTAGGCTGGCACAGTCTTCCATCCTTCCAAGGTTGGTAAACTGAATACCATAAATGGAGTAACTGTAACAACTGTTATTTACAGCGCTTAGAAACTGCAAATTAGTAGTATGTAGCTCTGCACAAAAAAGTTACTATGATTTAATATTTTAAATTACACCTAAACCTCCAGTACCCAGGTGAAGTGAATATTAATTACCATGAGAAAGTTTGTGGATTAAACTCACTAGAACAAGAAACATTGCGTGCACAATAGCCCCCCATTAGGTACCCAAAAACACACCTCCTGCCTTTACACAAACGATATAAATTCGATTTTGTTATAGAATACATATATATATATATATATATATATATATATATATATATATATATATATATATATATATATATATATAGGTTTTTGGGATATTTTTGGCGCGGTAGCGCCACCTTGTGCACCACCTGCGTTCAGGCGCTGAGAGGCAGACCGCGATTGAAGGTGAAGGCGGAGTTTCCGAGCAACCTCTCAGCCCCCGTACCAAGCACTGCGGCATACCTATAGGGAGAGGCTGGAGGGGCTCGCCGCGGCAGCGCGAGGACCACAACTCGCCAGCGAGATGTGCAGGCTCCTCGTACCGAAGCCTTGTCCCTGGGTCTGTGCATTTGTGCGGAAAATTTCGGAGCAGGGCACTGTTAGCCAACAGTGAAGACGAGGGTGAGAGGCAAACCCAATGGGGAGGAGAACTGAGGACTGCGAGCGCTGTACTTAACATCAAAAGAAGTGTGAGCGTGTGGTTGCTACATTACTCAAACATCAAACAACACGCACGGAGCAGGCTGGAAAGTGAAAGTGTACCAGGACGCCAGCTTGTTTGAAATAATTTTTTCGTGAAGTGCTGTGCTCATTTTTACAGAAATGAACTGAACACTACAATACTTACCTACACACTTTGAAATCCAGATTGAAAAGGGCATTTTATTGTTGAAACGCGTCTCTGGTTAAAACAGCAACTTTATTCATAAATGTTCTCAGCCCCACCCTCCCTTGAGTGACAGGACTCTTTTTGTTTAAATCTGTTTTATTGATTTCAATTATACATCACCGTGAAAGGCAACTTACAGTGTAAAAGGCCAACTATACATTGGAGCAACTGCTGACATCTAGAAGACATTCCAATCAAGTAAGTACTAAACATTATATGCAGGTCAGTGACATCATTAAATCAGGCGCCAATAGGTCTCTTACAGTCCATCCAGCTTGCCAGAAACAGGGGCTACAATACCGTAATAGTGCGAGTCCATTAGTACATTATACAGAGTCATTTCAGGTCATTCAGCGTG
Organism: Calotriton arnoldi; assembly: GCA_963921515.1. NCBI lineage: Eukaryota > Metazoa > Chordata > Amphibia > Caudata > Salamandridae > Calotriton > Calotriton arnoldi. The sequence goes on from CAWUFW010003961.1 coordinate 1,179,664, forward strand.
GGCAGTTTGACAGATGTTATAGATAAGAAAAAACAAAAACATTTATAACCCACAACCAGTAACAGCAGCGTTGACCGATGTTTGCAGAAGTGTCGTCTACCCTGTCCCTCCCTCTGTCCCATCCCTGACGTCCCAGTCCATGGCACTGGCTCGAGAGTCGTCCCCCCACGTTGACGGAGGCGATGCCCCTCCCATGTGTTAGACAGCGCATGTGTGGGCACCCAGTGCTGCAGTGGTTCGCTGACGCGGGACCCATCCCTCACACAGACACCCCTCCCACATCTACAGGCTGTCCCTCAAGGCGATCCTCCTCTATTTGCTGTAAGGTCTGGAGCATTCCCTCCCATCGTGTCGCTATGAGGTCCTTCCGCAGTACCAGTGTTTCTTCCCGCCGGATGGCAATTCCCTCTGCTTTGGCCCATGCTAGGAGCGAGCGCCTCCAGGCCCACACATGCGGTGGGTCCTGTGCCTTCCATCTTTTAGTTATGAGGCGCTTGGCAACAACCAACCCCAGGTCAAGGAACCTGGAGGAGACTTTAGTAGTCGGGGTTCTGCGGAAATGGTGCAACAGGTACACAGGCCATTCGAGAGGTATGTCACGATTTGTGCAGGTGCGTAGTAGCCCACCCACCGCCTGTCAATACAATTGTGACTTATGACAGTCCCACAACATATGTACCAGCCCAGCCCTTGGTGCGGCACAGCGGGGGCACACTGTGTCCGTCCGATGAAAGTACCTATTAATTGATTCTGGTGTAAGATATGCCCTGTGGACTATGAACAGTTGTATTTGCCTAAACCTCATGTTCCTGGGTATGTGGACTGGGCTCTTTAGTATCCGTTCCCATTCCCGATCCTCCAGTCGTCGCTCTAGATCCGTTTCCCACTTGCAGCGGAGGGGATCTAGGCTTATCGCTGCGTGTGTGCGGAGGGACGCCGCGAACCAGCGAACCAAATGTCTGCCCGCCCCATTACATGAAGGTATTGTATGGTGAGATGTTGGCTCGGTTCAGTGCTCATGTCTCCCCATCTAGCCGCTAGTGTCGCCACCAACGATCGGTGTCTCAGAAATTGCCCCGGTAGTAGTCCTGTTTCCTCAGCCAGGGATTCGAACGATATGAGTGCGCCCTCCCGATACAGGTCCCCCAGAGTCTGTATGTCGGCTTCATGCCAGTCCACCAGTGCGTGTGATGTAAGTGCCCCGGACCCACTTGGGGAACCCTCCAATGGTATGGCCGGCGCGTAAGGGATCAGCGCTTTGGTAAGATATAGACTACGGTGGTAGCATTTGTACGCCACCGCCAGGAGGAGCGGTGTCGGCGTTGCGGCTTTGGTGGCTGGGTGAAAGAGGCGTGTTAATTGCTCCAGGGAGTAGGGTGGCAGCGCGGTCGCAGTATCTTCCCGACCTCTGTCTGCTAGCCATCGGGCTATCCACTGCAATTGCGCAGCTAAGTAGTAGTGCTCGAAACAAGGCGCAGCAAGGCCCCCCCGGTCCGTTGGCAGATATAACTTTGCCAATGCCATCCGGTGCCTGGCGTTGCCCCAGAGGAAATCTCTAAGTAGCTTAGTGAGTGTGTCAAAGAAGGACGCCGTAACATACACAGGCAAATTAACAAAGTAATACAAGAGACGGGGAAGGATCACCATCTTTGAAAGTGCCACTCTGCCAGTGACGGTGAGCGGGAGCGTGTTCCAGAAATGTACCTGCGACTTGATGGCAGTCAAGGCTTTCCCCAGGTTACCATCAAAGAGGTCCGTTGGGTGACGGTATATCTGGATTCCTAGGTAGCGGAAGGTGTCAGCCCTCCATTGCACCTTTGTGTCGTGCAGGATATAACCCGGGTCTTGAACTCCCACACCGAACGCATAGAGACAGGACTTGCTGGCATTGACTCGGAGTCCTGATATGGCAGCAAAATCACGTAGTATGTGTGCCAGCTGGGCAGGTATATTTTCCACGTCTCTGACAAAGACCAGGAGGCCGTCCGCATAAAGCGACACTATGTGCACCGCGTCTCCCAGTGGTATTCATCTCCCAGAGTGGCTCGCAATGCTGCCGCAAGGGGTTCCATTGCCAATGCGAACAGGAGGGGCGATAGTGGGCACCCCTACCTGGTACCCCTGCGTATTGGTATAGCGTCCGAGAGGTATGGCCCCAGTCGCACCCGGACTATGGGATTTTTGTATAGTAGGTCGACCATCTGAAGGAACCCCAAGCCCAGCTCGTATCGCATCAGCACTGCCGCCAGGTAGTTCCATTTTAAACAATCAAAGGCCTTCTCCAGATCTAGTACAAGGCATCCCGCTCTAGGCCACGCCTGCACACTGTCCGACGCCACCCTAAAGAACCGTCGCAAATTCAGCGATGTGCTACGTTTGGGCACGAAACCATTTTGGTCACTATGAACCAGTTCGGGGACCACCGGTGCCAGTCGCTCCGCCATCATTTTAGCGAAGATTTTACAGTCTATGTTGAGGAGCGCCAGGGGCCTATATGATCCTAGGTTTGTGGGGTCCCTATCTGGCTTGAGCAGTGACACCAGATATGCCTCCCGCATCGAAGGAGGAAGCGTGCGTTCCTCCAGAGCTGCAGTGTAAAGGGCGTGGAGGTGTGGCACCAGTATCTCCCGGTAGGCCTTGTAATATTCAGCCGAGAGACCATCTGGTCCCGGTGTTTTCCCATATGCCATGGAACCAATCGCCTCTCCAAGTTCCTCCACGGTGAGGGGACCGTTAAGAGTCTCTTGGTGTGTTTCTGATGCTTTGGGCAGCGGAACAGATTCCAGGAATCTCTCCAGGTCAGGACCATGGCAGCTTCCCCTCGACTGATACAATTGCGCATAATGATCCGACATCGCCCTATGGATCTCACGTTGCATGTACACCAGAGTCCCTTCCGAATTGCGGATGGTTCCGATGGCGATGTGGCTGCTCTCCTGCTTCAAGAGCCAGGCCAGCAGGCGGCCTGCTCTGTCTGCTGTGGTATGCGTGCGGGCTGTATGAGCCGTATAGTTGTGGCACCTCAGTTGTTCCATAAGTTCCGCGTGCTGTGCCCGTAGTCTTTCCAGCTGGCTCGAGTGTCTGCCTCCGCCTTCTCCCTCCCGCTCATATTGAAGCAACTGTGATTCTAGGTGAGTAAGTGATATTGCTATCTGCCTGCGCATGCTCCATGTGACCCCTAGGCAATGGCCCCTAACCGCTATTTTGTGAGCCTCCCATTCCACCAGTGTAGTGCTTGCTGTCCCTTCGTTGAGTTCGAAGTACTCCAAGACGGCCGCCTCCAGCGAGGTGCGGAAGTCAGGGTCCTCCAGCACAGATGGCTGGAGGCGCCATGTGGGTACAGGTGGACGATCGGCTTCCCAACTAAGCTGAAGTCGCATTGGATTGTGGTCAGAGTGCGTCCGCCCCAGGTACTCCGAAACCTCAACTAGCGGGATTAGGGACTGAGAGCCCACCACCCTGTCCAATCGTACATGTAGATCATATGGTGCAGAATAATAGGAATAGAGACGCTCATTAGGGTGGAGGAAACGCCATAAGTCCAGGAGGGCCCAGTGCGAGAGCCAGTCCCGAAGTGCCTGCGCATTTGACTCAGCCGATGTCCTCCGGAGGGGTGGGAAGGACCTATCTAAGTGTGTATCGAGCACCGAATTGAAGTCCCCCCCCCAGTAACCTGGGGATCCCAGCGTAAGGGGTCAGCATTGTGGACAGTTGCGCCAGGAACAAGGGCTGGTCTACGTTCGGAGCATATATTGAACCCAGTACCACTGATTGGCCGTTAAGCGTCCCCCGTACTATGGTGTATCTGCCTTCGGGGTCTACCACTGCGTCTTCACAGGTGAACGGGGTGCCCGCCCTTACCCAGATTAAGGTGCCCCTCGCATGTGCCGAGTATACCGTGCCATACACCTGTCCCCTCCAGCTCCTACGTAGTCTGTCCAATTCCGGCTGTGTCATGTGTGTCTCTTGTAGTAGGGCAATGCCAACCGTGTGTCTCTGGAGATAGGCAAATATGGAATAGCGCCGCGCGGGAGTGTGCATCCCGCGGATGTTCCATGTGATTATGTTAGCACGTGCCATTTCTGGTGGGTGTAATCACTAAGGGTGTCAAGGCTAGGACGTGTCTCAGGGCGCCGGGGTCGTGGACAGGTGTAAATGTATCGGTCTGCTGCAACAAAACCATTATGAACTAGGAACAACATAACATCTGGGGCGAACATTTCGGATTGTCCGTCCAAACCTCAATAACAGCTGGATAGTACAAGCTAGGTCAGTGTGTTGCCTGATGGGGTGCGTGTACAGGTACTGCTTTGCTACAGCCGTCCCCCCTTTCCCCCCCCTGTGCCTGTGGTGTGCCATCGGATTAATTTCTGATATTAAGGTGTGAGGCCACCAGCTTTCGGGTCTGGTTGTTGTCTCAGGCGTATGGTCTCAGTGTCCTCTCCGCGTGAGGTGCATTCGGTAATTGGCGGAACCGACCCACCCTCCCCCAGAGTGTCGTATAAGAGTATAAGTGTTAACATTCGATATACTACTTGCGTGAGCTGTCTGCGACATAGTTCATCTCGTCAATGCTTCATCCTATGATCCCATCGGCAGTCTGTGGGGTTACCTCCGGCAGGCAGAGGTCTTCGGATATGGCAGTTGATGGTGACGAGGAGCCGCTAATCACCAGCATGTCCCGTGTGTAGGAGTCCCGTCGTTCTGTAGGATGAGGGGTGCCAATGGTTACAACCGCTTCCAGAGCCTCCTGTCTCTCCTGCCTCATCTTTTCCAGACTAGGGGCTGCCATCCCTGGTTTCGCGTTCTTCATTGTCCCTCGCCATCCACGTCGTCTGTATCTCTTGCCTGTTGGGGCGTCACCGTCTGGGTCTGAGGGTCTTGTGCCTGTCCATAGCCCGGACTCTTCCAACCAGTCCCATGCTTCCGCAGGGGAGTCAAAGAAGCGGGTCCCGTCCTTCACCACCACTCGCAACCGGGCCGGGAACAGCAGCGAGTACGGTATCTCCAGAGCTCTGAGTTGGCGTTTCACCGCCGCATAGTTGTTTCTGCGACGCTGTACAAGGGCAGTGTAATCCGGGAATAGCATGACAGGGCTACCGCCCACCTTGAGGCTGCCCATCTTACGTGTTTCACGTAGCACCGCATCCCTGTCCCTGTAGTTTAGCAGTTTAAAAAGGAACGGCCGTGGCTTGGCTCCTGGTTGGGGTTTCCGTGCCGGCACACGGTGGGCTCTTTCCACCACAAACTGCGCGGACAGTGTTCCCTGGGGGAGGAGGTCGCGCAGCCAACGCTCCGTGTATTGTTTAGGGTTCTTCCCTTCCTCACCCTCTGGCAAGCCCACCACTCAAATGTTGTTGCGGCGGGAACGTCCCTCCGCATCTTCTGCTCTATCTTCCAGGGCATGAATACGGTCCATCATATTCTGGAGCGCAGCCGCGTGACTGTGAGTGACTGGCTGGAGATCCTTAAGCACCTGGCCTTGCGCGGTGACTTTTTCGGCCAGCTTCCGGTGGTCCGCGTGCAGCAGCGTGAAGTCCGAGGTGACCTTGTCTATACGGGTTTCCAGAGATGTTCTAGTCTGTTCCAGGGCAGTACCAATTTTCTCCACCGCAGCGAGGACGGAGTCCATTTTGGCCGCTAGAGCCGTGGTCGTTGGCTCCATCTCCCCCTCGGTTCCGACGCGTGTGTGATCCAAGCCGCCCGTTCGTAGGGGCCCCTGTTGCAGCTTGGCTCGCATCCGGCCCATCACAAGTTGCTGCGCTGTGGGCATTTGCTTCCAGCCGCTCGAGGAATATTGTTACACCAGCAGTGATGTCACTTCAGAGACCCCGGTCGGGCGTCCAGTCCCTCCACCTACGTCGGCCACCCAGGATCACGACCAGGCCCAATGGTACCAGGTCCGGCCCTTGGGACCCGTGCGCGATCTCTTCTGCGGCTGTTTGCCACTAGGGTAGGGCTCCCGGATCTCCAATGGGAGGGCCGCCTGTAGCGATCCTGAAGGAGGGGGCGTCCAGCTGTGTCAAGGCGGGCAGTGGCAGAGGCTTTCGCAGCCACGGGGTGAGGAGGCTACTCTAGCTGGTACCACAGGCTGCCTCCCGCGCCAGCGTCGTCCCCACAGGTCGCGGCGTCGTACACAACTGAGGGTGAGGGCCCGCAGCTCCTGCTCACGCCGGATGTCCCCTTTCGCTCACCACCTCAGTGCTCCACTACCATACTGTTGTGCAGCTGCCATTAAGGACATACAGCTCCTAGGCTATCAAAGGCCGCCACATGTGAATCGTAGCCCACACGTCTACTCCTTGTCTGTGTGGGGGCAGGCTGCCCCAGTCGTCTATCCCACCAGTGTGGTGCCCTCTTGTCTGCACGGCCTCATTCTAGGGGTGGTGGGTGTCTTCGCCTGTTTCACCAGGCCAAACTCCTAGAGGCCGTCCAGTGCTCCAGTATTGTGCCTCCACTTGTCAGCACCAGGGCGGCTGCACTCCCACCTTTCTGTCCCTCGCTGCAGCCTTGTAAGGTTACCGGCTCCTCCACTACAGCCCTGTCAGCCTGCCCGCACTCACCGAGGTGTCCCAGTTCCAGCCGGCTCCCACAGGTCCGCCCGGTGTCTCCAATGCGGCTCAGGCGCTCCCCGTCGAGGTCCAGGCCGTCCCCCAGCAGCCGCCCACGGCCCCCTGCAACACTTCTGTGGCAGAAGCTTTACTGGTCCGGAGCTCCCAGGGTACATACCCGATGATGCCTCCACAGTAATCGATCCGTCCGGCACCGTTGTGTCACTTTTGGTCCGGGGCCCCCTGTGGAGAGGCTGCCAACGCTCCGGTGCAGGCACTTTCCAGCCCTTTTAGGGCCGTCGCGGGAACGCAGGCGGTCGCCTACTGCCTCCTATCTTCCGCGCGTGATCTCGACCCCGCATGTGTCAGACCCCGGGGGGCAAAGCAGCTCGATCTTGGGGCCGTATGGGAGCTGCATCCATGTCCCAGCGGCCGGACTCCCGTATACCTAGCCGGGAGGGTCGGGGTCCGCCCCCGCAGAGATCGGTCGAATGCAAGCCATCCGCTGCCGCTACGAGGCGTCCGTGCGCGACCCCGCACGTAGCGAGCTCCCGCTTCCCTCTCTTCGGCGGCAGCGGTCTTGGGGGCAAGGCGGCACAATGTCGTGCACTCCGGTCGCCGCGCTATCTCCACCGCCTCCCTCGTTTCCAGCGAGGATGATGCTCCTCCGGGGAAGTCGCCAGTTAAGCGCAGGCGGCCATTTTCCTCCCTCGCAACGGACTGTCCGTGCGCGGTTTCGCTGTTGCCAGGGCCACACCGTCTGCACCCCCACAGCCGCCGCCGCAGGGGTTGAATCGGCTCCCGTTCCGGCTCTCCAGGCGCAGCAGGTCTTTAGCCGCCTGGTCCCACCTGTTGTCGCCCTGGATGGCACACCTTCAGGATATTTTGGCGGATTAATGGGGGATATCGGGTCGGGCACTAAGAACTCCCGTCCGCCATGATGGCCGGCTAGCCATGCCCCCCCGAGTGACAGGACTCTTTTTGAGTGTGAAGGAGGTTTTTGGGATATATATATATATATATATATATAACGTACTGGCGGTCTCCAGTAGGTAGTTATCGTTAGGATGAAGTTTCCATAGGAATAGCGGTTTTTCATTTGCCAATAACTTTGGTGTCATTTGATGAATCTACGCAAAATTTTCAAAACTAGTTTGCTGCTCACTTTAGCTGCGGTCTTAAAAATGTTGGGGTGATCCGTCAAGTGGAGGCCGAGAAAAAGGGGGGGGGCCCCAAAATGTGTTTCCCCCCCATGTTCATTTCCATAGGGACTTTAGACACGGCTACAGCCTGAACTGCTGAACGGAATTACAAGTTTGGCAAAAAGGTAGCTCTTGGTCCAGAAAGTTACATTTTTGTAAATTGGTGCAAATCCGTTCAGTAGTTGCAGAGTTATTTAAAGAAATTTCCAATTGTATATATAGGGATGCGGAGGATCCGTGACCCCTTCCGATCTCGTGCTGAGATCTGTTTGGCTGCCAACACTTAAAACCAGGCAGTGTTGGCAGCCATCTTGAAACTCAGCTTCAGTGAAGTCCCTGAAAAAACGTGTAAAAAAAAAAAAAAAAAAGGTAGGAGGGCGGAAATACCCTGACCCTTGGGGGGGCTCCCATAGGTACCCCACAGGGCTAAAAAGGCATTTTTTTTACATTTTCGGTGGGAGTAACATTGGATCCGTGGATCCCACCGACTTTCTTTTTTTTGTTTTAAATGAAGACCGGGCTCCTGCGCTTCATTAATAATTGGCCCCGGGGTGGGTCAAGTCGCGGGGGCATATTTATGATATAGGAGAGGGGGCGCACGGGCCCCCCTCCTGGAGCTTAGTAATGCCCTGGGGACCACCACCTCCCTGGGGCTTATTTACAGTTAATTGGGGGGGCCTTTTGGACACCCCTGGGCCCCAAGGACCACCACCTCCAAGGGGCCACATGCCAAAAAATAAATCGGGGGTCCTCTTGGACCCCCCGTGCCCCGGGGACCACCACTTCCCCGGGGACAATTTATTAATATGAGGGGAGGCCTCTTGGACCCCCCCTGGCCCGGGGACCACCGCCTCCCCAGGGTCATAATAACAATGTATGGGGGGGGCCTCAGGGACCCCCACATGCCCCGGGGACCACCTCTTCCCTGGAGCCCACTTCTTTTATTAAATAATTTGGAGGACGGGTCACGTGGCCCCCCTCCCGGGGCTTAAGCTCTCATTAATGGAGGGGGCCCCTAACCCCAGCATTTGCCACTTCCCTGGGGAAATTAACATAGTGATGCGGGGGGCCTGCATGGCCTCCCTGCAGCCTCGTGGACAGCCACCTCCCGGGGGCAATTACCATATAAACGCAGGGGCCGCGTGACCCCCCGCAGTCTTAGGGACTGCCACCTCCCTGGGGCTCAAATAATATAACGGAGGTGGTCCATTTCGGAATCCTGGCCCTGGGGACCACCACCTCCCCAGGGCTAAATGAAACAAAGGAGGGGGGCAGCGCCGCCCCCTTCCTGGAGCCAAAGATGACCCTGGGGACCATAACCCCCCCCAGGGCCGGCTCCTCCTATGAACCGGTCTGCCCACCCCCAGGACATAGCTGTTTGCTATGGCTTGGCGGGAGCTTTATCATCCCCGTCAAGCCATAGCGAACTGTGCTCTGCTTTGAGCATGCAGCTTGCTGAAAGCGAGCACAATTGCTTTGACAGAGAGGGAACTGCATGTTAGCAGCCCCCTCTGTGTCAAAGCAATGCCAGCAGGGAACGCGGGGGCCTTGAGGCTCCCCCGCAGTCCCCAACATTGGCATTGGGTGCCCTGGGTTGGGACCAGGGCACCCACAATTGAGGCCGGGCACGGGGGATGGGGTCCCAGAAGCCAAAATTGGCCCGGAGGGAGGCCGCGCGGCCCGCCTCAAATCATTTAAACAAAAATAAATAAATAAATAAAAAGGCCGGGTCCTGGGGGATGGGGTCCTGGGGCCAAATTCACCCGGGAGGGGGGCCACATGGCTTCCCATTCAAAATACACCTGGCCCTGGGCGATGGGGTCCCCGGGGGCAAAATTGGCCCAGGGAAAGGGGGCCATGTGGTCGCCTCCCCAAAAAAATAATTTAAAAAAAGACTTGCAAGTCACCGGAGGCCCCGCCCCCTTTCTCCACCACTCTGCAAACGCGCCTCCTGGTGCACTGCTGGTTGTGGGACGAAGTGCCGTCGGATGCTGAGGGTCCTTGGGGGCCAAAAAGCCCTCCTGTTACTTCCACTAAGTCCCACACAGCCGGATTGCTGAAAGGACTTTGGAAGCCACGTCCCCTTGCTCCACCACTCTGCAAACCCACCTCCTGGGGCACTGCTGGTGGGGGGATGAAGTTCCCTTGGCTGCTGAGGGTCCTTGGGGGCCAACTAACCCTCCTGTTACCTCCAGTAAGTTCCACAGAGCGCGATTGGTGTGAGGACTTGAGGCAACACCCCGTTTTTCGACCACTCTGCAAACGCGCCTCCTGGTACCATACTGGTTGGGGAACGAAGTTCTCTTGGAAGCTGAGGGACCTTGGGGGCCAAGAATCCCTCCTCTTACCTCTAGTAAGTCCCTTACAGCGGGATTCCTAAGAGCTGGTCGGAGGCCCCGCCCCCTTTCTCCACCACTCTGCAAACGCGACTACCAGTTACAAAACAATAGAAAATTCCCTTTAAAAAAAAAGGTTACAGGGAGGTTATAGTTAGGCAGAGATTTCCCTCGTACAAATCCAGTGAACTCAAACGGTTATAGTTAACTGAGCGAACTATAACTTACGCCCCCGCAATGCACGGCTTATGACCTCATATATTACATCAATGATGACATGGTCAGTGACATCACTGATGACACCACCGATGACATCATCCACAGAACCACTCACACCCCATACAACCTCTCGTACATCCACTCACATACCCATACAACCACTCACATACCCATTCACAGACCCATACCACTACTCACAAACCCACTTATTCCTCCACAGGGGCACTCACTTGTACAGCCACTCACACAACCACTCATTCATACATGCAGCTACTCATACAACCAGTCACTCACCTGTACAGCCACTCACATAGCCACACACTCACCCATACACCTACTCACACACCCACTTATTTACCTACACAGTTACAGGTACTTGGAGACGTGTATCCGTAAAATTAGAAATATTAGCATTGGGACGTGAATGCAGTGGGCATATCCGTCCTGTAAGTCTAGATAAGTTTATAGTCTGCTGGTAAGAGGATAAAGAATGTGTATGCTAGGAACCATCCGTGAGGCGGACTTTATTTATTTATTTTTAAGAAATTTGAAATCCATCGTACTATGGGAACATGGAGCAATGCCGAAAGTTCCTAGTGAAGCATGAAGACAACTCCTTTATAGTAATCGCAGACAAGGGGAGGAAGCCTCCCCATTGGTGTATTGATCATTAGTGAAATGTGGGCATGACATAGATAAGTAATCCTGCAACCCTCTGACTGAAGGTAGCTGTTCCCAAAGGGGAAGGTAGTTGTAAATGCTTGCACCCCTAGGATGAGACGGAATTTGAGGTATGCAGTATCTTATTGAGGTTACTAGGAGGGAACTGTCTCCCGACCCGTTCAGGGAGGACGCTGTTCAAAAGTATGCCCCGCTGCAGGTTGACGATCATGGTTTTTTTTTTGTGTTTTTTTTTTAAGTGGACATCTGCGGGCTCAAATCTGTGATCTTTGATGAGGTAGTATCACCGCTAGTCCAGTGAGCTAGCACTCGCACCTTGTAGTGGAAAGATAGGAACTGATGAGGTTGTAGAATTCTTTCGAAATTGATGAGAATCTTTATGCTGGTGCAGATGGAAATGGCAACTTTTAACCTAGGAGCTGTGAACATAACATATCCCTTGCAGTGGTAAAGCGCACATTCACTGTTGTGTATGTTTGTGCTGAATACCAGATCTTTACCGTTATCAGGACATACTACCTGCTATCATTCAACTTGCCCCTTAAGCCTTATATGGAAGCTCTTCCATAACTAGGGCTTTGCTATACGGCAGCAACTATGTTGAATCCTAGGAGAAAGGTTATAGTTGCTTTTGTTTTGTTTTTTATGGGTGTGTCCTGAAAGTCTAGAACATGAGATTTTTTTTATGTCCATAGTCACTCTTGAGGAATAAAAACTGTGATAATTTCTTTCATTGCGTTCGTTACAAACCAATGTTTGTACGAAAGTTATCGACTGTACAAGCTTACTAAACCCTATTCGATACACTCACACCGTCATATCCCTTATGACCCATCCGAGTTGGACGGAATATCAGTAATCTGACCCCGTATAAGCTCTGCTGAAGACTGTGCCATGTCAGGTGGAGGCACAAGTCTCTAGGGTGAAGGATCACCATGCTGAGCTGATTACTGTGGCATAAAAGGTGAAACATACCTTGTAGACTTTGAACAAGGGTTACATAGAACTGATGAAGTGAAGGGGAGAAGGGTGTCAGTCCGTAAGAGTGATGAAGGGAACTGCTTGGGTAACTACATATTCCAGCTAAGGTGACCCCATAAAGAGGCCGGTGAATGTAATGACATCTCATAATGTGTTACTGAGTGTATGCACCTAATCCTTATGCTTTGTGCGTTAGATGGAGACTGAAAGTGGTTGTTTTAATGAGGACTTAAGCTTGACCCTTATATGGTACTGCGGAAAAAACACTCAAGTGCTTTGTCTATGCATCTTTCCCTTTTTTGGCTAGGAAGGCTACAATTGCTGGCTCCACATCTGCAGTAGTAGCAAAGTTATGTGAAATTATGGGCCTTGGACACACTGCATGGGGTTTGTTTCTGTTTATCTTTTCCACTGGCTCCAGAGGACCACTGTTGGAAAATGAGGCAGTATCTGTGAGGCCTGCACAAATAACATGTCACATTTATCCTTCACTGGGAACCAAACACCCTATTGTAGCGCTTGACTCTCAGAGGGTAGCGTTGCAGAGCAGTCTAAGGCTTACTCAAGGGAGGTGGTGTAGGCTAGTAATCGCCATTTACCAGTGGCAGAAATAGCACTCAATAATTGATTGTCCAGTCTGTACTTTGCTTTATGAAAGTAAGAGTACATTTATTAAAAACACACACTACTCAATACTATGCACCAATTTACAAATATACATAAGCTGTTGGAATTACTTTGTGACATTGCATAACATCTCCACCCCTTCTGCAGGGGGGGGTGGGGCCTAGTACCACCACTCCCATGTATGCACATCATCTTGCCCCCCTAATGTAGTGGGTTGACACAACCTGGAGCGAGGGCATTGCCAACTGGCACCATCCCAGTGGCGACACACCCCATCATCTCAACAAGCATTAAAAAATAGGTACACATGCCTTGGGGACACATAACCCTGACTGAGCATCTCATACTGTCCATACAGTATGCACCTCTACATCTTAGTGGCTAACAGCCTGGGTTGTTCTTCCCCTAACGCAGTAGCAAGAATACATGTTTAGGCATCACTTTAAATGAGGTACTTATCATCGCTGAGAACAGTTGTAATGCATTGCAATCACAGCCCCTAAAAGGCATCACAGTTATAATCACAGGATTAAGCATATACAGCCAGACACCCTAGGCAGTAAAGTCCAGCCACATAACCCCACTTGGCATATGAATTCACATTACACGTGTGACTTACAGTCCCCTCATGGAAAGAACGTTGGTAAATGCACTTCTCGTGCAATTGCACCTCTTCACCTCCAGGGGATGCCCTTCTCCAGCCATCCCCAGCACAGCCTTCCACACATTGAGGCAATCCTTCAGGCATCCCCCAGCTATAGAACAAAAGTTACAGCCCAGGTGAAAGTTGATTGCTGGCTGCGCCCTTGAGGGGTTACTTCTATCGAGTCCCCCAGAGACTGAGGGTGGGACTTATTATCTTTGTGCTGGGGGAGACTGCATTACTCCTGCAGCTCCCCCTGCACCTTTGCACACCAACAGCGGTGGCCCCATCTTCCTGGGGACACCACACGCCGAAATAGCCAGGTTTCCTTGCAGGCTTCTGTAAGCCTGGCAAGGTATTATGGGCCGCTTCTCTCTTTGCCATGCATATTATAGCAGCGGTTCTCCCGCTGCTCCGGGGAGAGCCGCGCTGCCCCCGGCGGCCTCACGCCGCGTCCTCAGGCTTCGGTGGGGGGCCCGGTCCCACCCGGACCCCCAAGTGAGTGAGGCAGCTCGGGGAGCCCCCCCTCCCCCGGCTGCTTTGGCTGGTCTTCGGGGGCTCAGTCCCACCCGGGCCCCTTGCACCTCTTCCGCTTTGGAGAGCCGCTCAGGGACCCCACCCCCGGCGGCTCCCCTACTGGCCAGCACCCTCGCGTGCTGCCGCAGGAGCTGGCCCTCCTGTTCTGGTCTGCCCGCTCCTGCGGGCAGACGCGAGTCCGCCTCCGGCCTGGCGGGTCTTCGAGGGAGTGCAACGGCACTCCCCCCCCTCTGCCGTCAAGTTGGGGCCCAGGGATGGGGTCCCGGGCCCCAGGCCAATTCTTCACGGGGAGCACGACGGCTCTCCCCGACTTAGCTTCTTGCGTCGGGGCACGGAGTTGGGGCCCCAAACCCCTGAAGAGTCTTCACGGGGAGCGCGACGGCGCTCCCCGGCTTATCTTCCCTCGCGAGGCGGGTTGCGCGATGGCGCGCCCCCCTCCTCTCTGCCACCATCATCGGGGCCCGGAGTTGGGATCCTGAGCCCCAGGGAACCTTTGCGGGGGTGCGGGGGGCGCGACGACGCTCCCCGGCGTCCATCGTCGTCGAGGGTCAGGGTGGGGTCCTGGCCCCCCTGTTGGGGCTCTTCACGGGGAGAGCAACGGCGCTCCCCGACTTTACTTCTTCTGGGGGCAGCCCCCCGGACCTGACCCACCCCGGGGGCACATCTAAGACCGGCAGCGGAGCCCCGCGCGCTTCGTCGTCGGTCCCAGTAGAGGTAAAAGGTCGCCTACCTTCTGGGGGGCATATCTCAGCCCCCAGGGTACCAATCTGCACCATTGTCGCCTCTTCTTGCTCCTGGTGGGGCTCCCCAGCCAATGGGAGCACTTTCTTTCGCCCTCTTGGTCTCCAGGAGGGTGAATTCAGCAGGGAGCGGTCTTCACTGGCTCCCTGCGCCAGCCTTATGCCTGGCTCTCTTCCTGGGCCTCTCTTCTCCTTGCGCAGAGGCCCAGGCTTCTGCTCACTGGTCCTGGTCTTCCCTTGTGGCGCAAGTCAGGGTCCTGGGCCAGTCTGGAGGTTCTTCCTTCCAGCTGCCCATGGCGCCAGGCTCCAGCACCAGTCTTCCTCAGCAGACCACACCCCAGAGAGAGCTCCTCTTCCTGTGCAAGCTCTTTTATGAGAATTTGGAGGGGGCTGGCAGGAAGTCTCTGCTTGCCCTATCAAGCAGTGACACATCACCTCTCTGCCCCTGCTCCCTCCTTCCTGCCCATGCCTCTGGGTTGGATCAAGATGGCATCGTCCAGGGGTCTCATGCCACATGGTCTCTGAAAGCCCCTTCCCCTCTTTCTGCCTTCTCTCCAGAGCAGCTTGGTGCCTGGCACCAGGTGACAGCTGCTGATGGATTAACCTGTAGCTCCACCCATCTTCTCTTCTTGGAGAGGAGGCCTTCGCCCTTGGAATGCTTGTCGTGCAGGGCTAGGCCTCGGATGCTACAGCTTGGGGAGGAAAGTCATTAATCCAGCCTGGCAGGGTCAGCCCCAGCCAGGCTCTGGTTATGAGCTCACTCAGAGGAATATGACATTTCTGGATGACCCAAAAGCAGTACAGATATGACTTTGGACTCTGCAGAATACTTCTTCTCACCTAAGTTACAGTGGACTTTAGTGCGTGTCTGGAATTTGTAGGCCCTAGGGAAGTGAAACTATCCCAAATGGTCCCCATCCTCATAGGGGAATATTGACATGGTCTTTCAGTGAAAACAGTAAAGCACACTGACTTTCCCTTACATGTTTCTTCCCATTGTATAAAGCCTATTCCATGTCACCACCCAGCTCTGCATAATTCCTGCCACACCATTCAATTTGTAGCTGCTCCTGGGCTGCACACGCCAGGAATCTCCCCTGCGCAGCCCTTACACTTGTGCACATGCATGTACACACGTGTCTGCATGTAACCAGCCCGGTGCCCCTTACTCCGGCTGCAGCGCAGCGGCCTACTCTAACCAGGGGGACACCGGTAAAATACACATGCAGTCCCTTTCATCATGAGTTCACTGTGGGTGAGTCCCAACCTATGAGGCTCTCCCACAGTAAAAGCTCAACAATTAGGTGTTCGAAAAGCGAAAAATCCGGGCGGCTCAGATGGTCAGAATCACCTTCTAACAACCACAAAGTCTGATACTGAGGCAGAAGGAAACCATTCACCTGATCTTGAATGTGTGATAACCTCATGAGTGCTTAAAGCATTTAGGATGACTCTACCTGAGATAGGATTAGGACTGGGTATATCTTGAGGCACAAGGGGGTCCCCTCGATCATCCTCCTTAGTATCTCCTTGATGGTTTGTAGGCAAAGAGACTGAATCAGTATTGAGAGGCCATTTTGATCAGCTTGGCGTCTAAGGAAAAGGTCTCCCACAAATGTGATCTTTCTGGACTTTTTGTCTTGATTTGATTTGTGCATTTATATCGTGCACAAATGCCCAGGGGCGTCTAGGCGCTGATGCCAGAGAGTCCAGTGAGGTTACCGATAAGGCTGTAGGTGAGCATGTTAATTGGCGAAGAGCCAGGTTTTTAGCGATTTCCTAAAAGATAGCAGCGAAGGGCTATTCTTTATGCCGGCCGGAGTGAGTTCCATGTTTTGACCGTTCCTGGCAAAAAGCTTCTTCCGCCCCATCGGGTTTTCTTGAACCTGGGAGTTTGTTGGAGTTTACTATGTGCCGATCTTAGATTTCTGGAAGGCATGTACCAGTTCAGATGTTTCTTCAGGAATTGAGGACCATCGTCGTGCAATGCCTTAAAAGCTAGGCATTGGGATTTAAATTTGATCCTCTTGTCCACTGGGAGCCAGTGAAGGGTTCTTAGACAGTGGGAGACTGGCTGAGACCTAGGGATATCCAGCAGTAGTCTAGCTGCTGCATTTTGGAGAAGCTGTAGCCTCTGTAGATACTGCGATTGGATACCTATGTACAAAGCATTACTACAGTCCAAACTGGACAGGGCTAATGCTGTTACAAGTGTTTTAGGGAGTCTGGCGGGATGAAAGGGCGAACTTTCCAAATTGTTTTTAAGATGAAAAAGATAGTCGAGCTGAGGGTACTGATCTGATTTTTGAATGTCAGTTTGTCATCAAAAATGAACCCTAAGTTTTTCACCTTCTGTACTGGTACTGGAAAGTCGCCCAAACTGGGGGGCCACCATCTGGGTGACGAGAAGGAAGTGTCAGCACAAAACAGAAGAACCTCCGGCTTTCCGCCGTTCAATTTTAGGCAATTAGACCTCACCCACAGCTATTAAATCGATCTGCTGTCTCTTCAACATTGCTTGAAAGGTACACCACTAACTGGGTGTCATCAGCGTATGAGACCACTGAGAAGCCAAACTGTCTGATGATTGTAGCCAGTGGAGTAACATATAGATTGAAGAGCGTGGGGCTCAGGGACGAGCCCTGTGGCACCCCACAGGGTAATTTAAATTGCTCGGACGAGAAAGCTCCGGACTCTACTGATTGGACCCTATCGGAGAGGAATGATGACAACAGCTTAAGGGCGGTACCTCTGATTCCCAGCTCAACTAACCTGTTGGCTAATATTTCATGGTTCACTGTGTCAAAGGCCGCCGATAGATCTAACAAAATCAGGGCGGCCTTACCACCAGTGTCCAGTATTGCTCTTAATTCTTCTGCCGCCATGACCAGGTCTCGGTGCTATGCCCCTCCCTGAACCCGTATTGTGAGGGATCTCGGAGGTACATGGAGGAGATGAATGCCGTGAGCTGTGCATTTAGTATTTTCTCCAGCACCTTAGCCGGGAAGGGTAGTCTGGAGATAGGTCGATAGCTGCTAGGATTGGCTGGGGTCGAGATTGTTATTTTTTAAGAGTGGTAAAATTGATGTTGTTTTCCATTCGTCAGGGAAAATTCCTGAACAGATTATCTCATTGAATACTACACCTAGTTTTTTCACTGATAATTTCAGGGATCAGGTACAGTATTTGGGAAGACAGGACTTTTATCATGAAACTCTTGGCTTTCAGGAAGAGATCAGGACGTACACAGCATTTGTGCTTAAGATGCCTCAGAATTTCTTGTGGCAATATGTTTGCAATTAGAAGACTGGAAACTGCATTCCTGAGAGATATGAGCCGCTTCTAAAGGACAGGGAGGTAAATGATTTATTAGCTAATTAAAAGAAGCAGCAACTGAAAGACTGATAGCCTCCTGTACTGACTGTAGTGATTCAGTTACCTCTCTCACAGTAAAATGCCCGCCCCTTCACTGACAGACTCCTGTTCAGTGTGTCCTTACTGGCCATCCTCTTATACAGAAGAATCAGAGCCACCTAGCTCTAATTCAAAGGGAATTTATTTAAGAGAGCCTTTTTAATCTGTGCCCTCCGTTATGCCTGACAAGGCGTACACTCTAAAAAGGAAGAGCAGTCCTCAATAAGGTTAAATTAAAAAATATTAGCATAAAGAAATCCTTTTTTTTCTTAAACAGTAGGAATATGAAGGAAAAGTCTTAATTTAAAATATGAATGTATAACAATAGGGTTTACAGTAGTTTGAGGAAGTAAGGTGGATTTTTAGAGCACTACTTGTCACCTGTGAGGGTATCCAGGAACTGAGTAGGTGAATGTAGGATGGCCTGAATACAGGCAGTCTCCATGGTCCCGCAAGAAGACTAATTGAACAGTTAGGTCTTCAGCTTCTTGCGGAAATCAAGAAGTGAGGAGGAGGCCCTGATGTGTTAGGAGAGGTCGTTCCAGGATTTGGCGGCTTGATAGGAGAACGATCGACCTCCCGTTCTACTTCTGTGGATGAGGGTTTTGTGTGCGGGTCAGAGTGATGCTGAGCGAAGTTGTCTGGTTGGTTGGTGGAAGTGAAGCTGCTGATTGAGGAATGCGGTTCCCATGTTGTGTAGTGACTTTAATGCATGTGTAAGACATTTGAACTGGCAGAGCTTCTGATTGGGGTGCCAAACATGCACAACCTGTCTCAAGGGAAAAAACCCTCTGAAACCAACTAGAAACAGAGTTTCCAGGGCAGCAAGCAACAAAGTTGTTAAGTTTTCATCTGTTGCAGTGAAGTGTGAAAGCTTTCAGCCAGGATGGATGCAGCAAAGTAAAGCTTCGCACCTGTCTGAAATCAGCCCTGTCAGAGCATACGGGAGCCTGCAGAGAACAAGTAAGGCACAGGACCATGCGTGCACTAAAGATGGTGCGCTTTGAAAGGGAGAACTACTGCTAGTGGTCAAGGCGGGGCCAAGATGGGCCCGTCTTAGCCTGTCTGAGCCAGGAAGAGGCAGGGCAGGGTCACTCCTATGACGGCTGGCATTGCTGGACACAATATTGGTTGCAGGACCCTGCAGCCTATGTGAGGAAATTGAATTTGTAAAGTTCCTTTTAAACAGAGAGGAACGATGATGTTGTTAATTGCTGAACTAAAGGCCACTGGAGAAGAAAATAATTAACCATTAGGTTGGCTTAACTGACTGACTGATTCAGCTGGCTGGATTAACCTACTTACAGAACTGATTTTAAATTGTGAAAATATGGGAAAGAGGAAAGCTCAAAGCAACCGGGAGGGTATGGTAAATAGCAAAAGGGCTGCCCAACACGCTGCAAGAAACTGCACTATAGACGAGATTGACAATCTTATTGAAGAAATGGAAACTATTCTTAATAAGGGGAAGAAGATAGATTGTCCTGATACTCGGCCGAAAATAGTAGATATATTAAAAAAAGGACATAAAACTGTTAAGACATATACGCAGTCCTCCGTTCAAACCCAGACTAACAGAGAGGTGAGTGTCTCCAATGATATCAACAAGGAAACACAGATTGTTAGTACTGGGAATGACATGAGACCAACCCAGGGTAGCACGGTAGAATGTAATATTAATAACACTATTTATATCCGAGGTACCTTGCACAAAATGACATAGCCAATGGAGGGTCAGTGGCTTCGCAGGCCAGAGAAACACAGGCATATATATAATCCAACACGACGAAGGAGTGTGATTACAATAAAAGTGTTCTTATTGGGCAGATGGGAGAAATCTGTAACCTACAAGCCCAAGTTGCCCAATTAATGAACATGATTGAGAGAGCAGAACTGGCCCAATTGTCAGGAAATGATAATGCTTGCAAGGGAACTAGACAAGGAAGAAGGGAACAGGCTAAAGGGGAGAGGAACGAGCAGAGCACACAAGGGAACACAGGACCTATGAATATTCCACTACTTTCTGGTGACATCTCAACATCGAACTAGTGAGCAATATACAGTGCACCGAATGCTTTAAATCTAAAGGTGGGATATTCCACTACTTTCTGGTGACATCTCAACATCAAACCAAGATCCTCTCACAACCATTAACGCTGGTCACTATCCTCACCATGGCACAAACTATCACTAGCTCCTATGCCAAACTGGCATAGGTAGGTCTTAATGCTTTTAAGATTGCCTACCCCCTAACCTTTCTAAGGAAGCAGCAAAGATCTTCAAACACAATCTGCTCAAACAATTCCCTAAAACGCTCATCTTTGATACCTATTTCTGCACGTCAAAGGGTGTTGCGGTTGCCGACCTAATTTTCTACAGTACCAGAAAAGCCCAGTGGAGAAGAGT